>CP125979.1:6141745-6741745 GCA_030063025.1 Avena longiglumis
CACCTCTTACTTGTTTCCCACAGCTGGTTTCCACAGCCTCGCTTTCCACAGCTCTGCTTTTAGCTGCTTGAATTTCAAACCGGCGCTTGACTTTTCAGTTTGGAACAAAGAAGAACACTTAGTACATGATGCAATCATTCAATATGTAATGACACATTCATGTACCCTCCCTCCGGAGTGCCGGACATTCCGAACCTTCTAGAACATTCTCGATGAAAATATTCTAATCATTCCCGAACTCAAACGGGACTTTCCTTATATGAATCTTATTCTCCTGACCATTCCAGATCACCTCGTGATATCCCGGATCCCATCCGAGACTCAACAACATTCGGTCTCTTTCTCATAATACCATAACTACTCAAACAACGCCAAATCCTTAAGTGTCTCCCTACGGTTCGTGAATTATGCGACATGATCGAGACATTCTCCTAACAATAACCAATAGAGGAATCTGGAAATTCATATGGCTTCTACATATTTCTCCGATTACTTTGCGATCGAATGAACCACTTACATACGATACCCATTTCCCTTTGTCTCACGATAGTTTACTTATCCGAGGTTATGATCGCTCAGATCTCCGCATACCTAGTTCAACCTCGCTACTAATAAGTACTCTTTTCTCGCTCCTGATATGTGATCCCTTGTGAGCTACCACATGCTTGCAAGCTAATTGGATGACATTCCACCGAGAGGGCCCAGCAGATATCTATCACCATATGGATGGACAAATCCCACTCTTGATCCATGTGTTTCAACCAATACTTTCTCGAACACTCAATGCCACCTTTATAGCCACCCAGCCACGTGTGTGGTGTTTGAAGTCATCAAAGCATCCATCCGATAAAGGTGATATGCATGATCTCATGGTCGAAGGAATTAGGTTACTATGTATCAGAAAGCATATAGCAATTGAACTATTGAAATGACTTGATCTTTATGCTACGCTTATCTATAGGAGTATGTCCATCACATCATTCTCCTAATGATATGACCCTGTTGTTAATAACATCTCTATGTTCATGATCAGGAAACCATGATCATATATTAACCAACAAGCTAGTTTAACAAGAGGCTTTACTAGGGACTCTTATTTTAGTCTACAAATCACACAAGTATTAATGTTTCCGGTTAATACAATTATAACATGGTATGTAATCATTTATCATAAGTGTGAAGATATGATAATAACCACTTTATTATTGCCTCTTGGGCATATATCCAACAGGCTAGGCCGGCGGCTAGGGTTGCTAGCAATGGCCAAGGCTGTTCCCTAGGGCTAGCACAAGGCGGCAGTGGCGCCACCGACGGCTTAGGGTTTGGAGGTGGGGATCTTCTGTATCTAGGAGGGGAGCCCTGCCCCTCCTTATATAGGTGGAGGGGCCGGCCAAGGGGAGGCGTATATCTATCAGTCATATGGATGGACAAATCCCACTCATGATCCATGTGTTTCAACCAATACTTTCCGAACACTCAATTCCACCTTTATAGCCACCCAGTTACAGTGTGGTGTTTGATGTCATCAAACATCCATCCGGTAAAGGTGATATGCATGATCTCATGGTCGAAGGAATTAGGTTACTATGTATCAGAAAGCATATAGCAATTGAACTATTAAAATGACTTGATCTTTATGCTATGGTTATCTATAGGAGTATGTCCACCATATCATTCTCCTAACGATATGATCTTGTTGTTAATAACATCTCAATGTTCATGATAGGGAAACCACAATCATTTATTAACCAACAAGCTAGTAATGTATAGAGGCTTTACTAGGGACTTCAATTTAAGTTTACAAATCACACAAGTATTAATGTTTCCTTGTTAATACTATTATAGCATGAATGTAAACATTTATCATAAACACAAAGATATAATAAAAACTATATTTATTATTGCCTCTAGGGCATATCTCAATGGGCCTCCCACTTGCACTAGAGTCATCTAATCTAGATTACATGGTAATATACCTAACACCCATGGCGCTTGGTCTTGGTCATGTTTTGCCCTGGAGAGGTTTAGTCAACGGATCCGCCTACATTCGTCATGTGTACTTTGCAAATATTTATGTCCCCATCTTGGACATGTTCTCGAATAGCGTGAAAACGAGCTTGATATGCTTCATCTTCTTGTGTGACCTTGGTTCTTACGCATTGGCTATGGAACCCATGTTATCACAAAGATAGACATTGGGTCCAGCAGACTAGGAACCACACCCAGCTCAGAATGAACTCTTTCATCCATATCGCTTCTTGTGCAGCCTCAAGCAGCCATGTATTCGATTCAGTTGAAGATCTCGCCACAACGCTTTGTTTTGCACTCCTCCGCTTAATCGCTGCACCATTCAAAATAAATACGTATCCAGTTGTGATTTAGAATCATCGGATCGGTTCCAACTAGCATCGGTGTAACCATTAACAACGAGCTGTTCATCACCTCCATACGAAAGAACCATATCCTTAGTTGTTCTCAAGTACTTAAGGATGTTTTGATCCGTCCAATGATCCACTCTTGATCACTCGATATCTGCTAGTTAAACTAACAAAGATATGCAATGTCGGGTCTAGTACATAGCATGGCATACATTAGAGATCTTATGGCTGAGGCATAGGAAGTCTTACTCATCCTTTCTCTATCTTCTGCCGATGTCGGACTTTGAGTTTTACTCAAGGTCGTATTGGGAAACATGGGCAAGAACCCTTTCTTGCTATCTTCCATTCCAAACCTCTTTAGAACTTTGTCCAAATATGTACTTTGTGACAATGATATTTGGCATCTTGATCTATCTCTATAAATCTTTATGCCTAATATGTAAGCTGCTTTGCCAAGATCTTTCATTGAAAAACTATTATTCAAATATTCCTTGACACTATTAAGAAGGTCTACATCATTCCCAATCAACAATATGTCATCTACATATAGTACTAAGAATGCTACAGAGCTCCCACTCACTTTCTTGTAAATACAAGTTTCTCCATAATTTTGTATAAAACCAAAACTTTTGATTACCTTATCAAAACGTTGATTCCAACTTCGGGATGCTTGCTTCAATCCATAGATGGACCGTTGAAGTTTGCATACCTTGTTAGCATCTTTAGGATTGACAAAACCTTTGGGTTGCATCATATACAACTCTTCATCAATGTCTCCATTGAGGAATGTTGTTTTGACATCCATCTGACATATCTCATAATCGTAATATGCAGCGATTGCTAACATGATCCTCACAGACTTTAGCTTCGCTACCGGTGAGAACGTCTCATCGTAGTCAACTCCTTGAATTTGTTGAAACCCTTTTGCGACAAGTCGAGCTTTATAGACAGTAACATTACCATCAGCATCTGTTTTCTTCTTGAAAATCCATTTATTCTCGACAGCCTTCCGCCATCCTAAGTCCACCAAAGTCCATACTTGGTTTTCGTACATGGATCCAATCTCGGATTTCATGGCTTCTTGCCATTTATTGAACTGGGCTCATCATTGCTTCCTCATATGTCGCAGGTCATCGGTGTTGTCCACCAACATGATACTCATAACGGGATCATACCAATCAGAGTGGTACGAGTTCTCGTTGACTGCGAGGCTCAGAGCAACTACAACCAAGTTTCATGATCATCATCATTAGCTTCCTCTCTTATTCGCACGAGCACCACGAACTTCTTCCGGTGTCAAGGCTACTCGCAATTTCGAGAGAAGGTTCGACAACCTCGTCAAGTTCTACTTTCCTTCCACCACTTCTTTCGAGAAAAATTCCTTCTAGAAAGGATCCATTCTTGGAAACGAAGATTTTTCCCTCGGATCTATGATAGAAGGTATACCCAATAGTTTCCTTCGGGTATCCTATGAAGATGCATTTTTCCGCTTTGGGTTCAAGCTTGTCCTGTAATTCTTTACATAGGCTTCAACCACAAACTTTAAGGAACGACAATTTAGGTTTCTTCCCAAACCATAATTCATACAAAGGTCATTTCAACGGATTAGATGGTGCCCTATTTAAAGTGAATGCGGTTGTTTCTAATGCATAACCCCAAAATGATAGCTAACTGTAAGTGACATCATAGAACTAACCATATCTAAGAGAGTTCGATTTACGCTCGGACACACCATTACGTTGTGGTGTACCGCGGTGTCAATTGTGAAAGTATTCCGTGATTTCTTCAAATGCTCGCCAAACTCAGAATTTAGATATTCACCTCCACGATCGTAACGTAGAAATTTAATCTTCTTGTTACGTTGATTCTCAACCTCACTTTGAAATTCCTTAAACTTCTAAAGTTTCGGACTTATGTTTCATGAAATAGATATACCCATATCTACTCAACTCATCTCGTGAAGGTAAGAACATAACGATAACCATCACATGATGCTACACTCATTGGACCACACACATCGGTATGTATGATTTCCAATAAGTCCGTAGCTCGCCCATCATACCGTAAAATGGAGTCTTAGTCATTTTACCCATCGGACATGCATCGCATCTTTCAAGTGATTCAAAATCAAGTGATTCAAGAAGTCCATCGAATGGAGTTTCTTCATACGCTTCACTCCAATGTGACCAAGACGACATACACATATAGGTCGAGTTATCGCCGATTTCAAACGCTTAGCCTCAATGTTATTAATATGTGTATTTCCACTATCGAGATTCAATAAGAATAGACCATCTATCAAAGGTGCATGTGCATAAAACATATTACTCATATAAATCGAACAACCATTATTCTCGACTTAAACAAGTAACCGCCTCGCAATAAACAAGATCCCGATATAATATTCATGCTTAACGCAGCACCAAATAACAATTATTTAAGTATAAAACTAATCCCGATGGTAGATGAAGGGTAGCGCGTCATCGCGATCACATCAACCTTTGATCCGCTTTCCCACGCCGCATCGTCACCTCGTTCTTCGCTAGCTTCCGCTTATTCCGCAAAGACCTATTTGAGTTACAAATATGAGCAATCGAACCACTATCAAATACCTGTGCACTACTACGAGTACTAGTGTGATACACATCAATAACATGTATATCGATATACCTTTCTTCTTGATGTTGCTGCTCTTCAAATCCGCCAAGTACTTTGGGCAATTCCGCTCATGACCTTCCCTTGCAAAGAAAAGCACTCAAGATCGTGCTTAGGTCCAGCCTTTGGTCTTCTTCATCGGGCGTGGTAACTTTCTTACCACCCTTCTTGAAGTGTCCTTCCGCTTAGACTTGCCTTTCTTGAATTTGGTGGTCTTATTGACCAACAACACTTGGTGCTCTTTCTTAATCTCTATCGCAGATTTCAACATGGCAAAGAGTTCGCAACGCCTTGTTCATGTTTTGCATGTTGTAGTTCATCACAAAGTTCTTGTAACTTGGTGGTAGTGATTGGAGGACGCGGAAATCCCCAAAGCATTAGGAATCACTATACCCAAGCTTTGAAGTTTGTTTATGCGTGCCTGACATCTTAAGCACATGCTCACCGACGAGCTGCCTTCCATCTTGCAGCTAAAGAACTTTTGAAGCCTCATAGCTTTCAATTATGCATGAGTCTCAAAGATCAATTTGAGATCCTCGATAATATCATATGGGTCCAATTCTCAAACCTTCAAGCTCTGATTCTAAACCATACAAGATAGCACACCGAACTGTGGATGTCGTGGTGGCACTACAGATGCCATGGGTAGGCTAAAGTATGGGGCCAATGGATGCTAGTGGGATCGGGGAGGAAGATGCAACTGTCTTTACACTCAAGTCGCCAAAGTGATGAACTTTATTTCTCTCTCGATGTGTTACAAGTGCTCCTAGAGCTGTTACAGGGGAACTATGTGAATCTCCACCTAACGTTGCTCAAAAGACTCTCCTCTTCCCTCGTGGTCCGCACCTCCCTTATAAAGGGGTGACTTGGGTGCCCTTAGTTGACGGGCAAGCATATTCGAGGAATATGCTTGTCCCAAAGTGGTAAATTCGGCCTCCTTTCCCCTGCCTCCTTCCAATGACGGCAAAGCTCCAGCCCCCTTCGTGCCTCGCTCCAAGACTGCCACCTCCGTGACCTCCTTCCGCCTCCGTCCCTCGCCTCCTTGTCTCTTGCGCTTGGCCCCGTTTCAGATTCCTTTAGCCTGCAGCTATGGTTTGACCCTAAGTTTCTCCTTCTCCGCAAGCTTCAGATAACTCGGCTTACCTTGTGTTATTCGCCTGCCCTCACCTCGCATGAAGATCATTTGTGTAACCCGGTGAGTTTCTCATTAACTCGCCAGTAACCACTTTATACCTATACGTGAGCTTCTTGCCTCCGCTCATCGGCCATATATACATGATTCCGACCCAGGTCAGAGTTTCAAGAATCGACGGGACGACTGCCTTTACCCGTCTCCCTACCCGAGGTTAACCCCGACATTAGTCCTCGTCGGTGTGGCCTCACAATTACTTTGGCCGGGTTATATAAGCTTCAACACCTTCTTTTAGTCTTGTTTCGTATGGCCTCGTCCGAGGTTCTCTCTCCTTCCATCATACGCTAAGTCCCACGTGTCACCCCATCATTGCTTTTCTAGTTTTTAGGTCCTCTTATAATACTTATCGACAAGCTACAGAACCTGTACTGCCGCGCCGCCGCCACGACGCCGTGGAGTCGCCTCCGCTTGGGATTGTAACAACTTTTCTGTTCTGGCCTCGTGTGGCTCCATTCCGTCAGCTGCGTTCGTGCTACTCCACGATCTACGGTAATCGCCACACCCACGATCCCACTCCTTGTTCATTGCTTTGTCTATAAAGTGGGAAATGCGCCTTCAGGTTCATCTTTCCCATTACCGTCAAGGCCCCGCCTCCTTCTTCCTTTCGCTGTGTCTCCTTGTCCGCCGCCACTGCCAGAGTTTCACGGCGAGGATTCTACCGCTGCTCACCTTTCCTTGCTCGTTCTCGGGCCGTGGCCCCGCCACGGTGAGTTCTCTCTCGCCATCTTCGCCTAGATCGATCCGCAAGACTTTCGCGCTCGTCGACGGTTTCTCCTCTTCGCCATTGTTTTCGTGCTAAGCTCCGACGGGCCTGTAGCTCTAAGCTCTCCTCCGCCAGCTTTTCCTCCGCGATCTCTCCGCGGACCTATGTCTAGTTCGTTCGGTGCTCTAGTTGAGGACGATGACGCCAGCCCGAGCGTGGATCGTGGCAGGCTCTTCGCCACACGCCGCGAGATTGAGTGGCTCCTCCGAACTCCGGATTCTCGCCGAGGTTTCCCCGTCTACCCTAGCCGAATCCTCTCCAGCCTCGAGAAGGCGAATATGTGGTTTTCATGTCCCACTTCGCATGCTTGGTCTCCCTCTTAGCGATTTTGCTAGAGAATTTCTTGATTACTTGCCTTCACCGCATCACCTTCCCGCGAACGCCATAGCTTCTCTTCCGCTTTCATCTCACCGGAGGGTTACTTCGGCTATCAAGACATGTCCGTCGAAATTCTTCCAGATTCGCTCCAACGTCGTTCCCGATAAATCTCGCATCCTTCCGAGAAGTTGCTCACCCAATGTGGGCGGCATCCATCACACCCTGAGGTAATCCGTGTTCCCCTGTTACCGGTTGGTTGAGTCGTGTAAGAAATGGCACAAGTCGTTCTTCACGTCAAGAACAGAGGGCGAAGACAAGATTCGCCCCCATTCTCAATTGGCCCACCTTCCAAAGTGAATCGCTCTATAATCCGAAGAAGACTCATGCCTCGCCGAGGCCATCGAGATTCGGTGAAGGAGTTGATTCGGCCGGGTTATGGAGAAGACCGATGGCAACTTTTATTAGTAGCGGATCCGCCTTCCAACAAAGGTCCCACAAGCCGTATACATGAGTGGTCCTCGACCCTAACCGAGTCTCGACTGTGGAGTTGGACAACTACCTTATCGTAAGCGTCGGGCTATTTTCAAGACGGAGATGCCCGATGATTGGACTCGGGGTTGAAACCGCTCACCCGACAATCCTCCCGAGGTAAGCCCAATCTTCATCACTCTATTTTTCCTCGCTTTTTAGAGTCTGGTTTTCATGATTTTTCCCTCGTCATGCGAGGTTCGTTGAACAAAAGACGAGGATGCCAAGTTCGCAGCCCCCGGCCCGCATAGGGAGTACCGGATCGGGCGAGCCGGACTCGAGGAGTTCGCCCTGTCGATCCGCTCCGCCGAGCTCAGCAAAACCTCAGCAGAGGAGGAAGGTGATCTTGACGAGGTCCAAATTCTGAGGTAGTTGCCATGCCTATTTCTTATGCATTTCGGCCGCTTTCCCCTAATCCGCCGGCCAGTTCATGACGAACCTATTGCTTCGCCTCCCGTTACCTGGGAAACGCGGGCTCCCTTGATGCCTCGGATGCGGTTCCTAAGAAGTAAAAAGAAATCCTGAATCCTCCCAGCGCAAGACTATGCCCGGGTTGGGTAAGTTCTTTTGCCTATATTTCTCGTTTCTTCCGCTTTCTCATTCCATGAATCTTCTTTCTTATTTTGCAGCGCTCCTCCTCTATTAAACCCATGGTCCTAGTATGACTAGCCGTCCGATCGCCGCCATCTCCTCCTCGCTGATGACACGAGAGTTCCTAGTCCTATTCGCCCCGCTTCCCCCGCTCCCGATACTTATTCGCCGTGGATGCCCCGAGATCTCTCCCATTGATCCGATCCGATCCGCCTCCGACGCTGTTGAGCCAATCGCCTCTATGGGCCCCAGCGTTACAATTGAGCTTCCATCTACTCCGCAGTTCCTACGGTCACTCCGACCTCCGCCGAGAAGATCGCTACCCGGCGCCTCTGCGAGCTTAACCTCCATCGATCCTAAGGATTCCGCCCCTACCTCGAGGCGCAACTTCCCGCTTGCCTCTTCTAAGGAGAATGGTGTTATTGCCAAGACCTCTTCTCGAAAAGTCTCACGGCACCTCTCACCAAGTATTGCAGAGGCACCAAGAAGGAGTCAGATTCGCCAAAGGCATCATTTCTCGCCACCGGCACAATTTTGCTTGCTCTTCATAAGAGTCATGCGACTGTGGTTGGACCACCGCCTGGGGTAAAGTTTTAACCCGGACAGCTAGCGGAATAATTGAGCGCTGGTTGAATTTGCCAATCGAATGTCATCGCTTTGAGGGCAATCCACCAACCAACCTTCCACTTCGACATCGCCGCTCGACAAGCCGCCCAGCTTTATCATTGATACGTAACAAGATGAATGCGGTAATTGTTTTATCTCCGGTCTTAAATTATTTTCCACATGTTATCATACTCTAGTCCCCGAAACTTGCAAGGAAATAACTTGTTGTATGCTTGGAAGTTTGACGATTTTTATTTCTAAGGTTTCATTAGTTCGCCACCTAGTTCATAGTTTGTTTAGTTTTGACGTAGCTTTGAATTTCCATTCTCATAGAGCCGAGTTAAGTCCTTCTTGACTCGGATGCGTGAAGTTTTGAATCTCCACCACCTAGATCGAATTAAGTCTTGCTTGATTCGATCTAGTTTAGCTTTGAATTTCCACCACCTAGAGCCGAATTAAGCTTTGCTTGATTCGGATCATATAGCTTTGAATATCCACCACCTAGATCTGAATTAAGTCTCACTTGATTCGGATCCGTATAGCTTTGAATATCCACCACCCAGAGCCTAATTTAAGCTTTGCTTGATTCGGATCTGTATAGCTTTGAATATCCACCACCTAGATCTGAATTAAGTCTCACTTGATTGATCCGTATAGCTTTGAATATCCAACACCTAGAGCCTAATTAAGCTTTGCTTGATTCGATGTGTTATAGCTTTGAATATCCACCACCTAGATCTCAATTAAGTCTCACTTGATTCGGATCCGTATAGCTTTGAATATCCAGCTACCTAGCGAATTAAGCTTTGCTTGATTCGGATCATATAGCTCGAATATCCACCACCTAGAGCCGAATTAAGCTTTGCTTGATTCGGATCGATATAGCTTTTAATATCCACCACCTAGATCTGAATTAAGGTTTGCTTGATTCGGATGTTATAGCTTCTAACTTTTGTTTTATCATTTTGCTCCATTTCTCAGTTGCACATGATCGACGGACCCAATTCAGAGGTTGCTCTTCTTGCACAAGTTGGAAGAGAAGTATGAGAAAGTTCTCGCCGTCGAAGAAAGCCAGAAGTTGATAGTTTCTTTCCTTATTCCCAACTTTCTTATATACTTGTCATGAGCGCACACTTCTTCTTGAATAGGTAATATCAATAATCTCAATATCCGCCTTTGAAAAGAAGGTCAAGTCCTTGAAGGTTAGTTTCCTTTTCCCTTGCTCCTTCTTCTTTTTAGTATCTATGCCGAGTTTTCTTATTGCTTGGTTGTGGTAAAGCCGAGTTGCAAGACTTTGCAGTTGTCGCAACAAGATTGCGTGCCCATGCCCCGACGTGATGCTTCATTTTTAGAACAAAGCGCAGTTCATTCCAAGTAACTACAAGAGAAGGATGATGAGATAACTCGCCGAGATCCGAGGTGAATACACTCAAGCTCTCGTAAATCCGAGCTAGAAAAGGTTGATCAAGAATTCTCTTTGGAAAGAGCCACCGACTGGATCCGAGAAGAACAAAGAACTCCTCAAAGTCGAACTTAAAACTCGCGTTTGAGCGAGGAAATTGCTCGCTTCGAGAAGAGTAAAGCTACTTGGGCTAAGGATCTTCAAATAATGATGAACTATATCCATCGTAAGTTATTTGGCCTGGCCGAATCAGTATTTTTCCTTTGTCGCCGTTATTATCCTTTGACATGTCCGTGTTTTGCGTAGATCACTTCCCGAGGCCAAACCCGTGAGTGCTAGAGCTGTTCTTGCAAGGCTCGCCGAGGTGAACCTAATCGCTGACTTTGAATACTCGATGGAGGATTTCTTGGTTGCCGTTGCCGCAGCTGGTCCGATGAAAATCATGGGTCGGGACTTGGTGCAGCCGCTATCAAAGCTTACCATGCACTCGCCGAATACCTCGTGGTCTCCTGATATTGACGAGGTCAAGTTATTGGTGACCAGTCAAGGCATCCGAGAGACGATTGAGTCTTTGAGAGAATCTGCTGGCAGCGGTGCCGACATGGCCTCATCAGAATCATGTCATGGTATGAAGATATCTCTTGACATTACGATGAATCAAGACTGCTCGGTGGGTTGAAGATCCCACCTTTGTTGCTCTTGACAAGCTCGGCTTTCCACTGCCGAGTATGCCGATGTGCACACTTGGAATGAAGGGCCGAGTTTTCTCCGATCCCATGAGGAGGCCGCGGTGAAGATGCTTTGGTGATGATTCACTGAGCACGGGAAGGTGAAGATGATTCGCCACATCCAATAGCTCTAGCTCAAGCTCGATAGCAATGGTGATGCACGATCTTCCTCCAAAGGCACCGGCATTCTCACAGATCGACGCCTCCCGAACAACCCCGTGATACCGCCGAAGTCACTCGGTCAGGAAGGCGAGGCAACCTCCGAAGTTCCTCCTACTTGGAGTGCCCTGACTGATCAAGTGGTTCCTCCTCCAACGAGCGATGCCTAGGTTACTCGTGATCCCGGTATGCCGTGTTCAATGTAGACGAAAAATTTGTCAACTCGTATGATTCGAGGTTCTTTTGCTATGTGCTTTTGAGACTCTTAGTTGAGTGGATGCTCGTCCAATTCTTGCCTTGTTGGCTCATAATTTCTTCATCTTTCAGATTTACTTTTTGCCTTGTTGGCTCATAGTTTCGAGTCGTTGGTTTAGGTGCTAAAGTTTATGTGTCCATGAATTTGACAATCCTATGATAATTCCTGAGTCAATGCTTTGGGCACCAAGGTGCATATTCGTAACATGAAAGGAAAACAACATGTGGCACTCTCCAGTTATCGATCGCCAATGTAACGCGAAGAGATAAGTATACGATATGGCAGTCCGAGCTATTGCTCGGATGCCAAGGTCTAAACATATAACACTTAATAATCATTGCATATGGCAGTTCCCCGAGTAACTGCCTCCGGGTGCCGAGGTCCAAAAATCAAATATGAAATAACATCACATATGGCGCCCCAGTAATCGCCTGGGTGCCCAGGTTTAAATATCAAACATGAAATAACATCACATATGGCGGTCCTCAGCAACCGCCTGGTGCCGAGGTTTAAATATCAAACATGAGATAACATCACATATGGCGCCCACAGCAAGCCTGGTGCCGAGGTTTAAATATCAAAACATGAGATAACATCACATGTGGCGCCCGAGCAACCGCCCGGTGCCGAGGTTTAAATATCAAACATGAGATAACATCACATATGGCGCCCCCGAGCAACCGCCCGGTGCCGAGGTTTAAATATCAAACATGAGATAACATCACATATGGCGCCCCGAGCAATCGCAGGTGCCGAGGTTTAAATATCAAACATGAGATAACATCACATATGGCGCCCCGAGCAACCGCCTGGTGCCGAGGTTTAAATATCAAACATGAGATAACATCACATATGGCCCCACAACCGCCAGGTGCCGAGGTTTAAATACGATATGAAATAAATATAACCTTGGCCCCAGTCATCGCCCGTGTAGAGGTGCAAATACATCATTGGTGACCTTGAGATATAACCCTATGAGTAAAATGGCCAAGTAAAGCCACATTCCGGGCGCCGCTTTCTTCGCCAAATTTGTTTGCCTTGCCTTCTCCGTGATTGAGCATCAATCGATAGTATGCATCGTGCAATGCTTTGCTCACGATAAATGGTCCTTCCCATGGAGGTGACAATTTGCATGCCGCTGCAAGGCTGCACCAAAAATGGAGGACCAAATCTCCTTCTTTGAATACTCTTGATTCACTTTCCTGTGATACCGTAAGTTCTGTGATAAATGGCCGATCGTGATAATGTCAATTCCGGGCTTCTTCCAACAGGTCTCGGATCTTGCCGAGCTACTTCATTTACCTCCGAAGATGTATATTGAGTAACTCTTGGCGAGTCATGTATTATGTCGGTTGGAAGCTTACCGCTCCATATACCAAAAAGAATGGTGTGTAACCTGTTGATCTGCTCGAGTAGTCCGAGGCTCCATATCGCCGGTAATTCCTCAATCCAACATCCATGACCTTTGCAATGGTTCGACTAGTGGTTTTATTCCCGATAAAACCAGTCCATTAGATCTTTCAACTTGTCCATTGGATCTTTGGGTGAGCCACCGAGGCAACATCTAGTCTTATGTGTTTCTCTTGGCAAAATCTAGAAGGCTCCTTCCGCAAAGTTCGTGCCATTATCCGTAATAATGCTATGTGGGTATCCGTATCTCAAGATGATATCCTTGAGGAATTTCAACTGCGTGTGCCCATCACACTTTTTGATTGGTTTTACTTCAATCCATTTTGTGAACTTGTCTACCATGACCAAGATGTGGGTCATTCCTCCTCTTGCCCGGCTTGAAAGGTCCTACCATGTCTAAACCCCATGAAAATGGCCAAGTAATGGGTATTGTTTTTAACTTTCCGACCAAGATATGTATTCTGTTGCATATCTCGACATCCATTGCACTTCTTAACTAATTCTTACGCCTCTTTAACGCCACAAGAGAATCCATGCAGAATGCCTTGGCTACTAAGGCGAGATGAGGCATGGTGCCCACATTCTCCTTGATGTATATCTAGAAGGATTTCACGACCTTCATGGGACTCACGCATTTACGCAATATGCTCGTACGCTTCTTTTATATAACTCATTGTTTATGATTGTATAAGCCTTTGCTCTTGACGGTTTATGCGGCTAGTACTTCATTACTCGCAAGATCGCGTCTTTTAGGTACGAAAATATGGGTTGCGCCATATCGGCGTTGCTCTTTCTCGGTGATTTCCTTGCTCATCTCCATTTCTTCTGCCGACGATTTACCTCGCCCTTTCCATGATTGTTATTACCTCGGCTGTCCCCTCTTTAGGGTTCAATCTTCTGCGGATCTACTTCCATTGGCGTATGATTCTCTGCAGAATTTCGGGATAAAGATTGATTCGATTACGGTGATGGGTTTATTGATGGTTTCTGAGGTGCTCTGGGCTATACCGGCGAAGCAATCCGGGTTGATCCTAACTTTGACAATGTGTCCAAGGCCATTTTCTCGCTCGTGGTAATGTGGTGAAATTCACATCCTTCAAAATATCCACTGATCTTTTGCACATGGAATCAGATAAAGCCATATTAGCATCTAATGCGTCCCAAGTGCCCGATACTTGTGCACTACTAGATCCGAGTCACCGTAACATATGATTCGCGTATTCCCATTTCTTTGCCACCTTTAATCCATGGACTAGTGCCTCATATTCAGCTACGTTGTTGGACGCAGCAAAATGTATTTGCAGACATATTTCAATTGGTCTTTTTAGGCGAGGTCAAGACTATTCCTCGCCCAAACCGTTCCTTAGTTTGGAACCATCAAAATGCATTGTCCAAGAATTTGGATCCGCAATGGCGGCTCATATTGCACCTCGGCCCAATCTAGAAAAATCATGACCGAGATTTGATTGCATCTTCTATCAAATTGCGGAGCATATGGTGATAACTCGATCGCCCATTTTGCTATTCGCCACTTGCATCTTTGTTGTTCAATATGTACTATGGGTGCCTCACATATTACTACGATGGGATGCTCTTCAAAGTAATGCTTAAGCTTTTTGCCGACATATATACTCCATAGGCCATCTTACGATAATGCGGATAATTACGCTTTGAGGTGGATAATACTTCACTTAGATAATATCTTGGCCTCGAATCGACTTACCCTCTTCAAGTCGTTCCACTACAACCACACGGTTAACTACTCGATTGGTAGCCGCTATATAAAGTAGCATAGGTTCTTTTGATAATGGGAAGCTAAAATGGGTGCCAGAACTAGCATCTTTTTCAACTCGTGAACGCAAGGTCACCTGGGAGTCCAAATTGAATTTGACCGACTTTCTCATCGGTGATAAAGTGGCGGTGCCTTCTCTCCTAGCCGACATACAAATCGACTAAGCGGCGAGGCAGCCCGTGAATTTTTGTACATCATTCAAACATCTCGGCAATTCCATTTTTCTATTGCTCTTATCTTCGTCGATTAGCCTCGATACCTCGGTGGACACAAGGAACCCGAGTAGTTTTTCCAAGCACGCCGCGTGCATTTCTCGATTAAGTTTCATTCGAACCTTCTCGTTCGCAAAGTTTGCCGTATATCTTCTAGCAAGGTTCTGCTTTCCTTAGTTTTGATGACTACGTCATCCACATATACTTGAACATTTTTCCTATCTCGATCATGTAAGCATTTTGCATGCACCTTTGATACGTTGCTCGCATTTCTTAGGCGAATGGCATCGCGATAACAATAAGCTCAGACGGGTAATAAATGCAGTCTTTATTTGATCGGCGATTTAGCAGATCCGTGGAAACGAATATCAGCGTCACAAATGATAACAACTCAACCCGGTCGAGTCAATGACTTGGTCTATTCTAGGCAATGGGAAAGGATCTTTTGGACACGCCTTGTTCAGGTTAGTGTAGTCGATACACATTCGCCACACAATGGCTACATTGGGATCATCTTTTTCTTTTCTACTAGCACCGGATTTGATAACCAATCCGGTAAAGCACCTCCATTATAAACCCGGCAGTAGCCGTTATTTCATCCCCTATTACTTTTCTCCTGTCTTCTTGAAGCGGCGGAGAGGTTGCTTCACCGGCCGTGCTCGGCCCGACGTTTAAAGAGTGCTCACTAACTCCTCGACACCTTGCGGTCTTGTGTTGACCATGCAAATATGTCCCGATTCTCACGGAGGAAGTTGGTGAGCTTCCTATTTAGCGTCAAGACTGCACCAATAGTGACAAGGCGCCTGGGAATTGCTCGTCAATCTGAAATTTCTTCGTCTCTTTGGTTGGTTGGAAAGAAACGCCATGAGGGTTGGCCAATCTTAGGCATGCTTAATTGTCTTGTTGACTGAGGGCTGCTACCTCTTGAATCCTTTTCTTTCTCGCTATGACCAATGATTCGCCAAATTTGACCCGCCGAGGCACAATCCATTGACTTCTTGTAATCCTCAGAATCGTTATCACCCCTTGTGGTCCGGTAATTTCATCTTTAGATAACCTATATGACAATCGCTCATGAATTTGGCCATGGGCCGTCCGAGTAGAGCATGATAACAGCTTTCCAGATCAACCACCTCAAATTCCAAATTTTACGCTCTAGCTTATCTCTTTGTATCTTAGAATAAGACGTCCACTCGGACTTTACCAATGGGCTCACATGAAAGCCCTGGCACTATCCCATGGAAAATTGTCCTTGTGGACTGCAGCATGTTCTGTGATATACCGAGCTTGTGCATGGTATCTTTGTACATGATGTTAATACTGCTTCCATTATCAATGAGTACTTTTGAGAATTTCACATTGATGCTTGGTCCCACAAATGTCGGGTCCAACACAAGTGCGTATGATCCTGGACTCGGCATTATCCTGGGATGATCTTTTATGCTCCAAGTTATATCTTGATCAGACCATGGCTGGTATCTTGGCACCTTGGTACAACCGCATTCACTTCCATATGTTTACGTTGCACACTGTTTGTCCTCATTGCTCGTGAACACGCAGTAAGACTGGTGATGTTCCCTGTAATCATTGCGTCCAGCATTTGCCGGATTTATCCTTCCGTCCTGCCCCTGGTTCATTACTTGATGCACTGCATCCCTCCGATCCGAGTTATCATACCTCGGAGGAGGGGGCGGCATCGATTGTTGTGCATTTGCTCCGATTAATCTGCGGTGATCTTTGCATCCGATGGGGAGCACGAACTCCTGCGGGTTACCCATCGCATTTTTCATCCAAGCACATTGCGGGTTGTGTGATTGGCTGGTCTAGATGGGTTTGATGTGTGAAATTTACACTGATCCAACATGGATTCAAATGTATACTTGACTTCTCTTGCCATTGCTTCTTTTGCTCGGGGTCCATTGCCTCTTTCCATCATTTCTTGCGGTCCACTGTTGAGGTCCATTTTTCCGCCGTTGAGTTGCTCCGTGACTCGCTGATCTTGGCCACATGCCACACAGGCAATTATACCTATAATCCGGCCTCTTCTCTTCTTCTTCCTCTGAAATCACGCCTAGATGACCCGCCAATTCTCTCGTGTATTGGTCTTGCTGCTCACGATGATCTGCCGACATTAACTCCGGTTGGGTTGGGTCACCCAAAGCATAGGAGTCCGCTATTCGATAGTTTACGCTAGTGTGGTTGGCATATCTCTGCAGCGTTGTTACAACACACCGCCAGTAACGGCAGCCTTGCGCGAACCAAGCGATCGCTGCATTCAATAACTCCTTCACATGAGTTTCTCAAGTTACACCATCGAGTTAAAAACTCTATCTCGTTTCATTCGGCCTCGCTTGCACATGGCCGTTGTTGTGGTCTATTCGGTCTCTTGTATGTGCCGGTAAAGTTGTCTTGAACATCTCTTGAAGTCTAACCAGCGATTGATACCGCTGGTTGATTATTCAACCATACCACGGCTGGTCCTTCCAACATCTGGGACATACCGCATGACCCATCTCAAGTTGCCACCCGCTATCTTCACCGCAGTAGCATAATCAATTAACCGCCTTGTGGCTTGGTACTTCCATTGTACGTTTTGTGCCTCTCGCCAACCGAAAATTTGAATGCCGGTGGTTCGCCCATGATCCGTGGTCCAAAACACGCCGGACCGGTGGACCTTGCTCTTCAATAGCTCGGACGGTATAACCGATCCAATTTTACTCTTGCATCATTCATTTGGCAAATCAGACAGATTCTATCCGCATCCCATAGTGATGGTCCCCACCGGTTTGCGTATTCTACCTCGGAATATCCATCATTATACCTTTCATTCATCCGATTATAGCGGTGGCCTCACTTCTCTTTCTTGCCGAGGCTCATGTCTTGGCAATGGGTGGAGCGACACTTCTCTCCTTACTTCGCCGGAGCTTGGTTTTCATGATTGTCTCTCACGGGTTCTTTTACGCCGTGTTCCCATTACCTCCGCCGCCGTCCTTTTCCATACGGGCCGTGGTTTCTCTCCCGCTATTACCTCGGCTTGCATTTCCTCTGTTCTCATTTGCCTTTCCGGCTATTGCCGGGTCATATGGAACGATCTGCTTGTTCCTTTTCCCCGAGGTTACCGCTTTCTTTTCTTGCATTGTTTCGGTGAAGATGTCGCCGCAGATAGTGTGCTGCCCGCCGAATGAACCATTCATGAGGCCCCGGTCTTGCCGGGTTAGCTCGAGCATTTCCTCATTGCTGGTTCGCGATGCGCACCGGTTCATTCACTCTTTCTTCTTGCCTCTGCCGAGCTTCTCGTTAACCCTTCTAGTTCCAATGCTTGCATTTGCCGCTCTTAGGTTTTTCGCGGGTACTATACCTCGGCAAACCCAAATCGCCCGATTCGCTCGTGAGCTTCATGCTCTTTGTTAATATCGCTCATGAGGTTCTTTCCTCTTAATCTCAGTTCATCCACGCCTGGTGCGATATCGTTTATTAGCTTTTGATATTCTCTCGTGGTCCTGTTCAAGGATTTCAGGTCGATACTTTTGGGCCTCTACCAAGACTTTTGCTGGTTTCCTCTAACTCTGCTGAGCATTTGCGGATCAAGTATCGGCGCCAGGTGTAGTTAAGTTATCTATAGTTGCACGAAGAATGTTCTCCGGTCTCCAGAGGTGGTCCTCTCACTCTTGGTGCCTTTGGGGTGGTGTCATGTAGTTCGGGTGCCACCGCGGAATTACCTCAGCGGTTTGCAGTAATCTGCTTGGGCGTACCGAATGCGGCGGCTCTCTTGACCGGCCAATGTCGCCCGCTTGTGCCCTGCTGCGACCATCACCTCGGCGCCTGGCGGATGTTCTCGATGGACCCGTCAAGGCTCGAGGTGGTTCCCCCGCAACAACAACCGGTGAGGATAAACGTCGGAGACGTCGACGCCGACGTAGATCCTGTGCTCGCCTGCCGATGAAGATCCCGGCGCGGGAGTTTTCCCAAGCTCCTGCATTGTCTCGACATAGTCACAGAGACCAAATCTACGGACCACACGAAACAACGCGCTACCGGTGTTGATGAAGTTTCCGTCTGGATCACAACTCCGCCTAGCACCGCTGGCCGCCCCACTGGGCGCTTAACCGTGGTGGTGGCACGGCAGATGCCATGGGTAGGCTAAAGTATGGGGCCAATGGATGCTAGTGGGATCGGGGAGGAAGATGCAACTGTCTTTACACTCAAGCCGCCAAAGTGATGAACTTTATTTCTCTCTCGATGTGTTACAAGTGCTCCTAGAGCTGTTTACAGGGAACTATGTGAATCTCCCCACCTAACGTTGCTCAAAAGACTCTCCTCTTCCCTCGGTCAGACCTCCCCTTATAAAGGGGTGCCTTGGGTGCCCTTAGGTCGACGGGCAAGCATATTCGAGGAATATGCTTGTCCCAAAGTGGTAATTCGCGGCCCTTTCCCTGTCTCCTTCCAATGACGGCAAAGCTCCAGGCCCCTCTGCGTGCCTCGGGCTCCAGACTGTCACCTCCGTGACCTCCTACGCCCCTCCGTCCCTCGCCTCCTTGTCTCTGCGCTTGGCCCTGTTGATTCCTTTAGCCTGCAGCTATGGTTTGACCCTAAGCTTCTCCTTCTCCCGCAAGCTTCAGATAACTCGGCCTTACCTTGTGTTATTCGCCTCGTTCCTCACCGCATGAAGATCATTTGTGTAACCCGGTGAGTTTCTCATTAACTCGCCAGTAACCACTTTATACCTATACGTGAGCTTCTTGCCTCCGTTCATCGGCCGACATATACATGATTCGCCGACCTAGGCCGTAGTTTGCAATCGACGGACAAGACTCTGTCTTTCCCGTCTCGACCTACCCGAGGTTAACCCCGCCCAGGATCGAGTCTTCCGAGTGAAGTAAACATTCTTTACTTCATCGGCGACATCGCAGTGGGTCACCAATGGTGCATCCAGCACATAGGTCAAATTACCAGCTGTGAGGGCAATCCTCAAATTGCGGAACCAATCCGCGAAGTTGCTTCCATTGTTTTTCAACTTTTCTTTCTCTAGGAACGCATTAAAATTGATGGTAGGGGATGCCATTAATCTACGACATATTTGCAATAGTTTAGACTAAGTTTATGACAAATTGAGTTCAAATTAATAATAAAACTAATCTAGGTGAACTCCCACTCAAATCAATATCCCTCACATTGTTTTAATGATCACATGAACCAAATCCACCATATCAACACCGATCATCACGAGAGTTGATATAGTTTCAATGGCGAACAATCGACATGTTCATCATATCTACTATATGATTCATGCTTTACCTTTCGGTGATCCGTGTTCCGATACCATGTCTGTACATGCTAGGCTCGTCAAGATCAAACCTTAGTTTCCGCATGAGCAAATCTGGCTTGCTCACGTTGTATACACTTGCGGAATCTAACACACCCGATCATCACGTGGTGCTTCGAAACAACAAGCTTTAGCAACAGTGCTAACTAAGGGTGAACACTTTATGACTTGAAATTCATGTGCATGAGGGATCATCTTATAATGCTACCATCGTCTACTAAGCAATACAAGATGCATAAAGGATTAACATCACATGCAATTCATAATATGTGATATGATATGGCCTTTTCTTCTTTGTGCCGATCTCCATCTTCAAGCACGAACATGATCTCCATCATCACCGGCATTGCATCAAGGTCAATGACGCTTCTTCATGGTTGTGCCCACCGGCTTCAACTATTACAACTACTTTGAATAGACACGCGGTCTTAACATAAATTAAAGACAACCATATGGCTCCTTAGGTTGCCAACTTACAATAAGGAACATTGCATACATCAAATATAATCATAATCATGGCCATATCACATCATCACACCCTCAAAAAAACAAAGTTAGACGTCTCTACTTTCTTTGCATTTTTTACGTGGTTTGGGGCTTTCAATAAGTGTCGTTCTAACTTACGAACATGAACCACAACATTGACACTAGTATTGTTAATCACCCGTTGTAAATTGGATCTTAACTATGCTAGGAGAAATAGGCACCCGCAAAGCCACTTATGCAATACGAGTTGCATGTCAAGCGTGGAGCAAGTCTCATGAACGATGTCATGTAAGGTTAGCCCGGGCCGCTTCATCCCAACATCCCGCAAGATGCAAAGTACACAAGAAGCAATCGACAATAAAAACATCAACGCCCACAATGACCATTGTGTCCTACTCGTGCAACAGATCTACATATAGACACGGCTCTGATACCACTGTAGGGTTTCGTAGCATGGAAAACAAAAAATTTATATCGCATACAAACAAACAAGCCAAGATCTATCTATTAGATTGTAGCAACGAGTCGATGGAATAACTCACCCTCGAAGATTCCAAAGTGTTTAACGAGAGCGGATTCTCGTGGGTGATGTAGTATCTCTTCTTCCGATCTCAAGATCGCGTGAGCGATCCTTCCGGTATGCGTTAAGAAGCGCATGATCGGTCACCGTTCGATACTCTCGAAGACCTTCCTCTCCCTTGTTCCAAAGAAAATGAGGTTGTAGCACTCTCCTCGCGATTCCGGACAACTGGCGTGGTACCGGAAGTAGAGGGGAGATCTCGCAGGGCTTCGCCTTAAGCCGGAGCGAGTATGGTGGAGTATGAGAGAGTCCCTCGATGATCTAGGGTTTAGACACGCCAAGGAGGGGGCTAGGCCGGCGGCTAGGGTTGCTAGGCAGCGGCGGAGGTTTGCCCTAGGGCGGCGGCGGCGGCAGCAGGTGGCGGCGCCGGCGGCTTAGGGTTTGGAGGTGGGGATCTTCTGTATCTAGGAGGGGAGCCCTGCCCCTCCTTATATAGGTGGAGGGGCCGGCCAAGGGGAGGGGAGTCCCTCCCCAACTCGTCTTGGAGGTGGGCCGGCGATGGAGGGGAGGAACTCCTCCCCAACTCGGTTTCCACCTCCCTCTCCACTTCCCAAAAATAGCCGTTTGACTTTCAAATTGGCGTTTGACTTTTTTTTTCCATACAATCCCCCAGAAAGAGGGATCGGGTTCCACTATCATCAGATAACGGAACAACAACCACACACAAACGTCATGATACTGACCCACCTAGGGGGTCAAAACAAAGAAAAAGTTCACCTTACAAACCAACCAAACTAAGCGAAAGAAGGGAAGATGGACGCAAGAACACCATGAGCTAGTGAGAAACTATTCCAAAACATAACATCCCCAAAGGAGCACAATCGAGAGCCACACCAAGCCAAACATTTTATATTTACGCCAATCCCTCGAAGCTTTTTATCTCCCGTTCTCCTTCTTTTCTCCTCCTCTTTCCACTCGAGCTCACGACCACGATCTCCGTGGATTGCGTGAGACCTAAAAGGAACAGGGCCACATCCATAGCAGATCGCCCAACGATTTGGCTGAGGGTGTACTGACATGCAAAGACACCACGGTCATCCTCCCCATGCAAACCTGCCCAATAATGAATGAAAACACAAGCATATAAAATCAGATCAACAGGTGAATTAATGAGCTTTTTATCAAAACAAGCTCGATTCCTAAGTTTCCACATAGCCCAGCAAATAGCCGCCACCACCGTAATCTGCACATTCCTACTAACCCCCACGTACTGAGAAGCCCACCAAAAATACTGGGAAAAAGAACCAGGCCTATGTGCAACACCAACAGTTCTGGCAACCACCCCCCAAACATATCTATTTTGGTTAAAATATCTTTTCAAACAAGGATTTGATTAAATCCTCTATTTTGTTCAGCGATGAGACTTAGTACATGATGCAATCATACCAGCTTGATATAACACATTCATGTACCCTTCCCCTCAGGAGTGCCGGACATTCCGGAACCTTCTAGAACATTTTCGATGAAAACACCGGAACCATTCCCCAACTCCGAAACAGGACTTTCCTTATATGAATCTTATTCTCCGGACCATTCCGGATCTCCTCGCGATATCCCGAATTCCATTCGAGACTCCGAACAACATTCGGACTCTTTCTCATCATTCCATAACTACTCAAACAACGTCGAATCCTTAAGTGTGTCTCCCTACGGTTCGTGAATTATGCGGACATGATCCAGACACTTCTCCGAACAATAACCAGTAGAGGAATCTGGAAATTCATATGGCTCCCACATATTTCTAAGATTACTTTGCGATCGAATGAACCACTTACATACGATACCAATTTCCCTTTGTCTCACGATAGTTTACTTATCCGAGGCTATGATCGTCGGTATCTCTGCATACCTAGTTCAACCTCGTTACCGATAAGTACTCTTTTCTCGTTCCCGTGATATGTGATCCCTTGTGAGACAGTCACATGCTTGCATGCTAATTGTATGACATTTCACCGAGAGGGCCCTGAGTATATCTATCCGTCATATGGATGGACAAATCCCACTCTTGATCCATGTGTTTCAACCAATACTTTCTGAACACTCAATGCCACCTTTATAGCCACCCAGTTACGGTGTGGTGTTTGATGTCATCAAAGCATCCATCCGTTAAAGGTGATATGCATGATCTCATGGTCGAAGGAATTAGGTTACTATGTATCAGAAAGCATATAGCAATTGAACTATTAAAATGACTTGATCTTTATGCTATGCTTATCTATAGGAGTATGTCCACCATATCATTCTCCTAACGATATGATCTTGTTGTTAATAACATCTCAATGTTCATAATAGGGAAACCACAATCATTTATTAACCAACAAGCTAGTAATGTATAGAGGCTTTACTAGGGACTTCAATTTAAGTTTACAAATCACACAAGTATTAATGTTTCCTTGTTAATACTATTATAGCATGAATGTAAACATTTATCATAAATACAAAGATATAATAATAACTATACTTATTATTGCCTCTAGGGCATATCCCCAACAGCTACGTGCTTTGGCGAGGTGGCAAAGCTCGCGGATGGTGACCTTGGCAGCCTCCTTGGCTACCTCCTCCAACGTGGTCATAACCGCCTCGTGGCGGATCTCGCGAAGAGCCACTGATGCAGCCTCCAAGGCCACCGCCTCCACCGCCTCCTTGCCGGCGACATGGTGTATGTCATTCACCACCGTGGCCGCCACCTCCTCCACCCGCTGCAGTGCCCGCTCCGCGACATGGCCATTCGGCTGCTGGTTTGCTCTTGCTTTGGGGCGTGTTGTCTCCGTCGCGTCGGCGACCGTCTTTTATAAACCGCGACGGAGGCGGGAAACGGTCTGGGATGCGTGGAAAGTTTTCTCGCCACGAGAAGTTAGGCGCGCGTGGGAAACAATGACAGGAAACGTCGACCACGCGGGAAGCCGCCTGCGCTGATAGCGGTCGTCATTAACGTCCCATCGCGAGAGTGTCAACCGGTTACCGCGGGAGAGAGACGGACAGATGGGTCGACCGGACATGCCGGACTATGACCCCAAATCTACCATGACCCGGCCCAAATGGACAAAAACGAATCGTTTTAAACGACCAGATGAGTCGGCCGGTGGAAATGCCCTAAGGGCATGTACAATGCAGTGATGTTAGCCTTTTCTTACGGTTGCCACGTCGGATTTTCGCTTAGTTGGAAGAGAGAGAATAAAGAAAGAGAAGGCTGTCTTCCCTTAGCTAAGGGATGATTCCTTAGAAATAAGAGAAGACTATCTTTCTTCATTATACCTTATGTCTTCTCTTATCAACATAATTTATTACTAATTAGTCAATTCACATTAATTCTTAGAGATAACAATAAGTGATAACTCCCTGTACAATTTATTTTTGTTACTTTCTCAAGACTACGTAGAGGGGGCTAAAAGAAGACCCGTCTTTTTTATTATTATAGGTGCCCTAAGAAGAGAGGAGTGCCAAATTAGGGACTAGCTTTTCGAGAGTGGCGGGTACTACAGCTACTACAGCTAAACTGCCAGAGTGGGGCGCGGCCGAGGGCCTTGGGATTGGGGCAGCGCGAGAAGGACGCGAAAACGAAGGTGCCTGCGTCGTGGTCCTCAACGTACCACCCACCAATGCATCATGCATGCATGCATGCTACGATGCAGGGCGACGTCTCGAAATGGTAGGCGCGCTAGGTTGCGCGGACGGGCGACATCCTTTTGTATAGCAGGTTGATATTTATCTTAATATGTTCCAAGTAGATTTTATAAGTGGAGATGTTGTCCTGTAGAACATCTCTTGAGGAACACACTATATGAGTCTGACTGTTAAACATCGCAGTCCCTGAGAGTTGGTTGCTCTCTAATAAACTCATGAAAGACCCTGGAGTATGATGCATAAGTTCTAAACCGCGGGGAAGCCGACGGCAGGCCTGTACCAGTCTAGACTTTGTATGAAACTAGCGCATAGAAAACTTATAGTTTAAGGCATAGTCCATTATTTAAGTTGCTAGCTAGTGTAGCATGAAGTTTAACATAGAAGTTCAACTTAACAGTCTCCAATACACACCGTGTTATAAAACAATGTTCTGGAATAAAAATGATGTGATGTGCCAATGAGACTTTGTGGGGGATTGTTGGAATTTTATGAGTTTTGGGCCGCTGGCCCATTAGACAAATTCTTAAATTCTCTTTGGCCCACTTGTATATGGCAGCATATGGCTGTGCTAGTGGTGCTAAAGTTTAGTCCCACATTGCTAGATTAAGGGGAGTTGGACCACCTTATATAGTAGAGTGTTGCACCACTCACTAAGGTGTGACAAGAAGAGTAGCCTCTCAAGACTCCTCCTCGACGCCGCCTACGTCTCGCCTCGTCGCGACGCAGCGCCATGGTTCTGAATTCAGCCGGGTGCTTTATTTTCTTTGGTTAGGAAGCGATTATGAGTCATTAATGACGCGTTAATTACAACCGTTCAGCTTTTATGGGCTGGACGTACCGACTCGGACGTGGGCTGAGCCCCATGATCTCCCTAACCTGCACTATATAAGCGTCTGCGGTAAACCTAATCGGTGAATCAATCCACACACGCGCCGACCCTCCAGAACCTTGCGCCGCCACTTTCGTCTTCTCCATCCCGTCTTGCGGCGTGCACCGCAGATCGGGACAGTAGGCCTCCGAAACCCCGCCCTCTCGTGAACCTGTACGGGTGAGGGGCGATCGGGTTTTTGGGAAGCGCTCAAGCGCGACTACTGGCAACTACGATGTCATCTGACGACGAGTTCCCAGGCGACGACTTCTTTCCGGACGTCACCAATCTCTTCGACAACCTCAACATGGGCGACGCTACTGCGACCGCTGCGGCTGCTATTCAACCTACACTGTATGTGATACTCAAGTGCCTTTTTTGGATTATGCTAGAGTTCTTTGTTCTAGCGTTTGGTATAGATGTGATAGGTTTATCTCCTATAGATGTAATTTGTTCATCTACTTTGTTGATCCGCATAATTGGTTTTAGTACCGTTTGTATGATCATGCTTTATCAATTTATTATTAAATCATATGGATTATTGCTTATATTTCCAACAGAAGCTAGGCGCACTTGGAAAACGATGACGGGAAACACCGATCGCGCGGGAAGCCGTCTGCGCTGATAGCGGTCGTCATTAACGTCACATCAAGAGAGTGTCAACCGGTTACCGCTGGAGAGAGACGGACAGATGGGTCGGACCGCTGGACGCGGTTGACCGGATAAACCGGACCACAATCCAATCTAGCACGGCCTGACCCAAACGGACAAAAACGAATCGTTTTAAACGACCAGATGGGTCGGCCAGTGAAAATGCCCTAAGAACGGAGGAGTGCCAAACTGGGGACTAGCTTTTCGAGAGTGGCGGGTACTACAGCTACTACCTAGGTTGCTAGAGTGGGGCGAGGGCGAGGGCCTTGGGATTGGGGCAGCATGAAAACGAAGGCGCCTGCGTCGTGGTCCTCAACGTACCACCCACCAATGCATCATGCATGCATGCATGGTAGTACGAGGCAGGGCGACGTCTCGAATGGTAGGCGCCCTAGGTTGCGCGGACGGGGCGACATCCTTTTGCATGCCCGTGATTTAGCAAAACGCTGCAGATCGGGGTGGAATTTTGAGGACGCGTCGAGGAGGTTGTCAATGTCCCCCAACGAAATGCGCGAACATCCTGTCCGCGCTGCCACTTCACATGTAAAGGTTTTCTTTTTCCTAATTTTGCATTAGCCCCATTTCATAGTGAGTGTGTCCTAGCCTTGATTCTCTGTTCCAACTTCCAAGCAAGCAAAGGTGTTGCCCGTTTTTTCATGATAAGTCCATCTAAGCTTGTTAATCATACCGTAACATTCCTGCGCTTCAAACATGTCCATATCATATGCACATTCTTATCGACCATAATGTTGGCTTTATGAGTTGCCCTTGGTTTGGCTTTGTTCTAATGCAAAGCATGCTGCCTTCCTGCATGTGAGAGCATGCCATTGAGGGAGATGTGGGGTTTGCCAGAACCACAAGTGACCCATCAATTAACAGAGCGTCTTGGTCTCTTGGGGGTGGTGGTGGGGGATATATAGAACAAAAGTGTGGTGCGAAACCGAGCCTAGGAACACCAAAAGAACACGTACCAAGTACCAAAGCAAAGCGCTATTCTATCCTATATTTCTCATCCCCAGTTCCCAAGCTACCGCTTTGAAGTTTTAATATCTCCTCCTTTCTCTTTTCTATACTCGACAGTACGGTACCTTCTTCTGTATATGCGTGGAAACCTTTTCTTTTGTGCCTGCCCTTTTAGGAGCTTGCGATCGACCAAAAGAAACGGAAGGAGGGATCCACATCCATCCACGGTGGTACTGCAAAAATATTGTTTTTCTTCTACTTTTAAATTCATCAGGTAAGAGGAGGGTGGGCCTCCCTCTTGGGGAAATCATGATGTCAATTTCCTATGGCTAGGGTCCTCATCAACTAGCGCGGCCATAGTGCTGCTAGTGATTGCTCCATGTCAAGTCCATCAAAGGAAAAGCTATATAGCCTCACTCTCCTTGCCCTGATTCTTGCTTATCTGTACTAATATACTCGCATATATATCTGCAGATTGCTTTCTTATAGACCAAGCTAATAAAGCTGAATGCACCTTTCATTTTTCATTGCTCATACTACTCATAGCTGTTTACCGGTACTCCCTCCGTCCTAGAGTGTAAGTCACAATCCTCTAATATCTTGGCCCAAGGCTTAACGTGATTGGGGCTGAAATTGTGACTAATTAGACCGGACCGTGATGCTTCGTATTGGTACAACCAATAAAAACAGCCACATAATTACTGCATGCATGATGGATGTGCCAAACCGATGCATGTGGAGGAGAGAAAAGTGCAGGCTGCATGTGCTAATTAACTCCAATTAATACAAATTGTGCCTTATTTGCTTCATATGCGGGACAATCTGAAAATGAGATTGTGACTTACACTCTAGGACGGAGGGAGTAGCTTCATTGAAACTATTTATATACGCCACTCTTCTATCCTAGTCCAAGTTTATCTTTTTAGTAATAATTCATGCTTTTCTTTAGTTCTAACAGGGAGAAAACTCCATCTAATTATGTTGCCATTAATTCCATGGAAGGCAACTAGATCCACTGCCCAATGGAGCTTATGCTACTAGGACAATATGCATGCCAGTGGCCTTTTGCAAGCGCTAGATCCTAGAGCTTTCGTTTCTTTGCCCAGTTGTTGTACTAGTACTACTCCCAGCTTTAACTCTCTCTCTCTCATCACTAGTACTACATCGATCAATACTTTCTCTCTCTCTCCTATCCTTTGTCCTGTCAAGGAACAGTATGATTGTGCTTGATCTGACTTGGTGACCCTAGATGGCTCTAGCTAGTACCACTAGGTAGTACAATTGTCACCAATTAAATCCATGGAAAATAAATTGACATCAACCAATCACCCAAAACTGGCACTGTTCACATATGCCTACGGCCATAGCTACCAATAGTACATTTCAGTAACGAACAATCAATAGAGGCGGAGAAACTTTCTCTGGCAAACCCAAGAATAAAGTGCATGTTTCTAAAAACAAATCGAGCAGTGTAAAGGCACTAATCACTAAACACACAGGGAAAAAAAAAGAAGACTCTCCTGGACAGAAAAAGATCAGGGCTGCTTCATGCCACTGTTGCTGCCTCACGCCGCAGGGAGGGTCTTCCCTTTGATCATCCTAGGAATCTTCAGAAATGATGTGCGAGCAATCCAGCAACACTGCTCCGACACAGCAGTAAATAGACTGCGAGGACTTTGAAAGCATCTTGGTTTGAGAATTTCCATGGCATGTGCTTGGAAAGGAGTTGGAGATCGAAGCTTGTTTATTACAGTTGATCCATATGCATGCATGCTCGTCTGGTGACTGCCGATCGAGCTGGATGGAGAGGTCCTCTCACATGCACACTCTCTCCCTACCGAGTATTTTGATGCAATCGTGCCTCACAACCTTGCAGCTCTAAATATATATCATGAACGGATAAGATTTACTGCAACATTTCTATATGTGAACAGTGATTTGCTACTATCCTCTTTCGGCTTCAGGATAAGATTGTTGACCACTATCCTCTTTTGATTTCTGAACACTGAGTAGGTGAGTGGTACAGTATTTACTGATTTTTTTTTGAACGGAGAAGGGGTCTCGAAAGACCCCGAAGCAGCTTTAAATATTCCAAAGCGGTGGGTACACATTTACATACAGGATCTTGCAGAAAGAAAAACTACAAAAGAATCCTGTAAGTTTAGAGCTCGAACCCTAGGGGAAAACATAAAAAAGCAATCAGGCCCCTGGGTTCCAGCGTCGTGAGCTTCAACACCGGCAACTCTTCGCCACCGGGACGCACCACTTGCGGCGAGAGAGGCGGTGAGCGGTGAGAACTCCAGCAGATGCCTCCGTCTTGGAGGTTGAGCGCATCTCTGGCGCTGGTGGCCGCCAAATCGGCGAAGATCGCGGCAGCAAGCCGCCCGCGTGATGTGCTCCATGGCTCTGCTCAAGCCATAGCTGCCGTTCGCGAAGCAAAGCGAGCGCGGTCGGCTTCCCTCCGCCCGAGGGGCGGCCAGGCGACACCGCGCCTCTTTTCCGCTTGCAGGGAAAGACCACCAAGTCGATGTCGAGAAACACCCCACCGCTGCTCAACTCCTCCATACCACCATGGCCGGACAAGAGCCAATCAAGCGGGCAGCACGCCGCGAAGCAACTCCTCTCCCCCTCGCCTCCACGGCCGGCCAGGAAGAGGACACACCCGCAACGCTCAAACACCTGCAAGATGGTCACCACGCCCAGATTATTTAGGGGAACGCCGGTTCTCCCCTTCACTCTCGCCTCTGACCACCGGAGAAGAAGAAGGTGGAAAAAGAACCCTAAATCTCCAAGGATCTGGACGGCGAGATTCGGAGCTCCGTTCCAACTACTAGGCAAACTGCCTACTACCGGCATATAGCCACTACCAGATCTACACCTAACTACTCCGGAGCCTTCCCTCTGCCATCTCCAACCGGTATCGCCGGCGGAGAGGCCTCGGGGGTGGCCCGGACTCCTGGAGACGACTCTCAACCTAGAGGGGTGGGGAGAGGAGAGCGAGGGGGTACAGTATTTACTGATAAGAAATCGGCAGAAACAGTGCCAGTCTATTGCCATTAATAGAAACGAACCGAGGCTCATGGCATAGTTGTTTTTTGATGTTGGAAAGCAACTGAACCGAGGCTCAAGTACATACGTGATGCACATCAGACTCTGATGATCAGAGTACGTAGAATTCACGTGAATTCTGAACCACATTATCCATGTACGATCGACGGAAGAGGATCAGAAAACGCCGATCAGATCAAGAAACTTTGTGCATGCATGGAAGCTAGCGCTGATGCGTACTGAACGAAACCACACCACACATGCAGTGGCAACAAAAACAGTGCTCTTGAAGGAAACCTCTCACACACACCAGTCCTCCTAATTCATGGGGTGGGTCCAGGTGGCAAAGCGAGTGGGACCGCACCGATAGGGGCAGATCAAATCTTAAATTGGCTGCAAGGGGCGCATGTAGTTGTAAAAGGCATGACATGACAATTTTCATGCAAGGAAGAATTAAAAGCAGTCAAGAAAGGGATCCAATGATCCCAAGATGGCCGCCCTATTCTTCCCTTACTAGAATTAGGGCCACCCTTTCCGCTGTGGATCAACCCAAAATACTTGAAAAGGATTGCGAGATTAGGTGTAGATATCACCACTGGAATATAGAGTATGGAGCAAATGAGCAATGGCCTTAAATAACGCTAGACTAGGGTCCTAGCAGGCTTGTTAATTAGGCCTTAGTGGCAGTTGCGGTCATCATTACCAGCATGTAAACTTTAATCCCTTATGTCAGTGTATGGTCTTAACACAGAAGCATGCGTTCGTCTAGGTAATTATCTAGTGAAGCAACAATTGTTTAGTCTACCACCACAATCATTTATTTACTCTCACAATGCAGACATTTTAAGGGTAAAACAATCGTCTGTATAGTACATGTGTACAAGAAGATGACAAATTCAATACTACTATAGCATCAAACCTTTGACTCTACCAGCCGGCAAGGGTGGTCAGCAGATTCAAATGAATACCAAAAGAAAAAAAAAACTTTCACTCTACTTGGATGAATCAATGGCTATTTAGAACATCAAGTGAGTATTACTGCAGTCATGCATCTGCTCAGTAAGATAGCCAAGGATTCATGTCACTTGCGGAATAAGTTCACCTGTCTGAAATCTTAAATAATAGCCAAGATAGCCAAGGATTCTTTCTTCTTCCAGAATAATACAGCTGCACACTTGCGGTATGGGAAACTTCACCTGTCTGAAATCTGAAATAAGTTCAGATCTGGTCAGAAGATGCACATAGCTAGTCCAACGTACTCACCTCAAATTCTCTCTCTCAAAGAGCTGGCTCCATCATTGCAAGCGAGTCTGCATGCATGGTCCAATTAATTAATTAGGAATAAGAACTTTGGGCAATTAAATGTAGGATAACATGTGCAGGCATGCTTTTGTCCCTACCCAAATTGCAGCTTAATGTCAGATTAGGTGGCTCATTCACTGCAGAGCAGGTCCATGCCCGTTCCTAATCAACTGTAGTACTTCCATAGAATTGCATGCCAAGTACTCTACTACTACAATGAAGCCGAAGGCTGAAGAAAAAGTAAGAGTAGCATTATTGTAAGCCCAATTCCGAAACAATTTGGTTTGACTAAGAAAACCAGCTTCTCAGCACCAAATATCACACTAGTAAAACACAAGGCCAACTAAGCATATAAAAAATATGTAAGATGTAATCGATCGTACTGTAGTGACACCATGCATGGACCCTAGTTTTATAATTTAGAAATATATGTAACCTCAAACTGGACCACTGTGTGGATCTCATGAGGTATTAAAGAGGTTAACAACAAGAAAGGACGAAAAACCAGAAGCAAATAATGCAAAGCACATTAATGATGGAGACAGTGGCCTACTACATATGCATCATGTGGGTCCAATCCTTGTGATGATAATTACTAAACACCGGGACATAGGTGCATCGTATAAATGGATTTGATTAACGAGTGAAATACCATGGTTACCGGTCGGTAACTGAAATTCCCAGCCTCCTCCGAGAAATGAGTTTGTCGTGCAAAAAATCCCTGTATATTTAAATCCTGTTTGAATTTTATTTGAATTTGTGTTGTTTGGTTATAGTATAACCTAAACCACACGTGCTCCCCCTCCAATATAACCCCATGCCCTAAATTATTTGTCCCAAACTTTAGTTGTCTCCTCAATTAATCATTATATTCAAAATATTTGGATATTATTTAGTTTGAGAATTTCATGCGGTATTTGAGTGGTAATCACGGTAACCAGTTCTGAAAATCTCGGCCCCTCGAGATTTTTTCCTGACCAATACCAAATCGTTGATCATATATACTGCCTCTATTTTATTTACTCCGTGGTCTCTCTAGTCAAAATTAATGTTTTTTATCCGACCAAATATTAAAAAAATATCATTAGAGACACCATGAAATCCATAGCACTTGCTCCTCTATGTCATAAAGTTGACTACATTCGCGGTATATATATATACTAAAACATATTTAGAGACATATGAATCTAGACAAATTCGTGGCATCTAATTCTAGACAAAGGGAGTATTAGAATGCTGATATTTTTCGTATTCTTGGTCAAATTTGACCAAAATGATTTTTATAGAACCCAAAAGGTGAACAAAAACAAAAGGGAGGGATTATACTTATATGAAACCAGTATCAACTCTGGAAAATACTAGCTACTCAACAAAGGGAGCAGTATATAGTATGTGAGTGGTTTTTTATTTATTTTTTGCACAAAGAGAGTTGTCTAGCTAGAGCAGAGCACACAACAAAAGAGAGGGCACTGACGATGATTGTTCCCCACGGAGCTTTCAATTATGGGAACCGCATGCCGTTACAGGAGAAAAGGCCATAATGCTAGGCATAAAGAAGAATAAATAAGAATGCAATATGCAGGCAATGGCGTTGCCTGGCTTGTCCCCGTGTCTGGCTGATGCCACTCTCCGGGAGGCAAACATGCGGCCTGTCTAAAGCTAACCTTGCTTATTATGGAGAGTACTTATATTGCATCATGCAATTCGTGCATGCATGCATGTCTAAAACGCACCCGATAGATGATCAATAAACACCGCAGTAATTGGCCAGCCTCATGTGTCACATGTACATTGCATTTATTTATTTATACTCCAACGGTCCAGGTTTAAAGGACACAATTTACAAATCATCCAATCCAATAATATTTAGACACAAAAATATTTAATCTATGTAATTACTTTAATGTAAAAAGAACAAAATACGTGCGTGCACATCAGTGGCGGACCCAGAAAAAAATGAAGGGTGTGCACAGTTCTAATATTTTTACACTAGTATGATGAAAATATGCTAAATGAGTAATATACATAGCTAATTGATTCACATGTTTCTTAAATGCTTTGCATCTTCTCTAATCTCTAAAACCACCTTTCACAAAGGCATCTCAGTTTTCTCGGATACTCCCTCCGTCTTAAAATAGATATCTGATGTTTTTATAAAATTTTAATAAATCTATATACTAAATGGTTTCTAGATTCATCTAAATTTTGACAAATCTGAGACATCTATTTTAAGACGTAGTGAGTATAATTTTTATTGGTTAGCACTAGTATTGTGTCGACATGGTAGTAGACTAGTAAGGAAAAACCTTCAAATTTTCTGGAGCACACCCGGCGCGCCCGCTGGATCCACCCATGATGCACATGTGTGAATAAATGGAAACGTTTTGTATGAGACGTGAAACGATTTTACTGGCTCTTCTCCTCATACATATTCTTATACATACTATAAAATAGACCAATTAAAAAAGACCTAATATTGAAAAAATTGCAAAATGTGTCCTTTAGATCGGGAGAAAAGGAGTATATACAATTAGTCATGTCGGAGTCACTGTTCTTATCGTGAGCAAGCTCGCACTGGAGGGTGAATTGGACCTGCGTGTCTGCCGAGTAATGATTAAGCATTTGAACACGGCTCCAGTGCAGATCGAGAGAAGCGAAACTGAATCGTCCGGCCTGCTGACCGGCTGATCGTCAAGATAAACCAACCCTGAAAGGAGAGAAGGGCCAATGGGAAGGAAGTAGGCATTGCCATCTTGCTTTTAGTTTCCTTTCCCGATCGATCGACCCATGGTCGTGCATATATCCTATCCGCTGCGTGTCGTTGGACACGCGCGCATGCGCATTACCAGCACGCGAGAGTCAAAAGCGGGTTGAAAAGAGTGAGACCGGCCGCAACCCAGGCGGTCTCCAATTGGCGACTGAATATTTTGACGAGTCGTTCTTTATTGTCTTTGTCCCGATCAGAGCACTCCACTCGTTCGGCGTTTCTACTCAGAAATCCGAATCTAAATAGCGCCGGACGGTTGTAACTTTTGATCTAGAAACGTCTAGATTTTTAGTCGTGTTTTGGACGAGTTCTCGTGTTTAGCTAAATTTTACTTAAACTCGGCTAAATTTTGGTGAATATAGGCGATTTTCATTAATAGTGGGCGAGTTTGTACGTATTACATCATATTCGGCCGAGCATCCGAATTTTGACTTCATTAGGCTAAAAAAACAAAGAAAACTAAAGAAAAGGCCGAGGTCGATGTCGATGCTGCGAGACGCCCCTCACATGCCGAAGTGACGGTAGAACGACGTGTAGTCGGGGTCCATATTGCGGACATCATCGTCATCGCCTGGCGGCTGCGGGGGCACGAGGTGCCGTGGCCGGAGTCGCCGTACCGCCACGATGCCGAGGGGGTGGTGCGCCATGGTAGGAGAGCTCGCGGCGAGCCCTGGCCTGGCGCTCGGCCTCCTCCTGCTGGCGTTGGACTCGCCGTGCCTTCTCCACGCACCGCACCGCCCAACTCTGGTGGAAAATGGGCCTCTAAATGCGGCGTAGCGGCTCGAGTCCTGGTTTCGGACCCGGGACTGCCAAATCGAGACTAGATCTCTAGTCCCGGTTTGCTACGGCCCATGACTAAAGGCCACCACGTGGTAGTTCGCCCGCACCACGCAATACGATATCCTTTTGGAGCATATTCTTTATTATTTTCAGCAACTTCTCAAATGAGGAGTTAGGTATAACACACTCTGCCTTCCATCGCAGCAATTCTAGTGTGCTGCCTAGCCTTTTCAGACTATTTTCACAATTTGGATACAACAACTTTTTATGATCCTCTAACATGCGATTGAACTTCTCCCTCTCATTTTTAGTTTCATAGTCTCTTCATGCATCAGCAATGTCCGACCAAGATCATTAGCGGGATCATCATGTGTCTCTTCTTTAGCCTCCCCTTCAGCTTTTCCCATGAAAGTATCTTCATACTTAGGAAAACCATGATAGTTGTCATCATGCTCCTCTTCTTCATTGTCTTTCATTATAAACCCTCTCTGTATGCTTGGTCTAACAATTATAACTGGACATAAAACCGGATTTCAACAGGTGGTTGTGAAGGGTTTTTGAGTCAGACTAATCCTTCTGATACCTACATTCACTACACAAAACTATTCCGTTTGTTCTTATCAGCCACACGGATGAATTCATGCACACCATTAATGAACTCGCTAGAGCGTCGGTCAGTACTATACATCTATTCCCAGACCATCTGCATTTTTATAAAGGTATATCAAAAATCATTACACAACATCAGAAATAGAGATCAGTGACCAATTTAATATAAGTTATAATGAGTTTCTAGAGCATTAATTTTGAATTTTAAAAAATTTACATGCACCAATTTTTGAATTGGAGAAAACAATTAACATAAAAAATGTGGAGTTTTTGATTATTGTTCTAACAGAGAAAACCTCATTCCATTCTAAACTTTGTGCCTAATTAAAATTTGTTACACATCTAAAAATCATCTACTTCTAGAAAATGCATGCAAATCCATCTCTACTGCTATCGCATTGAGCTAAAGTAAGAATAAGAGATGAAAGAATAAAGTTTATAACCTTTTAAAACCTTGGATTTAGGGGTCGCAACCAAATCTTGACAAATCTTAAGAAAAAAAGCACGAACTCGGCTTGCTTGGGAGGAAAATGGTCATGACTCGGACATAAATGAAGCTGCATTATATACAGGACCAATTAGTTCCGGGCCGTATGGCCCGGGACTAGAACTAACAACTAGTCTCGGGTCGTGATACGGACCGGGACTAGTTGTCCACGCAGCTGGCTCGAGGTCTCTTGTCCCGAGCCATATTATGGACCAGGACTAGAGGTTAGGGACGGCCCAGGACTAGTGTTTCTCCGCGTTCCTAGCCGTTGGAGACGGTACGAACCGCGACTAATGCTAGCACTAGTTCCAGTCCATAACAAACCGGTACTAGTGACTTGTTCGGCACCGAACGGTAGACCTCTTTTCTACTAGTGCAAGGTTAGTGCCATGGCGATAGTGGAGCTTGGCTTGTGTATCCATGGCGAGGTTCGAGCTAGGATCTATGGCGAGGTTGGCCCTATATGGTCCGGCGACGGTGCTACGTGTGGCATTGGACGGTGCTACATACGACGTTGGTTTTTGCTACATACGACAACTGATGTGCTACAAGGGGTGTATCCATTTACTACGTGCGGCCAGCGACCGGCGGCATAGTACAACGTCAGATTTACAACGGTAGATTTATTATTTTGCTACAATAGCATATAGCTTTTGCTACGAGATCTCCGGCGAGGTCTCTGACCCGATCGAAGTAGCTACATTATGATTTTTTTTTGCTATACACATTTAATGGGTTTGCTACTATAGCGTAAAGCTTTTCCTACACAGTCTCCGGTGAGTTCTACCGGCGAAAGCCTCTAGCAAGTCTCCGACAAGATCGGATATGCTATATTAGCAAAACGTTTTTGCTACACGGTTGTCGACGAAATCTCCGGCGAAATCTTCGACGAGGTATAACTTGTTTTTTATTTTCTGAGCAAAAAACAAAAGCGGAACATTTTAACAAAACAGGGTAATTTCTAGCAAAAGCAGAAAGATGTGATACTTTTATGGACATGTGTCGCTCTGTCGACCCAAAGGATCAGGGACGCGTAGCACTGTAGAAAAAGGCTTATTAGGGACCACGAGTGCATCTGCTCCTACATTTGTTGGTGAAATGTTGATAAAAAAACAAGTATTTACCCCCGCAAAAAAGGAAGGAAAACAGGTCCACATGAAAATCAATGGATAAAATATGCATTTTCCAACTACAAGCCGGTCTATTTTTGCCACACGGGCAGGGCAGGAGAGCAAAGTTCCATTGGCGGAACTGTTTGTTGACGCAGCCGCATTGATGACAGGAGCGACCGTCTCCATCGCAGATATACGCAGGGCTCGGTCGTACGTACGTACTACACGTACGGGTATACATGGATTTGTGTATACCGAATATGCTGCCGCGACGTACCATATGTCCGTCCTCTTCGTTCCTTTTCCCGACGACGACAGGGAGGACGGCTGGCGGATCCGTCGGGCTCAGGGCGAAAAGCTCGATCGATCGACAGGCGACAAGCTTCCTGACCGGCGTCCGCACGATCCGAATTAGCGACGGATTATATATATATAAATGAGATAAAAGGAATCTGCTTCGTACTAGGTGCGTGCGTGCGTGCCGGGTGGGCGGGCGACAGGAACATGGACAGGACACACGGCCGGGCGCGTGATAAATTAATTAATCCACGGAGAAGATGTTTGCAGCTGGGCAGTTGCGTATATGATTAATTATAACATTTGATTAGGATTTACAGGTCGAACATTGGTCGGGATAATTGGAGAAGAGATTGGTTTTAATTTGGTCGCACATGCGAGCTGCGGAATGATTCCCGGGCGACGCTGCCTTCGCGGGCTGTGGCGTGCGGCTGGGAATCTCTGTGGTCGAGATTCCGCGGCGAGTCCACTGTCGACGCCGAGTCGCGACGGTTCTCATGCCGACAGACAGGCAGACACGCATCCCAGGCGAGGGCGAGGGCAAGTGCGGCCGGCCAGACATGCGCACGCATCACACATGCATGATGCCGGTGGTACGACGTATGCCGTCCCTCGGGCGATCCCAGGAGGGAGTCGAGAAAAGGCACAGAGGCGATCGATGATTCTACGTCCGTTCTGACGCGGAGGCCGGCGTCCATGGAGCGCCGTGGCTGCCCGTGCTGGATCGCAGGAACGTGCGCGGCAGCAGCGTTGCGGCTATCAACTCTCTATACCTGATCGGATCCTGCCAACTTGAGAAGTTGAAAGCAGCACCATGCATCGAGTATACGTTACTACTAGTACGTCCCAGTGTGTGAACCCACATCATGTCTAGTGCGTGTCCTTAAACTACTGCACGCTGCTCCCGTACGTGCTCCGCCTCGATCGTCCTTGAGATGTGACGGAACGGTCCGACATCTCAGTTCGTTACACCAAAAATAAACATGTTTAATTTAATACTGACGGCGACGACGACTAATATCATACTATAAATCATCTCTCACGTACGGATGCCATTAATTAAAATCACGAGCTTGAAGATCGTGGTTTTTGTTGGAGTTGTCGAGGGACCGGGCTCCCACCGTTCGCCACGACGCGCGTGGTGGTACCACGAGGCATGAGGACGTACTCCTAGCTACAGCCTACACGTATGTTTTAGCTGCCAACAGTGTAACCGTTTACAACACGTTGTTCGTCATCTCTATAAAAAAACCATATCCTTAATTTTTCTTAAGTACATTAGGATATTTTTGACCGCTATCCAGTGATCTATTCCTGGATCACTTTGATATCTGATAGTTAAACTAACAACATATGTAATATTCGGTCTTGTACATAGCATGGCATACATGATAGAACCTATGGCTGAGTGATGACTGCAAATGTACAGATCATCTGTAGCTAGTTTCGAAATAAAGATATCGATCCCACATGGAAAAATAGGCGAAAGACTAAAATGATTTTAACTAAAACTAAACGAAGTACTTAAGAAATAATTCTAAGATGCAAGACAAATATAATTGTTTTTGTGGTTTTGGTTGATTGAAACAGTAAAGTAAAATGAAGTATAACTTAATACAGAAAGTAGTAATCGCATGCGTAAGAAAGATTGAAACGGCAATAGGGAAAAAGGCATTCTTGAGGAGTGGTGGATACACTGCTAGCAATTTAGACTGAGCGATCAAGATTATTATAACGAATATTCTCATGATATGCATGTATGTGGGAGGAGATCCATATATGGATGATTAGGCAGCAACCACTGCTCACACCATCCTTCATAACCACATCTGACAGATAAATGACTTCAATCGTATTATCCCGTTATTAAGGGATTTCTCCCGTGGCATAGACATGGCTTAATGAGTTCTCCTTGATTCCCCAAGTTAGTACGTAAAGGATGACAACGAGTTTATAGTCACAGTAAATGCTATCATCCCTCCGTCTACCAACAAGTAATCCCCTTCATCAAGTCCTTGTAAAAGGAAAATGGACGTGCACAACTCCCAACATCAAGATGAAGACTATTTCATCTCAATCATATACTAGGGTTTCTTCATCTCCCCTAAGAACTAATGATCTACTCAGACATGGAGGCAAACAACATCATGACAATGGTAATGGAAACGATTATCGATGAATAGTACTTGTATAAATCCACAACTAGTGCAAGAATTACAACAAGATCTAGATGGGATGGATGGAGATGATGATGGTGATGAAGATGTAGCAGTTGATGAATATGGAGATTGATGCCTTGGCCTCCCATATCTTCTTAGGGCAAATATGGATCCCTAGGGAAAGTTCCCCCTCCTTATTCCTTCGGGAGGTGAGGTTTTCGGTGATTTCTGGGTGTTCTGGATGTCGTCTCTCCGATCCAGTTGCACTGGATGAAACTATTTGAGGAGGCGGCGATGCAAACTATACGGCGGGAACTATACGGCCGGAAAAAAATTCTCCCGCCGTATACACTACTAGGAAAAGTCCTAACAGTGGCACATCATTTTGAGACTTCTGTGGCGCATATGGTATACGCCACTATTATCTCACCACTAAAGTGTAGTTATGTGGTGCATATTGAAATGCGACATAGAAGTCTCAAAAACTTCTCTGGTGCATATTGCCAAAATGCGCCACAGAAGTCCCGAACCAGATCTCAAACTTCTGTGGCGCATATTGCCAATATGCGCCACTGATGTTTCGGAGTGGGAGGTGGGTGGTGGGTGGAGGGTGGAGGAGGAGGGTCGCTAGAGTAGGAGGAGTACGGGGAGTAGGAGGAAGGGTTGCCGGAGTAGGAGGCCGCCGATCGGTGGCAGGGTTGGGTTTCTCGGCTCGGCGGCGGAGACCCTAGCGGTGCTGGAGCTTGACGGCGGGGTCTGTCTTCCTTGCGGTGAGGCGCGGATGTGAGGCGCAGCGGCGCATCCTTCCCTCTCGGCGGGGCGGCCAGCCGGATCTAAGCTGAGCTTGCCCGAGATCTGTCGGCGTCCATGGCCCTTGGCGCAGGCGCATGAGGTTTCTCGGGAGGTTGGGGATCGTGGCGGCGTCTTGGCAGTAATGCAGTGGCGGCGGAGGGATCGACGGGTGCGATATGGGTCTATTCCAGCCCATGCAGCTCTGCTGGCTGTCGCTCACCGCGGGTGATGGAGGGCAGGTCCCCTCCCCCAAGCTGTCAGTGCCTCGGTTTCTTCACGTCCGTGAGCCCGATCCGGCCCTATCGTCGGCGGCTCAATGCGGCGTTTGTCGGAGCTTTGGCTAGAGCTTCGGGATGCCGGGGCGGCGTCTCCGGAAGGCGGTCTGCACTGGTGTCTCCTCGGCGAGCATCGTGGCAGTGGTGGTAGCTCCTCCCCCGGTCATGTGGATGGCGAGGAGAGGGCGATGGGTGGTTTCGGTGTTGGCGGCGCTTCGGCTAAGGCAACTCTGAGATCGCGTGTCGGCAGCCTTTCTTGGGGTCAACGAGCGTGGAAGTTGCTGGGGAGCGGTTAGAGGTTTTTCCGGGCGAAAGCTCTGTGCTTCGGCACCATCGGTGACGGTGCCTGCAGGTATCGTTACCTTCTTGGGGCCGTCGGTGCGGCTACCTGCCGCGCGACAGGCCTTCGGGTGAAAACCCTTGACTTTTGGTCTCGACGGCGGCGGCGCGGTGTGTCGTGACCCTCTTGGGGACGTTATCGTGGAGCCCCGGGTCACCCCAGTTTCGGCTCGTTGTCCTCGGTGGCAAGTTTAGGCTTTCACGTCTTTCTTGTTCATTTTGATCTGTCTTGTAAAAGAGGTCTCTCCTCCACCTTGTATCTGTTCCGTCAATGTGGCTTTATTATAAAACGGGACGAAAGACTAGTTCGAGGAGGAGGAAAAGTTAAAAACAGCACCACCATCCATTCACGGTCCGATAACGAACCTACGTTACTATGTGCCGCATCGACCCGTACGTCCCATTGTGTGAACGCACGTCATGGCCAATACGTGTCCTTAAACTACTGCACGCATGCTGCTCCTGCTCGATCGTCCTTCACAGATGTGACGGAACGGTCTAAGTTCGTTAGCCTAAAAACAAAACATGCTTCATTTCATGCATTAGAACTGTTCAATCCTACGGTACACTAATCACATGCAAAACATCATCCTATGTACTACATGACACAATAAAGGTTGGACTAAAACATCCCGCATCGCACTCCTCCAGAACTCAGGAGGAAACCCCTGCCACCGGCCTCCCTCTGGCTCCAAAAACTGTAGATGCTGACGACCCTTGCCGTTGTGGCGGCAACCCAACCCCCTCCCCTTTCGAATAAAGGACACATGATCTTCGAATCACAAACATGGTAGTGCTTGCGCATGAAAAAAATGTCGTCGCCTTCCAGTGTGGTCATGTCGACACCGTATAGGTAGGTGGACTGCTCCGGGTGCTGCACGCGCAGTGCAAGCTATTGGTGGTGGTGGTGGCGGTGTGAGTGGCCGCCGTACAGGTAGGTGGACTGCGGCGGGTGGAGCTATTGTAAATAGTTCCAGATCTTGCGGCTAGCGTCGCCATTGCCTCAGGAACGACGCCATGGTAGCGCGTGCAGTACACTACCGACCTCGCCGGCGGAGAAAATCTCACGGCGACAGCAAACCAAAGCCACGAACAACATAAAAAACGGCATAAAACTACCATAAAACTTCGATTAAATAGAGGAATACACTAGTGAAGACTCACCGGAGTGCGCCGCTGTGCCAGATCTAATGCTCAGCGGCTGGGAAGAACAGAATCACCGGCGAGAAATCCGCTCTGCCTCGACTATCGCCTCTTCGCCGACCGCGACGACAGGAGGGGAATAAAAGAAACAGTTATGAGCAAAAAGCCCTTGGAATCTATTATATGCTAAAAGCAATATAAGGTTGTTTTTCGAGACACCAGGTTGATCCACATCATCTAAATTATTTAGATATTTAGATCTATAATTAACGAATGAGATTAAAATATCTATAAGTTACGTACATACAAATATATAGTGCGATTCACGTCCTACGTCCTATACCAGACACGTTACTAAGAGATGGATTAGTTGTCCCGATTTAAACCGACATATAATAGAAGAAAAAATACGTGCTATAAAAGATTGGAGGTGCTAACATGTTGCAGCCCGTGCGTTCAAAAAAAAAAAACGTGTTACAATCCGTACTACTATCTCCGTTTCAAGACTTAAGGCGCACACGCTTTCCAAAGTAAAGTTTGATCCAAAAAATTGAGCAACAAAATCTTGATTATATTATACATAATTAATATCGTTGGATTCGTATTGAAAAATACTTTCCAGTGATACTATTTTTATACCAAAACTCTTTACGTATTTAGAGTAATTCTTGGTCAAAGAAAAAACACGCAGAACGAGAACACCTTAAGCCCTGAAACGAAGGGAGTAGAAGAAAACCAGGGCAACACGACAGCGAGGGTGTCATGCATGTGCTGACATCATAGATGACATCGGCTGATTCACACAATAAATGATATTAAGTTAAAGGATATTTTTGCCTTCGAGAAAGCTTAAAATAATGCGAAAAAATATTTGCATGTGGCCAAAGACTTGCACCACCCATCTGAAAAGTTTCAATCTCAAATTTCTTATATATCGGGCGCAGAAAAAAGATAAATTTTGATGCATTTCGTATTTTCGCAAGATTTTTTATGCCAAAAATCGTGTGAAAATATCTGAAATTTTAATGCATGAATAGTATACATACGAAATGCATCAAAATTGTATGATTTTTGGCCCAAAATACAACGTATGTTCACACGATTTTTGGCACACCCATAATATATATGATAATCTACATGCACGTATTTTTTGTATTTTTCTGAATCTATAATTTTGAATTTTTTAAAGTTTTAAAGAAAAAAATAAAGGACTCAGTATAGCCCGGATCCCACTACGCCGCTCTCCATACCACACCCCTTATAAAAACTATAATAAGACCTGCTGCTATTACATGCATGTTAGGATTGTACTAATATATAGAACATGTACACCTATCCGGTGACAACACAAATAGTACACATGTAAGATATGATTTTGAAAATCTAGGGATGTAGTTTACAAAAATAAGAAAAAGATATGAACATAATTGGTGTTTATTTTACCGCCTCTTGAGCTCTCACCTGGAGTCTAACATCAGTAGAACCCTATATTTTGTGTTAACCGCTCAGGGAGTGGGACGCACTTATATTCAAATTACCATTTGAATTTTTTTGTAAAGAAAAATGTAGCCAAACATGGTGGTGCGGTTTAAACCATCTATTATAAAGTATTGTCTAAGCCTTTCTCTAACATGTTTCTTTAAAAGACTAATATAGACATTTAATGATTTTAGGATACAAAAGAAATGGGGGATCGCATTGACAAAGAATGATATTAGGTCCAAAAGAAATGGTTTAGATACTATAGATAAAAAGAATGACTGAGATTTTAGCCATGGATGAAGAAAAAAAAAGGATATTCAGATAGAAAGATATCTTTTGATATTTATAAAGCGTCATGTCGTACTACAACACCTATATTGTTATGGAGGCATACACACTTCTCTGACACATGGAAATTGCAAACATGCGTTTTTTTAATACAGTTTAAAATCTAAAATTATGTACATATTAAGTAATTTTTAAGTAGTTTATAGAGATCTCAATTTACCTACAGATAAAATAATTTGGCACCTCACAACTACAAAAAATAAATTGGCCAGGTTAAGTGTGAAGATTAAATCTGATCACGTTTTCCATCTATATACTCCCTCAATCTCAAAATATAAGTCGTCTAAGGATTAGTCAAAAGTAAAATCCTACTAACTTGGACTAAATATTTAGGTGAAAATATCTACATTTACAATATTGAATAGATACATTAAGAAAATATACTTTATGGTTAATCTATTGATATTGCTTCAGTTTTGTAAATGTTCATATTTTTATGTATAATCTTGATCAAACTTAGAAAATATTAACTTTTCACTAATTGTTAGGCGTCTTATATTTTGGGATGGAGGGAGTACAGGTCAAGACATGTACGTAATATCTTAATATTTGATTAATGAATTTAACACTAGCAAAGAAGTGAGGCAATGCCACTTTATATTAACAAAATGGATGTACCAACCAGGTTGAAGTCTTCATGGATGTTTTAATTCTCCTTGAAAAAAAATCACGACACGTTCCTCCCTTAATGCATTCTTTAAAGAATTAACACTACCAAATAATTGTTAATCACCAAATGGATGTACCAACCAGGTTAAGTCTTCACGGATATTTAGAAACTCTTCATGAAGCTTGCAAGATTATAATAAAAAGGAACTATTAAGTGGATAAAAATACAACTATAATTTATATGTCATGAAAACCTATATTACCCTTTTAAAGAATTTAGATCAATAACTATATTGGCTCATGAGGTGTTAAAACCGTTGAATAAAGCATGCCTCTCGCACACCCACGAAGGTTAGAACTAGAGTTTTCACCTTGCAACTAGAGATTTGGTACTTATAGAACAAAACCGAGAACAAAATCACCCTGACGTAGTTCATGGACATGATCAAAGATTGCTATCTATCAGCAAGAGATGAATAGATGTTTGCTGCCCCTCCCTTCACCATGGTCAAGCACATGCATGCATGCATATGTACAAGCAAATGAATCAATGACGAACAGGCAAATATGTGAGCCCATGTTCGGAACAAACGGTACGTATTGATCAGCAATATAGATAAAACCCGCTTCTTTTGTACTTTCGCCATTATTAATGCATGTTTGGTTTGTTTAATTAGCTATAATCTTTAGACGGCAGCAGATCGTTTTAGATTTATGCATTGTATCCCAGATGCATGTTTGTTTGTTGGTTTTCATATGAATATGTTGGAAATATAATTATAAAATTATATTGCTATATATGAAAATTATTTTATAACAAATATAATGATAGCATTTACCTATCAATCATAATACTATTTGTGTATTTGTTCATATTCAATAATATCTATATTTGCTTGGTATAATAGTTTCCATACTTATAATTATATATAAGTAGGCCGCATAACATGGCTCATGGTTTTATTCCCTAATGACATTTTGCACACATATCAAATTGTGTTTACTCTTTCAAAATTTCCACACTTGCAAAAGAAATATAAAAAAAAATATTTGGGGACAGATTGATGTCCATGATGAACTTATAAAGACTGTGTGCACATTATTGAAGTTTTGTAGTTGGATTTCTGCTTGAAGTTATAGTTATGAGAACCTATTATCACAATTGGTGTTAAATCAAGAGCGATGTGAACACATCAGATGTACATAGAGCTAATGTTTGTTGATCCATGATTAGGTAGAACGATGATACTACTGTAGAAGTAGCAATGTCAACATCCTACATTGTTTTGAGATGAAGTAATCAGTATGGCTATATCACGGATATGCAAACATGTGGTTACAGGAATTTCAAATGGACTTTGTGGAAATTTATTCTTGGACATATTCGTACTGAGATAGTTTGATGTGTAGGATCAAAATATTAAGAATTATCTATATTTATGAAACCCTATTTAAATTTAAAGAAAAAACTCATGTCGATCTAATGCTTTGCAAATACATATTGGGGCCGTGAGGGTTTATGTCCTTTCCACGATCTAATCAAATACTCTTTTCAATCTAATATGGTCTCTAAATCTTGAAGATTTAATTAAACATGTTAATGCAAGGGTAGTATTTACTATTTAATTGGACATGCCATTGTAAGGGTAGTATTTAATGAAGTGTTGGGGGTAATATGGAGATGCTAGTGTGGATGTTCATAACCGATTGGGCATCATTCAGTGGTGAAAACATGTAGTAAGGATATACAGTAAACGTGACCGCTTAAAATTCTAAAACTTTGGTCAAATTGGCATAGTCAGGTTATGTGCTAAAACTCTGAAGTCGCGTTATAGGACAACTAATAAATTGTTGGCACATTGACATGTGGAGAGTGAAAGTAAATCATGGATTATAGATAAAGTTCTAGAATATGATAGAGACATGAAATTTTAGTGCAATTTGTAATTCTAATTCTTCCATAAATTAGAATTTTTCATATTTATAAACCATGATATTTACTAAAAACAACATTCCTATGTAATCTATGGAATAATATTATTGAGATAGGAATATATTAAAAATTAATAGAACCATAACGAACAAGAAAATCAAGAATTGTTCGAACCTCGGCTCGGATATGTCTGGAACTAAAAAATTGTTCTCTCTCTCATCTAATTTATTTCGAAAACACATTCAAGGTACATAAGATGTTGCTCTCGCATTTGTGAGGGCCACATAGCTAGTTATTTTCAAATAGCACAAACACGAAATTCAAAAAATTAGTCACTGCATATGAAGCCCACATCGTGTACACATAAACATCACGCATGGGCCTAGTGAGTGAGAGCAACGTGGGATGTCAACTGACATGATTCCGTCCGATCGTAGCACACCAATCTCCACACAGCCGTCGCAAGGGAGAGGCGCGTGTGTCGTTTGTTGATATTATTTCCCAAAAACAAAACATGCTTAATTAGCGCTGACGGCGACGACTAGTAGTATAGGTTCTCTTCTTGTATGGGCCAAACCTGCAACATGCAGTACCTTTTGTAGCCTTTTTTATATAGTTTGTCTCTCCTTCTTCTCTCTGAAAGTTGGGCCATGCTGACACATTGTGCTCTTTGAGTCGAACCAATAACTTAGGGCTTGTTTGATTCATAGGAATTGCATAGGAATTGTGTGGGATCTCGATCCTATGGAATTTTTTTCTATGTTATTGTTTGATTCATAGGAACACATCCTATAGGAATTAATCCTATAGGAATCTTGTAGTGCAATTCCTATAGGAAAGAAACATTAGATCATACCTCATGGAAAAATTCCTTTGCTACATCAAACAAAATTCCTCTTCCCATAGGATTCAAGTTGGCATGACATCTCAATCCTATGTTTTTCCTATTCCTATACTTTTCCTATTCTACGAATCAAACAAGCCCTTAGTTCGCTTTTCTTGTCGGGTAATTTGAGTCGACCTTCCACTATGCATTGAACCGAACCATCCAGTCCTATGGTTCGCTTTTAGCATACATAGTACATGGTCTAAATCCCCCCCGCACGTACGGAATCCGTCTCCACTAACTAAAATGCCGACACTGAGAATTGAGACCGTGGTTTTTGTTGGAGCGTTCTCGCCAAGCCGGGTGACCGGGCCCCCACCGTCCGCCACGACGCGCGTGGTGGTACCACGAGGACATACCTAGCTACTCCAGACTACGTTCGTACCCTTTTCACTGCGGCGATCGGGCAGGTGGGCAGCGATGCGGCGCCACCTGCGAGTAGTTGACAATACGGACTATGTTATTATTTAAGTTGCTCTTACTATTACTAGTCTGATCGGGATTACATGCTCCCTCGTGGCTACGGTGTCTGCATGCAAAGCCAAGCTCTGATCGGTGGAGTAAACATTTAGACGACATGACATGCAATTAAATGATAAGAGAGAGACTTCTGGTAACTAGCTATATTACCATAACATCACACATTTCAAGACAACATGAGTCTACATTGCAATAAATAAGTCTTTGTATGACATCACGCATATGTTATTTTCTACTATGAAGGTACTAACTTAGACTAGTAACATACGCATGTTATTACTCTAAGTTACTCCCCACTATGACCAGCCTCATAGTAAGTAATTTCAAGAGTAACTAAGGGTCTAACTCAGTGAAATTGCTTACGTGGCAGTGAAATAATAAAGAGAGAGAAGGATAAAGTAAAATATATAGTTACTGTAACATCACACATACCAATGCAAAATGGGTCTATCATCTAATAAATAATAGTTTGCATGATATCACTTATATGTTACCCTCCACTATGAAGGTAGTAGTGACATAGAGTAGTAATTTGTGTATCCTACTAGTCTATGTTACCCTCCACTATGACAAGCATCAAAATACCAGAAGTTAGTTTTAGCTATTGGTTTGGACCGTGCCAAAAACCAGAAGTTTGGCCTTGTCTGTATTTATGGCGATCCTTACCACCGTACCACTAGAATCATCTGGCAGCAGGTTGCCCATTTTGTGTATTATAATAGCAACCTCCCCTTTATATGTATTGGTGACATGAACGACCTTATGTATGACTTTGATAAAAGCACCCCCTATGTAAATTATAACTGTATGCTTGCTTTTCGCTCTTTTGTTAAAAGTTGTGGTTTGTTTGATATTGGTTTTACTGGGCCTGCCTATACTTGGACCAACAGACGATTCTCTTCTAAGCCCCTTTTTCAAAGACTGGATAGATGCTTGGTTAATCATGAATGGTGCTCTGCTTATCCAGTTTCAAATGTTTATAATATGCCTCTCATCCATGCTTTCAGTGATCATGCTCCTATTCTCCTATCCACTGAAGGTAAGTATTGTAAGCCTAGAAACTCCTTTAAATTTGAGAACTGGTGGCTTAGAGAGAAGGATTTTCAGAGCTATGCCAGATCATGCTGGGAAAATTATTCTAATCCCTCCTTCTTTAAGAGGACTAACAATCTTGCTCTGAAGTTGAAAATATGGTGCAGGAAGAAAAAACCTTTGCAGGAGGAACTCAAGGATCTGGAGAATGAGATTGAGAAAGCCCAGTCCCTCCCTCAGGACCAGCAAGAACAAGGAAAAATTGCAACTATGGTGGAAAGGTATGAACAAACTGTTACAAAAATGAATGATGCTAACATGCAAAGAGCTAAAAAGCTTTGGGTTAAAGATGGGGACAAAAATACTACTTTTTTCCATAGGGCTATAGCCAAAAGAAAAAGGAGAAACATGATTCTCTCTATCAAAGGTGAACATAATATTACCCACTTCATGCCCAACAAAATTGCCAATACCTTTGTCTCCTACTTCAGATCTATTTTCACCTCTTCCAATAACTTTAGGTCCGAGGAATTTTTCCATCCTAATGGTCCACTTCCTGAAGAAGGAATCTATTCTATTCCTGATAAGGATGAAATCAGAGAGGTGCTTAATGATATGAAACGTAATGCTTCCCTGGGGCCTGATGGGTTTAATGTTGAATTCTATCTGGCTACCTGGGACTGGATAGGGAATGATGTTTCCAATCAGGTTAGGAACTTCTTTTCTTCAGCCACCCTCCCTCAGCATGTTAGTGATACAAACATTGCCCTTATCCCTAAGAAGCTTATCCCCTTAGTTCCCACTGATTATAGACCCATAAGTCTCTGCAATGTTATTTACAAAATCATCACCAAGTGCCTTGCTAACAGACTTAAACCCCACCTTCCTGACTACATTCACCCCTCTTAGCAAGCCTTTATTGAAGGAAGAAGAATCAGTGATAACATTATTATAGCCCAAGAAATTACTCACTCTTTTAAGCTTTCTTCTTGGAACTCCAGAGCTTTTATGTTGAAAATTGATCTTGCTAAGGCTTTTGATAGAATTGAATGGGACTTCATCTGTAAAGCCCTAGCTCGCAGAGGGCTGCATGGTCATTTAATCAAGATGATTCATGCTTGTATTTCTTCTCCCAGATTTTCAGTTATTATCAATGGCCAAACTTTTGCAAATTTTGCTAGCTCTAGGGGGATCAGGCAAGGGTGTCCCTTATCACCTTATCTTTTTATATTGGGGATCAATGAGCTTACCATCATGATGTCAGAGGCCTTGTCCAATGCTCAACTCTCTAGAATCTCTCAGGGTCCTAATTCCCCCCACATACACTCTCTTCTCTTTGCTGATGACCTTCTAGTTTGTGGGAATGCAACCATCCAAGAGGCTCAGACTATAAAGAATATCCTTTTAGATTTCTGTGCTGCCTCTGGTCAGATTCCCAATTGGGACAAATCTGGTATTATCTTTAGTAGAAAGGTAGATTCTGCTACTATCAATGGCATCAAGCAAGTCTTCCCCGTTCCTACCATCGATGAAAATTTCGTTCACTTGGGGCATCCCCTTATCCTACCCAGCAGAAATAGAAGTGAGGCTTATAGTTTTATCATTGAAAAATTCAAATCCAAGCTCTCTACTTACAAAGCCAACTCTCTTTCACATCTTTGCAAGGCTTGAGCTTATTAAATGTTCTCTCATCCATCCTGTTTACTACATGTCCAATCTCCTCCTTTCCAAAAAGATTCTCAAGAAGCTTCAAACCATAATGAGGACCTTTTGGTGGACTGGATCTTCTTCTGAACCTAGTAAAAAAGCTCTCTGTCACCCTGCCTGGAGAAATATCTGTGGCCAGAAGGGTCTTGGGGTTAGGAACCTTCAAGCTACTAATATGGGTCTCATCCTCTCTTTGCTGGAGAATAGCAGAAACACCTGATTCTTTTATGCAAAGTGTCCTAAGAGCGAAATACTTTCCCAACTCGTCCATTTGGAGAGCCAACATGAATGTTCCTAAATCTGCTTTTTGGTCCTCTATCCTTAAGGTAAGACATCTTCTCAAAGATAACTCTTACTATCAAATTTGCAAAGGAAACTCTTCCATTTGGAGCACCCCTTGGTTCTCTGGTTGGGAAAACATCTATGATAATATGATTATACACCAACAAGGCTTTCATTACCCTTCCACTATAAATCAACTTTGGATACCCAACACTCAGAATTGGAACACAAGCTTGATTGATTCCCTGTTCAATAGTCACACTAGCCAAACTATCAAAAACACCTCCAGGGTGCTCTCTGAAGAATATGATATCCTTTGCTGGAAGTTAACTCCGAATGGTAAATGTAACTCTAAATCCACGTAAAAAACTTGTTTGTCCTGGCTTTTTCAGACGGGTACTCCAAGACCTGATCAGGTTCAGGAATCAACCAGGAAAATTTTAAAGGAAATCTGGAAGTGCAAAAGAATGATTTCCAGGGTGAAGACCTTTGCTTGGAGATTGATGAGAGGTGCTCTGACTACTGGGGACAGAGTTTCAAAGTTTTCTTCCCACATTGAGAAGGACTGCTGCAGGTGCAATGTTCCTGAAAAAGAGACTCATCTATTCTTTCTATGTCCCTTCGCTAAAGCAGTCTGGTTGTTACCTCCTTGCTTCATCAAAATTGAAAATTTAGCAAACAATGCAACTGACATTAGTCAAATAGTTACCACCCTTCTGTCCCAAAACCATCCTATTATTGATCTGAATTATGTTTTCACATTTCTCTGGTGTATCTGGAAAGCTAGAAATGATCAGCTGTTTTGCAGGAAGAAATCTTGTCCTCAACGGGTTCCTATACACACAGCTGCTTTGCTCAAAGATCTGGAGACGGTACAGCTATTTGAAACAAATCAGGTTCGAAGCAACCCTGGAGTGTCTGTTCCTTCCGATTTCTTTTTTACAGGGCCAAAGCTCTATGTCGATGCGGCCTGGAAAGCAAGATCTGGGGACTCTATTGCTACAGCTGGCCTAGACATCTACTATGCTGAAACCTTGCAGGATGGAAGAAGGAATGGTGTCTTCATCTTGGCGTCAAAAGCTGGGATTTCTAGCCCACTGCAAGCTGAAACTAATGGGCTAATCCTAGCTGCTCACTTTGCTGCTGCCATGTGCTTCTCAGGACCAATTTTTTTCACAGATAATCTCATTCTTGCAAAAGCAGTTGCTGCTACTGGAGCAACTGATCATAATATGATCTGGGAGATTAGAAGGCAGGCAATTGAATTCCAGAATCTGGTGCAACCTTTGCGTGGCTCCACTTTTCACATTTACAGGAACACAAATGGAGTCGCCCACAACTGCGCGCAAAAGGCAAGAAGACCACTTCGATCTGAGCCTACCTGTTCGTGTAGGAACTCAGCTCATTGCAACCAAGAATGTCCAGTGTTGGCTGCAATCGACAAGATTCGGCATCTGGACTTTGTATTTCACGATGTACAATGTTTCTGAGCTGCAATATATGTCAGAGTGTGTAAAAAAAAAGACAAGCGTCAAAATACCCACGAGGGACCACACGGCAGTGCCGACCCGCCCCCACACGGAGCTACGGCGCAGAGATAGGGGCAGGACCACCCATCCATCCGCTGGACCACTCAGCGCGCCCGCCCAGAACCCAGATGGTCCATGCATCTCTCCTCCCTCTAGCGTGTAGTGTACCACGATGTGGGAAAGAAAGGACAGCCTCTTTCTTCTTTCTTCTTTGTGTGCGGTGGGGTGGGTCGAACGGAACACGACGCCTCCTTCACGCATTCTTTTCCCGCCACCGCCACAGCCTCGGGCGAAGGTGAGATCGGAAGAGTGCCAAACTCGGGAGTAGCTTTTCGAGAGTGGCGGGTATTACTAGTACTGCTAGTTAGCTCGTAGACTGCTAGAGTGGGGCGCGGCCGAGTCTTTTGGGATTGGGGCAGACGCGAAAACTAATAAGGCGCTGCGTGCCTGGGTCGTACTGTAGTCCTGAACGTACAACCGACCCATGCATAATGCATGCATGGTACGGGGGGCGGGGCAACATCTCGAAATGGTAGGCGCTCTAGGTTGCAATGACGGGCGGCATCCTTTTGCATGGCCGTGATTTTTAGCAAAACGCTGCAGATATATTGGGGTGGAATTTTGAGGACGCGTCGAGGAGGTTGTCACTGTCCCCCAACGAAATGGTAACAGGCTAGGCCACGTTGGCATTTCACATGTAAACATGTTTTGACGCCACTTTGGTGTACGTACGGCCCCATTTCTGAGTGGGTGTGTTCTTGGCCTGATTCTGTGTTCCAAGCAAGCAAGGTTTAGCCCATTTTTACAGGATAACTCTATTTAAGCTTGTTAATCACTCCATAGCACTCATGCAATCCAGACATGTCCATATCATATGCCATTCTCATCGACCATAATGTTGGTCCGGAACGTAACCGGCCCAAGACGCCAATCAAAAAGTTGCCCTTGGCTTGGCTTTATTCTAATCCAAAGAATGCCGCCTTCCCCTAGAACGAAAGTGGTGCGAAACCGAGAGTCCGAGCCTAGGAACACCAAAAGAACACGCGTACCAAGTACCAAAGCAAAGCGCTATTCCATCTTATTTTTCTTCTCTCCGTCCCCTAGTTCCCAAATTAAGCTACCGCTTTGAAGTTTAATATCTCCTCCTTTTTTCTTTTCTAAACTCGACAGTACGGTACTGTTTTAGTACGTTCTTCTGAATATGCGTGGAAACCTTTTCTTTTGTGCATGGCTTTTTTTGGAGCCTGTGCTGTGATCGACCAAAAGAAACGGAGGGAGGAATCCACATCCTTCTACGGTGGTACTGTAAAAAGGTTGGGTTTTTTATTTTTTAATTCATCATGTAAGAGGAGGGTGGGCCACCTCTCTCTCTTGGGGGAAATCATGATGTCGATTTCCTATGGCTAGGGTCCTGATCAACTAGCGCGGCCATAGTGCTGCTAGTGATTGCTCCATGTCAAGTCCATCAAAGGAAAAGCTATATAGCCTCACTCTCCTTGCCCTGATTCTTGCTTATCTGTACTAATATACTCGCATATATATCTGCAGATTGCTTTCTTATAGACCAAGCTAATAAAGCTGAATGCAGCTTTCATTTTTCATTGCTCATACTACTCATAGCTGTTTACCGGTAGCTTCATTGAAACTAGTTATGTATGCACTCTTCTATATATCCTACTCCAAGTTTATCTTTTTAGTAATAATTCATGCTTTTCTTTAGTTCTAACATGGAGAAAACTCCATCTAATTATGTTGCCATTAATTCCATGGAAGGCAACTAGATCCACTGCCCAATGGAGCTTATGCTACTAGGACAATATGCATGCCAGTGGCCTTTTGCAAGCGCTAGATCCTAGAGCTTTCGTTTCTTTGCCCAGTTGTTGTACTAGTACTACTCCCAGCTTTAACTCTCTCTCTCTCATCACTAGTACTACATCGATCAATACTTTTCTCTCTCCTCTCTCCTATCCTTTGTCCTGTCAAGGAACAGTATGATTGTGCTTGATCTGACTTGGTGACCCTAGATGGCTCTAGCTAGTACCACTAGGTAGTACAATTGTCACCAATTAAATCCATGGAAAATAAATTGACATCAACCAATCACCCAAAACTGGCACTGTTCACATATGCCTACGGCCATAGCTACCAATAGTACATTTCAGTAACGAACAATCAATAGAGGCGGAGAAACTTTCTCTGGCAAACCCAAGAATAAAGTGCATGTTTCTAAAAACAAATCGAGCAGTGTAAAGGCACTAATCACTAAACACACAGGGAAAAAAAAAGAAGACTCTCCTGGACAGAAAAAGATCAGGGCTGCTTCATGCCACTGTTGCTGCCTCACGCCGCAGGGAGGGTCTTCCCTTTGATCATCCTAGGAATCTTCAGAAATGATGTGCGAGCAATCCAGCAACACTGCTCCGACACAGCAGTAAATAGACTGCGAGGACTTTGAAAGCATCTTGGTTTGAGAATTTGCATGGCATGTGCTTGGAAAGGAATTGGAGGTCGAAGCTTGTTTATTACAGTTGATCCATATGCATGCATGCTCGTCTGGTGACTGCCGATCGAGCTGGATGGAGAGGTCCTCTCACATACACACTCTCTCCCTACCGAGTATTTTGATGCAATCGTGCCTCACAACCTTGCAGCTCTAAATATATATCATGAACGGATAAGATTTACTGCAACATTTCTATATGTGAACAGTGATTTGCTACTATCCTCTTTCGGCTTCAGGATAAGATTGTTGACCACTATCCTCTTTTGATTTCTGAACACTGAGTAGGTGAGTGGTACAGTATTTACTGATTTTTTTTTTGAACGGAGAAGGGGTCTCGAAAGACCCCGAAGCAGCTTTAAATATTCCAAAGCGGTGGTACACATTTACATACAGGATCTTGCAGAAAGAAAAACTACAAAAGAATCCTGTAAGTTTAGAGCTCGAACCCTAGGGGAAAACATAAAAAAGCAATCAGGCCCCTGGGTTTCCGCACCGTCGGCGAGCTTCCAACACCGGCAACTCTTCCGCCACCGGGGACGCACCACTTGGCAGCGAGAGAGCGGTGAACGCCGGTGAGGAACTCCAGCAGATGCCTCCGTCTTGGAGGTTGAAGCGACGCATCTCTGGCGCCTGGTGGCCGCCAAATCGGCCGAAGATCGCGACGACGAAACTGGCCGCCGCGTGATGTGCTCCATGGCTCTGCTCAAGCCATAACTGCTGTCGTTGCGAAGCAAGAGCAGAGGCGCCGGTCGGCTTCCCCTCCTCGCCACCGAGGACGGCCAGGGGCAGCACACCAACGCCTCTTTTCCGCTTGCAGGGAAAGACCACCAAGTCGATGTCGAGAAACACCCCACCGCTGCTCAACTCCTCCATACCACCATGGCCGGACGAGAGCCAATCAAGCGGGCAGCACGCCGCGAAGCAACTCCTCTCCCCCTCGCCTCCACGGCCGGCCAGGAAGAGGACACACCCGCAACGCTCAAACACCTGCAAGATGGTCACCACGCCCAGATTATTTAGAGCCGGTTCTCCCCTTCACTCTCGCCTCTGACCACCGGAGAAGAAGAAGGTGGAAAAAGAACCCTAAATCTCCAAGGATCTGGACGGCGAGATTCGGAGCTCCGTTCCAACTACTAGGCAAACTGCCTACTACCGGCATATAGCCACTACCAGATCTACACCTAACTACTCCGGAGCCTTCCCTCTGCCATCTCCAATCGGCATCGCCGGCGGAGAGGCCTCGGGGGTGGCCCGGCCTCCTGGAGACGACTCTCAACCTAGAGGGGTGGGGAGAGGAGAGCGAGGGGGTACAGTATTTACTGATAAGAAATCGGCAGAAACAGTGCCAGTCTATTGCCATTAATAGAAACGAACCGAGGCTCATGGCATAGTTGTTTTTTGATGTTGGAAAGCAACTGAACCGAGGCTCAAGTACATACGTGATGCACATCAGACTCTGATGATCAGAGTACGTAGAATTCACGTGAATTCTGAACCACATTATCCATGTACGATCGACAGAAGAGGATAAAAAAACGCCGATCAGATCAAGAAACTTTGTGCATGCATGGAAGCTAGCGCTGATGCGTACTGAACGAAACCACACCACACATGCAGTGGCAACAAAAACAGTGCTCTTGAAGGAAACCTCTCACACACACCAGTCCTCCTAATTCATGGGGTGGGTCCAGGTGGCAAAGCGAGTGGGACCGCACCGATAGGGGCAGATCAAATCTTAAATTGGCTGCAAGGGGCGCATGTAGTTGTAAAAGGCATGACATGACAATTTTCATGCAAGGAAGAATTAAAAGCAGTCAAGAAAGGGATCCAATGATCCCAAGATGGCCGCCCTATTCTTCCCTTACTAGAATTAGGGCCACCCTTTCCGCTGTGGATCAACCCAAAATACTTGAAAAGGATTGCGAGATTAGGTGTAGATATCACCACTGGAATATAGAGTATGGAGCAAATGAGCAATGGCCTTAAATAACGCTAGACTAGGGTCCTAGCAGGCTTGTTAATTAGGCCTTAGTGGCAGTTGCGGTCATCATTACCAGCATGTAAACTTTAATCCCTTTATGTCAGTGTATGGTCTTAACACAGAAGCATGCGTTCGTCTAGGTAATTATCTAGTGAAGCAACAATTGTTTAGTCTACCACCACAATCATTTATTTACTCTCACTATGCAGACATTTTAAGGGTAAAACAATCGTCTGTATAGTACATGTGTACAAGAAGATGACAAATTCAATACTACTATAGCATCAAACCTTTGACTCTACCAGCCGGCAAGGGTGGTCAGCAGATTCAAATGAATACCAAAAGAAAAAAAAAACTTTCACTCTACTTGGATGAATCAATGGCTATTTAGAACATCAAGTGAGTATTACTGCAGTCATGCATCTGTTCAGTAAGATAGCCAAGGATTCATGTCACTTGCGGAATAAGTTCACCTGTCTGAAATCTTAAATAATAGCCAAGATAGCCAAGGATTCTTTCTTCTTCCAGAATAATACAGCTGCACACTTGCGGTATGGGAAACTTCACCTGTCTGAAATCTGAAATAAGTTCAGATCTGGTCAGAAGATGCACATAGCTAGTCCAACGTACTCACCTCAAATTCTCTCTCTCAAAGAGCTGGCTCCATCATTGCAAGCGAGTCTGCATGCATGGTCCAATTAATTAATTAGGAATAAGAACTTTGGGCAATTAAATGTAGGATAACATGTGCAGGCATGCTTTTGTCCCTACCCAAATTGCAGCTTAATGTCAGATTAGGTGGCTCATTCACTGCAGAGCAGGTCCATGCCCGTTCCTAATCAACTGTAGTACTTCCATAGAATTGCATGCCAAGTACTCCCTCCGTTTGGGATTATAAGTCCCGCGCGGATAACTAGGTTGCTATTTTGAACAACAAAATATAAATATTATAGTATAAAAATTATACCATTAGAAACTTTAGAGGTTATATTTTCTAATGGTATAACTTTTGTAATATATAAGTTATATTTTATTGATAAATTAAGAACCAGGTATGCGTGGGGCCTATAATCGACGAAGAATCTTCTACTACAATGAAGCCGAAGGCTTAAGAAAAAGTAAGAGTAGCATTATTGTAAGCCCAATTCCGAAACAATTTGGTTTGACTAAGAAAACCAGCTTCTCAGCACCAAATATCACACTAGTAAAACACAAGGCCAACTAAGCATATAAAAAATATGTAAGATGTAATCGATCGTACTGTAGTGACACCATGCATGGACCCTAGTTTTATAATTTAGAAATATATGTAACCTCAAACTGGACCACTGTGTGGATCTCATGAGGTATTAAAGAGGATAACAACAAGAAAGGACGAAAACCAGAAGCAAATAATGCAAAGCACATTAATGATGGAGACAGTGGCCTACTACATATGCATCATGTGGGTCCAATCCTTGTGATGATAATTACTAAACACCGGGACATAGGTGCATCGTATAAATGGATTTGATTAACGAGTGAAATACCATGGTTACCGGTCGGTAACTGAAATTCCCAGCCTCCTCCGAGAAATGAGTTTGTCGTGCAAAAAATCCCTGTATATTTAAATCCTGTTTGAATTTTATTTGAATTTGTGTTGTTTGGTTATAGTATAACCTAAACCACACGTGCTCCCCCTCCAATATAACCCCATGCCCTAAATTATTTGTCCCAAACTTTAGTTGTCTCCTCAATTAATCATTATATTCAAAATATTTGGATATTATTTAGTTTGAGAATTTCATGCGGTATTTGAGTGGTAATCACCGGTAACCACGGTTACCGAAAATCTCGGCCCCCTCCGAGATTTTTTCCTGACCAGTACCCAAATCGTTGATCATATATACTGCCTCTATTTTATTTACTCCGTGGTCTCTGTCTAGTCAAAATTAATGTTTTTTTATCCGACCAAATATTAAAAAAATATCATTAGAGACACCATGAAATCCATAGCACTTGCTCCCTCTATGTCGCAAAGTTGACTACATTCGCAGGTATATATATATACTAAAACATATTTAGAGACATATGAATCTAGACAAATTCGTGGCATCTAATTCTAGACAAAGGGAGTATTAGAATGCTGATATTTTTCGTATTCTTGGTCAAATTTGACCAAAATGATTTTTATAGAACCCAAAAGGTGAACAAAAAACAAAAGGGGAGGGATTATACTTATATGAAACCAGTATCAACTCTGGAAAATACTAGCTACTCAACAAAGGGAGCAGTATATAGTATGTGAGTGGTTTTTTATTTATTTTTTGCACAAAGAGAGTTGTCTAGCTAGAGCAGAGCACACAACAAAAGAGAGGGCACTGACGATGATTGTTCCCCACGGAGCTTTCAATTATGGGAACCGCATGCCGTTACAGGAGAAAAGGCCATAATGCTAGGCATAAAGAAGAATAAATAAGAATGCAATATGCAGGCAATTGCGTTGCCTGGCCTGTCCCCGTGTCTTGGCTGATGCCACTTTCCGGGAGGCAAACATGCGGCCTGTCTAAAGCTAACCTTGCTTATTATGGAGAGTACTTATATTGCATCATGCAATTCGTGCATGCATGCATGTCTAAAACGCACCCGATAGATGATCAATAAACACCGCAGTAATTGGCCAGCCTCATGTGTCACATGCACATTGCATTTATTTATTTATACTCCAACGGTCCAGGTTTAAAGGACACAATTTACAAATCATCCAATCCAATAATATTTAGGCACAAAAATATTTAATCTATATAATTACTTCGATGTAAAAAGAACAAAATACGTGCATGCACATCAGTGGCGGACCCAGATAAAAATAAAGGGTGTGCACACTTCTAATTTTTTTACACTAGTACGATGCAAATATGCTAAATGAGTAATATACATAGCTAATTGATTCACATGTTTCTTAAATGCTTTGCGTCTTCTCCAATCTCTAAAACCACCTTCCACAAAGGCATCTTAGTTTTCTCGGATACTCCCTCCGTCTTAAAATAGATGTTTGATATTTTTACAAAATTTTAATAAATCTATATACTGAATGGTGCCTAGATATTCATCTAAATTTTGATAAATCTGGGACATCTATTTTGAGACGTAGTGAGTATAATTTTTATTGGTTAGCACTAGTATTGTGCCGACATGGTAGTAGACTAGTAGTAAGGAAAAACCTTCAAATTTTCTGGGTGTGCCACAGCACACCCGGCGCGTCCGCTGAGTCCACCCATGATGCACATATGTGAATAAATGGAAACGCTTTGCATGCATGGGACGTGAAACGATTTTGCTGGCTCTTCTCCTCACACATATTCTTATACATAATATAAAATAGACCAATTACAGAACACCTAATATTTAGTGAATTGCAAATTATATCATTTAGACAGGGAGGAAATAACTATATACAATTAGTCATGTCGGAGTCACTGTTCTCATCGTGAGCAAGCTCGCACTGGAGGGTGAATTGGACCTGCGTGTCTGCCGAGTAATGATTAAGCATTTGAACACGGCTCCAGTGCAGATCGAGAGAAGCGAAACTGAATCGACCGGCTGATCGTCAAGATATATCCTGAAAGGTGAAGGGCCAATGGGAACGAAGTAGGCATTGCCATCTTGCTTCTACTTTTCTTTCCCGATCGATCGACCCATGGTCGTGCATATATATCCGCTGCGTGTCGTTGGACACGCGCGCATGCGCATTACTAGCACGCGAGAGTCAAAAGCGGGTTGAAAAGAGTGAGACCGGCCGCAACCCAGGCGGTCTCCAATTGGCGACTGCATATTTTGACGAGTCGTTCTTTACTGTCTTTGTCCCGATCAGAGCACTCCACTCGTTCGGCGTTTCTACTCAGAAATCCGAATCTAAATAGCGCCGGACGGTTGTAACTTTCGATCTAGAAACGTCTAGATTTTTAGTCGTGTTTTGGACGAGTTCTCGTGTTTAGCTAAATTTTACTCAAACTCGGCTAAATTTTGGTGAATATAGGCGATTTTCATTAATAGTGGGCGAGTTCGTACGTATTACATCATATTCGGCCGAGCATCCGAATTTTGACTTCATTAGGCTAAAAAAATAAAAAAAACTAAAGAAAAGGCCGAGGTCGATGTCGATGCTGCGAGACGCCCCTCACATGCCGAAGTGACGGTAGAACGACGTGTAGTCGGGGTCCATATTGCGGACATCATCGTCATCGCCTGGCGGCTGCGGGGGGCACGAGGTGCCGTGGCCGGAGTCGCCGTACGATGCCACAGGCGGTGCGCCATGGTAGGAGAGCTCGCGGCGAGCCCTGGCCTGGCGCTCGGCCTCCTCCTGCTGGCGTTGGACTCGCCGTGCCTTCTCCACGCACCGCACCGCCCAACTCTGGTGGAAAATGGGCCTCTAGTACGGGCCGTAACGGGCTCGAGTCCTGGTTTCGGACCCGGGACTGCCAAATCGAGACTAGATCTCTAGTCCCGGTTTGCTACGGCCCATGACTAAAGGCCACCACGTGGTAGTTCGCCCGCACCAGGCAATACGATATCCTTTGGGAGCATATTTTTTATTATTTTCAGCAACTTCTCAAATGAGGAGTCAGGTATAACACACTCTGCCTTCCATCGCAGCAATTCTAGTGTGCTGCCTAGCCTTTTCAGACTATTTTCACAATTTGGATACAACAACTTTTTATGATCCTCTAACATGCGATTGAACTTCTCCCTCTCATTTTTAGTTTCATAGTCTCTTCATGCATCAGCAATGGTCCGACCAAGATCATTAGCGGGATCATCATGTGTCTCTTCTTTAGCCTCCCCTTCAGCTTTTCCCATGAAAGTATCTTCGTACTTAGGAAAACCATGATAGTTGTCATCATGCTCCTCTTCTTCATTGTCTTTCATTATAAACCCTCTCTGTATGCTTGGTCTAACAATTATAACTGGACATAAAACCGGATTTCAACAGGTGGTTGTGAAGGGTTTTTGAGTCAGACTAATCCTTCTGATACCTACATTCACTACACAAAACTATTCCGTTTGTTTGTATCAGCCACACGGATGAATTCATGCACACCATTAATGAACTCGCTAGAGCGTCGGTCAGTACTATACATCTATTCCCAGACCATCTGCATTTTTATAAAGGTATATCAAAAATCATTACACAACATCAGAAATAGAGATCAGTGACCAATTTAATATAAGTTATAATGAGTTTCTAGAGCATTAATTTTGAATTTTAAAAAATTTACATGCACCAATTTTTGAATTGGAGAAAACAATTAACATAAAAAATGTGGAGTTTTTGATTATTGTTCTAACAGAGAAAACCTCATTCCATTCTAAACTTTGTGCCTAATTAAAATTTGTTACACATCTAAAAATCATCTACTTCTAGAAAATGCATGCAAATCCATCTCTACTGCTATCGCATTGAGCTAAAGTAAGAATAAGAGATGAAAGAATAAAGTTTATAACCTTTTAAAACCTTGGATTTAGGGGTCGCAACCAAATCTTGACAAATCTTAAGAAAAAAAGCACGAACTCGGCTTGCTTGGGAGGAAAATGGTCATGACTCGGACATAAATGAAGCTGCATTATATACAGGACCAATTAGTCCCGGGCCGTATGGCCCGAGACTAGAACTAACAAGTAGTCTCGGGTCGTGATACGGACCGGGACTAGTTGTCCACGCACAGTGCAGCTGGCTCGAGGTCTCTTGTCCCGAGCCGTATTATGGACCGGGACTAGAGGTTAGGGACGGCCCAGGACTAGTGTTTCTCCGCGTTCCTAGCCGTTGGAGACGGTACGAACCGCGACTAATGCTAGCACTAGTTCCAGTCCATAACAAACCGGTACTAGTGACTTGTTCGGCACCGAACGGTAGACCTCTTTTCTACTAGTGCAAGGTTAGTGCCATGGCGATAGTGGAGCTTGGCTTGTGTATCCATGGCGAGGTTCGAGCTAGGATCTATGGCGAGGTTGGCCCTATATGGTCCGGCGACGGTGCTACGTGTGGCATTGGATGGTGCTACATACGACGTTGGTTTTTGCTACATACGACAACTGATGTGCTACAAGGGGTGTATCCATTTACTACGTGCGGCCAGCGACCGGCGGCATAGTACAACGGTAGATTTATTATTTTGCTACAATAGCATATAGCTTTTGCTACGAGATCTTCGGCGAGGTCTCTGACCCGATCGAAGTAGCTACATTATGATTTTTTTTTGCTATACACATTTAATGGGTTTGCTACTATAGCGTAAAGCTTTTCCTACACAGTCTCCGGTGAGTTCTACCGGCGAAAGCCTCTAGCAAGTCTCCGACAAGATCGGATATGCTATATTCGCAAAACGGTTTTGCTACACGGTCGTCGACGAAATCTCCGTCGAAATCTTCGACGAGGTATAACTTGTTTTTTATTTTCTGAGCCAAAAACAAAAGCGGAACATTTTAACAAAACAGGGTAATTTCTAGCAAAAGCAGAAAGATGTGATACTTTTATGGACATGTGTCGCTCTGTCGACCCAAAGGATCAGGGACGCGTAGCACTGTAGAAAAAGGCTTATTAGGGACCACGAGTGCATCTGCTCCTACATTTGTTGGTGAAATGTTGATAAAAAAACAAGTATTTACCCCCGCAAAAAAGGAAGGAAAACAGGTCCACATGAAAATCAATGGATAAAATTTGCATTTTCCAACTACAAGCCGGTCTATTTTTGCCACACGGGCAGGGCAGGAGAGCAAAGTTCCATTGGCGGAACTGTTTGTTGACGCAGCCGCATTGATGACAGGAGCGACCGTCTCCATCGCAGATATACGCAGGGCTCGGTCGTACGTACGTACGTACTACACGTACGGGTATACATGGATTTGTGTATACCGAATATGCTGCCGCGACGTACCAAATGTCCGTCCTCTTCGTTCCTTTTCCCGACGACGACAGGGACGGCTGGCGGATCCGTCGTGTTCAGGTAGGTGCGTGCGTGCGTGCCGTGTGGGCGGGCGACAGGAACATGGACAGGACACACGGCCGGGCGCGTGATAAATTAATTAATCCACGGAGAAGATGTTTGCAGCTGGGCAGTTGCGTATATGATTAATTATAACATTTGATTAGGATTTACAGGTCGAACATTGGTCGGGATAATTGGAGAAGAGATTGGTTTTAATTTGGTCGCACATGCGAGCTGCGGAATGATTCCCGGGCGACGCTGCCTTCGCGGGCTGTGGCGTGCGGCTGGGAATCTCTGTGGTCGAGATTCCGCGGCGAGTCCACTGTCGACGCCGAGTCGCGACGGTTCTCATGCCGACAGACAGGCAGACACGCATCCCAGGCGAGGGCGAGGGCAAGTGCGGCCGGCCAGACATGCGCACGCATCACACATGCATGATGCCGGTGGTACGACGTATGCCGTCCCTCGGGCGATCCCAGGAGGGAGTCGAGAAAAGGCACAGAGGCGATCGATGATTCTACGTCCGTTCTGACGCGGAGGCCGGCGTCCATGGAGCGCCGTGGCTGCCCGTGCTGGATCGCAGGAACGTGCGCGGCAGCAGCGTTGCGGCTGTCGACTCGATACCAGCTGATCGGATCCTGACAACTTGAAAAGTTGAAAGCAGCACCATCGAGTATACGTTACTACTAGTACGTCCCAGTGTGTGAACCCACATCATGTCTAGTGCGTGTCCTTAAAACTACTGCACGCTGCTCCCGTACGTGCTCCGCCTCGATCGTCCTTGGGATGTGACGGAACGGTCCGACATCTCAGTTCGTTACACCAAAAATATTATAACGAATATTCTCATGATATGCATGTATGTGGGAGGAGATCCATATATGGATGATTAGGCAGCAACCACTGCTCACACCATCCTTCATAACCACATCTGACAGATAAATGACATCAATCGTATTATCCCGTTATTAAGGGATTTCTCCCGTGGCATAGACATGGCTTAATGAGTTCTCCTTGATTCCCCAAGTTAGTACGTAAAGGATGACAACGACTTTATAGTCACAGTAAATGCTATCATCCCTCCGTCTACCAACAAGTAATCCCCTTCATCAAGTCCTTGTAAGAGGAAAATGGACGTGCACAACTCCCAACATCAAGATGAAGACTATTTCATCTCAATCATATACTAGGGTTTCTCCATCTCCCCTAAGAACTAATGATCTACTCAGACATGGAGGCAAACAACATCATGACAATGGTAATGGAAACGATTATCGATGAATAGTATTTGTATAAATCCACAACTAGTGTAAGAATTACAACAAGATCTAGATGGGATGGATGGAGATGATGATGGTGATGAAGATGTAGCAGTTGATGAATATGGAGATTGATGCCTTGGCCTCCCATATCTGCTTAGGGCAAAGATGGATCCCTAGGGAAAGTTCCCCCTCCAGATTCCTTCGGGAGGTGAGGTTTTCGGTGATTTCTGGGTGCTCTGGATGTCGTCTCTCCGATCCATTTGCACGGGATGAAACTATTTGAGGAGGCGGCGACACGAACTATACGGCCGGAAAAAAATTCTCCCGCCGTATACACTACTAGGAAAAGTCCTAACAGTGGCACATCATTTTGAGACTTCTGTGGCGCATATGGTATACGCCACTGTTATCTCACCACTAAAGTGTAGTTATGTGGTGCATATTGAAATGCGACATAGAAGTCTCAAAAACTTCTCTGGTGCATATTGCCAAAATGCGCCACAGAAGTCCCGAACCAGATCTCAAACTTCTGTGGCGCATATTGCCAATATGCGCCACTGATGTTTCGGAGTGGGAGGTGGGTGGTGGGTGGAGGGTGGAGGAGGAGGGTCGCTAGAGTAGGAGGAGTACGAGGAGTAGGAGGAAGGGTTGCCGGAGTAGGAGGTCGCCGATCGGCGGCAGGGTTGGGTTTCTCGGCTCGGCGGCGGAGCCCCTAGCGGTGCTGGAGCTCGGCGGCGGGGTCTGTCTTCCTAGCGGTGAGGCGCGGATGTGAGGCGCAGCGGCGCATCCTTCCCTCTCGGCGGCGGGGGCGGCCCTGGCCCCGGATCTAGGCGCGAGCTTGCCCGAGATCTGTCGGCGTCCATGGCGCCCGCAGCGCCGACGGGGCGCAGGGTTTCTCGGGAGGTTGGGGATCGACGGCGGCGGCGTCTTGGCAGCAGAAATGCAGCGGCGGAGCGGAGGGGATCGATTTGGGTCTGATATGGGTCTATTCCAGCCCTGTCTGGCTCTGCTGCTGTGTCCGGACGGCGCTCACCGCGGGTGATGGAGGGCAGGTCCCCTCCCCCAAGCTGTCAGTGCCTCGGTTTCTTCACGTCCGTGAGCCCGATCCGGCCCTATCGTCGGCGGCTCAATGCGGCGTTTGTCGGAGCTTTGGCTAGAGCTTCGGGATGCCGGGGCGGCGACTCCGAAAGGCGGTCTGCACTGGTGTCTCCTCGGCGAGCATCGTGGCAGTGGTGGTAGCTCCTCCCCCGGTCATGTGGATGGCGAGGAGAGGGCGATGGGTGGTTTCGGTGTTGGCGGCGCTTCGGCTAAGGCAACTCTGAGATCGCGTGTCGGCAGCCTTTCTTGGGGTCAACGAGCGTGGAAGTTGCTGGGGAGCGGTTGGAGGTTTTTCCGGGCGAAAGCTCTGTGCTTCGGCACCATCGGTGACGGTGCCTGCGGGTATCGTTACCTTCTTGGGGGCGTCGGTGCGGCTACCTACCGCGCGACAGGCCTCCGGGTGAAAACCCTTGACTTTTGGTCTCGACGGCGGCGGCGCGGTGTGTCGTGACCCTCTTGGGGGCGTCATCGTGGAGCCCCGGGTTACCCCAGTTTCGGCTCGTTGTCCTCGGTGGCAAGTTTAGGCTTCCACGTCTTTCTTGTTCATTTTGATCTGCCTTGTAAAAGAGGTCTCTCCTCTATCTTATATCTGTTCGGTCAATGTGGCTTTATTATAAAACGGGACGAAAGACTAGTTCGAGGAGGAGGAAAAGTTAAAAGCAGCACCACCATCCATTCACGGTCCGATAACGAACCTACGTTACTATGTGCCGCATCGACCCGTACGTCCCATTGTGTGAACGCACGTCATGGCCAGTGCGTGTACTTAAACTACTGCACGCATGCTGCTCCTGCTCGATCGTGCTTCACAGATGTGACGGAACGGTCTAAGTTCGTTAGCCTAAAAACAAAACATGCTTCATTTCATGCATTAGAACTGTTCAATCCTACGGTACACTAATCACATGCAAAACATCATCCTATGTACTACATGACACAATAAAGGTTGGACTAAAACATCCCGCATCGCACTCCTCCAGAACTCAGGAGGAAACCCCTGCCACCGGCCTCCCTCTGGCTCCAAAAACTGTAGATGCTGACGACCCTTGCCGTTGTGGCGGCAACCCAACCCCCTCCCCTTTCGAATAAAGGACACATGATCTTCGAATCACAAACATGGTAGTGCTTGCGCATGGAAAAAAAATGTCGTCGCCTTCCAGTGTGGTTATGTCGACACCGTATAGGTAGGTGGACTGCTCCGGGTGCTGCACGCGCAGTGCAAGCTATTGGTGGTGGTGGTGGTGGTGGCGGTGTGAGTGGCCGCCGTACAGGTAGGTGGACTGCGGCGGGTGGAGCTATTGTAAATAGTTCCAGATCTCGCGGCCAGCGTCGCCATTGCCTCAGGAACGACGCCATGGTAGCGCGTGCAGTACACAACCGACCTCGCCGGCGGAGAAAATCTCACGGCGACAGCAAACCAAAGCCACAAACAACATAAAAAGCGGCATAAAACTACCATAAAACTTCGATTAAATAGAGGAATACACTAGTGAAGACTCACCGGAGTGCGCCGCTGTGCCAGATCTAATGCTCAGCGGCTGGGAAGAACAGAATCACCGGAGGGAAATCCGCTCTGCCTCGACTATCGCCTCTTCGCCGACCGCGACGACAGGAGGGGAATAAAAGAAACAGTTATGAGCAAAAAGCCCTTGGAATTATTTTCAAATAGCACAAACACGAAATTCAAAAAATTAGTCACTGCATATGAAGCCCACATCGTGTACACATAAACATCACGCATGGGCCTAATGAGTGAGAGCAACGTGGGATGCCAACTGACATGATTCCGTCCGATCGTAGCACACCAATCTCCACGCAACCGTCGCAAGGGAGAGGCGCGTGTGGCGTTTGTTGATATTATTTCCCGAAAACAAAACATGCTTAATTAGCGCTGACTAGTAGTCCTAAATCCTCCCCGCACGTACGGAATCCGTCTCCACTAACTAAAATGCCGACACTGAGAATTGAGACCGTGGTTTTTGTTGGAGCGTTCTCGCCAAGCCGGGTGACCGGGCCCCCACCGTCCGCCACGACGCGCGTGGTGGTACCACGAGGACATACCTAGCTACTCCACACTACGTTCGTACCACTGCTGCGCCGGCAGGCAGTCGGGCAGGTGGGCAGCGGTACGGCGCCCTGCGCGCGAGTAGTTGACAATACGGACTATGTTATTATTTAAGTTGCTCTTACTATTACTAGTCTGATCGGGCTTACATGCTCCCTCGTGGCTACGGTGTCTGCATGCAAAGCCAAGCTCTGATCGGCGGTCTAAACATCTAGATGACATGGCATGCAATTAAATGATAAGAGAGAGACTTCTGGTAACTAGCTATGTTACCATAACATCACACATCTCAAGGCAACATGAGTCTACATTGCAATAAAAAAACCTTTGTATGACACCACGCATATGTTATTTCTACTATGAAGGTACTAACTTAGACTAGTAACATACGCATGTTATTATTCTAAGTTACTCTCCACTATGACCAGCCTCATAGTAAGTAATTTCAAGAGTTACTAAGGGTCTAACTCAGTGAAATTGCTTACGTGGCAGTGAAATAATAAAGAGAGAGAAGGATAAAGTAAAATATATAGTTACTGTAACATCACACATACCAATGCAAAATGGGTCTATCATCTAATAAATAATAGTTTGCATGATATCACTTATATGTTACCCTCCACTATGAAGGTAGTAGTAACATAGAGTAGTAACTTGTGTATCCTACTAGTCTATGTTACCCTCCACAATGACAAGCATCAAAATACCAGAAGTTAGTTTTAGCTATTGGTTTGGACCGTGCCAAAAACCAGAAGTTTGGCCTTGTCTGTATTTATGGCGATCCTTACCACCGTACCACTAGAATCATCTGGCAGCAGGTTGCCCATTTTGTGTATTATAATAACAACCTCCCCTTTATATGTATTGGTGACATGAACGACCTTATGTATGACTTTGATAAAAGCACCCCCTATGTAAATTATAACCGTATGCTTGCTTTTCGCTCTTTTGTTAAAAGTTGTGGTTTGTTTGATATTGGTTTTACTGGGCCTGCCTATACTTGGACCAACAGACGATTCTCTTCTAAGCCCCCTTTTCAAAGACTAGGTAGATGCTTGGTTAATCATGAATGGTGCTCTGCTTATCCAGTTTCAAATGTTTATAATATGCCTCTCATCCATGCTTTCAGTGATCATGCTCCTATTCTCCTATCCACTGAAGGTAAGTATTGTAAGCCTAGAAACTCCTTTAAATTTGAGAACTGGTGGCTTAGAGAGAAGGATTTTCAGAGCTATGCCAGATCATGCTGGGAAAATTATTCTAATCCCTCCTTCTTTAAGAGGACTAACAATCTTGCTCTGAAGTTGAAAATATGGTGCAGGAAGAAAAACCTTTGGGAGGAACTCAAGGATCTGGAGAATGAGATTGAGAAAGCCCAGTCCCTCCCTCAGGACCAGCAAGAACAAGGAAAAATTGCAACTATGGTGGAAAGGTATGAACAAACTGTTACAAAAATGAATGATGCTAACATGAAAAGAGCTAAAAAAGCTTTGGGTTAAAGATGGGGAAAGAAATACTACTTTTTTCCATAGGGCTATAGCCAAAAGAAAAAGGAGAAACTTGTTTCTCTCTATCAAAGATGAACATAATATTACCCACTTCATGCCCAACCAGATTGCCAATACCTTTGTCTCCTACTTCAGATCTATTTTCACCTCTTCCAATAACTTTAGGTCAGAGGAATTTTTCCATCCTAATGGTCCACTTCCTGAAGAAGGAACCTATTCTATTCCTGATAAGGATGAAATCAGAGAGGTGCTTAATGATATGAAACGTAATGGTTCCCCGGGGCCTGATGGGTTTAATGTTGAATTCTATCTAGCTACCTGGGACTGGATAGGGAATGATGTTTCCAATCTGGTTAGGAACTTCTTTTCTTCAGCCACCCTCCCTCAGCATGTTAGTGATACAAACATTGCCCTTATCCCTAAGAAGCTTATCCCCTTAGTTCTCACTGATTATAGACCCATAAGTCTCTGCAATGTTATTTACAAAATCATCACCAAGTGCCTTGCTAACAGACTTAAACCCCACCTTCCTGACTACATTCACCCCTCTCAGCAAGCCTTTATTGAAGGAAGAAGAATCAGTGATAACATTATTATAGCCCAAGAAATTACTCACTCTTTTAAGCTTTCTTTTTGGAACTCCAGAGCTTTTATGTTGAAAATTGATCTTGCTAAGGCTTTTGATAGAATTGAATGGGAATTCATCTGTAAAGCCCTAGCTCACAGAGGGCTGCATGGTCATTTTATCAAGATGATTCATGCCTGTATTTCTTCTCCCAGATTTTCAGTTATTATCAATGGCCAAACTTTTGCAAATTTTGCTAGCTCTAGGGGGATCAGGCAAGGGTTTCCCTTATCACCTTATCTTTTTATATTGGGGATCAATGAGCTTACCATCATGATGTCAGAGGCCTTGTCCAATGCTCAACTCTCTGGAATCTCTCAGGGTCCTAATTCCCCCCACATACACTCTCTTCTCTTTGCTGATGACCTTCTAGTTTGTGGGAATGCAACCATCCAAGAGGCTCAGACTATAAAGAATATCCTTTTAGATTTTTGTGCTGCCTCTGGTCAGATTCCCAATTGGGACAAATCTGGTATTATCTTTAGTAGAAAGGTAGATTCTGCTACTATCAATGGCATCAAGCAAGTCTTCCCCGTTCCTACCATCGATGAAAATTTCGTTCACTTGGGGCATCCCCTTATCCTACCCAGCAGAAATAGAAGTGAGGCTTATAGCTTTATCATTGACAAATTCAAATCCAAGCTCTCTACTTACAAAGCCAACTCTCTTTCACATGCTGCAAGGCTTGAGCTTATTAAATCTGTTCTCTCATCCATCCTTGTTTACTACATGTCCAATCTCCTCCTTTCCAAAAAGATTCTCAAGAAGCTTCAAACCATAATGAGGACCTTTTGGTGGACTGGATCTTCTTCTGAACCTAGTAAAAAAGCTCTCTGTCACACTGCCTGGAGAAATATCTGTGCTACGAAAACTGAAGGGGTCTTGGGGTTAGGAACCTTCAAGCTACTAATATGGGTCTCATCCTCTCTGCTGCCTGGAGAATAGCAGAAACACCCGATTCTTTTATGCAAAGTGTCCTAAGAGCGAAATACTTTCCCAACTCGTCCATTTGGAGAGCCAACATGAATGTTCCTAAATCTGCTTTTTGGTCCTCTATCCTTAAGGTAAGACATCTTCTCAAAGATAACTCTTACTATCAAATTTGCAAAGGAAACTCTTCCATTTGGAGCACCCCTTGGTTCTCTGGTTGGGAAAACATCTATGATAATATGATTATACACCAACAAGGCTTTCATTACCCTTCCACTATAAATCAACTTTGGATACCCAACACTCAGAACTGGAACACAAGCTTGATTGATTCCCTGTTCAATAGTCACACTAGCCAAACTATCAAAAACACCTCCAGGGTGCCCTCTGAAGAAGATGATATCCTTTGCTGGAAGTTAACTCCGAATGGTAAATGTGACTCTAAATCCACGTACAAAACTTGTTTGTCCTGGCTTTTTCAGACAGGTACTTCAAGACCTGATCAGGTTCAGGCATCAACCAGGAAAATTTTAAAGGAAATCTGGAAGTGCAAAACAATGATTCCCAGGGTGAAGACCTTTGCTTGGAGATTGATGAGAGGTGCTCTGACTACTGGGGACAGAGGTTCAAAGTTTTCTTCCCACATTGAGAAGGACTGCTGCAGGTGCAATGTTCCTGAAAAAGAGACTCATCTATTCTTTCTATGTCCCTTCGCTAAAGCAGTCTGGTTGTTACCTCCTTGCTTCATCAAAATTGAAAATTTAGCAAAAAATGCAACTGACATTAGTCAAATAGTTACCACCCTTCTGTCCCAAAACCATCCTATTATTGATCTGAATTGTCTTTTCACATTTCACTGGTGTATCTGGAAAGCTAGAAATGATCAGCTGTTTTGCAGGAGGAAATCTTGTCCTCAACAGGTTCCTATACACACAGCTGCTTTGCTCAAAGATCTGGAGACGGTACAGCTATTTGAAACAAATCAGGTTCGAGCAACCCTGGAGTGTCTGTTCCTTCCGATTTCTTTTTTACAGGGCCAAAGCTCTATGTCGATGCGGCCTGGAAAGCAAGATCTGGGGACTCTATTGCTACAGCTGGCCTAGGCATCTACTATGCTGAAACCTTGCAGGATGGAAGAAGGAATGATGTCTTCATCTTGGCGTCAAAAGCTGGGATTTCTAGCCCACTGCAAGCTGAAACTAATGGGCTAATCCTAACTGCTCACTTTGCTGCTGCCATGTGCTTCTCAGGACCAATTTTCTTCACAGATAATCTCATTCTTGCAAAAGCAGTTGCTGCTACTGGAGCAACTGATCATAATATGATCTGGGAGATTAGAAGGCAGGCAATTGAATTCCAGAATCTGGTGCAACCTTTGTGTGGCTCCACTTTTCACATTTTCAGGAACACAAATGGAGTCGCCCACAACTGTGCGCAAAAGGCAAGAAGATCACTTCGATCTGAGCCTACCTGTTCATGTAGGAACTCAGCTCATTGCAACCAAGAATGTCCAGTGTTGGCTGCAATCGACAAGATTCGGCATCTGGACTTTGTATTTCACGATGTACAATGTTTCTGAGCTGCAATATATGTCAGAGTGTCCAAAAAAAAAAGACAAACATCAAAATACCCACGAGGGACCACACGGCAGTGCCGACCCGCCCCCACACGGAGCTACGGCGCAGAGATAGGGGCAGGACCACCCATCCATCCGCTGGACCACTCAGCGCGCCCGCCCAGAACCCAGATGGTCCATGCATCTCTCCTCCCTCTAGCGTGTAGTACCACGATGTGGGAAAGAAAGGACAGCCTCTTTCTTCTTTGTGTGCGGTGGGGTGGGTCGAACGGAACACGACGCCTCCTTCACGCATTCTTTTCCCGCCACCGCCACAGCCTCGGGCGAAGGTGCCAAACTCGGGAGTAGCTTTTCGAGAGTGGCGGGTATTACTAGTACTACTGTAGTTAGCTAGTAGTAGACTGCTAGAGTGGGGCGCGGCCGAGTCTTTTGGGATTGGGGCAGACGCGAAAACTAATAAGGCGCTGCGTGCCTGGGTCGTACTGTAGTCCTGAACGTACAACCGACCCATGCATAATGCATGCATGGTACGGGGGGCGGGGCAACATCTCGAAATGGTAGGCGCCCTAGGTTGCAATGACGGGCGGCATCCTTTTGCATGGCCGTGATTTTTAGCAAAACGCTGCAGATATATTGGGGTGGAATTTTGAGGACGCGTCGAGGAGGTTGTCACTGTCCCCCAACGAAATGGTAACACGCTGGCCACGTTGGCATTTCACATGTAAACATATTTTGACGCCACTTTGGTGTACGGCCCCATTTCTGAGTGGGTGTGTTCTTGGCTTGATTCTGTGTTCCAAGCAAGCAAGGTTTAGCCCATTTTTACAGGATAACTCTATTTAAACTTGTTAATCACTCCATAGCACTCATGCAATTCAGACATGTCCATATCATATGCCATTCTCATCGACCATAATGTTGGTCCGGAACGTAACCGGCCGAAGACGCCAATCGAAAAGTTGCCCTTGGCTTGGCTTTATTCTAATCCAAAGAATGCCGCCTTCCCCTAGAACGAAAGTGGTGCGAAACCGAGAGTCCGAGCCTAGGAACACCAAAAGAACACGCGTACCAAGTACCAAAGCAAAGCGCTATTCCATCTTATTTTTTTTCTTCTCTCCGTCCCCTAGTTCCCAAAGCTACCGCTTTGAAGTTTAATATCTCCTCCTTTTTTTTCTTTTCTAAACTCGACAGTACGGTACTGTTTTAGTACGTTCTTCTGAATATGCGTGGAAACCTTTTCTTTTGTGCATGGCTTTTTTTGGAGCCTGTGCTGTGATCGACCAAAAGAAACGGAGGGAGGGATCCACATCCTTCTACGGTGGTACTGTAAAAAGGTTGGTTTTTTATTTTTTAATTCATCATGTAAGAGGAGGGTGGGCCTCCATCTTGGGGAAATCATGATGTCGATTTCCTATGGCTAGGGTCCTGATCAACTAGCGCGGCCATAGTGCTGCGAGTGATTGCTCCATGTCAAGTCCATCAAAGGAAAAGCTATATAGCCTCACTCTCCTTGCCCTGATTCTTGCTTATCTATAATATACTCCTACTCACATATCCGCAGATTGCTTTCTTATAGACGAAGCTAATAAAGCTGAATGCAGCTTTCATTTTATGCGCTGAATTATTTTACCTATACTTGTTTACAGGTAGCTTCATTGAAAATTACTCCTTATGTCTGTATGCTACTTAGCTAGTACAGTACAGTACTGGTATCAATCTTATCTTCGTCTAATTCATGTTTTTCTTTACTTCTAACAGAGAGAAAACCCTATCCAATATGTTGCCTTTAATTCCATGGAAGGCAAGTAGATCCATTGCCCAATGGAGCTTGTGCTACTAGGACAATATGCATATGCCAGCGGCCTTTTGCATCCTAGGGCTTTCGTTTCTTTGCCCAGTTGTTGTAGTACTGCCAGCTTTAATAACTCTCTCTCATCACCACATCGATCTATACTGTGTATGATGTCCCATCCCTCTTCATCATCTCTCTCCTCTCTCCTATCATTTGTCGTGTCAAGGAACAGTATGATTGTGCTTGATGTGACTTGGTGACCCTAGAAGGCTCTAGCTAGTACCACTAGCCGGTACAACTGTCACCAATTAAATCCATGGAAAATAAATTGACATCAACCAATCACCCAAAACTGGCACTGTTCACATATGCCTACGGCCATAGCTACCAACAGTACATTTCTGTAACCAGCAATTAATAGAGGTGGAGAAACTTTTCCTGACAAACCCAGGAATAAAGTGCATGCATGTTTCTAAAAACAAATCAAGCAGTGTAAAGAGACTAATCACTAAACACACACCCCCACACAGGAAAAAAAAAAGAACCTCCTGGACAGCAAAAAGATCAGGGCTGCTTCATGCCGTGTCCATGATTGGCTACAGTTGCTGCCTCACGCCACGGGAGGGTCTTCCCTTTGATCATCCTAGGAATCTTCAGAAATGATGTGCGAGCATTGCAGCAACACTGCTCCTGCCGCCGCTTTCTCTCATCGTCCGACACAGGGATCAGGACACGTGAAAGCCCCTTGTCCTAAGATGAGGGAATATTTGCTGAATTTTCATCGCATGTGCTTGGAAAGGAATCGGAGGTGGGAGCTTGTTCGTTACAGTCAGGTGACTGCCGATCGAGCTGGACAGAGAGGTCCATGAGGTACACATATCCTCTCACGTACACACTCTCTCCCTACTGACGGGCATAACTGTATTTTGATGCAATCGTGCCTCACGGCCTTGCAGCTCTAAATACCATGACCGGATAAGATTTACTGCCATATTTCTATATATGAACAGCGAGCTACTACTGTCCTCTTTTGGTTTCTGGATAAGGTTGACCACTATCCTCTTTGTATTTCTGGACACTAAGTAGGTGTCACCTACTTAGTGTCCAGAAATACAAAGAGGAAATACAAAGAAGATAGTAGTCAACAGAAACAATCCTAGGAAGTAGTTGAGGACCAAGCTGACGATATTTACTTCCGAGAAATCGGCAGGAGCACCGCCATTCTGTTGCCATTAACAGAAACAATCCTAGGAACACTGATGACATAGTTGTTCTCTGATGTTGGAAAGCAACTGAACCTAGGCTCAAGTACATATGTGATGCACATCAGAGCTGCTGGTAGAGTACGTAGAATTCTGAACCACATCATCCATGTACGATTGGCACGAGAGGATCCAAAAACGCCGATCAGATCAAGAGACTGAACGGATTGGCCGATCAAGAAACGTTGTGCATGGATGGAAGCTAGCGCTGATGCATACTGAACCAAACCACACTCCACACATGCAGTGGCAACAAAAACAGTGCTCCTGAAGGAAACCCCTCACCCACACCAGTCCTCCTAATTCATGGGGTGGGCCCAGGTGGCAAAGCGAGTGGGACCCCATTTGATAGGGGCAGATCAAATCTTAATTTAGCTGCGAGGGGCGCATGTGGCCGCAAAAGGCATGACATGACGATTTTTATGCAAGGAAGAATTATAAACTGAAAAAAGGCAGGGGAAGAGCAGCCTTAAAAGCAGTCAAGAAAGTGATCAAATGATCCCAAGATGGCCGCCCTATTCTTCCCTTCCTAGAATTAGGGCCACCCTTTCCGCCGTGGATCAAACCAAAATACTTGAAAAGGAATTCGAGATTAGGTGTAGATATCATCACTGGAATATAGAGTATAGGGCAAATGAGCAATGGCCTCAAATAGCTAGACTAGGGTACTAGCAGGCTTGTTAATTAGGCCTTAGTAGCAGTTGCAGTCATCATTACCAGCATGTAAACTTTAATCCATTTATGTCAGTGTATGGTCTTAACACAAGAGCATGCGTTGCATTCGTCTAGGTAAATTATCTACTGAAGCAACTTTAGTTTAGTCTACAACCACGATCTCTTATTTACTCTCACAATGCAGACATTTTTAGGGTAAAACAATCGTCTGCATAGCATGAAATCTTTCACACTGCTTGGATGAATCAATGGCTTTTCAGCAAAAAAAGGCCGAAGAATAAGTAGGAGTAGCATTTATTGTAAGGCCAAATACCAAACAATTTGGTCTGAGTAGAAAAACAGCTTCTCAGCACCAAATATCACACTAGTAGAACACAAGTCCAACTGAGCCAAAAATATGGATGTAAGATGTAATCTTACTAAATTGACGCTATGCATGGACCCCAGTTTTATAATTTAGAAATATATGTAACCTCAAACTGGACCACTCTATGGCTCTCAGGAGGAATTAAAGAGGTTAACAACAAGAAAGGACCAAAAACCAGCATCAAATAATGCAAAGTGCATTAATGACAAAGACAGTGGCCTAATATTTATACGCACACATGCATCAGTTGGGTCCAATCCTTTTGGCGACAATTAAACACCAGTACTACTCCCTTTATTAGTGGTATACACTAATTAATTAGTCCGCTGCACCTCGTCAACATATAATCCGAGACAGTCGACAGAGAGGGTATTAGAATCTCCATAAAGTACAATTTCTTATTATATGCATTAGGCATCGAGAATGCTGATATTTTTTACTCCCTTTGTCTTAAAACTTATGTTGCAGATTTTTGTAAATTTAAATGTATCTGGACACTATTTAGTACTAGATAAATTCAAATTTAGAAAAAAAATCGACATCTATTATAAGGGAGAGGAAGGGGGTATAATATTCTTGATCAAATTTGACTTTAACAAAACTCGGGAGGTGCAGTAAATAAAAATTGAGGGAGTGTAAGGTAGTAGTATATCAACTCTGGAAAATTCTAGCTACTCAGGGAGCTGTATAGTGTTGGAGTGGTCTAGCAAGAGTAGAGCACGCAACAAAGGGAGGGGGCACTGTCAGTGATGATGATTAGGAGGGAATCAATGTTCCTTAGTAGTATAATTATGTGTACCCCATGCCATCAAAGGAGGAAAGCTGAGCGCATAAAGAAGAATAAATAAGAATGCGAAATATATGCAGGCAATGTCGTTGCCTGCTGGCGTGTCCCCGTGTCTCGCTGCTGATGCCACTCTCCGGGAGGCAAACATGCGGCCTGTCCAAAGCAAATTATATTGCATCATGCAATTAATTCGTGCATGCATGCATGCATGCCCAAAGCGCACGCGATTGATGACTCTGGTCCGATCATCACCAGATTAATTTCCGGCCAGCTGCGTGCTCGTGCGTCACATGCACACTGCATTTATTTAATTATTTATTTCTATATGTAATTAGTCATGTCGGTCGTAGTCAGTTTTCTTATCGTGAGCAAGCTCGCACTGGAGGGCGAATTGGACCTGCGTGTCTGCCGAGTGTAGTAATGATTAAGCATTTGAACACACACAGCTCCAGTGCAGATCGAGAGAAGCGAAACTGAATCATCCGGCCTGCAGACTGCTCGATTACCCGTCAAGATAAACCCTGAAAGTGAAAGGAGAAGGGCCAATGGGAAACGAAGAGTAGTCAATGTCATCTCTTTTTCCTTTCCCGATCGATCGATCGATCGATCCATGGGCACGCATGCATATCGGTTGCCTGTCGGACACGCGCGCATGCGCACTAGCTAGCAGTAGCGCGAGAGTCAAAAGAGTGAGACCCGCCGCAACCGGCAAGCAAAGCATGGTCAATCGTCTCTGGATTTCTGTGGCGCCATGCATGTCGCGTTGTCACGCAGAACACGCTGAAGCGCGTACGTAGAAAGGTCAAGTCAGCTGCAACTCTGCATGCATGCGCGCGACCGACCAAGGCGTAGGCTCCTGCGCGATCGATGGGGAATGGGGGAGGCGTCGGGGATCGATTTGGTGTGTTGCTACTTTCTGTTTTGATAATCGTTTCGATTCAAGGAAAGCTTCACCGTGAACGATCATCCATCTCCACGGGACTTGGGCTTTATTATCTTTGATTGAAAAGGTGCAGGAGACGCACACTTCGTGGACTTGGGCCGACGAGCCAAGACGAGACCCAGCGGGTACAACACCGCAGACGCGCGGGCGGGAGCAAATTTAATTAGTCCCACCTCGCCCGCGTGACACAATGTTTTCTCGCTTAACTAGCAGCGTGCCGACCAACAGATCGCCGAGGAAGCAGAGCTGCTGCAGCAGCTTCGCCGAGGTAAAGAGCAGTTGCTACACACTTCTGGCCGGGCCCTGCCTGCGGGCCTGTAACCCCAAGTCTCCTTAGATGGGTGCCGGGGGCTAGAAGGATGGTGCAATGTAGGTCTCTTTTTCTATGAGCCCTCTTATTTTTTTAAATACCGTATTCGGATGGTTTCGAAGGGACTTTAAAATACCCTATTCTTGTCTTCTCTCCCGTGTTATTTTTATATGATTTATATACTAGTCAATTATCTTAAAAGATTGATATGATAAAAAGAGCCTAGCCAGTATATTTATATTCAACACTTCTTCTCATGTCTAGGAATATACTACAAAATCATTTTTCCCTTTTCTTTAATTCTACTTGAGTAGGGTCTTAAACTTAAGACTCTTGACTCTAAAATCATAAAGCCTTGTTTTGCGGGCCGGTATTTCCTAGGTTTCCAGAGTTTTTTCCCAGGCCACCCTGAGAAACCCAAAAATAAACACTTGCATGTTTTGTAGCACGGATTTGAAGCGCCCCAGCCCCAAAAATCCACTCGAAAACGCTTGGATAGCCCTGTAAATAGAAACATGACCTCCCCCTAGCATTTTTGACTCTGCGCTTAGCGACTCCTAGAGTCCTGGTGGCACAACCAGCTCGCTCATTTTCCTGAAAGGGAATCAGAGGAATTAGCAAGAGGTTTGTGTGGATTGGGTGAGCTAGGTTCTTTCACTGAATCCCTGTGGGACTTATCCCACCTAATTCCTAAAAAACACTCCTACAAAACAAGGCCTAAAGAATTTATGCATTAGCCAATTATTCCAAAACACCGATCTGATGGAAAGAGGCTAGGCAATATATTTATATTTAACAATTTTTACCTAAATCGACTGTTTTTTTAACATGAAACTGCCGTCTTTTTTTTGTCTTATTTTATTGTTTCTCGAAATAGGGCCGAATATCTAGAGCTCTCATCTTCCAGCATGTAACCTTTAATCCCTTTATGTCAGTGTATGGTCTTAACACAAAAGTATGTGTTGCGTTCGTCTAGGTAAATTATCTACTCAAGCAACATTAGTTTAATCTACCACCACAATCTTTTATTTACTCTCGCAATTCAGGCATTTTAAGGCTAAAATAGGGTTAGTATACATTGGTCAAAGAAGACAGCAAATTAAATACTATAGCAACCTTTCACACTGCTTGGATGAATCAATGGCTCTTCAGAACATCAAATGAATACCAGTGCAATGACGCATCTGCTCAGTAAGAACTCACTTGGCGTGGTTCTTTCTTCTTCCCGAATTACACATTATGTCTTTTAAATCGGGACGAAGAAGTCTTCGTCTAGAAAAAATCTTTCACACAATACCCTTGGAACCCGGGACAAGAAGGGAGTAGTAGGATAACATGTGCAGAGCATGCTTCTGTTCCTACCCAGATTGCAGCTTAATGTCAGATTAGGTGTCTCATCCACTGCAGAGCGCATGAAAATGGTTGTGCCTAATTAACTGCTATTACTTTCATACTGTGTTTGGATGTTGGAAAATAAGCTTGGAATTAGAATTTTGGAATTGTTGAGCCTAATTCAACCGTTTGGACGGGCCTAGGAATTTCCTCCTGGAAACACGACGCGATTCCGAGCTGGCCCCCCGCAAGCGTACGCCCCTCCCTAGCAGTTTTCGAGCTCGCAACATCGGAAAGGCGTGGAATCCTTCCCTCGCGACCAACTCCCCCCGCTCTCGATAGAATGGTTCGCGACGCCTTGAAACCGCCCGCCTTCGCCTTGAGCCGTCCCTCCCTTCGCCCAGCCGCCCGTCGCCGCCCCTCCTCTTCCACCCAGGGCTGCCGTCGCCACCTCTCCCCTTCCGCCCAGGGCCGCCGCCGCCGCCTCTCCCCTTCCGCCCAGGGCCGCCGCCGCTGGTGAGCTCCTCGGCTCTTCCCTTCCCCGCCCTCTTCTCCTCCTGCCCGGCCTCCTCTCCCTCTCCCTTCTCACCTCTCCCTCTTGGAACGGCTGGGGGCGCCGGCCCAAACCCTAAACCGTTGCAGTTCGGTGGTGGCAGTTCCCTTAGGCCGACGAGAGGTCGGCAGCTTCGTCGATTCTTGAGGCCCCCGTACTCCTCCCCGCCGAGTCCCTTTTCTCTTCTCTTTTCTTGTCCTTCATTATTTCTTGTTGCATCTATTCCTTTAGAAGAACATCTAAGACATACTATTTTGATCTATGTGAACTGCAGGTGTAGAGAAGTTTCTATTGTTCATACAGGTGCAGAGAAGTTTCTATTGTCAAATTTCAAAAAAACATTCAATTCCATGTTGTGTACATCCAAACATGATTTAGAATTGGATACTACACTTTGATTCCAACAGAAAATTCTATGCACATCCAAATGCCAGAATTGAAAATAGAGGTCATTTCCTTTCCATCTTGGATTTGGAATCTTCTACCCAATTCAATTCCAAGCTTATTTTCCAACATCCAAACACAGTGTCACAGAATTGCATGGCAAGTACATACCTAAGAGCATCTCTAATGGGGCCCTTGAAAAGGTTAAACCCGTAACATGACCGTTTTCTTTTATGGATTTGCGGGTGGAAACGACGCAGATCGGAGCCTTTAAAACTGGCGGCCCGTGAATTTTTTTTGAGGGCAGACCCAGTTTTGTCTCGTCGACCTCTACAAACGAGGGCTGGGAGGCCGGACCGCACTACACCGGTAGTTTGCGCGTGAGGGACTTTCAGCTCGCCTCCACTCCCGCTCACCTGCCGTCACCGCCGTCGTTCTCCATGCCTCCACCTTCTCCTGCGACAAAGCGGGTAGATCTCAGCATCATGGACCCCAAATTGGTTGCTGGAGCCATCTCCGCCACCCCACCTTCTCCTGTGGTCACCGTAGCTCCCGGGGCGGCCGGAGGTATTCCGACGAACGCCGATGTCACCGAGATGGTCGCGGCCACGAGCGTCAAGAAGAGGAATCGGGCGGGTATGCATGTCGTCCATAGCGGTCTTTGCGGCCAGCGCCTTGCGCCGACCCTCATCTATCTGGCTCCGAGGCCTCTGGTGCGTCCTAAAACGCAGTCAATAGGTCCGAAGGAGGCGAATGGTGCGAAGGTGACCAAGGCAAAGCAGACGGCTGTTATCACCATATTTTGGCCAAAGAAGGAGATGGGCCGTGATCAAGATGGGCTTGGAAAATATATATATTCAACGTGTTGTTGGATCGGCCTAGTGCGTAGATTTGGGCTGAATTGCCCGTGTATCTTGTATCATAGTAGGTTCCGTTTCAGTTTAGGTAAAGATAGAGTTGTAGAGTTATTCCAAAAGTAGAGAGTCTCCGGACTATAAATATGTACCTAAGGTTATCAAGAAAAGGAGGACAATCACGTTCACAACAAACACAATCTCAAGACGCCATACCCCTTGTTTCTAGGGTTTTCTCGGGTAAGTGCCATCTTTGCCTAGATCGCATCTTGCGATCTAGGCAGTATCTACTTATGCGTTATCCGGTGTTACTCGTACTGAAGCCTTGTTGATGGCGAGTAACACCTTTATCACAGATTTGTTGGGGCTAGCATCAGTACTTTTCACTACGATTGTTTAGTTATGCTACCTCTAGCTATCTCGCCGCCTTTGCACCTTTTCCGGTGCGAAGGTGGCATCTTCTGATTCCTACTTAGCCGATTCGATCTGTTAGTTGTGCCTTGTTCGTCAAGGTTTAGTTTAATATCTCGTGATTTGGCCTTGCAAACGGATTGAACGATCCAAAGTGCGTAAGGATGTGGTTTATTCGTTCTAGAGGATGTTCGGTAATGGACTTTACGTTGGTTATTTGGCCTCCTCTAGGGTTAGTATCTTTCATCTTCGTACATACCAGCTCAATTACGTGTAGGGCGTTCGATACGTGGTGAAAACATTAAACCGTCAGAGATCGATTTAACTTGTAGTGATCAAGCAAAACCCCATGTTATCATAGATCTAATGCGAACCATGGGACAATCGGCTCTAGAAGCTGATTCTGAAACACAGGAGCCGTCACGGCTCGAATTTCTGATACTTGTGTACCATGCGAAACCGCTCGGAGCAATCCATCACCTTCACGACCGGTATAGGTCGGTGGCATCTCGAACCAAGCCAGGGCGCGCGTGCCGGAGTTTTGCGGGCCGTTGCAGGGACCAGGCCCACCAGCGGTTCGGGAGCCTCGCCCGTGTTGCTTCGCTGCCGCCGGTGAGTTTTGACAGCAACACATTACGCTGCCGGTGGGACGATCAACAACATCTGCATCAACGTCCGACGCTGCAATGGATAACAGACCAGTCACGTACGAAGAGCTTCCTGAAGAGCACAAGGCGAAGTATGACGAGATCAGAGAACTCTTCGAAGCCGACCTCATCGGCTCTTTCGAGAGGACCCGTAAGCGGGGCATCGGATGGAAGGGTTCTCCCGAGGGTGCTCGATGAGGTCGATCTGTTTCCCTCGGAGGCGCACGGGGCTCTCGACGAGGTCAACTACATGGTGGCTCATTCTCTGCGCCATTACGAGAGCTGGTGAACGCTTTCGGGCGGGTCGCGGTTCGCGTAGTTCAGAGATCATGAAACATCGGTACTCTCGTCGGGGCCCACTTTAGGGACCCACCAAGGAGAAAGACCGCTCGGACCAGGCCGCGAATCGCCATTCACACTGCAGCTCAACCGCCGGGATCAGCGCATACGTCGTCTACAAGTGGAGGCGATCCAGCGATTGCCAATTCTGTTTGAGCCACCCAAGGAGATCCCACACGGATATATATGCGCCTCGTCTTGGATCGCAATAATCCGCACGCGGCCAGATTGCAACCAGGAGGTTCTGCGGCGGGTTCTGGGCGAGATCTTGAGGCGGCGTTCTGAGCGGCGATATGCAGGATGGGCCGACAAACAGGCGTGGCTAGCCAAGTATGCTGGAACAAGTCATGAGAATCTAGCCCCAGCTCAAGCGATGGAGCAAATCGGTACCATCTGAGAGACGATTCGGCTTCGTGCGAAGAGGCAGACGATCGGCTATTCAAAGCCGTACCCAACGAGTTTGACCTGATTCGCGCCACCTAAGTATCGGCTCCACAGTTCTCAAGGTTCATTGGTCGAGAAGGGTCAAGCTCAATCGAGCACATAAGCCGATACAGCACGGCTAGGCAAGATTTGACATCGGATCGATCTGGCGTGAGATATTTTGCGCAATCTCTAACGGGCCAGCCTTTGGGTGGTACACCTCATTGCTTTGATTCGATTCGCTTTGGAAACAACTAGAGGCGGTTCCACATCGGTACCATTCAGAGGCTAATGAAGCGGGCATTGCAGACACGGCGGTGCGATAGAAGCGAGGAGGCTGGCGAATACATCCAGCGCTTCAGGACCGTCAAGAACCGATGTTACTCAGCTCGTTTAACTGAGAAAGAAGCGGTCGAGCTGGCGGCGTTGGGTCTCTTGGCACCCATCAAAGATCTGGCTTTCCAAGTGGAGTACAACTCATTGGCGCACATGGCCCAGAAACTGACGATGTATGAACAGCGCCACCCTGAGTTATACCAAGACAGGTTCAAGCGTCCCATAGGCCTGGTCGATACAGAAGAAGATGATCCTACACAAGACCAGGAGGTGGCCGTGGCTGAGTGGGCTCGGGGGGCAGACCTTGTGTCCTGCAAGTGGGTGAAACAGCAAGGGCCTGTAAAAGGGTTCGACTTCGATGTGAGCAAAGCCGAGCAGATATTCGATTCTTCTTGAAGGAGAAACAACTGAGGTTACCCGAAGGCCACAAAATCCCTACGGCTCAGGAGATGAACGGGAGACCATACTGCAAGTGGCATCATTCGTTCACCCACACCACCAATGATTGCAAAGAGCTGCGTCGCCAAATCCAAATGGCGATAGAACAAGGCCGTCTAATCCTTGGGCAGTTCGCCATGAAAGTGGACACGAACCCGTTTCCCGGCGTCAACATGGTAGAACTCAGCCGCTCCGCGAGGCGTCAGCTGGACTTTTCGTTCGGTATCAATATGGCTGAGTCTGGGTACCACCATGACACGTACAAGGAGGAAGGTGGTCACTCTCGGGGCAAAGAAAGAAGGGAGGCTGGTCCATGCGACCGGCCCGGCCACAATGATGGCGGTATAGCAGAGGAGCGGTGAGGAGGGTGCGATATCAGAAGCCACATTCCACGCATCTCCTTCACAAGTATGAGCGTCAGTATGATCAACGGCGCCGGCGCGATGGAAACAATGAAGGATATGAGCACCTCGCTAGGGGACCGTCCAAAGGAAAGGAAGGCGTAGACAAACATTGGGATTGTCCCTTCTTCAAGTATTGCTGGGACGTGGGAATGAGCCGATTACCTACAGTCGACAACTGCCCAGAATGTGGACCGCAGAAGGAGGGCACGAGGCCGGTGTCAGTGTTCAAACGTCTAGGGCCTCTCCAACCTCAGAGCCGTCACAGGGAGTCCACTCGAGCAAAGGGCCTCGAGAAGCCGAGGGATGACAAAGACAAAGACAGGTATCACCGTCCAAGGTGGTGCCCCGATGGACTCAGACACACCCAAAAGCGTAGGGTGCAACGGCTGCGTAACTTGGAGGAAGCGAGCGCAAGATATCTCACGCTTTAAAAGCACGACTGATCTGGCCGTCAAAGTGAGGCGACGGTGGAGGCGGAAGGCGTCACGACAAGGAAGGAGTGGCGCCCAAACCAATAAAAGCCGATGCACGGACATCGGTCGCTTTATGGTGTTCGTACTTCAGAATTCGCGCCCACGAACCACCGGGCTACCGATACGCAGTTTGATGCGATCCACGCGGTTATCTTTGAGAAACCACGTGAGAAGGGTTACAAACATCCGAAAGCTACACTGCGAGGCTACATCAATGGGCAACTGTCGGCAAGATGTTGGTGGACACCGAGCGGCGATCAATATCATGCCATACTCCATGCTACGACGTTTGGGGCGCTCCACTGCAGACTGATCAAAACCAACGTCACGTTAAGCGACTTCAACGGCGTCTTGGAAGCGCAGGCGTCTTGAGCGTGGATCGGCGGTGGGCAGGAAAACCATACCCGTCATTTTTCGTCGTGACGGCAAGAGTACCTCTGTCTTGCTAGGAAGGGATTGGATCCACGCTAATTGCTGCATTCCATCCACGATGCATCGATGCCCTGTCTGATGGGACGGAGATGAAGTGGAGGTCATCCATGCGACGATTCTATCGAGATTTTCATTCCGGCATGAGCGTCGGGAAGCGAAGACCAAGAGCCGATCTCGGAATCAGTTTAGACGGCTGTGGCGCATTGAAGCTACAAAAAGCGGGTGAGGCTGGTCTTATCCGCGGCTGGCAGTAGAAAGGTCCACGATTGTACGTGGTACGGCCGATCCTCGCGATCGGCCACAAAAAATAAAAAGCAGCAATCATACGACAAGCAGATCACGTAGTCGTAGTAGGGAGATACCCTGCCATTGTGAGACCATAGGGTGTAAGCCATCCTTAACCAGTGCAATAAAAAAGGGGGCCGATTCAGGTAATCGGCCCAAATTATTTTTGTTGTCCTCACCTACTGCTTACCCTGTGTTTAGCATCGACTTGACGGGTGACGGAAAGCTAGGATATGGGTTTACATCCGCTGACGAACTAGAGGAGATCGACATTGGTCCTGGGGATAAGCCACGACCAACATTTATCAGCAAGAAGTTAGATCCGGATCTGCGGGGCCCGATGATAGCCCTGTTGAAACAATATCCGCATCGCCGCTGGGACTACAGAGATGCAGGTTAGACAGAGCATCATTGAGCATGGGCTCCGCAAAAAGGATTTCGGCCGTTTGACGAGCACGGCAAATGAAGGCCGAAATGCGGAAGTAAAGAAAGAGGTCGAGAAAATGTTGTGACCAAGTTAATCGGGCCATGCGGTATCTTTGAGTGGATTTCTAGTATAGTACCTGTAGAGAAAAAGGATGGCCGATGGCGTGTCGCCATAGATTTTCGGGATCTCAACAGAGCTACCCCAAAGGATGAGTATCCGATGCCGGTAGCAGAGACGTTAATCAACGCAGTGGCTGGTCACAAGATCTTGAGCTTCATGGATGGCAATGCTGGTTACAACCAAATTTTTATGGCTCCAGAAGACATACACAAGACTGCATTCAGAGTCCCAGGTCCGGTGGGGTTGTTTGAGTATGTAGTCATGACGTTTGGACTAAAGAATGCTGGCGCCACGTACCAGAGGGCTATGAATTATATTTTCCATGATCTGATCGGCAAGCTGGTGGAAATCTACATCGATGACGTGGTGGTCAAGTCTGCTTCAGCGCAAGGACACTTAGACGATCTACAACGCGTCCTGGACCGAACAAGAAAATTGACCTACGGATGAATCCAAAGAAGTGTGCCTTGAGGTGGCGGTCAGTTCTTGGGTTTCTTGGTCCATGAACGGAATTGAGATCGGCTGAAAAGTCGAGGCGGTCACGAACAATGAAGCCACCCACTACAAAGAAAGAACTGCAGTCTCTCATCGGCAAGATCAACTTCGTCAGAAGATTCATCTCTAATCTGTCAGGAAGGATAGAGCCGTTCATGGGACTCGTGAAAATTAAAACTGACGAGGAATTCCGCTGGGGGGCAGAACAACAACGAGCCTTCGACGAGATCAAAGAATATCTGACAAAGCCGCCAGTGTTAGTTCCACCCCAGCCGGACAGACCGTTCTACATTTACTTGTCAGTGGCTGACACGTCCATCGCCTCGGTGGTGGTACAAGTGTATGATGGGCTAGAGCGAGTCGTATTCTACATAAGCAGAAGGATGCTGGACGCGGAGACAAGGTATCCCGATATCGATAAGTTGTGCCTCTGCCTGTTTTTTACATGCACCAAGCTGCGCCACATCTTGCTATCAGCAGAGGTCATCATCATATGCAAATCAGACGTCATAAAGCACATGCTGTCGGCTCCTATGTTAAAAGGCCGACTGGGCAAATGGATGTTTGCATTATCGGAGTTTGACATCCGGTATCAACCCGCGATTAAAGGGACAAAGGCGATCTTATTCTTGAAAGGATCAACACTAACATAGCAAGACTTGTCCATAAGGCGTGGGCTATGTTTTTGACGGATCGGTTTGTGACGATGGCTGTGGCATCGGCATTTTGCTCGTGTCGCCCGGGGCAACATTTTCCTTCTCCATCAGTTGTCTACCCTTCGCACCAACAATGTAGCGAGTGCGAGGCGTACGCAAGGAATGGAGTTACTCCTTGGGCGGGAGCGGTGGAAATTTTGGAGACTCCAAGTTGGTAATTTCCCAACTCACGGAGGAGTACAAGTGTGAGTGAGTCCCTCTTCCCAATATGGTTGCCTTCTTGGAGCTGATGGCGATTCGGTACATAAACTTCACTGGATCATGGTCGCAGATGAGCGGAGGCAAATGATCTTGCACAGATGGCTTCAGGCTACAAGGATGCAGCAGAGGGAGCCGATATTCAGGTACAACTCCTAGAAGCTGACGACTGGAGAGCCGATATATTCAATTACTTAAAGGATTCGGCTCGGGGGGCACCTAAACGGATAAGGTACAAAGCCATGAAGTATGTGCTGATTGGGGACGACATGTTTTACAGGACTCTGGAAGGATTATTGCTCAAATGTCTGGGGACAGCCGAGGCTAATCGGCTCCTACACGAGGTACACGAAGGCACCTGTGGGACTCACCAGTCAGCTCACAAGATGAAATGGTTGATCAGGCGATCAGGGTTTTATTGGCCCACCATGCTTGAGGACTGTTTTAAGTACTACAAAGGGTGTCAAGCATGTCAAAAATTTGGAAAAATCCAGATGGTACCCGCGTCAGCAATGAACCCCATCATCAAGCCTTGGCCATTCCGGGGTTGGGGCATGGATATGATCGGCAAGATCAATCCTCCATCAAGCAAAGGCCACATGTGGATCTTGGCCATCACTGATTATTTCACAAAATGGGTGGAGGCTGTCCCGATGAAATCAGTAAACTCAAAGGATGTTATCAACTTTGTGAAGGAACATGTCATCCATAGATTTGGGATTCCCCAAACTATCACGACCGATGGAGGTTCGGTCTTTGTTTCTCAAGAGTTTAGAGAGTTCTGTGAGGACATGGGGATTAAGCTGATCAGGTCATCTCCATACTATGCTCAGGCGAATGGGCAAGCTGAAGCATCAAACCAGAGCCTCGTCAAGCTAATCAAGAGAAAAGTCGATGAACACCCTAGGCGTTGGCATGAGGTTTTATCAGAGGCTTTATGGGCTTACCGAATGTCATGTCATGGAGCGATAAAAACTTCGTACCATCTGGTCTATGGACAAGAAGCCGTATTACCTTGGGAAATTATTTGGATCAAGACGCGTCACCTTTCGTAGCGAACTAACAATTTGAAGAGTACGCGGCGTTGATGAGTGTGATATTGAAGATGTGGTGAACTTAGGCTGTGGTCGCTGAGAAAATCAAAGAGAACAAGGCCAAAGTAGCTCGTGCATACAACAAAAAGTGAAGCCAAAGGAGTTCCACGTTGGGGATCTGGTATGGGAAGCATGTTGCCTTTGGGAACTAAGGATGCAACATATGGTAAATGGTCTCCAAATTGGCACGGGCGTGCGAGGTCGACCAAGTTCTAAGAGGAGCAGCGTACATGCTTGAGCATGGGCGGTGTGAAATTCGATGGCGGTCAACGGTCAACATCTCAAGAAATATTTCCCAAGCATGTGGGATGTTGGACAGTAAAACTTGAGGGGCCGATACATGAAATCGGCTAAGTAAAAGCACGTAAGACGATGGACAGTAAAAATGTGGGGGCCGATGTTGAAAATCGGCCGAATAAAAGCAAAAATATATAGCCGATGCACGGTCATCGACTCTAGAGGTTCACACAAGTTAGCTACTGAAGAAATGCCTCGAGGGCGTGGAGGGCATCAGCACGGACACGGTCCAACTCGGCGATTTCAGCTTTGTCATCATCATCCTTGCTTGTCACTAGTTGTTCGTTCAAGGCATGTTTTTTGATGGGCAATTGGAGATTTGGATCGCCCGTTTTGAAGAAGGACACAAGTCGCCCGTTTTGGGAAGGGTCGCAGGTTACCGTTTGAAACCAAGAAGTGGCCATTTTAATGTGCCTAAAGATGCGACCAAGTTTTGGCCCTGTCAACGTTTTTATTTTTTCGGAAGAGCCGATGGGTAGTCATCGGCTCGTTGCGATTTGACTTGTTTGGCTGTATGCGTGCAGTATGTTGAGAGCCGATACAGTATCATCGACTCCTGGAGCATCGACCTATTTTGGCTATCGGCAAAGTTAGGGACGAACAAGAAAATCTTTGGGGGAACAGATTCTCATTCATTTGAAAGATGATGGATTACAAAAGGATGGTCGGTTACAAAAGGGATCCTGCTACTACTACTACTCATTGTCGCCATCGATTCCTAATCTAAAGGCGAGATCGTCGCGCCGTATGTCGCCGCCGTCTTGGTAGCTGCGGGTGTCATCTCCACTCTGCTCTGAAGCCGGTGAGGACTTCATCGTCTTCATCGTCATCTTGGTATCCTCGCTTGACCCGACGGAAGCGCTTCGTCGTGGTACTCTCGGATGTATCCTCCTCCGATTCCTCCTCCTCGTCGGAGGACTCGACGCCGTCCCAAGACCAAGCGTCGTCGCTGCTTTTCGCCTCTAGTTCCCCGTCGACAAGGAACTGTAGGCTCTCCTCGCCGTCAAATCGGGGCGATCGTCCTCGACCAGACGGCAAGTCCGATCCTTCGTCCCACCATCGTGGGCGAAAATCTTATCTTGCCCGTGGGTGGGTGCTCTGGCGTCGGCTCTCGGTCACTGATGCTGTTGGAGGCATGAGAGGACATACCAGAAGAAGCAGAGGAGGCCATGGCGGAGAAAGAGGGTTTTTCGGCGAAGGAAGAGGGTTTTCTGGCTACTGCAGGAAGATGGGGACTGCGCACTGCTCAGGCGAATTTAAATAAAGGGGAATAGTGGAGAGACGGTTCAATGCCATAGCGGTTCCCAGTTACGCCAAAATCGTCAAATCTGCGCTGCGGAGGAGTTGAGAAGACAGGGCATCATGATGAAGGGTAGCGTGGCGATTACTGCTACGCCACGCGTTACATCAAGCGCAACCCGATACAAAAAAAACCGGAGAAGAAAAAACAGAGTGGTTTTGGAATTATCATTGCCAAAACCGGGGGCATGTTATCACCATATTTTGGCCAAAAGAGATGGGCCGTGATCAAGATGGGCTTGGAAAATATATATATTCAACGTGTTGTTGGATCGGCCTAGTGCGTAGATTTGGGCTGAATTGCCCGTGTATCTTGTATCATAGTAGGTTCCGTTTCAGTTTAGGTAAAGATAGAGTTGTAGAGTTATTCCAAAAGTAGAGAGTCTCCGGACTATAAATATGTACCTAAGGTTATCAAGAAAAGGAGGACAATCACGTTCACAACAAACACAATCTCGGCGCATCGCCACCCCTTGTTTCTAGGGTTTTTCTCGGGTAAGTGCCATGCTGCCTAGATCGCATCTTGCGATCTAGGCAGTATCTACTTATGTGTTATCCGGTGTTACTCGTACTGAAGCCTTGTTGATGGCGAGTAACACCTTTATCACAGATTTGTTGGGGCTAGCATCAGTACTTTTCACTACGATTGTTTAGTTATGCTACCTCTAGCTATCTCGCCGCCTTTGCACCTTTTCCCGGGTGCGAAGGTGGCATCTTGCTTGATTCCTACTTAGCCGATTCGATCTGTTATAGTTGTGCCTTGTTCGTCAAGGTTTAGTTTAATATCTACGTGATTTGGCCTTGCAAACGGATTGAACGATCCAGTAGTGCGTAAGGATGTGGTTTATTCGTTCTAGAGAGGATGTTCCGGTAATGGACTTTACGTTGGTTATTTGGCCTCCTCTAGGGTTAGTATCTTTCATCTTTCGTACATACCAGGCTCAATTACGTGTAGGACGTTCCGGTTACGTGGTGAAAACATTAAACTGTCGTAGATCGATTTAACTTGTAGTGATCAAGCAAAACCCCATGTTATCATAGATCTAATGCAGAACCATGGGACAATCGGCTCTAGAAGCTGATTTACAGGGAAACCTGGGAGCCGGTCACGGCTCGAATTTTACGTATACTTGTGTACCATGCAGGAAACCGCTCGGAGCAATCCATCACCTTCCTGACCAGGTATAGGTCAGGTGGCACGCCCTCGAACCAAGCCAGGACGCGTGCGTGCCGGAGTTTTAGTCGTTGCCAGGGACCGTGGCCCACCGGATTCAGGAGCCTCCCGGCTCTTCGTGTTGCTCGTCGCTGCCCGCCGGTGAGTTTTGACAGGCAACAACGGCTCACCGCAGCGGGCTCCCGCTGCCGGTCGTTGCCTCTCCGGCCTCGCACGTCGACAATGGCAACGACACCTCGCGCGTGCTCGACGATTTTCCTACAAGGTACGAAGATAAAACTTTCCTGTTTCGATTTGTATCACGCCGAATAGTAGTTCATTTTAGCGATGATTCTAGCAGCACGGGCCATATTTATTTCTTGGAGATGTTGAACGCGACGGAGGTGCGTATTTCCGAGCCTCCACTTGGTCCATACGGAGACATGGAGGCGATCGAGGTTGACGAGGAGGACGAGGAGGTGACCAAGGTTGACGAGGAGGTGATCTAGCTTGATGCGTCCAAAGCTACGACAACAAGGACGAAGAGGGTCGTGAACTACACCGACGTGGATGACACCATGTTGAGTCGTGCTTGGGCCACAGTTGTCCAAGATGCGGTATTGGGCACGGATCAAACGGGAAAGCGCTATTTGCAGCGTATCAAGGATCGGTTCTTGAAGATGATGCCGCGGGTGAAACAACTGGTGTATCGCTCCTTCCGATCCCTTCAAGGTTGTTGGGAGGTGATCAAACCGACATGTCGCCGGTGGAAAGCTGCAATGGATCAAACCGTCCAGAATCCTCCTAGTGGCACAACTATCGACCAATATGTGAGTGTATTTATCCTCATCACATATGTCAATTAATGTTTAGTGTTCATAGCTTGGTGATTTCATCATTGTTTTGTCGGTGTAGGAACGCATTGCAGATGCAAGGTATGGAGACATGACGAGCAGCAACAGGCAAGAGATTCACATTCAAACATTGCCACGATGTTCTCAAACATCTTCCCAAGTGGCAGTTGAGGGACCAAGAAATCCCAGCCAAAAAGGTGCAATGAGTCAAATGGATGATAGTGAAGATGAAGAAGGGAGAAACAACAAGCCGGAGGGAAACAAGAAGGCGAAGGAGAGGATCAAGGTGGAGGCCGAGGGTGCAATGTTGACGGACAAGTTTGATCAAATGTTGAAGTCCAAAGAGGCTATGGCAGCTAAGACATTGGAGGTCAAGCTTGTCATGACCGAGAAGAAGAAAGAGGTGAAGCTTGCAATGGTGGAGGCCTCGCGAGAAGAAGCAAGGCTCAAGGCCGCGATGGAGGAGAAGAAGATCAAGCTAAAGCAAATCAAGGCAATGCAGGAGCTGTTGGCTAAAGAGAGGGAGATCACGATGATGTCCACAAAGGACATGAATGATCAACACTTGGAACAACTTCCGGTGCTGTGCTACTCGCCATACTTTGAAGAGAAGGTTCAATAACCTATTCGAGTTCTACCTTCCGACTACTCACACCTTTCGCGAGAAACTCTTTCTCTAGAAAGGATCCATTCTTGGCAACAAAAACCTTGCCCTCGGATCTGTGATAGAAGGAATACCCAATAGTTTCCTTAGGGTATCCTATGAAGACACATTTTTCCGCTTTGGGTTCGATTTTATCCGGTTGAAGTTTCTTCACATAAACATCGCATCCCCAAACTTTAAGAAATGACAGCTTAGGTTTGTTTCCAAACCACAATTCATACGGTGTCTTTTCAACGGATTTAGATGGTGCCCAATTTAAAGTGAATGCAACAGTTTCTAGTGCATAACCCCAAAATGACAACGGCAAGTCCGTCAGAGACATCATAGATCGAACCATATCTAATAAAGTACGATTACGACGTTTCGACACACCATTTCTCTGTGGTGTTCCGGTAGGTGTGAGTTGTGAAACAATTCCACACTCTTTCATGTGAGTGATAAACTCGTAACTTAGATACTCACCTCCACGTTCGGACCGTAGAAATTTGATCTTTCTATTACGATGATTTTCCACTTCATTCTGAAATTCCTTGAACTTTTCAAAGGTTTCAGACTTGTGTTTCATCAAGTAGATATAACCGTATCTACTCAAATCATCCGTGAAAGTAACAAAATAACGATATCCACCTCGTCGACACACTCATTGGACCACATACATCGAATGTATGATTTCCAATAAATCATCCTGTTCCATTGAACCGAAAAGCGGCGTTCTAGTCATTTGCCCATAAGGCATGGCTCACATGTATCAAATGATTCAAAATCAAGTGATTCCAAAAGTCCATCCGAATGGAGCTTCTTCATCGTTTAACGCCAATATGACCTAGGCAATGATGTCACATATATGCGGATATATCATCATTTAGTTTAATCCTTTTAGCATCAACATTATGAATATGTGTAACATTATTATTGAGATCCAATAGAAATAAACCATTCATCATCAGTGCATTACCATAAAAGATTTCATTCATATAAATGGAACAACCATTGTTCTCGGATTTAAATGAATAACCACTTCGCATTAAACACGATCCGGATACAATGTTCATGCTAAGTCTTTGGCACCGGATAACAATTCTTCAAGTTTATTACTAATCCCGATGGCAAGTGGAGAGGTAGCGTTCGGGCGATCACATCAACGCTTGATCCATTGTCGACGCATCTTGACCTCACCTTGCTAGCGGTCGCTTGTCCGTAGCCCCGATTCGAGTTACAAATATTAGCAATCAACCAAGTTATCAAATACCCAGTGCTCTGCGAGCACTACTCAAGTACACATCAATAACATGTATATCATATATACCTTTGTTTGCCTTGCGGCTTTCTTTGCCAAATACTTGGGGCGATTCGATTCTAGTGCGATCCCTTACAATAGTAGCACTCGGTATCGGACTTAGGTCCAACTCGGGGTTTCTTTTCAGAACGCAACCAGGGCTTGCGCCCTTACTCCCTTCCGTTTCCTTCTTGTCTTTCTTGAAACCAGTGTTCCTATTGATCATCAACACTTGATGTTCCTTTTTGATCTCCACTTCTGCAGTTTTAAGCATTGACAGAAGCTCGGGGAGAGACTTCTTCATGCCTTGCATATTATAGTTCATCACGAAGCTCTTATAGCTAGGTGGCAGAGACTGCGGAACACGATGGATGCCTAAGTCAATGGGAATCGTTATTCCCAAGGACACAAGATTATCGGCGTAACCCGACATCTTGAGTACATGCTCACTAACAGAGTTGTGCTCTTCCATCATGCAGCTAAAGAACTTTTCTGAAGCGTTGTATCTCTCTGACTGACATGTGTGTCGAAAATCATTTTCAACTCACCCATTGTATCAAATGCATTGCCGTTTTCGAAACGCTTTCGAAGTTCCGGCTCTAGCCCATACAATATGCCGCAACGAACTAAGTTGTGGTCCTCCTGACGAGTCTGATAGACATTCTTCTCCTCGTCAGGGGAATCCTCAAAAGGTGGGGGGCCTAGCGGCGCTTCTTGCACATATTTCTTTTGTGCAGCAGAGAGGAGAATCCTCAAATTCATGGACCATTCGGTAAAGTTGCTACCGTTCGTTGCAAGTTTCTCTTTCTCCATGAACACATTGAAATTAAAAGCAGGTGGTGCCATCTACAACAGAATTTGTAAAGTTTAGACTAAGTCTATGATAGATTGAGTTCAAATAATCCATATTACGAATGAACTCCCACTCAAAAACGACATCCCTCGTGCCTTTTTGGTGATTACATGAACCAAATCCACTACACCAAGTCCGATCATCACGTGAGTAGGTGTAGCTTCAAAGGCGAGCATCAAATGGGCATCATATCTACTATATGACTCATGCTTAACCTTTCGGTTCGTGTTAGGAGCCATGCATACATGCTAGGCTGTAAGTTAGAACCTTAGTATTGCGTGTGTAGCTGTTTTTACACCGAAATATGGTCGTGGATCCAAGAACACGGATCATCACGTGATGTCTTGGAGCGGCGAAAACATAATCGGTGCATACTAAAGGAAGAACACATTCTTATCTTGATATTTAAAGAGGATCATCTTATTATGCTAACAAAGCGCTAAACAAGCAATATAAGATGCTATCAAACATCACATGTTTATTAGTGGAATGATATGGTTCCCGCATATGATCTCTATCATGTGCACCGTGGTATGATCACTATCATACCTATATGTGTAAGTCCAAGGTCTATGGAGATTACACGTTATGTATGTTGTAATAGTATCATCTCATACTTCTACTTACAACATCACCATATCATAACACTAGCCCAGCAACAACCTAAACTAGACGCCTCTAATTTATCCATTGCAAGTTTTACGTGGTTTAGGGCTTTCGAGATAGAACCGTTCTTACCTACGAACTGTTGGAGATATGCCCAAGAGGCAATAATAAAGTGGTTATTATCATATCTTCACACTTATGATAAATGTTTACATACCATGCTATAATTGTATTAACCGGAAACATTAATACTTGTGTGATTTGTAAACATAAAAGAGTCCCTAGTAAAGCCTCTTGTTAAACTAGCTTGTTGGTTAATATATGATCATGGTTTCCTGATCATGAACATAGAGATGTTATTAACAACAGGATCATATCATTAGGAGAATGATGTGATGGACATACTCCTATAGATAAGCGTAGCATAAAGATCAAGTCATTTAAATAGTTCAATTGCTATATGCTTTCTGATACATAGTAACCTAATTCCTTCGACCATGATATCATGCATATCACCTTTACCGGATGGATGCTTTGATGACATCAAACACCACACTGTAACTGGGTGGTTATAAAGGTGGCATTGAGTGTTTGGAAAGTATTGGTTGATACACATGGATCAAGAGTGGGATTTGTCCATCCATATGACGGATAGATATACTCTGGGCCCTCTCGGTGGAATGTCATCCAATTAGCTTGCAAGCATGTGAGCTCACAAGGGATCACATATCAGGAGCGAGAAAAGAGTACTTACCAAGAACGAGGTTGAACTAGGTATGCGAGAGATCACAAGCGATCATAACCTCGGATAAGTAAACTATCGTGAGACAAAGGGAAATTGGTATCGTATGTAAGTGGTTCATTCGATCACAAAGTAATCGTAGAAATATGTAGAACCATATGAATTTCCAGATTCCTCTATTGGTTATTGTTGGAGAAGTGTCTCGATCATGTCGCATAATTCACGAACCGTGGAGACACACTTAAGGATTGACGTTGTTTGAGTAGTTATGGTATTATGAGAAAGAGACCGAATGTTGTTGGAGTCTCGGATGGGATCCGGGATATCACGAGGTGATCCGGAATGGTCAGGAGAATAAGATTCATATAAGGAAAGTCCGTTTGAGTTTGGGAATGATTCCGGTGTTTTCATCGGGAATGTTCTAGAAGGTTCTGGATTGTCCGGCACTCCGGGAGGGAGGGTACATGAATGTGTCATTATATATTGAATGATTGCATCATGTAATAAGTGTTCTTGCTGTTCCAAAACTGAAAAGTCAAGCGCCGGTTTGAAAGTCAAGCAGCTAAAGCAGAAGCGTGGAAAGCAGGAAGCTGGAAACAAGCAAGGTGGTTGGAACCGACTTGGGGAGGAGTCCCTCAAGCGGCGTGCCAAAGGCCGACTTGGAGGACTCCCTCCCAGCCGCCAATCCCACCTATAAAAGGAGGCGGGGCCTCCTCCTCTAGACACACAATTCCTATCCTCTAATCTCGGTTTAGAGCCGTTTTGGTTTAGAGCTTCTAATTGCTCTAGCTGCGGTTTAGAGCCTTCTAATTGGTGTGTCTAATACCTAGACCACTAATAGCTCTCTCATACTCCACCATACTCGCTCGGCAAGGAGAAGCCTGCGGGATCTTCCCTCTACTTGGTACCACGCGTTGTCTTCGGAATCACGAGGAGAGTGCTACAACCTCTGTTTCTTTGGAACAAGGAGAGGAAGGTCTTCGTCAGTACGAGCGTGTGACCGACTGAGCGCTCGAACGCAGCTTGGAAGCATCGTCTACGATCTTGAGATCGGAAGAATGCGACTACATCACCCACGAGAATCCGCTCTCGTTAAACACTTTGGAATTTTCGAGGGTAAGTTATTCCATCGACTCGTTGCTACAATCTAGTAGATAGATCTTGTCTTGTTTGTTTGTATGCGACAGAAATTTTTTGTTTTCCATGCCACGAACCCCTACAGTGGTATCAGAGCCGTGTCTATATGTAGATTTGTTGCACGAGTAGAACACAATGGTCATTGTGGGCGTTGATGCTTTTATTGTCGATTGCTTATTGTGTACTTTGCATCTTGCGGTATGTTGGGATGAAGCAGCCTGGGCTAACCTTACATGACATCGTTCATGAGACTTGCTCCACGCTTGACATGCAACTTGTATTGCATAAGTGGCTTTGCGGGTGCCTGTTTCTCCTAGCATAGTTAAGATCCAATTTACAACGGGTGATTAACAATACTAGTATCAATGTTGTGGTTCTTGTTCGTAAGTTAGAACGACACTTATTGAAAGCCCCAAACCACGTAAAATATGCAAAGAAAGTAGAAGCGTCTAACTTTGTTTTGCGGGTGTCTTGATGTGATATGGCCATGATTGTGATTATATATGATGTATGCAATGTTCCTTATTGTAAGTCGGCAATCGTGAGCCATATGGTTGTCTTTAATTTCTGTTAAGACCCGCGTGTCTATTCAAAGTAGTTGTAATAGTTGAAGCCGGTGAACGACAACCATGGAGCAGCGTCATTGACCTTGATGCAATGCCGGTAATGATGGAGATCATGTTCGTGCTAGAAGATGGAGATCGGAAGCACAAAGAAGAAAGGCCATATCATATCACATATTATGAATTGCATGTGATGTTAATCCTTTATGCATCTTGTATTTCTTAGTAGACGATGGTAGCATTATAAGATGATCCCTCATGCACATGAATTTCAAGTCATAAAGTGTTCACCCTTAGTTAGCACCGTTGCTAAAGCTTGTTGTTTCGAAGCACCACGTGATGATCGGGTGTGTTAGATCCTACAAGTGTATACAACGTGAGCAAGCCAGATTTGCTCATGCGGAAACTAAGGTTTGATCTTGACGAGCCTAGCATGTACAAACATGGCCTCAGGAACACGGATTACCGAAAGGTAGAGCATGAGTCATATAGTAGATATGATGAACATGTTGATTGTTCGCCATTGAAGCTATATCAACTCTCGTGATGATCGGTTTTGATGTGGTGGATTTGGTTCGTGTGAACACTAAAACAATGTGAGGGATATTGTTTTGAGTGGGAGTTCACCAAGATTAATTTAATTATTAATTAGAACTCAATTTATCATAAACTAAATCAAAGTGAATTTGCATAGTTGTTGTAGTCATTGGCATCCGTTTACCACCTTGCGCTTAGTTATAATTGAGATGATAGAACTATAGAATTATGGTTAGATACTTTACGAATTGGTATCGTATTGTTTTAAGTGTTAATCTAAAAGTTTAAAAGTCCTATTGCAAACTTTCAGTAAGTTCCGGTTACTCCATGAAGTTTAATAATTAGTATTAAATCAAGAGTAACAATTCCAAGTGTTAGTATATAAGTATCATGTTTGTCTCCATGATTCTTGATATTCAAAGGATTCTCTTAATATCAAGGTTATCTAGGATCTGAAAGAGTTGTTTCAGAAACCATGATGTGTGGAAGATATTGTGATATCTGAAACGAAGTATTGGTTACAACATGATAGAATATAATATGACAAAAGTCATGTTCTCATATTTGATGAGAATTTGCAAAAGGTTGGAGACACTAGTTGTCCTAATCCTCCAAAAGGTTTTGGAGAGCAACATTATACTTGCAATTCACCGTTACAAGCTAAAAGTAGCTTGATCATGGATAAATCCATGATGAGGGTGAATATTTGATGTAGGTAAGATGTTTGCTACACCAAGAGATTACTAAAGAAAGGAATTTGAAAGAACACCAAACATTTGATGATAGGTGATCTACTTCAAAGTGCAAGTCCAAAGACATTGGTATTTAATTATACACGCTTTGGATTATGTGTCATATGTATGACTCCACTATTGATGTTGATAGATTCTTTCAAACAGAAAAGGAAATACTGAAAGAGAATCTCATAAATATATGGCAGAAAAGAAAAGACTAGAATTGTTCAGTTTAAGTATATAGATGATATACATGTTATGGCTATATTCTTTGCTTATTAAACAATGTGTTTCTTAAGTATTTAATACTGAATTTGTTGGTGTGAATCGTCATACGAAACAACACAATTCATGAACTACAATCGCCTAAGTAACTAGCAAAAGAATATGTGATGATATTCATCGAGAACAAAATAAAGGGTTATTGCGTTGCTCGTTAAACATCAAAGCTTGCCTTCAAGATTTGTTTTATCAGGTATTATGAGAACAAAAGGGTTGTTCAAATAATTACCGTAATCTATAAACGATGGATGATTCACAAATCTCGTTGGAGAAATCACATCCATAAAACTAGTGCTAAAAATGTCGAAAGACAAATTGATTGAAAGATCACTTAGGAAGTGACATCGCCGTTTAAATTATATTGGAAAGAAAACATGAAGAAACTCCATGTGGATGGAATTTTGGAGTCTTCTGATTTTTGATCAAAAGACGCTTGTGAAACTTTCCTAGAGATAATTAAAACTTCGTTCATAGGCCAAAAGGGAACGAATGACTAGCTTATTGGAACTTGTACATATTGTTGTACGAAATCCATTATGTGTAGCCAAAAGCGATGGATTTCAACTTCATACGCTTTCTCCGAAAATTTGATCGAATATATGAATATTTACTTAATAAGGATAAAGTATGAAACACTTGAAAAGTTCAAAGACTTTCAAGATGAAGTGCAAAATCATTGTAACAAGAATATGAATACTTTATGATAAGATCATAAAGGAAAATATTTAAGTTACAAGTTTAGCATAATACCTAAGATTTAAGGAATCGTTAGTGGTTGCATTTCCCGAAACACCATAAGGGTATGGGCGTTCGAGATATGTAATTAAACCTTGTTTGACATGGTAAGATCAAAGGTATAATTCATAAACTGCCATTATATTTTAAAGATTAAAAGCTTTAGAGATTACCGTTTTCCTTTGAAAGAGCTCCATCATAATCCGTTGAAATGACACCATATAAAGTTATGGTTTGGGATAAAACCCAAGTTGTCCTTTCTTAAACAATGGTTTGCTATGCATAAGAAAGATGTTTGCAACCAAAGTCGGATGAACTTTGTCTTTGTATAAGCTGTTGAGTATTCCTCCATAACACGAGAGACAAAAGTGTTTGTCGCTTAGAACGTCAAGTTTCTTTGGAAGGAATTTTTCGTGAAAAGAAAAGTGGGAGGACAATATAACTTGGATAAGGTTAAAGGAACCTTAGCTATATGTGAAGAGTTCTTGTGAGAAAAGTGTTCCGGAGGCGGCAACAATGCGCATGGCTCACGTGCCTCAAAGGTTGTGGTCACGGAGGTCTAAGTTCCTATTGAAACAAGTAGATCGGGTAAACAATCAAATACCAAGATTTGAGGTTGAATCATTATTTGAGAATAATGAACCGACTACATGCAAAGAAGCGATGATGGGCCACGACTCGTCAAATGGCTTGAAGCCATAAAATCCGTGATAGTTCCATACACGAGAAATCAAGTTTTGAACTTGAAGGACCCTCGAGAAAGGTGTAAGACCTTACGGTTGTATGCGGATCTATAAAGAAATAGACATGGATGTTTTACATCTATGAAATAGTCGACATGTTGGGAAAGAGTTCACAAAATGTTCAAAGGTTGACTATGACAAGATTTGATCTTTCATAGTGATATTTAGTCTAGACGGATTAATGTAGCAACCACTACATATAATTTGTTATATGGTAGTTGAATAAACAAAACAAGTTCTTCTAATAGAATCGTTACCTAGGACATGTGCATAACACGGTCCATAGGGTTTTGTTAATTCAAAAGGATGCTAAAAGCATATGCAAACTTCAATGGTTAAAGTGAGCATCGCGGAGTTGGAATCTTCACTGTGATGAAACTAATAAAGGAGTTTAAAAGTTCATCAGAGACGATGGAGATGCTTGCATTTCCAAGAAATTAAGTGGGAGCGCTAAGACATGTTTCTAATACATTATGTGGAAGACATATTGTTGATTGGAAATAATGTATCTTTTATTAACACATATTAAGAATTTCATCCCGATGAAAGACTTAGGCAAAACCCAAATATTTGGCATCAATAGACGCTAATATGGTTGTGCCAGAAGTACATAGACGAGATATAGAATGAGTTCAATATAGAAACTACAAGAAAAGGTTCTTGTCGCACAGAAAGGATTGAAAGAGTTCAATGTTGATGATATATTCAAGTGTATTGACATTTGGTAAAGTGAAACAAATAATCAAGTATAGATTGATACTTGATGTATGAAATCACAAAGAGTATTTATATCAATCATACTGTGATATGTACAAATCCAGATATGTCCTATGCTCTAAATGTTGTGAGCATATACCAGAATGATTCGTAAGATAATCATTGGACAATAGTAAGGATATTATTATGATCTTTTGGAAGAACTAAGAGTATATTATTTGTAGAAGTGACAAATAGATGGTTAGTTCATTACAAAAGTACTACATTGATACTAGCTTTGTCACAAAGTACAAATTAAGTTTATCTCAATCTAAACTAAGGGTGGCACAATATAATGGAAAGTGAGTTCCATAATGGATTTGGATGAGTTCCAAAGTTAAGACATTGTGACAGATACTACAACAAAAGGCTAAGTATATGACTGCTATTATAGCGACAAAGAGGGCATTTGTGTCAAGTAGTTTGTTATCAAACTAGGTGTAGTTCACGAGGATAATACTATGAAGATATATTGTGCGACAATATTATCAACATGTTTTAACCCCAAAGAACTAAAGGTCACACGAAAGACCAAATTTATACAAAGCCATCTCATTAGAGAATGAGTGATGCGTGAGGCTTAAAGACATACAATTACACACGGACCTAGAAGTGTCAAGATCAGGATGTCGGTTGACCACTAGCAATCGTGTACATACAACAAGGAAAGCCATAGGTGTTATATACACAAAAGTTTGAAACTAGATTATTGACTCTAGTGCAAGTGGGAGATATTGGAGATATGCCCAAGAGGCAATAATAAAGTGGTTATTATCATATCTTCACACTTATGATAAATGTTTACATACCATGCTATAATTGTATTAAGGAAACATTAATACTTGTGTGATTTGTAAACATAAAAGAGTCCCTAGTAAAGCCTCTTGTTAAACTAGCTTGTTGGTTAATATATGATCATGGTTTCACGATCATGAACATAGAGATGTTATTAACAACGAGGATCATATCATTAGGAGAATGATGTGATGGACATACTCCTATAGATAAGCGTAGCATAAAGATCAAGTCATTTAAATAGTTCAATTGCTATATGCTTTACGATACATAGTAACCTAATTCCTTCGACCATGAGATCATGCATATCACCTTTCGGATGGATGTTTTGATGACATCAAACACCACACCGAATGGCAGGTGGTTATAAAGGTGGCATTGAGTGTTTGGAAAGTATTGGTTGAAACACATGGATCAAGAGTGGGATTTGTCCATCCATATGACGGATAGATATACTCTGGGCCCTCTCGGTGGAATGTCATCCAATTAGCTTGCAAGCATGTGACTGGCTCACAGGGATCACATATCACGGGAACGAGAAAGAGTACTTACGATGTGAGGTTGAACTAGGTATGCGAGATCCAAGCGATCATAACCTCGGATAAGTAAACTATCGTGAGACAAAGGAAATTGGTATCGTATGTAAGTGGTTCATTCGATGTAAGTAATCGTAGAAATATGTAGAGCCATATGAATTTCCAGATTCCTCTATTGGTTATTGTTGGAGAAGTGTCTCGATCATGTCGCATAATTCACGAACCGTGGAGACACACTTAAGGATTGACGTTGTTTGAGTAGTTATGGTATTATGAGAAAGAGACGAATGTTGTTCGAGTCTCGGATGGGATCGGGATATCACGAGGTGATCCGGAATGGTCCGGAGAATAAGATTCATATAAGGAAAGTCCCGTTTCGGAGTTTGGGAATGATTCGGGTGTTTTCATCGGGAATGTTCTAGAAGGTTCCGGATTGTCCGGCACTCCGGGGGGGAGGGTACATGAATGTGTCATTACATATTGAATGATTGCATCATGTACTAAGTGTTCTTTCTGTTCCAAAACTGAAAAGTCAAACTGCCGGTTTGAAAGTCAAGCGGCTAAAACAGAAGCTGGAAAGCAGGAACTGGGAAGCGAGGCTGGGAAACAAGCAAGAGGTGGTTGGAACCGACTTGGGGAGAGTCCCTCAAGCCGTAGCCAACCAAAGGCCTACTTGGGGAGGGACTCCCTCCCTTGGCCGCCCTCCACCTATAAAAGGAGGGGCCTCCTCCTCTAGACACACAAGTTCCTATCCTCTAATCTCCGGTTTAGAGCCGTTTTGGTTTAGAGCTTCTAATTGCTCTAGCCTACGGTTTAGAGCCTTCTAATTGGTGTGTATAATCCCTAGACCACTAATAGCTCTCTCATACTCCACCATACCGCTCGGCAGGAGAAGCCTGGGATCTCCCTCTACTTAGATACCACGCGTTGTCTTTGCCGGAATCGCGAGGAGAGTGCTACAACCTCCATTTTCTTTGGAACAAGGAGAGGAAGGTCTTCGTCAAACCGAACGTGTGACCGACTCGGAAGCGCTCTTGGAGCAGCGCTTGGAAGCATCGTCTACGATCTTGAGATCGGAAGAAATGCGACTACATCACCCACGAGAATCCGCTCTCGTTAAACACTTTGGAATCTTCGAGGGTAAGTTATTCCATCGACTCGTTGCTACAATCTAGTAGATAGATCTTGGCTTGTTTGTTTGTATGCGATAGAAAATTTTTGTTTTCCATGCTACGAACCCCTACACGAACATGAACCACAACGAGGATAACCAAATTGTTGACAACTCGTTGCAAAATAGATATTGACTATAGTAGGAGAGACAGACACCCGCTAGCCACTTATGCAAACTAGTTGCATGTCAAGCGTGGAACAGGTCTCATGTGCGAGGACATGTAAAGTTTGTCCGGGCCGCTTCATCCCACTATGCCACCAATATCCAAAATTACAACTAAGGAGAAACACCATGATCATCATCGCCCACATACTCATATGTGTACTACCTGTGTAAAGCATCTACTCATAGATCCGGCTCTGATACCACTTTAGGGTTTGCAGCATAGAAAACAAAAATTTTCCTACGATGGGAACTATGTACCAAGATCTATCTACTAGATACAAACAACGGGCGGATGTATATCCGTAGAGAACATACCCTTGAAGACCGACAAAGCTTAACGAGTCCAAACTCGTGGTTGATGTAGACGATCTCTTGCCGATATTCGATCATCGGTTTATCCATACCTAGTTTGATCTCGTTACTAACATGCACTCTTTTCTTGTTCCCGTGATATAACATTCTAGTGATCAAATCACTTGCTTGCAAGCTAACCAATGTGATATCACCGAGAGGGACCAGAGTATATCTATCCGTCATCGGGATGAACAAATTCCACTCTCGATCCATGGGCCTCAACATAACACTTTATTAGTCCCGAACCCATCTTTATAATCACTCTGTTGCGGTGTGACGTTTGATGTTATCAAGAAACTCTTCCGGTGTTAGTGATTGACATGATCTCATGGTCTAAGGATTAGTATAACTTTGTAAGTTGTTATAGCAATATAAACTCAATGACTTTGATCGTAATGCTATACTTCGGATGAATGTTCATCACACCATTACACTAAAGTTGTGATCTCGTTATTAACAACATCCAATGTCTATGATCAGGAAACTATGATCATCTTGTTAATCAACGAACTAGTTTATGAGAGAGGCATAACTAGGAACTTTCTGTTTGTTTATTAAACACACATGTATTAACGTTTCCGTATTAATACAATTATATCATGCAAAATAAACATCTATCATATACTTGGAATACACACAATAAACATTTTATTATTGCCTCTTAGGGCATATTCCCTTTAGCTTTACATACTAATAGTTCGGTAGTTCTCAAAGTTCACAACATTGTCAACATGCTCAATAGGCTACGAGGATCCGTCTACAAGTCTAAAGCATAGGCCCTTTTCCCTTCCTCTTCTTCTCTCCCTCTTCATCCATGGAACATCACGCCGCTTGACGAAGCATTTCCCTCTCCGCAGCATGATCCTCCTTAGCTTGGCGCTCCTTTTCCTCCTCTTTCTTGCGGAGCTTGCATTACGTTCCTTGCGCTTCTTCGCCATCTCCTCGTCATGCAGCCCTTCGTGGTAGCGCCTTCTTCTTATGGCAAAATCGATCTCTTGGATAGCCTTGTTGGATTGAGGTTGCTCAAGATCTATCCAAGTGTAGTACCTGCATACCGGAGGGGGAGACTAAAAGAAAATAGTGCATGTTAGAGGATATGATATGGAATAGTTTGGGACACATGAAGAACTAAAAAGCTTTGAGCATACCCGTGGAGTGTCGTATGGGTTGCGGCTACGCTCGGGAGAGCGATTGTAGTTGGCACACATGAAGAACTTCTTTCCCCAACTATCGGAATAGTAGTCTTCGGATTTCTTGACATTGCAATCGGTTCCACACCAACAAATAGGAACCTCCTTCCCATGGGAATCAGAAGTACGATACACCTTCCGTGGCCTTTCCTCTTGGTCGGCGCAAGGTGGCCTAGCATTGGCCCTCCTCTTCTTCTCTTCCTCTTCCTTCTCCTTTTGCCTCTTCCTCTCTTCCTCTTCCTTCTCCCTTTTCTTCTTCCTCTCTTCCTCTTCCTTTTTCTTCTTCCTCTCTTCCTCTTCGTCCTTCTTCTTTGCCAAGTCTCGAGCAAGTTGAAATACCTCTTCAAATGTCTTCCTCTTCTTCTCTTCATCTTCCTCCTTCCTCTTCCTCTCTTCCTCAGCTTCCTTTTTCTTCCTCTCTTCCTCGGCTTGCTTTCTCTTCTCCACCACCTCCATAGCATTCGCCCAGATCGCCGAGTAGTTCACACCGTCCCCATCATTTCCCTTGTTGGGTTGAGTCGCCATACCTATTATAAGAATAAAAGCTACAAGTTAGTAAAGGATGCATGAATGTGAACAATAATTGATTCAATGAAATAAGCATAGTAGGTAGTAACATAAGCATGCAAGTATGAATATTTCATCCATACCTATTAACATAAGGATTTGGTCCTGCCAAGTAACCTAACATACTAGACGGGTTAAAATCGTCACGCCCTCTTCCTCTTCTAAGCCCAAGTGATCGACCTCTTTGTTATCTAGGAGCTTGTTGTCTAGGGACTTGTTGTCTAGTTCTTGGTTGGCTTGGGACTTGTTGGCTAGTTCTTGGTCGACTTGGTACTTGTTGGCTAGTTCTTGGTTGGCTTGGGTCTTGTTGGCTAGTTCTTGGTTGGCTACCACTTGGTTGGCTAGTGCTTGCTTCATTTCCTTTTGCTCTTTTCCTTTGAGAACACTTTCTTGCATTGTTCCCTTCACCATTGCATGTTCCACACCGGGCTCTCTCACGAGGCTCTTGGAATTGGCCATTGCCTGTTTCTCGAGCACCACCACGGCCCCATCCATCCATGTCGCTCCTAAAGCGTTTTGTCTTTCGCCTTCCACGTTTAATCACTTTCTATTTCAGATCGGGCCATAGTTGAATCCCATGGTACTCCGGCCATTTTGATTGGTCCAAATATGGATGAAATCTAGGAGCCCATGTCTTCTTAGTAGTCTCAATGGAGAACTCAGCCTCTCTCATCGTGAGCGGATTATTCAATCCAAATGTCGCCGGCGAGACACCACGAGCAAGTGCGAGAAGGCAAGATGAAGCAATGATGGCCTTCCGCATGTGCACTCACAAGTCTTGAGCGAGACCTTGAAAGCTCGGCCTACGTGTTGGACACCATCAGCCGTTGTACCTCCGGGCTCCGTAACTTGGTAAATTAGCTCGTCATTATCATATTCCGTGACAACTTGGGCATCCGCTTTCTTTGACTGAAATTGCATCCAATCATCAACCTTAGATGGTTACTTGTATTTGTACTTGTTCTTGTAGTCCCCCGCAATCTGCCGGTCCGTTTCCTCTAAGTATTTAAGAAAATACCCATTCATCATGTCGAATGTATAATTGACTATTGCCGTGAAGGGCAATGCACGGACACCTTTCAGCAACTTGTTGAAGGCCTCTGCCATGTTGCTTGTCATTTGGCCGTACCTCCGGCCACCGTCATCGAAATCTCGTGCTCACTTTGTTCTTTCTTCAATGCTCCTATCGAGAAACTCTCGACCACCCGCATTGAGCTCTTTGTTGAAGAGAAATTTGTTGTACAAGTTTGAGAAACGATGTTCCGTGAAAGCGAGGCAACAATCTTGTAGATCATCGGCCAAATCCTTGCTCTTGCATGCCCTATAGAAGTTTGAACAAAAGTGTCTCATGCACCAACGATGGTGCAACGGAGCATGCCTGGGAATATGTTGGTCCACCTCTTTAAGAATTCCTTGATGACGGTCCGAGATGACACATATTTCTCTATGAGGGGTTAATATCTTGGTTCTTAAAAGATGGAAGAACCACTCCCAACTATCATTGTTTTCCACCTCTACCAAAGAAAAGGCCAAAGGAATCAACCGGTTGTTGGCATCATTGGATATTGCAATCAAGATAGTGCCCTTGAATTGACCGGTCATAAAGGTGCCATCAACGGATATGACTGGCCTACAATGTTCAAATGCCTGAACACATTGCTCGAAAGCCCAAAATGCACGGCCAAAAAATCGAACGGTTCTTCCGTTTACAATCCTTGTCTTGTTCCCCAAAGGTTCAACAACATGAACCATGCCTGGGTTAGCATCGACCATCGCTCCCAACAACCTTGGGATACGGTTATAAGATTCCTCCCAATCATCGTACAACATCTTGAATGCGGCTTGCTTAGCCTTCCATGCCTTCTCGTACTTCACCTCATAGTGAAAGAAGGCTTTCACAAACTCCATGACCTGCTTGATGCTCATTATTGGAAACGACACGATGTCATTGGAAAGCCTATAAGCGAGGAACTCGGAGGTGAGTTACCGGTGCTCATGCTTTGCATCCTTGCCATCCACCACCGAGCCTCGGCACATGTGAGTTGATACGCAACTAGATATGTGCCAATCGGGACCTCCCTTGAATGGTCTAGCACGCACAATCCAAGGACATCCTTCCTCCTCACACTTCACCGTGTAACGCTTCTTGATGTCCGAGTGCAAGACCATGTAAGGACGATGATGCTTCACCGAGAAGTCCTTTATCCATTGCTTAAATTCCAACAAGGCCTTAAACCTTGATCCTTTGCAAAAGCCATTATTCACTTCATTGCCATCCCGGTAAGAACTTGTCCTTGGTCCAAGCACTATGCCTTTGCCACCATCAACCGTGGCTTCATCCGTGAGACTAAGATCACGAAACAAAGGCACCCGATGGTCCCGCCCCAATACGGTATGGTGGATTTCGGCCTCTCTAGCCGTGAACCCCTCCTCGTCAACTTCTTCTTGGGACCATCATCATCCGAGTCTGAAGCATAGCCTCGAGAATATGGGAGTTCACGGTCCATGTCTGTTGAGTGATATATTTCTCCAAATCACCAACATTGTTGTCGTGGAGTTCAACATCATCATCATCTTGACCCGCACAATCATCATTATCCTCTTCCAACACTTCGTCTTGGTGTCTTGAAGGGCTCAATGTTTGGCTCAAAGGACGTTCAATCCATAGCTCTTGCTCCACGGGTGGAGGACTACTACTATCCAATGGGGAGGCACGATGGTTCAAGTCCAAAGGCAATGAACTATCAACCTTCTTGGTGGCAAATAGCTCAAGAGCCTTGTCTAGTGATTCGGCCACCACCTCCTTGTATGCAAGCCAACGAGCCTCGGAGAAGATACACATGGTATTCCAACGGATATGCATTCCAAAACCCACATTATGTCTTCCTTCCAACTCAACATCACATGGGTCCATCCATTTCAATTCAATCCTCACTTGCTCCAAGACCTCGGCATAGGTGGGACTACGCTCAAACACAATATCTAGCTCATCCGGGTCCGGTTCTATGTTGCCTTTCAAAAAGGCATCCTTGTCCACATGATGAACACGAACAATTCTCGCCATCCCTAACACATAGGAGAATATGTTCATTAACTAACCATGACAAGATAAACAAAACTATACTAGACACATTACCAAACCATAAAGCTAACAAGAACACCCTCTCTTACATAAGCAAACCCTAACCCTAGCCATAACATTCCAATAAACCAAACAATGTCATTTCAACAACCCTAAACCTAACTAAATGCTTCATACACATCTTTATAACCAACATTGTCCAATGAATCTAACAAATTTCCAAACATTTCTCTCCAAATCAAATTTATAGGGTTTCAAGCCAAGTCCAACCAAAATGAAAGATTTCAAGAGGTTAAAACGGAGGGGAATGAGGGAGGGTACCTCTAGCAGCTGGGGAGAGGCACAAATCCACCAAATAAAGCTTCCAATGTGAGAGATTTGAGGGGGGGAGAAGAGAGGGGAGAAGGGGGCGCCTCCTTGCTGTTCTTCTTGGCTGGGTCGAGCTAGGAGTGAATGGGGAGGGGTGGGGAGGAGGGCTGCGAGCTGCTGACTAAGTCCCAAAGTGTAGCGCCTATCTGCTAGGCGCTACACATTAAAGTATAGCGCCTAGCAGATAGACGCTACACTTTGGGCATAGCGCCTGGACGTTACTCATCCTAGGCATAGCGCCTGGGCGTTAAGCCTCCGGGTGGGGCCAGGGAGGGGCCAGGCGGTGCCACGCTGGCAGGGGGTATAGCGCCTAGCTGAACGCTACACTGTAGAGTGTAGCGTCTAGCTGTTCGGCGTTATCCAAAGGATTAGTGCCAGTAAAATAGTTATCCAGAGAGGTCATTTTGTGAAATCCTTTTATAAAAGGGTTATTTTTGTCCATTCTGCCATCCCCGTGTCTCGCTGATGCCACTCTCCGGGAGGCAAACATGCGGCCTGTCCAAAGATAACACTCCCTCCGTTTCAAAATATAAGATGTTTTAGCTTTGTGAAGCAAATGTATGTAGACTACTTTTAGTGTATATAGATTCACTTATATTTGAAGTGAATCTACACACTAGAACAAGTCTAAATGCATTCTCTTCACAACCCTAAAACCAGTGGCGGACGCAGGAAAAAACTTCGGGGTGGGCACCCTTCAAAAAAATTGGACAAATAAATAATATTAAATTTCTCTCTGCATGGCTTAGGCGCAGCTATTAGGCGGGATGTTTGAATCGTCTATAACTAGCTAATGAAACAAAATAAGTTTACTCTTATCCTTCCTTATTATGCCCACACGCGAAAAAAAAATTAAAAAATGGCACTCGCATACGAAGGGCACGCCAAAGATAGTTCGACGGCGGTTGGAAAGAAGATCATTGTGTAGTACTCCCTCCGTTTCAAAATATAAGATGTTTTAGGTTTGTGAAGAAAATGAATCTGGACTTGTTTTAATATGTAGGTTCACTCAATTTTAGGATGAATCTACACACTAAAAGAAATCTAGATTCGTTTTTTTAACAAACCTAAAACATCTTATATTTTGAAACGGAGGGAGTATTATGCTCTCTTGGCGTGTCAATGAGGAGCGTGGGAAACAAAAAAAAAAAAGACCGAAGCTAGAACACTCGAAGATACACTAAAGAACTTAATAAGCATTGCAAGTCGAGTGGAATTTTTTTGTTACTACTTATAAAGACGGACATGTTGACGCACAATAAAGTTTGCACAGCTTAAATAGACTAACAGAGTACGGACATTAAGTAGAATAACTAACAGACTTAAAGAACATGGCCAGAAAAATGACAATGTAGATTTTGCTGTTCATAATCAAATATAAAATTATACTCCCTCTGTTCCAAAATAAATGACTTAAGTTTGTCTAGATTCGCACGCATCTGAATTCTAAAACATGTCTAGATACGCATAAATCTAGACAAAGTTAAGTCACTTATTTTGAGACAAAGAAAGTAATAGAAAACATATAAAAACATGGTAAAAGAGCACACCAAAATCTGAAGGCAATTCATGGCAGGACATCATATCAGACCGATGTTGATTTATCTAATCAATCACATCAAATTAGGCTCCAATCCCCATCAAGATTGCATCAAAATAGGCCCCAATTCCACTGCCCAACTCATACCCGGTGCTAGTTGTTGGTGTTAGCTATAGCCGGGCCTGCTGCCGGCACTGATGCTGCTCGTGCGTACACCTGGCCGAACGGCCATCAGGAGTGACGAGTACTAGAGGCAGAGCCGCACAGGGAGAGGGGCAGCGGGAGCGGATGGGCCAGCCCAATGGCGGCAGGAGGGAGGAAGTGGTAGTCGGGTAGGCGGCCGGCGTGGGGATTCAGGAAAGGGCGGAGGGGCAGTCGCCGGAGCTAGCCAGCTGCTATGTCCTCTCATTCTCTCGTCGCGTTAGGAGACGAAGACATCGCCGTCAAAATTGCTCTGCCTCGCTCGTTCAAGGAATTGGAGGCAGTGATTAGGAGTACGATACCTTTTACCCAAAATTCTGGGTGGGCCACGGCCCCTCCGGCCCGCCCCCTGCGTCCCGCCAGTACTTAAAACATCTTATATTTTAAAACGGAGAGAGTATATTGCATCGATGCATGGCCAAAGCGCTGACTATTGATGACTCGGGTCCGTAATTTCGGGCCAGCTGCATGCGTGCGTCACATGCACACTGCATTTACATATTTAATTATTTATTTATATATGCAATTAGTGATGTCGTAGTCACTGTTCTTATCGTGAGCAAGCTCGCACAGGAGGGCGATCGAATTGGACCTCACCTGCGTGTGTGCCGAGTAATGATTAAGCATTTGAACAAAGCTCCAATGCAGATCGAGAAGAAGCGAAAGTGAATCATCAGGCCTGCTGACTGGCTGATCGATTACCCGTCAAGATAAACCCTGAAAGGAGAAGTGCCAATGGGAACGAAGTAGTCATTGTCATCTTCTTTTCTGCTTTCCCGATCGATCCAAGGCCAAGGGTACGCATGCATATCGGTTGCCTGTCGGACACGCGCGCATGCGCACTAGTAGCAGTAGGCGAGAGTCAAAACAGGGTTGAAAAGAGTGACATGACCGGCCGCAACCGGCAAGCAAAGCATGGTCTCCATTCCAATTGCCGACCGAATTTTGACGACTCGTTTTTCTCCCTGACACTGATAGCAGTATCGTCTCTGGATTTCTGTGGCGCCATGCATGTCGCGTCCTCACGCAGAAGACGCTGAAGCGCGTAGCAAGGTCAGCTGCAACTCTGCGTGCATGCGCGCGACCGACCGACTAGGAGCATCTTCACTCGTCTAACCACGAGGTCGATTCGTACCAGGGACCTCTTTTAGCCGGATTTGGCCAACTTTGGTCACGATTATCCGTAGGCACCGGGATCCGGATGCTGCCTACCAGACGGGACGAAGTGAATTAGCCGAGTGGATGACCATCGTGACGAAGCCAAGTCGCCCATCCTTTCCGTTTTCCTTTTCCGCCTCGCTACACCCCTCCCGCCATTCTTCCGGCCTATAAAAGTCGTATATCTCGCCGTCTCTCTTCACGGTCCCTCACACCACCACAACTCCGGCGAACTTCGGACGTTCACACCTTTCTTCCTCTTCAACTCCGCCAAGAAGCCATGGCCGAGGGACGACGCACGCTGTCGCCGTGGGAAGCCCGGCTGCTCCGCGAGGCGCGCTATATGGCGCCGCCGGACACTCGTCTCCCCGTAGGCTGGAAAATCAGCGCCGGCAGGATCCCCGTTCCACCGGTGCCGGACGGAGAGGACCTCGCCGGAGAGATTCAGGCGGCTATCGTCGCCATGCAAGACCCAGAACTCGCCGGAGAGATCCAGGCCGCTATCGCCGCCATGCAAGACCCGGATCTCGCCGAGGATCAGGGCAACCTGGTCTTCTGGAGGCAGTTTTTCGCCGACAGGCGCCTCGAGGAACTCACCCAACATGACGGATCGCCGGGCTCGCCGCCATCGCGTAAGAATGCGGCTTACCGCCGCCGCTGGTGGAGCGTTCCAGGGCGGACTCTCGCCGGAGTCATTGCGCACATCAAGGCCGGCAACCACCCCCACCTCGGCCTGTAGTTACGACGTTCGGCGTCGACCACGGCGGCGGCATTTTTCTAGTTATGAAATCCAATGTACTTTGTGCCCCTTGCCCTACTTAATGAAATTCCGCCTATATTCGTCCATATTTCGCAGAGTTTAACTGAATTTAGCCGAACATGAAACTCGGCCTGGTACGCGAGTGAAAAATTGCGCGTACTCAGGCCGAAAATTAGTCCGGTTTTCGGTCTGGATTGGGCCAACAAGTGGAGATGTTCTAAAGCGTAGGCGTCAGGCTCCTGCGCGCCGTTCAAGGCCGGGCCAGGGTGACATGACAGGTAGGGGCAGGGCGGCTGGCCGGAGCGCAGCGCCGAGGGGGAGGGGTGGGCGGGGGCAGGGGCACGACTGGATCGATGGGGAATGCATGGGGGAGGCGTCGGGGATCGATTTGTGGTGTGGCTCAGGCCTCCTCCGTCAGTCTGGTACTTCTCGTTTGGTCGTGACGATCGAAGGGAAGGTTCACCCTATAACTCAAATCTTAGAAAGGGCAACCTCTCATGGGCTTCTCCATAAGCTTTGTGGGAGAGGAAAAATTTGAAGAACATCCCTATATGTGGACGATGTGGCGGTTTTTGTGGCTCTAATCAAACATGATATTATCAACTTAGTTGCCATCCTTGAGGGGTTTGGGGAGGTGACGGGGCTGCGCACAAACTTCCAGAAGAGCTCTGTTGTTCCCATCCGGTGTGATCAAGTTAATCTAGATGATATCCTCCAAGACATACCGGTATTCCGTACTACCTTTCCCTTGAGATATTTGGGCTTGTCTCTTTCGGTTTGGAAGCTCAAGAGGGCGGATTACCAACATCTTGAGGACAAGTGCGCTGCCAAGCTAACTACATGGAATGGGAAATATATCACCACGGCAGGGCGGACTGCGTTAATAAAATCGGTCATCGCTTCTCAAGCAATATACCACCTGACAACATTGCCCATTCCTTCGGGCACTATTAAGTTCATGAATAAATTGAAACGGACCTTCCTTTGGTCGGCCAAGGACAAAACTACCGGGGCTAAGTGCAAAGTAAATTGGGACATGGTTTACCGCCCAAAGAAACTTGGGGGGCTTGGGATCCTTCACATGGACAAATTTGCGAGAGCTTTGTGTTTACGGTGGCCATGGTTAGAATGAAAAAATCCAAACATGCTTTGGGCTGGACATGGAAATCCATGCACTAAGGAAGACATGAATATTTTCTACACCGTCACGACCATCACGGTGGATAATGGAGACAAGACTCTGTTTTGTCATGCACCTTGGATTCTATGGAAGAAGCCGATTGAGTTGCCACCCTAATTTTTTGCCTTATCTAAACGGAACAAGCCTTGCATGACAATGCTTGGATTAGGAATGTGAAGTTGGAGGATAATTTCACCATCGAACATCTTAAACAATTCGTGGAGCTTTGGGTTCTTCTTCATGAGGTGGAGCTTGACCCTAATGTAGATGATGACATTTCTTAGAAGCTTACGGAGGACGGAGAATACTCGAGGGCGTCGGCTTAAGAGGTGCAATTTCTAGGGTCCACGCTTTCCAACATGAATACAATTGTTTGGAAAGCTTGTGCTCCCTCCAAATCGATTTTTTTTGCTTGGCTTGCGTTGAGAAATAGAGTTTGGACGACGGACCGTTTGGAAAAGAGAGGATGACTAATTGTGGGATGTGTCCTCTATGCAAGCAAACTACGAAATCGATTCCACATCTTCTTGTTGCTTGCCGATTCACCACACGCATATGGAGTTATCTCAAAGTTTGGTTGGGGCTCCACAATGTACATCCAAGGCAATGGGCGGGGCTTTTCCTCAAGAATTGGTGGTCTATGATGGTGAAAGGTCGAAGGCAATGGCGTCTTTAGTTGTTCTTGATAAGATTAAGAAAGAGACCCGGACGCCCGGTTATGGGTCTTAGCGGGCGCTAAGCGTTTGGGTGATGTAATATCGTGAGAGTAGACTTGTATTTATTAAACCCTTTTAATTTCTGTAAACTCCTTGCTTAATTAATATAATAATGGGGCAAAGCTTTTGCCCTACCTTAAAAAAACATCTTCCCGATTAGTATCGTTATCTCCGGATCTTTGGGACAGCAGACATGGCACCGTCGTTTGATTCCACCATGCGTGCACACGATCGTTTTGGAGAGGGAGAGAGATAGAGAGAGTGGGAAGAGCAGTCAGATTCAGCGTTGCGTGGTGGTCTCGGCTGCAGCTCTGGGCCAATACCTTCGGAAGCCGAATGACCCGAGCGAGCACGACAGAGCATGTCAGGAGAACCTACCGCCTGGGCCAATACTAAGCAGTTCGGAAGTGTCAAAAGACAATCTAATCCTCTCCTGTAAGCCCACGAAGTCCAACAGCTCTCGGGAGATTTTGGTCCGTTCGGCAAACCCTCTACTCCTGAATCCTTAATTTGGATCCGTTCGTCCCGGCAGACTCGGCACGCGGTGCACCCTTCGTGGACTTGGGCCGACGCGTGAAGACGAGACCTAGCGGGCACAAGATCGCAAGACGCGCGGCCGAGATCGATTTAATTAGTCCCGCCTCGCCCGCGTGATGCAATTTTCTCTCGCTTAAATAGCCGCGCGCCGAACAACAGATCGCCAAGGAAGCAGAGCTGCTGCAGCAGCTTTGCCGAGGTAAAGAGCGGTTGCTACATACTTCTGGCCGGGCCCTGCCTGCGGGCCTGTAACCCCAAGTCTCCTTAGATGGGTGCCGGGGGCTAGAAGTTTGGTGCAATGTATGTCTCTTTTTTGTCTCTCATCTTGTCGAATACCGTCTTTTTTTTTTGCCTGTTCTTCCATCGTAATTTTATGCTTTTTCAAAAAGTTTTCTCCATCCTTAAATCTATGGGCTCTCCATCTTTTAAAATACCGTATTCTAGCCTTCACTCCTATGTTACTTTTACCTAAACCGACATTTTTTCAAAACATGAAAATACCGTCTTTTTTGCCTTAATTTTACGTTTCTTCAAAAACTTTCCTCTATCGCCGAATATCTGGGGCTCTCGTGTCCTAAAATACCGTCCTTTTTGCCTGTTCTTCTATGTTATTTTACCTAAGAGCATCTTTAGCGATGCTAAATAGCAAATCGAACGTCCGAATTGGGCGCTAAATCCGATTCTCGCTTGATGAGGCGGCGAGCAGTCCTCGTGAACCGGGCAAAAGCGAATATGCGTATTGTGGTTCGGGTTTACGGGGACTGCTAGGCGGGGTGAACTGTAAACAAAACCGTAAACATGAATCCGATAGTTTCGACACCAAAGCCAACCGTTTGTAGGGCGATGATCACATAAATCTAAAACTAAAAAGACACGGCAAACTACATACGGTCGAGCTCATGCCCTAGCCGTCGATGGGCTCTCCGAGTGATAGCCCTTGTCGTAGCGAAGAAGAACCATGCACCTAAAGCGGCAACATCTTCCATGACTTGCTTTATCCTTCCTAGGATCTCACCCCTTCGAATATCCCATCACTCTTTTGTGATAGCATCCATCAAGCTTGAATCCATCATCATGATCCTATTCTCCCCGGCTAGGATCTCGGCATTGGCTTTTTTCTCCTCGAGCGCTATCTTTCTCTCCTCTAAGCTCAAATTTGCTCGAGCGCTCCAGTCCATCGGCTACAAGTAGCTTTGATCACATCCCACCTTGTAGTGAACGATAGGTGCGGGTCACCGGGTTTGCTACGAGGCATGAGTCGCAAAATATATCTTCAATTCTACTCCAATAACGCTTCACGGTTTGTTCATTGCCATGGACAACATCAAGTGACACATCCGACCATGCTCGGCACAAGCAAGTGTCATCGATCTCGGTGTAGTTCATTGTCCTCCTCTTCTTTTCCTTCGCCTCATTATAGGCGGCTTGATCAACCTCTTCCAATGCATCCTTTTTACCGCCTTCTTCCAATACATCCTCTTTGTCGTCTTCTACCTCATCATCATCTCCACCAAATCATATGCGGAGTGGTTGCTCGGATACACACCGCTATCCTTGAGTAATTGCTCGAATGATGAGAACATGGCAGATCCTCTTCGTACCTTGGTGGCAATTGTCCGAACGAGTTGTGGGCCAATCGTGGGGAGCTTCCGGTGAGGCAATCCCGCCAACGGCAGGCATCTTCGGAGGAACGGGCATGATCGGTTCTTGGCGCCGCCGCCGCCATCTTCCGTGGGCTTCTTAGTGTGGTTGGCACCTTCTTGGGCTTAGGTGTCGGGCGGAGAAAGGCATGGCGTAAGCACCGCCGATCCGCAGGAGTAGTGGCGGCGGGCCTGCCCCAGCGTGCTTCCTCGTCTTGATGGCAGCGGCGGTGGCGAGCGCGGCGTGCCCGAAGCGAAGGAGGACGGCATAAAAAAAATACCTTTTTTGCTTTATCTCCTATCTTACTTTTACGTTCTTCAAAAAACCCTCTATCGGTGATACCCGGGGCGCTCATCTTCCAAAATATCGCCCTTTCGCTTGCTCTTCTATGTTATTTTACCTAAGCATACCGTTTTTCCTCCATCGTCGAATTTCTAGGGCTCTCATCTTCTAAAATACTTTTTCCAAAACTTTCATCCATCATCGAATTTTTAGGGTTCAAAAGTGTGGTATTATTCTTATAATTTGAAAAAAATTAGCGCACATCCTTCTCTCACACAATCTCTTTGAAGAAAACGCGTGCCCTTCTTGTCCTCTATGATTTGAATAAAAGAACTCATTTCGAGCGAAAACTACAATGTTTTAGGCGAGTCCTGCCTAATTGACATGATAAAATAGAGGGTTTCGCATTAGATAAGAAAAGAAAATCAAATCAAATCCTTAGTAATACTAGTAATTGTGTATGTGCAATCGTACATTCCGTCTATAATAAAATCATCTATTTTGAGTCTTATTTCCTGTTTAGCAAGTTTTTACCAAGACACTAAAATGTGTTACATGTACTCGCTGCCTTGATTCCACATTTTTGGCGGCGATGGCGGCTTCGCGGATGGCGATCTTGGCGGCCTCCTTGACCACCTCTAGCGTGGTCATGCCGCCTCGTGGTGGATCTCGGGGAGGGCCGCTGATGCGGCCTCCATGGCACCGCCTCCTTGGCGGCGACGTGGTGAATCTCGCTTACCGCCCATCGGACAGCCACCTTTGCGGTTGTCTCCACCGCCGCCTCGACCACACGACCTTCCTCCTAGAAGGCCACTGTCATTGCATAATATGCAGCAAACAATAAAAAAAAAACAAGCACAGCCATCGCGTATACGCATGCCGCCTATATGCACATCAAATTTTTATCTAGTGAAACAAATATCCAATCTTTACAAGTTTACATGCTTGGTTTCCCTGCAGCCTACGCACTCAAGAGGGAGAAAAGAAACGGTTTTTTAGCAAATAATCAATTTCTGTGATCCTGACATATGTATCGGCGACTACTAGTAACATCACGTGGCTATGCAGGGTGGCGGCGCACGTGTTCCGCGAGGAACCGTGGTTGGCGGGGACGGAGGCGAGCTCGCCGGCGCCCCTTGGACTGAGTGCCGCCGTGGGCTGCCGCGGCCGAGATGGCTACGTGCTTGGGCACGCTCGCCCTCTGCCGGCAATCGACGGACCTCGGCGGCTGTTGGGCGGAGCGCAGCGCCGAGAGGGAGGGGTGGCTGTGGGGCACGACTGGATCGATGGGGAATGCATGGGGGAGGCGTCGGGGATCGATTTGTGGTGTGGCTCAGGCCTCCTCCGTCAGTCTCGTACTTCTCGTTTGGTCGTGACGATCGAAGGGAAGGTTCACCGTGACGGGATTTGGGCTTTATCTAGGAAAGGTGCACGAGACGCACCCTTCGTGGCCTTGGGCCGACGAGCGAAGACGAGGCCCAGCTGCTACAAAATCGCAGACGCGCGGCCGGGATCAATTTAATTAGTCCCACATTGCCCGCGTAACACAATTTTCTCCTGCTTAAATAGCTGCGTGCCGAACAACAGCTCGCCGAGGAAGCAGAGCTGCTGCAGCAGTTTCGCCGAGGTAAAGAGCGGTTGCTACATACTTCTGGCCGGGTCCTGCCTGCGGGCCTGTAACCCCAAGTCTCCTTAGATGGGTGCCGGGGGCTAGAAGTATGGTGCAATGTAGGTCTCTTTTTCTCTTTGGAATTACCGTCGTTTTTTTTGTCTTCCCTTCCATCATAATTTTATGCTTCTTAAAAAACTTACCTCCATCGTCCATGGGTACCATATTTTAAAATACCACATTTTTGCATTCTCTCCTATGTTATTTTACCCCAAGTCTCCTTAGATGGGTGCCGGGGGCTAGAAGGATGGTGCAATGTAGGTCTCTTTTTCTATGGGCCCTCTTATTTTTTTAAATACCGTATTCGGATGGTTCCGAAGGGACTTTAAAATACCCTATTCTTGTCTTCTCTCCCGTGTTATTTTTATATGATTTATATACTAGTCAATTATCTTAAAAGATTGATATGATAGAAAGAGCCTAAACAGTATATTTATATTCAACACTTCTTCTCATGTCTAGGAATATACTACAAAATCTTTTTTCCCTTTTCTTTAATTCTACATGAGTAGGGTCTTAAACTTAAGACTCTTGACTCTGAAATCATAAAGCCTTGTTTTGCGGGCCGGTATTTCCTAGGTTTCCAGAGTTTTTTCCCAGGCCACCCTGAGAAACCCAAAAATAAACACTTGCATGTTTTGTAGCACGGATTTGAAGTTTCTATTGGTATATTTTTTATGACACATACTCCCTCAGTCTCGGTTTATAAGACTTACGCGTATTTCTAGGTTAACAAATTAACCAACTTAGCATGAGATACATAAGATAAAAACTATATTATTAAAAACTTCAAATGTTATATTTTCTAATGATATAATTTTTATATTATATAATTTATATTATATAGCTCATGCGGACGACCTAGGTATACGCGTAAGTCTTATAAACTGGGATAGAGGAAGTATTGCATATTTTATTAGTCAAAATTGATAATCAAATATTTTCTTAAACTACGTGCGTGGCTAATACTACATCGGACCGAAGGGAGTATATGTAACCTCAAAACTGGACCACTCTATGGATCTCAGGAGGTATTAAATAGTTTAACAACAAGAAAGCACCAAAAACCAGCAGAAAATAATGCAAAGCACATTAATGGTGGAGACAGTGGCCTAATATTTATATACACATGCATCACGTGGGTCCAATCTTGTGATGATAATTACTCTCTCTATACGAAAATACCCTGTATTCTGGGCTTACTCAAGGTCAAACTTTGTAAAGTTTGACCAAACATATAAAAAAAATTATGTACGTTATAATATAACATAAGTACCATTAGAATCACCATAATATATATTTTACATTATAAACATTCAATAGATGTTTATAGTTTTGTCTATATATTCTTGCAAACCTACAAATTTTGACTTTGCCTAAACCTAGAATACAGGGTAATTACTGACAGAGGAAGTAGTAAACACCGGGACATAGGTTCATCAGGATTTAGGGGATCTATGGTGCACCCTAAATCCTGTCACATGCGCACTGCACTTACCTTGTGATGATATTTAGTCATGTCGTGGTCACTGTTCTCATCGCGAGCAAGCTCGCACTGGAGGGCGAGCTGGACCTGCGTGTGTGCTGAGTAATGATTAAGCATTTGAACACACACAGCTCCAGTGCAGATCGAGAGAGGCGAACCTGAATCATCCGGCCTGCTGACTGATCGATTTACCCTATCGATCGATCCAAGGGCACGCATGCATATCGGTTGCCTTTTTTGTTTTTTTGACAAGATATCGGTTGCCTTTTTTTTTTTTTTGACACGCGCGCATGCGCACTACTAGCAGTAGGCGAGAGTCAAAAAAAGGGTTGAAATGAGTGAGACCCGCCGCAACTGGCAAGCAAAGCAAGGTCTCCAATTGGCGACTGAACGAGTCGTTGTCTACTCTGTCTTTGTCGCGATTAGCTAGTATAGTATCGTTATCTCCGGATCTTGGAGACATGAGACATGGCAACCATGAGATTATTCTCAGCATTGACCGGCTGCTGCTGCTGCATGCCGCGGATGCTTCCACCATGCGTGCACACGAGCAGTCAGCGTTGCGTGGTGGTCTCTGCTGCAGCTATGCATATATGCACGCGACACCGACCGACCGACCGACCGAGAGGCGTCCAGTCTCGGTCCTGCCCCCCGTGTCTCTTGCTCAGCTCAGCTCGACCATGCATGGTCACTGCAGATGGTGGTGGTGCGACCAGCGAGGCTGCACTGCAGACAGGCCGACACGCAAAGGCGTCTAAAAATCTCTCGAGAAAAAAGGGCTCCACCAAGCATCACGTACACACCGAACTGAAAGAGGTATCAGCCCACGTACGCAAATTAACACAGCACCTCAGCGGCAACAGCAATGCATTAACAAACAAAAAGGTACTACCTTTACTCTCCTCTCATTCTGCCCGAGGAGAAACCAAACCATGGCAAGTACTCCCTCTGTTTCATATTACTCCGCACGCACGCTTATCTAGGTGGACTAGTATTGTCTTATTTTTTGTTCAGAAAATTCTTGAGATTTTTGAAATACCTAGTACAAATTTCATACTATCTAGTTCAAATATCCTAGGATTTTTTTGGATAAAATATGAGGGAGTACTAGTTCACCTAGATAACCGTGCGTGCGGAGTAATTTGAAACAGAAGGAGTAACAGCTAGCAGCATTGCAGCAGGGATATGTTTTCTTTTCCTCTCCTTGCACCTGTGTCTATCTTCTGCGACTCTGCCACCCATGGCTATGGCCGGCCGCCGGCCATGCGTGCATCCATGCATTGATCGGCGAGTACTACTGCGTCCCCACTGTTCGTGCAGGCTGGATCTCTGCCATCATCTCATCAGCTAGCTGAGCCTGACTCCTTGTGCAACTCGAACTGCAGTGTGTGCCAGGGATAAGGTATGTGTTTCAACAGCAGTTAGATGACCTTGGCACCATCAGCAGAGTAAGTTGACCCATTGCACCAGTCACTGAGGGCTCGTTCGTTTTGTGGGGAATCAAACCAGACGTGGAACTAATCCGGTCTTGGATTGGATTGATCCCGGGCCATCACTAAATTCATGCTAGGCTAATCCATGATCACCGGTCAAACTATGCGTGTTCGATTAAGCCACCTGGAGGCTGCAGCTCGCCCTCTTCTCGTCATGGAAAACGTTCCACGGGGAGTCTGGCGATTAAATTTTTCCAGACCGACATAGTGTAAATGGGCTGGATTGAATGAGAAAACAATACATTGCTGGAATAAACAAAGATCTCAAATTGCCAGGACCGGAAAATTTGTCCCGCCGGGCTGAATGGATTGGACAGCAATCCAACTCAATCCATGACTTCCTGGGCTTAACCGAACAAGGCCTGAATTTATTTACTACTAGTATTTGTAATCGTAAAGACCTTGGCAGTCAAACTCATGACTTGGTGACCTAAAGAAGCCGTGCCGCAATAGATGTCTCTATTAGTATGTTTTTTAAGAGGAATATTAGTACTCCCTCCGATCCATATTAATTGACTTTGATTTGTCAAAATTTGAATGAACCTATATACTAAATAGTGTCTAGATTCATTCAAATCTAGACAAATTTGAGTCAATTAATATGGGCCGGAGGGAGTATGGACTTTGGTTATATATATTAAGTGCTTAATTTCAGAAATTACTAAATGTTTCGAGCAAAACGCTGCAAAGCCTATGGCATTCGGATAAACGAATTTTCATGAAATTTTCGTAAATCTAAACTCTAGGCAAAGTCTAGTTCTCTGAGGAGGTAGGCCCCACTGTAGAGCGGCCTTATCTCGTCTGTCTCGGCACGGGTGATTGGCATCATGAGCAGGCTCGCACTAGTCATGGCGAATTGGGCTACTAGTGTATGCAGAGTAGTAGTAATAAACAAGGATTCGAACACCAGCCCTGTTGACCGATTATTTGTCAAAATTATTGACTTATTGAGAATTCGGCAAATGGGAAGTATATCAGTATCGTCTCCTTTTCTTCCCGGTGAATTCGATGAGCGGCATTTTCCTGGTATAGCGAGGCTAGTTGCCCCCTAAAGGAAAAAAATTCCAAGAAGTTTTATGGTTATTTTAGCGGGGTACCGAGATGATATAGGATTTACTGGAATTTTTGGTCTATATCCAGACCAAATTCAAAAAAGATTAGAATATAATTGAATTTTGTCTACATTTGTCTAAATTTTCAGCGTGAAAAAACATAAACACTTTCCGAAATATCTAAAATTTCCGTGGGTACCGAAAATTTTCTTCTTCCTATTTTTTCGCCCTTGTTCAGACGTGAGAGCCAAAAAAAAGAAAGGAGTTTAACTCGGAAAGAATGTCAGCAAAGTCTCCGATTTGGGGACTGATCTTTCACTCGTCTGGATCTTGGACACTGTCAGAATATGCAACTTGTATTCCTCTGGGGCCAAAGGCCACAATATATAATACATATACAGGGCAAATATGCAGGAAGCCCCCTAACATATGGGGGAAATACAATATACAGATATATACATCTAATACCCCCCTCAAACTCATGGTGGATCCATAACACTGAGTTTGGAGAGTAAGAAATCACGCCGGCCGTCTGTGCCTTCGAAAGAAATCCGCCAATCAGAATCTGAAGGCACATCTTGAGCGCAACAACTGAGCTCGCACTGAGCACGTGTATAGAAAGCATCAACACCAATATGCTTGGTAAGCTCATGCTTGACCGGATCACGTGCAATCAATAATAGCACTGCCGACAAAACCAGTGGGTGTGGTAATAGAGACCCCAAAATCCATAGTAACCACCGTAACCAGTCACCTCAGCCAACAAGGCCATAGCACGCAACTCAGCCTCAACACTCGGCGAGAAACCGATGTCTATTTCTTCGTCTTCCAAGCAATGAGCGAACCACCAAGAAACACAACGAAGCGTAAAGTGAACGGCGATCCGAAGGATCACTCGCCCACGTAGCGTCCGAATAGCACTGGAGCTGGAGAGAGCTGGAACGAGGAAAGAAAAGGCGACGAGTGATCGTACCACGAAGATAACGAAGAACACGGAGAAGATGACTATAGTGAACAGTGGTAGGAGCAGAAACAAACTAACTCAGAATATGAACAGGATAAGAGATGTCAGGACGAGTGACAGCAAGGTAAACTAGACTCCCAACAAGATAAAGATAACGCGTCGGATCAGAAAGAGGATCACCATCAGTAGGTTGAAGCTTAACATTAAGCTCCATAGGAGTCTCAACAGTGCGCTCATTCCCAAGAGCAGCACGAGCAAGAAGATCCTGAATATACTTTTCCTGAGAGATGTAAAAACCATCAGAAGTGGAGTAAACCTCAATCTCAAGAAAGTATCGAAGAGGACCAAGATCAGTCATAAGAAACTGATCACGAAGACGAGCCTTAACAAAGGCAATATACTCAGGATCATCACCAGTAATGATCATATCATCAACATAGAGAAGAAGGAGAGTGCGTCCACGAGGAGAAGTGTGAACAAACAAATACTGGATCATGAGCACTAGGGGAGAAACCAATAGCAGTCACTACAGAGCAAAACGCTCAAACCAGTACACGAGGGCCTGTTTGAGGCCATAAAGAGACCGTCAAGACGACAAACCATCCCTCGGGATCAGAATACCTGTGAGGAGGCTGCATATAAACCTCCTCACCAACTCACCATTGAGAAAGGCGTTCAACATCAAGTCGAGACACGTACTGTGACGAATGTATAACAACAAGAAGAGTACGCACGGTGGTCATATGAGCCACAGGAGAAAAGGTCTCATCATAGTCACGACCATGCTCCCCGCCGAAAACCACGAGCCACAAGACACGCTTTATAGCGCCAAGAGATCCATCGAGCGGTCTTAATCTTATAGACCCACTTACGGTGATAGGACTAACACCGGGAGGGAGAAACAAGATCCCAGGTGCCAGTGCGCTCAAGCGCAGCAATCTCCTCAGCCATGGCCAGCTGCCATTCAGGATGATGCTCAGCATCCCGATAAGAAGTCGGCTCGGAGGCAACAGAAAGACCATGCTGACTAGGAGAGTGACGATCGGGGGCACGACGTTGACGAACCGGACAAGTAGAGGGAAGCTCGTCAGAGGAAGACAAACCAGGAGACGACGATGAAGAAGAAGGAATAGCAGAAGAAGACTCCGGAGAACGAGGAGAACTAGACGGAACAGAGGAGGACGGTGTAGAAGAAGAGACATCAGGGGTAGGAGATCCTGAAGAAGACACAAGAGGAGTAGAAGGAGTAGACAGAGGGGGTGTGTCAGGAAAAAGAAGAAACGAGATATCTTCCACCGGGTAGGTAGTAGCGGTGGGACGAGGATAGAAAGGACGCGTCTCATCAAAAGTAACATCACGAGAGATACGCATCCGACGACCAACGGGGTCCCAACAGCGATAGCCCTTATGCTCATCACTGTATCCAAGGAAGACACACTCAACAGATTGAGCAGTTAGTTTGGTGCGTTCACGGGGAGCAATGAGAACATAGCAAACACAACCAAACTGTTGGAGATATGCCCAAGAGGCAATAATAAAGTAGGTTATTATCATATCTTCATACTTATGATAAATGTTTACATACCATGCTATAATTGTATTAATCGGAAACATTAATACTTGTGTGATTTGTAAACTAAAATAAGAGTCCCTAGTAAAGCCTCTTGTTAAACTAGCTTGTTGGTTAATATATGATCATGGTTTCCTGATCATGAACATAGAGATGTTATTAACAACAGGATCATATCATTAGGAGAATGATGTGATGGACATACTCCTATAGATAAGCGTAGCATAAAGATCAAGTCATTTCAATAGTTCAATTGCTATATGCTTTCTGATACATAGTAACCTAATTCCTTCGACCATGAGATCATGCATATCACCTCTACCGGATGGATGCTTTGATGACATCAAACACCACACCGTGAATCGGGTGGCTATAAAGGTGGCATTGAGTGTTCGGAAAGTATTGGTTGAAACACATGGATCAAGAGTGGGATTTGTCCATCCATATGACGGATAGATATACTGGGCCCTCTCGGTGGAATGTCATCCAATTAGCTTGCAAGCATGTGACCGGGTCACAAGGGATCACATATCACGGAACGAGAAAAGAGTATCAAGAACGAGGTTGAACTAGGTATGCAGATACCGACGATCATAACCTCGGATAAGTAAACTATCGTGAGACAAAGGGAAATTGGTATCGTATGTAAGTGGTTCATTCGATCGCAAAGTAATCGTGAGAAATATGTGGGAGCCATATGAATTTCCGATTCCTCTATTGGTTATTGTTCGAGAAGTGTCTCGATCATGTCCGCATAATTCACGAACCGTAGGGAGACACACTTAAGGATTCGACGTTGTTTGAGTAGTTATGGTATTATGAGAAAGAGACCGAATGTTGTTCGAGTCTCGTATGGGATCCGGATATCACGAGGTGATCCGGAATGGTCCGGAGAATAAGATTCATATAAGGAAAGTCCTGCTTCGGAGTTCGGGAATGATTCCGTGTTTTCATCGAATGTTCTAGAAGGTTCCGGATTGTCCCAAGACCAAGGGGAGGGTACATGAATGTGTCATTGAATGATTGCATCATGTACTAAGTGTTCTTGCTGTTCCAAACTGAAAAGTCAAGCCGCTTTGAAAGTCAAACGCTAAAACAGAAAGTGTGGAAAACAGAAACCTGTGGGAAACAAGCAAGAGGAGGTTGAAACCAACTTGGAGGAGGAGTCACTCTCCTCCAAGCCGGGCAGCCCTAGGCCGAGTTGGGGAGGACTCCTCCTCCCTCCTGGCGCCTAGCCCTCCACCTATAAAAGGAGGGCAGGGCCTCCTCCTTGAGACACACAAGTTCCTATCTCTTCTAAATCTCCTATTTAGAGCCGGTTTGGTTTAGAGCTTCTAATTGCTTTAGCCTGCGGTTTAGAGCCTTCTAATTGGTGTGTCTAATCTCTAGACCACTAATAGCCCTCTCTCATAATCCACCATACTCGCCCGGCTTAAGAAGCCTCTGGGATTCTCTACTTAGGTACGCCAGTTGTCGCCGGAATCGCGAGGAGAGTGCTACAACCTCCGCTCACTGGAACAAGGGAGAGGAAGGTCTTCGTCGAGTACCGAACGTGTGACCGATCATGAAGCGCTGCCGAACGCAGCCGGAAGGATCGCTCACGCGATCTTGAGATCGGAAAGAGTATCTACATCACCCACGAGAATCGCCTCGCTAACCGCTTTGGAATCTTCGAGGGTGAGTTATTCCATCGACTCGTTGCTACAATCTAGTAGATAGATCTTGGCTTGTTTGTTTGTATGCGATAGAAAATTTTGTTTTCCATGCTACGAACCCCACAAAGGGTATCGAGCCGTCTATATGTAGATTTGTTGCACGAGTAGAACACAATGGTCATTGTGGGGCGTTGATGCTTTATTGTCGATTGCTTCTTGTGTACTTTGCATCTTGCGGTATGTTGGGATGAAGCGCCCGGCTAACCTTACATGACATCGTTCATGAGACTTGCTCCACACTTGACATGCAACTTGTATTGCATAAGTGGCTTTATGGTGCCTGCTTTCTCCTAGCATAGTTAAGATCCAATTTACAACGGTGATTGACAATACTAGTATCAATGTTGTGGTTCTTGTTCGTAAGTTAGAACGACACTTAATGAAAGCTCCAAACCAAGAAAAACATGCAAAGAAAATTAGAGGCGTCTAACTTGGTTTTGCAGGGGGGTGCGGTGATGAGATATGGCCATGATTGTGATTATATATGATGTATGCAATGTTCCTTATTGTAAGTTGGCAACCGCAGGAGCCATATGGTTGTCTTTAAATTCTAAGACCCGCATGTCTATTCAAAGTAGTTATAATAGTTGAAGCCGGTGGACGACAACCATGGAGCAGCGTCATTGACCTTGATGCAATGTCGGTGATGATGGAGATCATGTTCGTGCTAGAAGATGGAGATCGGAAGCACAAAGAAGAAAGGCCATATCATATCACATATTATGAATTGCATGTGATGTTAATCCTTTATGCATCTTGTATTGCTTAGTAGACGACGGTAGCATTATAAGATGATCCCTCATGCACATGAATTTCAAGTCATAAAGTGTTCACCCTTAGTTAGCACCGTTGCTAAAGCTTGTTGTTTCGAAGCACCACGTGATGATCGGGTGTGTTAGATTCTACAAGTGTATACAACGTGAGCAAGCCAGATTTGCTCATGCGGAAACTAAGGTTTGATCTTGACGAGCCTAGCATGTATGACATGGCCTCGTGAACACGGATTACCGAAAGGTAGAGCATGAGTCATATAGTAGATATGATGAACATGTTGATTGTTCGCCATTGAAGCTATATCAACTCTCGTGATGATCGGTTTTGATGTGGTGGATTTGGTTCGTGTGATCACTAAAACAATGTGAGGGATATTGTTTTGAGTGGGAGTTCACCTAGATTAATTTAATTATTAATTAGAACTCAATTTATCATAAACTAAATCAAAGTGAATTTGCATAGTTGTTGTAGTCATTGGCATCCGCTTACCACCTTGCACTTAGTTATAATTGAGATGATAGAACTATAGAATTCTGGTTAATTACTTTCTGAACTGGTATCGTATTGTTTTAAAGTGTTAATCTAAAGTTTAAAAGTCCTATTGCAAACTTTCAAGAAGTTCGGTTACTCCATGAAGTTTAATAATTAGTATTAAATCAAGAGTAACAATTCCAAGTGTTAGTACATAAGTATCATGTTTGTCTCCATGATTCTTGATATTCAAAGGATTCTCCTAATATCAAGGTTATCTGATAAGGAAAGAGTTGTTTGAAAACCATGATTTGTGGAAGATATTATGATATCTGAAAGTTTTGGTTGCAACATGATAGAGTATAATATGGCTAAAGTCATGTTCTCATATTTAATGAGAATTTGCAAAAGGTTGGAGACACTAGTTGTCCTAAACCTCCAAAAGTTTTTGGGAGAGCAACATTATACTCACGATTCACCGTTACAAGCTAATAGTAGCTTGATCATGGATAATTCCATGATAAGGGTGAATATTTGATGTAGGTAAAATATTTACTACACCAAGAGATTACTAAAGAAAGGAATTTGAAAGAACACCAAACATTTGATGATGGTGATCTACTTCAAAGTGCAAGTCCAAAGACATTGGTATTTAAATATACACGCTTTGGACTATGTGTCATATGTATGACTCCACTAATTGATGTTGATAGATTCTTTCAAATGTAAAAGGAAATCTTGAAAGAGAATCTCATAAGTATATGGCAGAAAAGAAAAGACTAGAATTGTTCGGTTTAAGTATATAGATGATATACATGTTATGGCTATATTCTTTGCTTATTAAACAATGTGGTTCTTAAGTATTTGATCTCGAAATTGTTGGTGTGAATCGTCATACGAAAACAACACAATTCATGAACTACAATGGCCTAAGTAACTAGCAAAAGAATATGTGATGATGTTCATCGAGAACAAAATAAAGGGTTATTGTGTTGCTCGTTAAACATCAAAGCTTGCCTTCAAGATTTGTTTTATCAGGTATTATGAGAACAAAAGAGTTGTTCAAATAATTTCCGTAATCTATAAAAGATGGATGATTTGCAAATCTCGTTGGAAATATCACATCCATAAAACTAGTGCTAAAGATGTCGAAAGACAAATTGATTGAAAGATCACTTAGGAAGTGACATCGCCGTTTAAATTATATTGAAAGAAAACATGAAGAAAATCCATATGGATGGAATTTTGGAGTCTATTTGATTTTGATCAAATGACGCTTGTGAAACTTTCCTAGAGATAATTAAAACTTCGTTCATAGGACAAAAGGGAACGATAGACTAGCTTATTGGAACTTGTACATATTGTTGTATGAAGTCCATTATGTATAGTCAAGAGCGATGGATTTCAACTTCATGTGCTTTCTCCGAAAATTTGAGTGAATATATGAATATTTACTTAATAAGGATGAAGTGTGAAACATTTGAAAAAGTTCAAGGACTTTCAAGATGAAGTGCAAAATCATTGTAACAAGAATATAAATAGTTTATGATAAGATTATAAAGGAAGATATTTGAGTTACAAGTTTATCATAATACCTAAGATTTAAAGGAATCGTTCCGTGGATTTGCATTTTCCCGAAACACCATAAGAGTATGGAGCGTTCGAGATATGTAATTAAACCTTGTTTGACATGGTAAGATCGAAGGTGTAATTCATAAAACTGCCATTATATTTTAAAGATTAAAAGCTTTAGAGATTACCGTTTTTCCACTTAAAAGAGCTTCATCATAATCCGTTGAAATGACACCATATAAGGTTATGGTTTGGGATAAAACCCAAGTTGTCCTTTCTTAAACATTGGTATGCTATGCATAAGAAAGATGTGTGCAACCAAAGTCGGATGAACCTGTCTTTGTATAAACTATTAAGTATTCCTCCATAAACACCGAGACAAAAGTGTTTGTTGCTTAGAATGTCAAGTTTCTTTGAGAAGGAATTTTTTCGTGAAAAGTTAAGTGGGAGGACAATAGAACTTTGATAAGGTTAAAAGAACCTTAGCTATATGTGCGAATCATGCCTTGTCGAAAAGTGTTTGGGAGGCAACAAAGCTCATGGCTCACGTACCTCAAAGGTTGTGGTCACGGAGATCTAAGTTCCTATTGAAACAAGTAGATCGGGTAAACAATCAAATACCAAGATTTGAGGGTTGAATCATTATTTGAGAATAATGAACCGACTACATGCAAATAAGCGATGATGGGCCTGAATCATCAAATGGCTTGAAGCCATAAAATCCGTGATAGTTCCATACATGAGAAATCAAGTTTTGAACTTGAAGGACCCTCGAGAAAGGTGTAAGACCTTACAGTTGTGTTTGGATCTATAAAGAAATAGACATGGATGTTTCACATCTATGAAATAGTCGACATGTTGGGAAAGAGTTCACAACAATGTTCAAAGGTTGTATATGACAAGATTTGATCTTTCATAGTGATATTTAGTCTAGACGGATTAGTGTAGCAACCACTACATATAATTTTGTTATATGGTAGTTGAATAAACAAAACAAATTCTTCTAATAGAAGGGTTACCTAGGACGTGTGCATGACACAGTCCAAAGGGTTTTTTGTTAAATTTCAAGGGATGCTAAAAACATATGCAATCTTCAATGGTTGAAGTAAGCATAGCGGAGTTGGAATCTTCACTATGATGAAATTGTTAAAAGAGTTTTAATTCATCAGAGATAATGAAGATGCTTGCGTTTGCAAGAAATTAAGTGGGAGCGCTAAGACATGTTTCTAATACATTATGTGGAAGACATATTGTTGATTGGAAATAATGTATCTTTTATTAACACATATTAAGAATTTCATCCCGATGAAAGACTTAGGCAAAACTCAAATATTTGGCATCAATAGACGCTAATATGGTTATGCCAGAAGTACATAGACGAGATATTGAATGAGTTCAATATAGAAACTACAAGAAAAGGTTCTTATCGCACAGAAAGGATTGAAAGAGTTCAATGTTGATGATATATTCAAGTGTATTGACATTTGGTAAAGTGAAACAAATAATCAAGTATAGATTGATACTTGATGTATGAAATCACAAAGAGTATTTATATCAATCATACTGTGATATGTACAAATCCAGATATGTCCTATGCTCTAAATGTTGTGAGCATATACCAGAATGATTTGTAAGATGATCATTGGACAATAGTAAGGATATTCTTATGATCTTTTGGAAGAACTAAGAGTATATTATTTGTAGAAGTGACAAATAGATGGTTAGTTCATTGTAAAAGTACTACATTGATACTAGCTTTGTCACAAAGTACAATTTAAGTTTATCTCAATCTAAACTAAAGATGGCACAATATAATGGAAAGTGAGTTCCATAATGGATTTGGATGAGTTCCAAAGTTAAAGACATTGTGATGATACTACAACAAAGGCTAAGTATATGACGCTATTTTAGCGACAAAGAGGGCATTTGTGTCAAGTAGTTTGTTATCAAACTAGGTGTAGTTCACGATGGGATAATACTATGAAGATATATTGTGCGACAATATTATCAACATGTTTTAACCCCAAAGAGCTAAAGGTCACACCGAAAGACCAAATTTATACAAAGCCATCTCATTAGAGAATGAGTGATGCGTAGAGACGCAAAGACATGCAATTACACACGGACCTGGAAGTGTCAGATCCGGAGATCAGTTGACCACTAGCAATCGTGTACATACAACACCGGAAAGCCATAGGTGTTGAATACACAAAGGTATGAAACTAGATTATTGACTCTAGTGCAAGTGGGAGACTGTTGGAGATATGCCCAAGAGGCAATAATAAAGTAGGTTATTATCATATCTTCATACTTATGATAAATGTTTACATACCATGCTATAATTGTATTAATCGGAAACATTAATACTTGTGTGATTTGTAAACTAAAATAAGAACCCTAGTAAAGCCTCTTGTTAAACTAGCTTGTTGGTTAATATATGATCATGGTTTCCTGATCATGAACATAGAGATGTTATTAACAACGGGATCATATCATTAGGAGAATGATGTGATGGACATACTCCTATAGATAAGCGTAGCATAAAGATCAAGTCATTTCAATAGTTCAATTGCTATATGCTTTCTGATACATAGTAACCTAATTCCTTCGACCATGAGATCATGCATATCACCTCTACCGGATGGATGCTTTGATGACATCAAACACCACCGTAATGGGTGGCTATAAAGGTGGCATTGAGTGTTGGAAAGTATTGGTTGAAACACATGGATCAAGAGTGGGATTTGTCCATCCATATGACGGATAGATATACTCTGGGCCCTCTCGGTGGAATGTCATCCAATTATCTTGCAAGCATGTACTGGGTCACAAGGGATCACATATCACGGAGCGAGAAAGAGTACTTATCGATGTGAGGTTGAACTAGGTATGCGAGATACCGAGCGATCATAACCTCGGATAAGTAAACTATCGTGAGACAAAGGAAATTGGTATCGTATGTAAGTGGTTCATTCGATCGCAGTAATCGTAGAAATATGTAGGAGCCATATGAATTTCAGATTCCTCTATTGGTTATTGTTCGGAGAAGTGTCTCGATCATGTCGCATAATTCACGAACCGTGAGACACACTTAAGGATTGACGTTGTTTGAGTAGTTATGGTATTATGAGAAAGAGACCGAATGTTGTTGGTCTCGTATGGGATCCGGGATATCACGAGGTGATCCGGAATGGTCCGGAGAATAAGATTCATATAAGGAAAGTCCCGTTTGAGTTCGGGAATGATTAGGTGTTTTCATCGGAATGTTCTAGAAGGTTCGGATTGTCGGCACTCGAAGGGGAGGTACATGAATGTGTCATTGAATGATTGCATCATGTACTAAGTGTTCTTCTGTTCCAAAACTGAAAAGTCAAACTGCGTTTGAAAGTCAAGCTAAAGCAGAAACTGGAAAGCAGAAGCTGGGAAGCAGAAACTGTGGGAAACAAGCAAGAGGAGGTTGAAACCAACTTGGAGGAGGAGTCACTCTCCTCCAAGCCGTGACCAGCCCTAGGCCGAGTTGGGAGGACTCCCTCCCTGGCGCCGCCTAGCCCTCCACCTATAAAAGGAGGCGGGGCCTCCTTGAGACACACAAGTTCCTATCTCTTCTAAATCTCCGGTTTAGAGCCGTTTTGGTTTAGAGCTTCTAATTGCTTTAGCCTGCGGTTTAGAGCCTTCTAATTGGTGTGTCTAATCTCTAGACCACTAATAGCCCTCTCTCATAATCCACCATACTCGCTCCGGCTTAAGGCGAAGCCTTGCGGGATTTCCCCTCTACTTAGGTACCACGTTGTCTTCTTGGGAATCGCGAGAGTGCTACAACCTCCATTTTCTGGAACAAGGGAGAGGAAGGTCTTCGTCAAATGCGAGCGATGTGACCGATTGCGGAAGCTGCCGGAGCAGCCTGGGAAGGATCGTCTCACGCGATCTTGAGATCGGAAGAATGCCTACATCACCCGAGAATCTGCTCTCGTTAACCGCTTTGGAATCTTGAGGGTGAGTTATTCCATCGACTCGTTGCTACAATCTAGTAGATAGATCTTGGCTTGTTTGTTTGTATGCGATAGAAAATTTTTGTTTTCCATGCTACGAACCCCTACAAGGGTATCGAGCCGTGTCTATATGTAGATTTGTTGCAGAGTAGAACAATGGTCATTGTGGGCGTTGATGCTTTATTGTCGATTGCTTCTTGTGTACTTTGCATCTTGCGGTATGTTGGGATGAAGCGGCCGCTAACCTTACATGACATCGTTCATGAGACTTGCTCCACACTTGACATGCAACTTGTATTGCATAAGTGGCTTTATGGGTGCTGTTTCTCCTAGCATAGTTAAGATCCAATTTACAACGGGTGATTGACAATACTAGTATCAATGTTGTGGTTCTTGTTCGTAAGTTAGAGCGACACTTATTGAAAGCTCCAAACCACGTAAAACATGCAAAGAAAATTAGAGGCGTCTAACTTTGTTTTGCGGTGTCTTTGTGATGTGATATGGCCATGATTGTGATTATATATGATGTATGCAATGTTCCTTATTGTAAGTTGGCAACGGGAGAGCCATATGGTTGTCTTTAAATTACATTAAGACCGTGTGTCTATTCAAAGTAGTTGTAATAGTTGAAGCTGGTGGACGACAACCATGGAGCGGCGTCATTGACCTTGATGCAATGTCGGTGATGATGGAGATCATGTTCGTGCTAGAAGATGGAGATCGGAAGCACAAAGAAGAAAGGCCATATCATATCACATATTATGAATTGCATGTGATGTTAATCCTTTATGCATCTTGTATTGCTTAGTAGGCACGGTAGCATTATAAGATGATCCCTCATGCACATGAATTTCAAGTCATAAAGTGTTCACCCTTAGTTAGCACCGTTGCTAAAGCTTGTTGTTTCGAAGCACCACGTGATGATCGAGTGTGTTAGATTCTACAAGTGTATACAACGTGAGCAAGCCATTTGCTCATGCGAAACTAAGGTTTGATCTTGACGAGCCTAGCATGTCTGGACATGGCCTCGGGAACACGGATTACCGAAAGGTAGAGCATGAGTCATATAGTAGATATGATGAACATGTTGATTGTTCGCCATTGAAGCTATATCAACTCTCGTGATGATCGGTTTTGATGTGGTGGATTTGGTTCGTGTGATCACTAAAACAATGTGAGGGATATTGTTTTGAGTGGGAGTTCACCTAGATTAACTTAATTATTAATTAGAACTCAATTTATCATAAACTAAATCAAAGTGAATTTGCATAGTTGTTGTAGTCATTGGCATCCGTTTACCACCTTGCGCTTAGTTATAATTGAGATGATAGAACTATAGAATTACGGTTAATTACTTTGAACTGGTATCGTATTGTTTTGAAGTGTTAATCTAAAGTTTAAAAGTCCTATTGCAAACTTTCAAGAAGTTCCGTTACTCCATGAAGTTTAATAATTAGTATTAAATCAAGAGTAACAATTCCAAGTGTTAGTATATAAGTATCATGTTTGTCTCCATGATTCTTGCTATTCAAAGGATTCTCCTAATATCAAGGTTATGTAAGGATCTGAAAGAGTTGTTTCAGAAACCATGATTTGTGGAAGATATTGTGATATCTGAAACGAAGTTTTGGTTGCAACATGATAGAGTATAATATGGCTAAAGTCATGTTCTCATATTTAATGAGAATTTGCAAAAGGTTGGAGACACTAGTTGTCCTAAACCTCCAAAAGTTTTTGGGAGAGCAACATTATACTCACGATTCACCGTTACAAGCTAATAGTAGCTTGATCATGGATAATTCCATGATAAAGGTGAATATTTGATGTAGGTAAAATATTTACTACACCAAGAGATTACTAAAGAAAGGAATTTGAAAGAACACCAAATATTTGATGATGGTGATCTACTTCAAATTGCAAGTCCAAAGACATTGGTATTTAACTATACACGCTTTGGACTATGTGTCATATGTATGACTCCACTAATTGATGCTGATAGATTCTTTCAAACAGAAAAGGAAATACTGAAAGAGAATCTCATAAGTATATGGCAGAAAAGAAAAGACTAGAATTGTTCAGTTTAAGTATATAGATAATATACATGTTATGGCTATATTCTTTGCTTATTTAGCAATGTGGTTCTTAAGTATTTGATACTGAAATTGTTGGTGTGAATCGTCATACGAAACAACACAATTCATGAACTACAATGGCCTAAGTAACTAGCGAGTAGGAGGAGGCTAACCTAGCTCTTATACCATGTCAGAAATATGCAACTTATATATTCTTCTAGGGGCCAAAGGCCACAATATATAGTACACGTATATGACAAATATACAGAAAGCCTCTAACATATGAAAAAAATACAATATACAGATATATACTATCTAACACACACTAAGATGGCACCCGAGCTTCACTTTCCTTTCTTGACGCGTTCTCGCATCACATGTCAACAATGTCGGCACCCAATGCAGAAGAACATGCTGAAGCACACGCACGCGCGCGTCAGCCAGGGCGCATGCATATCCTTTCAATTTACTATTACATTGAAGGGAGAGCTGAGCTCTGTCAAGTTTCTGTGTTCCGCACCTTGCAACTCGGAAAATGATACTGTTCCCCCGGGGGATCGCGTCGTCGCGTCCCCCGGCTCCTCGCGCTGACGCGTGTCCTCCCAAACCTTCGCCCCTCCCCTTCCCCTCTCTCCCCCCCACCTTCTTCCTCCTCTAGCCCGCCCCGACGCTCCTCCCTCTCACCTCTGCGCCCGCCTCCTCCCCTCGGCTGCCGAGACTCCTCCTCTCGAGCACCCTTGCGCATCCTCCCACCGGCAGCCCCCGCCTCCGTCGCCTCCATCGCCGCCATGCCGGCCTCAAGCTCGCCCGCCAAATCCATGGCCTTGCTCCTTCCCGATGTTGTTCCTGCTCCTCCCTCGCGTGTTGCTCCTACTTGACTCCTCCTCGACTTGCCACCCGCTCCCCTACCACCCGCCCTTCAAGCTGCCCAAAATCTGCTGCGCCTCTTGAACGCGTGGTTGTGGCTGCTACATGCGGACACGCGGCGGTGAGGCGGCGTCTCTGCTACACAGCAGCGGCTGCTACACCGGTGGTTGTGGCTGCTACACGGACATGCGGAGGCGATGGTGCTACACAAAGCGGCGGCGTCATCTGCTACACGGCGGCAATGGCTGCTACGCGGTGGTTGTGGCTACACACCACGGCGACATGGTACTACCGTGGTGGTTGCTGCTACCGCGGCGGCGGCGCTACACGGACGGTGGCGGCGCTACGCCCGGCCGACGCTCTGCTACAACGTTGGCGCTTGCTACATCAACACCTGTCTTGCTACATAGGCACACCACTTGCTACTATCGTATTGGTTTAGCAAGCACACCATGGGGTGGCTTTTGCTACCGATGGCGGTGCTCGCTACCGAGCAGCGGCAATCTTCTACAAGGGTGGTGGGGCTGCTACGGCGTCGGCGCTTCTGCTACAGGCGGTGGCGCTTTCGCCCGGCGACGCTCTGCTACAACGATTGGCAGCGCTACATCAACACAACGTCTTGCTACATAGGCACACCAGCCTTACTATGCACGACGGCGTCGAGTTCTCCGGCAACACATCTTCTCCGGCGACGGTGTGCTCTCCGGCAACGACGCCTTTTGATACAAGCGGAGGAAGGAACTGCTACAAGGAGATCAGCGCGGTCTCCTCCGTCGTCCTCACGGCGCCCGCCGCGCGACTCGGTTGTCTGTTTGCTACTCATGGCGGATTCTCTGACGTAGCAAAAGCGGGCGGGTGTTTCACTTGACGTTCGATCGGACGGTTTAAAAATTTTGATCGGACGGCTCCAGACCCGGGGGATCGGGGGCAAATATCCACCTGGGGACGCGTAGCGCTGCCCTTGCAACCAGGGGCGGATCCAAGGGGGGGCGAGCAGGGGCTAGACCCCTGCCAATGGCTCGTCCCCCCCAACGATTTGCAGCAGGGGCTGGTAGAAGAATACAAGTATATACGTACTGGTGGCGTAGATAATAACGCGATTAATTATTCTAGATGCAATGTTAAGTCATCGGGTCTCTTGTGCAGCAAAGGAAATCAGCCCATCTGATACGTTTGGGCCACCGTGGCTTGTAGTTGAGACCAAATAGGTTCCTATGGCGCAGCCCATATAGATCCATCCATTCATCATCAATTGATCAAAGTGGCTCTACAGTTTGCTCCTAGGGTACATGTAGCCGCCGCCGCTGGCTTCATCGCTCGCCATCCATGGACAGACTCGTAGGCGACTAGACGCTAGGAGTCAGAAGGATATCGCCGCTCTGGTGCTCTTCGTCCCGCCACCGTTGTGGTTCTAAGGCATAGATGGCCGTCAAGCCGACCACGGTGAGTATTTTATGTCTATGTTCAAATTTCCACTATATGAAAGCTAGCACTTGTTTTCATAGGCTACTGACCTGCTAGCTGGCTCAATTAGTAAATATGGAATTGGATGTATTTTTTAGCATTGTTATATCCAAAGAGGAAACAATGACAACATATTTCTTTTACCGGCTAATTAGACATACCTACACCTAAGTATCAAGCTCAACATCTCAATCTTTTTTATCAAGCTCAATCGTGCATACTTATCATAACATATGTTGCCATCTTGTTATATTGGTAATATATTGACCCGGTATACTGTATATTTTTTCTTATACATTTCATTGGTCATCATCTTTCTCGGCCCTCGCCCTCTCTATGTTCAAATCCTGGCTCCGCCCCTGCTTGCAACTCTGAATGCATGCATGCGCGCGACCGACTGACCGACCTTTGGCATCATCATCCATGCAGCTCCTGCCACACCTGCAAAAAAATACGCAGGGATGAGCAGCCCGTCCGGCGAGGCTGCAGAGGCAGGCACGCACGGCTTAAATATTAAATAGAATAGAACCACTAGGATCCGTGCATCACATACGCACTGAAACCGAAAGAGCAAAAGAGGGTCGCCTTTCACCTCTTCCCCGGGAGGGCAAGGAGAAGCTGCCCCCCAGCGTTTCCCCTCTCTCTAAGCCTTGAGAGTCGCCGCGTGTTCTCGAGCCCTCCTCTGTACTCGCTCCGGCGGCGCTGCCGCCCGGAGTCGGGGAGGAGGAGGTGCTCGGCATGTAGGGAGTAGTAGTAGGTGTAGGGTTGTGGGCCTTGTGCCTGTAGTTTGGAGCTGGGTGAAGGATCTGTGCGACGGGATCTGGATCCACTTAGGGTTCTTCTTCTTTGTCTTCCTATGCTCTCTGGCCGGCCATGGTGGCGAGGGGAGAGCAGGGCTGAAGACGCCGGAGAAGACCACCGTCTCCGTTAATAAGCAAGTCGCCTTTGTCCATCTCTCGTGGTGGAGCTGTGGTGTCTTGAGGTGCTCGACCGCCGTGGAGGCGAGGAGTAAGGCGCCGTTGACTCCTCGTGGGTGGGGTGTTCTCTTGCTGCCGTTTGAGCAAAACTCATGGCGGCGTCGTGCCGCCATGATCTCGGGCGAAAGCGGGTTTGACGCCATGGATGCGTCTCTTCAACCTCGATGTGAGGCCCTCTGGAACCTTGGGCCGGAGTTCCCCGCCGTCTCCCCGCCAAGTGGTGCGTCCCCGGTGGTGTTATGGTGGCCGGCAGCCAAGGTTCATCGTCGGTGGAGAAGACAAAGGACCTGATTGCTTTTCCTGTTTAGTTTCAGGGTCCTCTTTGCTTATTTGCAGGACTTTAGTGTTATTTTCCTTTCTTCTTGTCCTGTTGTATCTTATTCCCACCGAGTAATATATGCTGGCAGCCTCGGGGTCCTTCGAGACCCCTCTCATGTTCAAAAAAAAAAAAGAAAGAGCAAAAGAGACCCAAAACAGCCCAAAACACCTATGCGGGAACAGCTATGCATTATAACAGACAAAAGGCTAGCTTTACCCCTTTCATTCTGCCAAGAAGTAACCATGGCAGAAGCAGCTACCATCATAAGTATCTTTTCATTTCCTCTCGTTGCACTTCTGTGGAGTATCTCCTGCGATTGTGCCCCCATGCATGCGACTCGCAGGCGGAGAGATCTCTGGCCTCGTCTCATCAGTTCAGCCAGTGTGCCGTGGAACACCGAACACGCATGCATGTGCGTGAACAGTACGACTGCTACCCATGAAGAAAAGAAGATAGTATACTACACTTGTTATACCACGTACATACGCATTCGCTTCCCTCTTTTCTCGTGTGAGATACAGTACAAGTAGACATGTATGTGGGCATATTTGGTTAGTCGTTTTTCCGTTTTTCGCACCAGGCTGAAAGAAATAAGCCGTCGTTTGTTTTCCTGAATCGTGTGGATTACTTTGTCCGACACGAGATTTAAATTAGCCCAAAACTTAATCCATTAGGAACGCGCAAATCGAGAGTTTTCATGGGAACAAACCGCTGGACCAACTCGAAAAAATGTAAATTTCGGGTCTAAACAAATTTCTTTTTGCAGCGTTCGAGGTGTGTGATCGTATAGATTTTGTGCGTGTCTGTATTTTTTTGCCATAGAAACGATTTTTTTGTTGGTAATCAACAATGCAGATTTTGTTTCCAGAATAACGTATCATAAATTGCACACCGCGGCCGGGCATGCACAATTCCCCTAGGTAGCGCCTAGGGTTATACTCGATTTTCGATCGATCTCGTTCTCCTGCCACATATATCCCTGGCCTTGCAGAGGTTGTGGTCTCTGTAAGGCTGTCGTGGTTCCACCCAATCGGCTGCGTCCTAGGGTTTTGGACATAGTACGGTGGTGTCTGTCACATCTTCTGCGGTTGCGCCATTGGAAAATCCACAAATGGCTGAGGTGCCGCCGGTTCCTACGATTGTTGATGCCTCGTCGACGATGTCGGGGAGGGAGGGATCGCAACAATCAAAAGCACCGAAGATTGATCGGCTTCTGAAGAGCCTTGATCTCTAGGATGAGGACTTCGATGATATGAACGTCCATGATGTGGCGGAAGCAATCACATAGGAAACTTGCTAGATGGCTATTATGTGTGTTCATGTCGAAAGAAGCTTTAGTCGATCTGCTTTCTACTCGTAGATGATAGGTGCTTGGAATATGGCTCAAGATGTGAGGTTTAGGGAGCTAGGTGCGAACTTGCTCATTTGCGCAAGTCCTCTATTTGGAAGATTGGAAGCGGATGGCGGAGCAAGGTCCATGGGCGTTTCATCAAAACGCTTGTTGATTGAGCCCTATGACGGTGTTACAAAACCTAAAACTGCCGAGCTGGAGCATATGCCGATTTGGATGTAGATCCACGACCACGAGCTCCTGTCCCTGGATCTCGCTCCGGCTTCCAAATTTCGAGCACGGATGTCCGCCATGGACGTCGGCAGCTGGTACTCAAGGGTACCGTGAGCGGCTGGCGGGTGTGTTGGCCCCGGTACTGCTGGGTGTTATTTCGGTGCTGTCCGTATGACGCTGGGCATGTTGCAGAGCTGTTCTCCAAATTTATCAAGCTAATTGTATTAGTATATATCCTAATCAGGTTTCATCCCATTCTAGAATTCTCCGAACCAAACAAAAACTGTGATCGCTCAAAGATGGATATAGAATCTAAGAAAAGAGAAAGGAAGACACGAGCGTATTTAGTCCCACACACTCACATAGTTTTTTTTTTAATTTGAGGTTTACACAATCACGCAGCTGGGTTACGTAAGCGTTGTGCTGTTTAAGTGGTATAGTGGGCCATGAACAGAAGAAAGGAGCGTAGTGGGCCGAAAGGCACGTCCTTGCCCAGCTATCCGGCTCGCGACACACGGAGGCGAGCGAGGCTGCGTCTTTAGTCCCACACCGCTGGGTTACGAATGCGCTGTGCTGTTTAAGTACCGGGTTCGAGACCTCTGCCTCGCCGATGAAGCATCAATGCAACCGTCATCAGTAGCCGAGGCAAGAGCTGTCACTACCTACTTCGGCCGGACCTGGCCCGACGGCCTGTAACCCTAGGTATTCTCTTTGAGGGTGCGGGGGGTCGGAAGTAGGACGTGACGTGATGTCGGTCTCTTTTTCATCTTATCTAGATATTTTTACCTCTTTTATAATAATCTCTTCGACCCATATTAGTTGACTTAAATTTTCTAGATACGAATATCTATCTAGACTAATATGGGTCGGAGGGAGTTTTCAAAAGAAGCGCGCCCCTATAAAAAATCCATCCGTCATAGAATTTATGGGGTTGAAAGTATGGTGCGAGTGTGACGTCAGATATTTCTCTCTCTTCTATGATGTTAATTTGAGAGATACAAGTCCTTTTTAATGTTATTTTTTGATATTTAAACAATATCTCTTTTTTTTTTGCTCGCCATCATCCTCCACTTTGCTGCGTTGGCAAGAACTCGGAGGAATGGCTCGGGGGAAGGCGGCGAACTTCAAAAGGTATCACTAGTCAATCTTTTAAAATTCGCGAGAGTAAAAAATTCCATAGGTGTCGGTCTCTTTTTCATCTTATCTAGATATTTTTACCTCTTTTATAATAATCTCTTCGACCCATATTAGTTGACTTAAATTTGTCTAGATACGAATATCTATCTAGACTAATATGGGTCGGAGGGAGTTTTCAAAAGAAGCGCGCCCCTATAAAAAATCCATCCGTCATAGAATTTATGGGGTTGAAAGTATGGTGCGAGTGTGACGTCAGATATTTCTCTCTCTTCTATGATGTTAATTTGAGAGATACAAGTCCTTTTTAATGTTATTTTTTGATATTTAAACAATATCTCTTTTTTTTTTGCTCGCCATCATCCTCCACTTTGCTGCGTTGGCAAGAACTCGGAGGAATGGCTCGGGGGAAGGCGGCGAACTTCAAAAGGTATCACTAGTCAATCTTTTAAAATTCGCGAGAGTAAAAAATTCCATAGGTGTACTAGAACCAGAAAGGAAAGGGAAAGGAAATCTGGCGAGGCATGTGTGCTAGAACCGTCTCTAGGTGTGGGTTCGGTAATAGTGTGGGTTTTAAATGCCACTCACCACATTCGCCGTAGAAGGAAAGCTCCACTGCGGCCGGAGAACGAACGGTCTGCCACCGTCAAGAAGTAAAGCTTTGCCGCCGCCAGAGAAGAAGTGGGCGGGGGTAATGGTTGGGCATGTGGGCATAGGGTGAGTCGGACGGGCTCGATTAGTCATTGACTTATGTCTTGTAACCTTTTTGATGAAGGAGTTCATATTGATTAATGGATTCAGATTTGTTGCCGCCCTAGATATATTTAAATATAGATAAATTTGAATCTATTAATTTGGATTAGAGAGACTAATAAAAAGAAATTGTGTCTCTCCAAAAATTCCATCCATCATTGAATTTGTGGGGTTGAAAGTGTTGGAGATATGCCCTAGAGGAAATAATAAATGTAGTTATTACTATATCTTTGTGTTTATGATAAATGTTTACAGTCATGCTATAATAGTATTAACAAGGAAACATTGATACTTGTGTGATTTGTAAACTTAATTTGAAAGTCCCTAGTATAGCCTCTATACTTCACTAGCTTGTTGGTTGATTAAATGATTGTGGTTTCCCTATCATGAACATTGAGATGTTATCAACAACAAGATCATATCGTTAGGAGAATGATATGGTGGACATACTCCTATAGATAAGCGTAGCATAAAGATCAAGTCATTTCAATAGTTCAATTGCTATATGCTTTCTGATACATAGTAACCTGATTCCTTCGACCATGAGATCATGCATATCACCTTTACCGGATGGATGCTTTGATGACATCAAACACCACACCGTGGCGGGTGGCTATAAAGGTGGCATTGAGTGTTCGGAAAGTATTGGTTGAAACACATGGATCAAGAGTGGGATTTGTCCATCCATATAGCGGATAGATATACTGGGCCCTCTCGGTGGAATGTCATCCAATTAGCTTGCAAGCATGTGGCTCACAACGGCTCACAAGGGATCACATATCACGGGAAAAAAAGCGAAAAGAGTACTTGCTATCAACGAGGTTGAACTAGGTATGCAGAGATACCGACGATCATGACCTCGGATAAGTAAACTATCGTGAGACAAAGGGAAATTGGTATCGTATGTAAGTGGTTCATTCGATCGCAAAGTAATCGTAGAAATATGTGGGAGCCATATGAATTTCCAGATTCCTCTATTGGTTATTGTTCGGAGAAGTGTCTCGATCATGTCCGCATAATTCACGAACCGTAGGGAGACACATAAGGATTGACGTTGTTTGAGTAGTTATGGTATTATGAGAAAGAGACTGAATGTTGTTCGGAGTCTCGGATGGGATCCGGGATATCACGAGGTGATCCGGAATGGTCCGGAGAATAAGATTCATATAAGGGAAGTCCCGTTTCGGAGTTCGGGAATGATTCTGGTGTTTTCATCGGGAATGTTCTAGAAGATTCCGGAATGTCCGACACTCCGGGGGGAGGGGTACATGAATGTGTCATTGCATATTGGAATGATTGCATAATGTACTAAGTGTTGTTGTTCCAAATAAAGGATTAAATTGAATCCTAAAGCAGAAAAGTCAAATGGCCGGTTTGAAAGTCAAGCGGCTAAAGCAGACTGTGGGAAACAAGCAAGAGGAGGTTGGAACCGACTTTGGGAGGAGTCCCTCCTCTCCAAGCCGGCCCACCTAGGCCGAGTTGGGGAGGACTCCCTCCTCCTGGCCCGGCCCTCCACCCATAAAAGGAGGGGCAGGGCCTCCTCCTCTAGACACACAAGTTCCTATCCTCTAATCTAAAACCTAGCCCTAGACTCCGGTTTAGAGCAGTTTTAGTTTAGAGCTTCTAATTGCCCTAGCCTTGGATTAGAGCCTTCTAATTGGTGTGTTTAAACCCTAGACCACTAATATCTCTCTCATACTCCACCATACTCGCTCCGGCTTAAGGCGAAGCCTGCGGATCTCCCTCTACTTCGGTACCACGCCGTTGTCTTTGCCGAATCGCGAGAGTGCTACAACCTCCGCTTTCTTGGAACAAGGAGAGGAAGGTCTTCGCCAGTACGAACGTGTGACCGGCTGCGGAAGCGCTAACGAGCAGCCGGAAGGATCGTCTACACGATCTTGAGATCGAGAAGAGTACGACTACATCACCCACGAGAATCCGCTCTCGTTAAACGCTTTGGAATCTTCGAGGGTAAGTTATTCCATCGACTCGTTGCTACAATCTAGTAGATAGATCTTGGCTTGTTTGGTTGTATGCGATAGAATTTTTTTGTTTTCCATGCTGCGAAACCCTACAGAAAGTATGGTGCGAGTTCAATGTTAGATATTGTTTCTCTTCTATGATGTTAATTTGAGAGATACAAGTCCTTTTTAATGATATTATTTTGGTATTTAAACGCTATCTTTTTTCTCTAATGATGCGGAGGAGCGCATGTTATGGTGGAGCACGCCGGTCCACACCCTCCCGGTCGTGTTGGACTACATCCCCATGGGAAACACCCGCATCCGTTGTACCCCTCTCCTTCCCTCCCACCTCATCGTGGCGCGCAGCCTACCTGGACGGCGAGAAGGATGGTGTCTCGTATTCATCGTCAGATTCTTGTCCATGCCAGCAACTCCCATGCTAGGTCTCTCCTCCCCTCTTTCCTGCTTCAAGGACGATAACAATGCGAATCCGCGGCTGCGCTTCGATGGCCTCATCATCCATGAGCGGCGGGCGCCATCGCTGTCAGGCGACAGCCTGTGCCTCGTTAAGAGGAAGCCTTCCACCGGCAGTTTGTCACGGGCGAGGAGGCCGAAGCCAGAACCAGAGACGTAGAAGCAGTATGCGTGACAGCCGCCGGCGGAGAACGCCGTGCAACAATGCAACAACTGCTGTTCCAGCGCCCGAGGACCCGAAGGAGTTCCCCAGCTAGAGGATGGTCGAACCTGCCTCCTTCGAGGAGGTGCCGTCTGTGTCCATCGAGTTTGTCTTGGCCTTGTCGAAGGTGATGGAACCTTGCGCCGGAGCTCATCGCGCGTTACCACGCTGACAACATTGTCGTCCTCGACGACAACGAGGCCGGGACGACTAGCCACCGAGCAAAAGCGACGGGGACTACTCCAGGATGTACCACTACTTTGGCATGTAGTTATTTATTTAAGTTTTAAATTTATATTTTTTTAAAAAATTTACCGATGTATTAATAATCATCAACGACAGTATAAAAAGACCAAAATTGATAAAATTACAAATAGGTCGCCCTACTTGTTAAAAAACCATCGTGTTTAAATGAAAAAACCACACACTACTTGTTAGGCGTGCTGCCGTGTGATGCTGGGCATGCTGCAGAGAGCCGTTTTCCAATTTATCAAGCTAAAAAAAAAGGGAGACACGAGCGTATTTAGTCCCACACACTCACACGCTGGGTTACGTACGTGGTACGCATTGTGCTGTTTAAGTGGTATATAGTGGGCCATGAGCAGAAGAAGGGAGCGTGGTGGGCCGAAGGCCACGTCCTCGCCCAGCGATCCGGCTCACGACACACGGAGGCGAGCGAGGCCCGCGCGTTTAGTCCCACACCGCTGGGTTACGAACGCCTTGTGCTGCTTAAATACCGGGTTCAACAGCTTAGACTCGCCGATGAAGCATCAATGCAACTGTTATCAGCAGCCGAGGCAAGAGCTGTCACTACCTACTTGGGCCGGGACTTTCCTGGAGGCCTGTAACCCTAGGTCTCCTCTGGAAGGGTGCGGGGGGCCAAAAGTGGGATGTGGCGTCGGTCTCTTTTTTCTTGCTTGACGAATCAGCTTTTTTTTAAATAACACTTCAACGTTTTTTGCTAACTTGCTTGAAGAATTAGCTTTTTTTTTAAATAACACTTCAACATTTTTTGCTAACTTGCTTGACGAATTAGCTTTTTTAAAATAACACTTCAACGTTTTTTGCCAACTTACTTGACGAATCAGCTTTTAAAAAATAACACTTCAACGCAACAAAGACACAACCCTATGGCGAGCATTTCGATGCCGATCCAGCGTGATGGCCAATGGCTTTTGCCATCGATTCCTCCACGAGTGGGGCGCGTGTGCTGTATGGGGCCAACTACCCAACACCATTTGGACATGGGTTGTCGGTCACCGGAGGTTGAGAGCCCCGGATCCCAATCCGCATGTGCCGAACAACACGAGGCACGGCGGCCATCCACCGCCATTACTACGAGCAACTCATGGTGGAGGAGTCGGGTCCGCGTGGGATCCCGACAACTAGGCCACGTGGATCGATTTGTCCCGCCGCGCCGGGGGAGCTTGCCCGACACGATGGAGACGGCCTACACCGTGACAGGAACACGGAGGGGCACGGGCTGGGGTGCAGCAGCGCCAAGACGCATCCTCGCGGCCGTGGTGGACTACATCGCTGGGGACCACCCATCACTATACCCCTTTCCCTCCTCTCCCACCGTGTCGTTGTCGCGATAGCTACCTCTGGAGCAGAAGGAGGATGGCGTCATCGTATTCATCATCGAGATCCTTGTCCATGCCAGCAACACCCATGTTAGGTCTCTCCTCCCCTCTTGCCCGCGTCAAGGACGATTATAAGGAGAAGTCGCGGCTGCGCTCCGATGTCCCTATCATCCTTGAGCGGCAATTTCCATCGCCACCGCGTGGCATCCTGTGCCTCGTCAGGCCGAAGAGGAAGCCTGTAACCCTAGGTCTCCTCTGGAAGGGTGCGGGGGGCCAAAAGTGGGATGTGGCGTCGGTCTCTTTTTTCTTGCTTGACGAATCAGCTTTTTTTTAAATAACACTTCAACGTTTTTTGCTAACTTGCTTGAAGAATTAGCTTTTTTTTAAATAACACTTCAACATTTTTTGCTAACTTGCTTGACGAATTAGCTTTTTTAAAATAACACTTCAACGTTTTTTGCCAACTTACTTGACGAATCAGCTTTTAAAAAAAATAACACTTCAACGCAACAAAGACACAACCCCTATGGCCGAGCATTTCGATGCCGATCCAGCGGTGGCCAATGGCTTTTGCCATCGATTCCTCCACGAGTGGGAGGCGCGTGTGCTGTATGGGGCCAACTACCCAACACCACTGGACATGGGTTGTCCCGGTCACCGGAGGTTGAGAGCCGACTGGATCCCAATCCCGCATGTGCCGAACAACACAGAGCTTACGGCGGCCATCCACCGCCATTACTACGAGCAACTCATGGTGGAGGAGTCGGGGTCCGACGTGGGATCCCGACAACTAGGCCACGTGGATCGATTTGTCCCGCCAGCGCCAGGACAGGGAGCTTGCCCGACACGATGGAGACGGCCCTACACCAGCGAACAGGAACACGGAGGGGCACGGGCTAGGGTGCAACGCGCCAAGACGCATCCTCGCCGTGGTGGACTACATCGCCGCGGGACCACCCACGATCACTATACCCCTTTCCTCCTCTCCCACCGTGTCGTTGTCGCGATAGCTACCTCTGGAGCAGAAGGAGGATGGCGTCATCGTATTCATCATCGAGATCCTTGTCCATGCCAGCAACACCCATGTTAGGTCTCTCCTCCCCTCTTGCCCGCGTCAAGGACGATTATAAGGAGAAGTCGCGGCTGCGCTCCGATGTCCCTATCATCCTTGAGCGGCAATTTCCATCGCCACCGCGTGGCATCCTGTGCCTCGTCAGGCCGAAGAGGAAGCCTGTAACCCTAGGTCTCCTCTGGAAGGGTGCGGGGGGCCAAAAGTGGGATGTGGCGTCGGTCTCTTTTTTCTTGCTTGTGAATCAGCTTTTTTAAATAACACTTCAACGTTTTTGCTAACTTGCTTGAAGAATTAGCTTTTTTAAATAACACTTCAACATTTTTGCTAACTTGCTTGTGAATTAGCTTTTTAAAATAACACTTCAACGTTTTTGCCAACTTACTTGACGAATCAGCTTTTAAAAAATAACACTTCAACGCAACAAAGACACAACCCTATGGCCGAGCATTTCGATGCCGATCCAGCGGTGGCCAATGGCTTTGCCATCGATTCCTCCACAGTGGGAGGCGCGTGTGCTGTATGGGGCCAACTACCCAACACCACTGGACATGGGTTGTCCCGGTCACCGGAGGTTGAGAGCCGACTGGATCCCAATCCCGCATGTGCCGAACAACACAGAGCTTACGGCGGCCATCCACCGCCATTACTACGAGCAACTCATGGTGGAGGAGTCGGGGTCCGACGTGGGATCCCGACAACTAGGCCACGTGGATCGATTTGTCCCGCCAGCGCCAGGACAGGGAGCTTGCCCGACACGATGGAGACGGCCCTACACCAGCGAACAGGAACACGGAGGGGCACGGGCTAGGGTGCAACGCGCCAAGACGCATCCTCGCGGCCGTGGTGGACTACATCGCCGCGGGGGACCACCCACAGTCACTATACCCCCTTTCCCTCCTCTCCCACCGTGTCGTTGTCGCGATAGCTACCTCTGGAGCAGAAGGAGGATGGCGTCATCGTATTCATCATCGAGATCCTTGTCCATGCCAGCAACACCCATGTTAGGTCTCTCCTCCCCTCTTGCCCGCGTCAAGGACGATTATAAGGAGAAGTCGCGGCTGCGCTCCGATGTCCCTATCATCCTTGAGCGGCAATTTCCATCGCCACCGCGTGGCATCCTGTGCCTCGTCAGGCCGAAGAGGAAGCCTGTAACCCTAGGTCTCCTCTGGAAGGGTGCGGGGGGGCCAAAAGTGGGATGTGGCGTCGGTCTCTTTTTTCTTGCTTGACGAATCAGCTTTTTTTTAAATAACACTTCAACGTTTTTTGCTAACTTGCTTGAAGAATTAGCTTTTTTTTTAAATAACACTTCAACATTTTTTGCTAACTTGCTTGACGAATTAGCTTTTTTAAAATAACACTTCAACGTTTTTTGCCAACTTACTTGACGAATCAGCTTTTAAAAAAAATAACACTTCAACGCAACAAAGACACAACCCCTATGGCCGAGCATTTCGATGCCGATCCAGCGGTGGCCAATGGCTTTTGCCATCGATTCCTCCACGAGTGGGAGGCGCGTGTGCTGTATGGGGCCAACTACCCAACACCACTGGACATGGGTTGTCCCGGTCACCGGAGGTTGAGAGCCGACTGGATCCCAATCCGCATGTGCGAACAACACAGAGCTTACGGCGCCATCCACCGCCATTACTACGAGCAACTCATGGTGGAGGAGTCGGGGTCCGACGTGGGATCCCGACAACTAGGCCACGTGGATCGATTTGTCCCGCCAGCGCCAGGACAGGGAGCTTGCCCGACACGATGGAGACGGCCCTACACCAGCGAACAGGAACACGGAGGGGCACGGGCTAGGGTGCAACGCGCCAAGACGCATCCTCGCGGCCGTGGTGGACTACATCGCCGCGGGGGACCACCCACAGTCACTATACCCCCTTTCCCTCCTCTCCCACCGTGTCGTTGTCGCGATAGCTACCTCTGGAGCAGAAGGAGGATGGCGTCATCGTATTCATCATCGAGATCCTTGTCCATGCCAGCAACACCCATGTTAGGTCTCTCCTCCCCTCTTGCCCGCGTCAAGGACGATTATAAGGAGAAGTCGCGGCTGCGCTCCGATGTCCCTATCATCCTTGAGCGGCAATTTCCATCGCCACCGCGTGGCATCCTGTGCCTCGTCAGGCCGAAGAGGAAGTCCTTCACCGGCGCTCGTCGCGGGTAAGGAGGCCGAAGCCAGATCCCTAGCAGGAGCAGGCGTGACAGCCGCCACCGGAGTACGCCGCCCGATAGCTGTTGTTCTAGGCGCCCGAGGACCTAGAGGAGTTCCCCAACGAGAGGATGGTCGAACACGCCTCCTTCAAGGAGGTGCCACCGGCGTCGCTCGAGTTTGTCTTGGCCTAGTCGAAGGCTGAGGTGGTGAGGGAGGAGGTCAAGCAACGGCCCCTCGCGTCGGAGCTCGCCGCGCGTTACCACGCCGGCAACATCATCATCCTCGATGATGATGAGGCCAGGTCGAGCCAGTCGCGTTAGTGGCGCGACAACGATGACAGGGCTGCAGCCGCCAGGCACCAAAGGATGAGTTGACGAACGAAAGCGACAACGACTACGCACAACTACTCCGGGATGTACCGCTACTTCAGCATGTAGCAATTTATTTAGGCTTTAATTTTATGTTTTACCGTACTTTCGTTGTATTTGTAAAAACCCGTGACGTTTGAATGAATTATATTCTTATTCGTGTCGTTTCAAAAAAATAAATCTTTTCGAGGGTGTGGCTGGGAACCGGCACCCCTCCCGTAGCCGAAAACTCAGTGGAGCCGCTCTCACATCCATTTCTTCAGGCCTTGACTGCGCTCGGAGTCCAAGTATCCATCCATTAGAGAACCCAGCTGTGTCGTGTTTTGGAGAGAAAGGATAGAGATGGAGGAGAGAGGGGACACGTGTTGACGAGAGATGGGTGAATCATTTTATTTGGCGTTCACGGCACGTTTTCGACTAGCTGGGATCGGTCTGAAAACCAAGGACGTATTTGGGACAAAAAATGGTCCGTAAATGCTTCCTAGGAATGTTACCGGGCTGTTTGGTATAAATCTGAATGAAAAAAACATCTTAAAAATAACCGCCTGAAGATGCTAGTGGAAATGTTCTTAATCTATCTCCCCCAATCGGAACGTGCTCCTGTTATTCTCGGCTCAGTGGCCCTCCCAGGAGGCGTGGCTCATCACTAGACACTAGTGCAGTACAGTGCTGCTGTGATATAATTACAAAAGGTAAATAACGAAGAACGAAATTAAAACACAGCAAAGGGACACAGATTTAACGTGGAAAAACCTCTTTAACAAAGAAAAAAAAAACCACGGGCACCAGCCAGCGAAACTTTACTATATCGGGGAGCGTTTATAAACGCCGAAGATTTTACAGATGCAACTCATCCCAACCGACGGATTACAAGAGGTTTATATATCTGTGAAAACCTAGGTCTTCGACGATCCGTACCGTAGTTGGCTATACTTTATAAAATTTGAATCAACATATAACAATTCGCCAATCTATTCCGGGTCTCCGTCGACACACACATACACATGTTGTATTTGTTGTGCCTTCCATGAAGGAGAGACTATATATATACTAGATTTAGTGGCGCGCCTTGGCGCACGGTCTCGTTGATTCTGAGTTAATTTAGCGAATATAAGTATCTTAAAATATTTACAAAATGTTGGTCATTGCGTTAAGATTCAAATTTGATAGAAAATTTGAAATGATACTATAATTCAGCGGTGCTGAACACTGTGAATGAACGATAGTTGAAATTACATAAGGGAAATCGACATCTTAAGCCTGATCTGCAGAGACAAAGCGTCCACAAGAACACCCTCAATTCAAATAAAAGAGAAAGAGACGATGCAAGCAACCTGCTATGAATAAAGATTTCAAAGAAGACAACCTAATACGGTATTTGCATAAGTGAATTTTATAAGGAGTTGGCTTAGTAACCGGAGATAAGTAGAGGACATGTCCAAAGCACATATGTAGAATAATACTCATATTTTTAAGTTTCTATACCGAACTATGGGATATACCAGGCGCGGCTGGTTGCGCGGTGTTGGCCTAAACTGTAACAATTCAGCGGGAATAACCGTTTGCAAAAACTAAATAGTATGTGTTACACAAAGAGTGCCTTGGGTCATTACATAATTGAAATTGACGTCGGTACAAAGTGACCTAATAGGCACCACAAAAGCTCACATAGCTGCAGATCAAAGAAAAATTAAACGCGAGGCAAATCAAAGAAACAGCAAGAATAGATGCGTCTTACATAACCAGTACTAGGTAAGAGATTAAATCAAATAGTATAGATGTTAAATCAAATAGTACAAATATGTCTTACATAACCAGTAGGGAAATGCTAAGATATTGTGTGCTAGCGGAATTTTAAGCATGGCAAGTGTCCTGGTATGTATCCCTAGAAAACATGAGAAGAAGGACAGAAACATCCAAAGTTAAGAGAGTAAATATTCTCAGGGACAGAGACAGAAACCAGTTTCTTTACTCATAATCAATCAGGCAAATTCTTTATAATTCCATGCTAGCATTTAGCATATGCAATGGAAGTACTAACCATCCAAGTTAGTCACTTGATGATTAATTGTTACCGCCCTTGCTAGCCAAGCCCTTTATGTGTCGCAACAACAACAAATTACTTTTGCTGAAATTCCTGGTAACAGAAAAAATGAACAACATAACTAAATCCATTATTAATGAAGACTGGATATATAGAACGAAACCACACATGAAATCTCTCTATATATATGAACACAAAAAAGGGGATGTAAGATTACCTGATTGAGGGAGAATGTAAATGAAGGCAGCGCTGTAATTGCATTTTCCAGTCTCAGAATTGTCAAGGATTACTATCGTCCATCAATATGATGACTGCCATCTTTAAATAGAACAGGGCAAGACTTACAGACTCCATATCCTCGTGACCTCCAAAGACGCATCCTATCAGCAATGTCTCTAATTCCAACAACACAGAAGGATTCCAATTGGATATAGGTCCATGTTATTGCAAATAGAAACTTCTGCTAAAATTATCCAAGGGGGGAAATTGGGGTTCAAAATACACCAGAATGGAATTAATTCAGCAGAAGCAATAATTTTATAGGCATGGTTAGCATTTGAAAATCGTCAAGCGATAGGATAAAACAACACAAATCTAAATTCGACTTTGTTGTATGTTTCCAAGAAAAATAGTATACATACTACAAGTGCCTTTTCATGACAAATAATCAAGCTTGATACCAAATAAATCGCAAAGATGATATGTAACCAAGCAGAGATGGAAATTATTTTACGAACATAGGACTATGACTAAAAAATACATATCAAGAGCTTCTCCTCATATATGCATGTGTAGCTATAGCAGAGCACCAAATGATAAGGATAAAATTAAGCACACCTCGTGAAACTTTTAGTAGTTCAGATCTAGAATGCATGTGTGTAAACTGGCTAAATGGAACAATGACTATGTTATAGTAGCTGAAAAGTTTAGTATTCACACTAACCATTCAGTAACACTATTGGGAATGCATTAGGTATTTATAACACAGCTAACAATGCAAGTAATCTAGAATAGCCATTTTATTCTCTTTGTAAACACCACTTCAAAAAATGCTAGTACTTCAAAATCTTGGTTAAAAACAAGAATATTCTTGACATGGATTAAGAAATAAACAGTTTTAAGAGAGGAACCTTGGGTGGTTCGGCGAGGGCTCACATGATGCTGCCTCATCTCAAGTTCTATGTATCAGTCGCAGTGACAGCCTATAGCAGCACGCAACCAAAAACCATGGATCCTGAACAATAGAAAACAATAGGTACCGGAAAACAGCAACCGCGGACAAAATGACATTCAGCTATACTACCGAGAATAATTATGAAAGAAAAAATATTTCCTTGTCCATACAGCACTGCCCTGGCATAGCAAGTTTTGCACATCTAGCAACACAGTTCCAAACTATGCAATGGGGAGAAAAGCCTTTAGAAAGAAAGATAGAAATCCAGTACCTACACCTGAATGTACACACCATCTAACGACACAACAACTATGAATAAAAATTTCACATTCATGCCACTGTGCAATAGACATGTTATCTATGTTCAAAAATCATCTATAACAAATAGAAGACTCAGACATTCTTATTCCTACTACATGAGCATTGGGAAGCTGTGTACAGAACGGAACCGATGAATATCCTACTCCAAAAATTACAGAAACAACCCGCAAATTATTCTGTGATGAACGCATGAAAATAACCTGAAATAGTTCCTAGAAAATCCAAACATAAGTAGCTCAATATTGACCAATCAACTTCCCACTTCCATTAAACTGAAATAGATCTAATAGACTAAATCAGAACAAATCCAATCGTGCTAGTCTCACCCAGGCATACCGTCAAAATAGAATGAAAGATGAAAACATAATATTACAATGCAACAGCAAGACCATCCTTTAAAAAGCTAAACAGCCGGTAGCTACAGCCGAGTATCAATAGACATCACATATTTATCATATCCTACCATCCAATGAACATGTAGGGTATGTTCCATAGTAACTTGAGTAGCAACCAGGTCTATTTTTGGCTGGACCTTGTTACAAAGGAGACAATTCTCTTCCTCCAAAAGAGTCACAAATCTGAAAAACTCAGTTTCATGTGAGAGGACATGCAGTTCAGAGAACACAGAATGCAAAGAAAGTTAAATGATGCAGAAGGTGTGGAATAGTAGAAATAACCTGACCATGATTAAGAGTTGCACTGGTTGGCTGAACCAACTCATCCCCAGTAGAAAATACAATAATAGTTGGTCGGAAATAAGCTGCACATGCCAATAACCAAGATACGTATTTTCAATCTGCAAGAAAAATCAGTATTGTCAAGAGAACAATGAAACCAGGTGTTCCTTATACTCCTAGTTTCTCCTAAAAAATTCATTTGACAATATAGGCAAGCTGAAATTTTAAAAAGAACAAAATTATCACAGGAAGTGAGCTAAAAATCCTAGGAAAAGGTGCGACTATAACATCTGCAGACTTCTTGTATCTTGATTGCAGGGTTGCTTGAGAGGGAATACCTTTGACCACTTCCTCCCTGAGTTCGATAAACCTTGGGTGATCCACTTAAGGGAAACTTACTGCTGTTCTACAAACCTCTGCACTTGGAGACCCAACAACTGTCTACAAGAATAGAAGTGCGTAGACATCAAGATATTTTCTGGCTCCGTTGCTGGGGAGGAAAGGTAAAAGGCACTCACACACATTACCTCATGGCAACAACAAGCAACGTAAAGCTCTTTTTCTGCGCCGCTGGGAGGTAAAGGTACTCACATCCTCCGGTGTGAGTGCTCGAAGTTATTTCCTTTAGATTCTGCAATTTTCTATTTTTGTTTCTTGTTTTTACTAGTTAGGCTTAACGGAAAACAACAACAAAATTAGAGAGTTCTATAGCATTTATCTTGAGTTAGGACATGAAGTGTTTGAAGAGAAACTTAAAAAACCTATGGAGCTTTCTTTGCATGCTAATAGCAATGTTATTAGCTTGAATTTTTTGAACACCATTGTTACTAATGGTATGGAAACGTCTAAGCTTGGGAAATCTAGTTTTGATGAAAATGATCTTTTTAGTCCCCCAGCTTTAGAGGAGAAAGTTTTCTTTGATGATACTTTACCTCCAATATATGATGATTAAAATGATGAATATGATATTCAGTCCACCTACTATTGAGGAGAAAATTGATTGTGATTACAATATGCCTCCTATATTTGATGATTATGGTGATGAGAATAGTAATGATAGCTATTTTGTTGAATTTGCTCCCACTATAATTATTAAGAATGACTATGCTTATGTGGAGAGTAATAATTTTTATATGCATGTGGATCATGATAAGAATGATTTATGTGATAGTTATATTGTTAATTTTATTCATGATGCTACTTAAAGTTATTATGAGAGAGGGAAACATGGTCTTATGTATCTTAAGAATATTAAGTTTCCCCTCTTTATGTTGAAAATCTTGAAGTTGCACTTGTTTTGCTTTCCTATGTTTATTGCTTTGTGCTTTCATGACTTGTTTCTTTACAAGATTCCTATGCATAGGAAGTGGGTTAGACTCAGATGTGTTTTGAATTTGCTTCTTGATGCTCTCTTTTACTTAAATTCATATTTCTTATGTGAGCATCTTCTCAAACTATCAATCCTAACTTAAAGGCGTTAAATAAAAGTACTTTTTGGGAGATAACCCAAGAGTTTTCTTGAGTCTTGGAAGTTATTACTTCTGTAATGACCTCTCCTTATCATTTTTGTTTGTTTTTTGTGCCAAGAATGACCTCTAATGAGAGGGAAGTAAGATTTGGGGAGTTGTTGTCCTAAAACAGATTTCTGTCCTCCACCATAAAAATTCGTGAGGAGTCTCTGTAACTCGGTTTGTGTTGAAAATTTACGAATAAATCCCCCAGTATGTTAGCTAACTTTAGTCAGTTCAACATGTTTTGATTTGAGCAACAGAAGATGCTTGAAAAAATCGGTTTCTACCTGCTGGTATGTTTTGACAGATTTCTGCCATTATTTGCATTTGCTTCTTATTGATTCCTTTTTGAGTTCTATTTTGGAGAATTGAGATTTTTGAAGGAGTTACTACAGTATCTTGTGTTTTTAGTGAAAATCCTTGCTGTTATAAAGCTTTGCCAGAGGTCTAATATCTTTTGAATACTCTAATGTTGCTAATGAAGATTGTGTGAAGTTTTGTATGAAGGAAAAAATTCCAGGTATAGAAATAGAATGATGCAATGAGATGAAGAATGGACAAAATATCAAGCTTGGGGATTCCACCATGGTGTCACCCCAATAAATATCCAAGAGGTACAAGCGTCAAAGCTTGGGGATGCCCAAGGAATCCTCTTCTTCATCAATAAAAAGCTTAGGTCTTTCTAGACACTTCGTTTTTATTGTTTCATGCATTGTTATGTTGTTCTTGGATCGTTTTTGGTTTTCATTTGCTTAGTTTGCTTGAGTAAGTTGGTTGGTTACACCATAATTCTTTTGGAGAGAGACACACTCTGTTTCCATTACTTAGAACACTCTAGTTTTCACTCTTATTGTTTTGTGAGTGTTCACTTTTGCTAGCACTACGTTCAGCCTTAGTTTTCTTGTGCTTTCAGCTTATAACTTTTGTGGATTTTTGACACAAACCCACTGATCTTTATTGATTATTATCTTTGTGAGTTGTTTCAAATAAGTTTCTTGGTGTTGGAAAGGAGTAGTAAGTTCTTGCTTGTAAGTGCAAGAGGAACTTGCATTGACTGTGACTTAGACTTTAGCATGACATGCTAGGTGTTGTTTTGACCTTATGCTTAGTGATTATTGTTGTAGCATGTCTTGTTGCAAACAATTGGGATTGCTTAGTGTGCCTTGAAGAAATTATGCGTTGTTTTAGCATGCAAAAGCATAGTATTGTGGTATTCTCCTTTGATGCTTTGTTTGGGTTGACTTGGCACATGCTCATGCCATGTTATGACTATGAACAAGTCATCATAGCCTATGATCATTTAGTCCTCGACTTGTGGTACCACTCTATTCTTTGATTAGTAATGTTTTGTTGCTCTGCATGATTATGGCCATTATTGCTCTCTTCGTTGGTCGCTCCCAATCTTTTGCTAGCCTCCACTTGTATTGAGTAAGCTCTACTCATGCTTCCAACTCCCAAGAAACCAAGTTATTCCAAAGTGTCCACTATAAACTCCTATGCATGGTATGTTACACCATTCCAAGTATATTCTTGTTTTCGGCTATCTTCCAATTAAAAACTATTTTGTTATGTGAAAACTTAGTGATTAAAGCCCTCACAAACTTGATGGGACACTTTATATTCTTTGCCCCTAATAAACTTGAACCATTGTGACAACTTTGTTGTATATGCTTGCACTTATATGTTGGAATTAGCAGAACCATGCTGTCACGGGGAAAGTTTTCAACATTGCACTTGTACTTTGTACTCAGTTGATATCATGCTCTTTTGTCTATGGATGTCACCGGTGTGAAATAAAGAGGGAACTTATAAGTCCATGGAGTTTGTATTCTGTGTTAGAGAAACGCCTAGGACGCTAGCCTAATCCATGCCTAATCATGGTGGAAACTTCCAGCATCACCATAATGAGCTATCTATGAAGCATCCTCAATAAAAAGCTATGGATATGGTAAATAAAAAGATCGCTGAGATGCTCATTGTATGCTTGGCTTGTCATTTTGGTTATGGGAAAGCTCCTGTACCATGTGCAAGGGGTACCCCGTTGGCGGTTCTCAATGATATGCAAATACTTACAATGACAAGAACTTACCTGTTCCCAAAGTTGAGTATGCATGAGGTGTGGCCCTCATATTCAAGGGACTTGAGATTGCCAACTTATACTCGTCAAACATATACTCCATATTTGTCACTTTAACCTTAATCACTTCAAGATGCTTATGATAGGGGTAATGAGGGATGAAAGCTAACAAGTACCATAATTTTTGGAAGCTCTTTCTGAAATTTGAAATCACTGCTTCCTTTACAAAAAGGCCTTTCTTCCACTATTATATTGAGTCTCCACCTTCTACTTTTAGGGACCATTAAGAGAGCATAGTTGTCATTTTGTGTGCAGTGTCCCAAAGCTTATTGATTGATGCATATTGTGATATTACTTGTTCATGTGCTATTTGTTTCTAGTCACCCTTGTGAACTTTGAAGGTGTCATATGCATCTATATTGCTACTCTATGAGGGACAATCTGATTGCCACTATGCTATGTTTTCTGTATGTGAAACAAACAAATGTTTTTCAATGCATGTTATTCATGATCTTTGTTTGTAGCCTTTCATGTTGCATGCATAGTTACTATGTCCTATTGTTAGAACTCCATCTTTCATGCACATGTTTAGAGTTCTTTGATCCCATCTTTCAATGCTTGAAAATGGTTTGATCTTGGTTTTGATGGTGCATGTCACCTCAAAAATTATTCTTTTTATCACTTACATACTCGAGGACAAGCAGGAGTAAAGCTTGAGGATGTTGATACATCGGAAACATATCTATAATTTTGATGCTCCATGCTTGTTTAGTATCTACTTTGCTTTGCTTTGTCTACACTTTGAGGTGTTTTTATATCTTTTCTGGAACTAACCTATTAACAAGTTGCCATAGTGCCAGTTGCTAGTTTTCTTCTGTTTTTGGTTCCGAAAAGGTAGAAAATCAATATTCTCGGAATTGGACGGGACAAAAGCCAAAGTTATTATTTTCCCGGAGCAACACGGAACCACGAAGCAGAGCCGGAAGGGGCCACAGGGTGGCCGCACCACCCCTAGGCGCGGGCAAGCCCTAGGGGCGCCCACAGGGGGTGTGGGCCCCCTGGACCCCCGCCAACCTTGATTCATGCGCCTATAAGAAGCATACGACCCAAAAACCCTGGGGAATCCAGAAGAAATCCACGAAAACCTCTATAGCGCCACCACCACCGAAGGGGAGATTCGGGGGACAGAAAGTCTCTGTTTCGGCACCCTGCCGGGACGGGGAAGTGCCCCCGGAGCCATCTCCATCGATCTGCACCACCATCTCCATCACTGTTGCTGATTCCCATAATGAGGAGGGAGTAGTTCTTCCTCGAGGCTAAGGGCTCTACAGTAGCTATGTGTTCATCTCTCTCTCTATGCATGATCTTGTGGTCATGAGCTTTGTAATCAAGTAGATCTACCTTGCTACTCAAGTGCTTCATTAGATCTTTGCTCTCCCCATGTGTGTGAAAGTGACAGCGTGCACGCCATGGTGGCACTTAGGTTTGAGTCTACATAAATACTCTTTGTGCTTTAATAGATCTATGCTTTTCCCCACGTGTGTGAAAGTGATAGCGTGCATACCGTGTGTGGCACTTTGGCTAGATTGAATATTTTTTATGAGTTATATTTGGAGTTGGATGTCTCTATCAAATTGTGGTGTTTGTTGGAACCATCTAGCGCTCAAGGTGACAGTGTGGGGTTATCTAGATTGGGGAAGGCCCTACCATGGATTAGAGTGTCCAACCGGAGAGTAGTTAAGAGTAGTATCATGAAGAGAGGATAATTATATGAGAGAGTGTTCACTAGTGAAAGTATGATCCCTAGGCCTTGTTTCTAAACATTGAAACACCGTTTGCTACTAGATCTGTTGCATGTTTTCTTGCTTCCTTCTTGTTGCCTTTAGTCTTTACCCCACTGTCAAGCTCTTTTCTGGCACCGTTACCACTTGTATTTCACTATCTCTTCGCCGAACTAGTGCACCTATACACCTGACAAGTGTATTAGGTGTGTTGGGGACACAAGAGACTTCTTGTATCTTGATTGCAGGGTTGCTTGAGAGGGAATACCTTTGACCACTTCCTCCCTGAGTTCGATAAACCTTGGGTGATCCACTTAAGGGAAACTTGCTGCTGTTCTATAAACCTCTGCACTTGGAGGCCCAACAACTGTCTACAAGAATAGAAGTGTGTAGACATCAGTTCTTCATACCGAAGAGTTTCGATACACGAAGTCCTAGGGGCAGGCGAACCGACCTAGGGAATATCATCACCGCCATGCGAGCAGACAGGGTCCCTCCCTCGGCGGCATGTCTTGCGTATCGCCTCAACACTGAGGGTACATGTGACGTGTCCGTGTGCGAACAAGGTGGATGCTCATGTATTCATGTAAGTGTTTTCATCCTTACTTTCAGGTGTGTTTTGCCTCTCCTAATCGTTTTTCATCCTTACATAATCTTCTAGAAATCGCCAAGAGTCCACTTCCTAACCAAAAGAAATCATGTCTCTTTTTTTGGGTATGAATTCATATGTGAGCTACAAAATAAAACTAGAGATAGCTAAATATAAATAGTAGTGCTCCAATTTGCTACACCGAGCGCCCTAGCCGCGTTGTGCCAACGTCGTCGCCCTCCTGTCTCCATCAGGTCCATGGCGTGGACCTAAACCCTAGGGCCGGTGTGCCCTAGCTTCTCTCCTCTCTCTTGCGATAGCGCCACCAGATCGTCTACTCCATTTAGATCTAATCTTGACATCAATGGCGGAACACCGTATCTTCATCCATTAGATTCCTCGCTTCGTCAATGTGCCTAATCACATGACGATGTGTTGATGCTAGAACACTGGATTTGTCATTCTTCGTACTCCCTCCGTTCAGAAATATAAGACGTTTTAGTTTTGTGAATCAAATGTATCTAGACATATTTTAGTGTATATGTCGGTTTGGAGTGAACCTATACACTAAAAGGCGTCTAGATGTATTCATTTCATAAAGCTAAAATGTCTTATATTTCTGAACGGAGGGAGTAGAACACTGGATTTTAGCAATCATGCATGTAAGGACAGCTGAGGGCATCTCCACCGGGCTGGCCCATCCGATCGCTCCAAACAGTTTGTTTCTGTTCGTTTGGGTCGGTTCGCGATCGATATGGGGAGGGGGGCCGGCCTATCAGGCCAGCCGTGCCCAGCGGCGCGACCCATTTGTCCGCGCTTGGCCAGTGCTGGCCAGGGATTTCAAATGTTTGCAAATTTTGTCATGAAATTGATTTTTGGGAAGCAAATAAACTAGATTAGGTAATCAAATTGAAATAGTGCTTACATATAAGTAGTTCAGGATCTCATGGTTCGATAGAAAACAACTAAACCATCATTCAAATTATAGAAAACAAATAAAAGGATTAAACATTGAGGTTTTCCGTACGAGCCCATATATGCTCAATCAAATCCAGTTGAAGCCGTTCATGGGTTTGCCTGTGACGCAAATTTTCATGCACTTTCATGAAATCTTCCCAAGACTCTAGACCTGGCTCTGGCTCAACCAACTGACCCTGAAAGTCTCAAATTTTGGTACAAGATGTCACATCACACTCTTCCTCGACGATCATGCTATGCATGATGACACAAGCAGTCATCACATCCCACATGCTCTTTGTGCTCTAGGTTCTAGAAGGGTACCGAACAATAACCCACCTTGACTAAAGCACATCAAATGCTCGTTCCACATCCTTCCTAGCAGCCTCTTGCTCTTTCTCAAACCTCTTGCACTTCTCATCTCCAGGATTGCGGATTGTGTTCACAAAGGTGGCCCAGGAGGGGTAGATACCGCCAGCTAGATAGTAACCCATATCATATGGATTGCCATTGATCTGATAAGAAACATGTGGAGCATTGCATTTTGCCGGCCTAGCAAACACCAGAGACCTCTACATCACATTGATGTCATTGTTTGATCCATCCATGCCAAAAAAGAGTGCCAAATTCAGAGATCTTGTGATGCAACAGCCTCTAGTATGACGGTGCACCCCTTTGCATGCCCTTTGAACTGCCCTTGCCAACCAAAGGGACAGTTCTTCCACTGCCAATGCATGCAGTCGATGTTGCCAAGCATACCAGGAAACCCCCTTCTCTCGTTGATGGACAAAAGACGGGTAGTGTCTTCAGTGTTTGGCTCTCTTAGGTAAACTTTGCCAAAACACCGCAATAACCACGCTGCAAAACCAGTACATAGCCTCATGGCATGTGGACTCGCTCATGCGCATGTAGTCGTCGAGGAGGTCACCGGGAACTCCATATGCAAGCTGTCGAATGACAGCATAACATTTTTGGTAAGAGGAGAAGCCAATCTTACCGGTGCAATCGTACTTGGCCTCGAAGTAGTTATCGTACTCCATCACCCCATTGAGAATTTGAAAAAACAGGTCCCTCAACATCCGATAGCGGCGACGAAATGCCTTCTTTTTAAAGATTGGATCAGTTGGATGGAAGTAGTCCTTGTAAAGATGTATGTGGCCATCTTCTCGGTCGCGCTCCTGGTTGGTCAAGGCTGCTTGGACAAGCCACCCTGCTGGCGGGAGGTAGTGGTCGTGCACCATCTATGCAGCTGCCAGCAGAATCTTGGTATCACCGTCGGACTCCTCCTCGGATGATGACTCCACGAAATTTGTGTAGAAGAACTCCATTGCCCTTCTTTGGTTGCTGCCCATCTGCAAAATATGCGGCCGTCAATGGCGATGCCAACTACCACAGCGGGCCGGATAACCTAGAAAGAACCGGCGAACGTACCTCAAGCAAATGATCGAGCAGGTTGTGCACCACACAAAGGGTGTCACTCGTCCAGTCCATAGGCGGAGGCCGAAGGCGGTGGAATTGCCTGCGGCGCGTTCAGAAAACTCCGGCAACGCGTGTGGACTGTGGTGGCACTCGATATCAAAGGGGAGTCGGTGGCAGCAAGCGGTGGCGGCAAAGATTGCGCCTGCTCGAGACACGGGATATGGAGTACGAGGATTTGGGAGAGGAGAGCGTCTGTTGTGAAACTGGCGAGTGGGCCTGGGTGAATTATTGGGAGGATACGACATCTGTCCACGCGTTCGGACCGATGCAACCGAAACCTAGATTAGATGCACCGATAAATTAATTCGGACACGTTTATCCAGATAGATTAGCTACTGAAATACGTGTATACTCTATACGCCCACACGAATGAGTTCGAACCCGCTTAGACCGGACCGGTAAAGATGCCGTGATGCGGGGCTCCAACGGTTCTCCCATCATCCCATGCATCGGTGCACCGCTGTAGGCGGCGGGCACCGGACGATTCCACCCACGCGGACGCGGCTGTGCTCCCGCGTGAGAAAAAAATCCGCACTCGAGTTGGTCTGCGATAACACGTTTGATTTACATGGTGGGCTGTGAAGAGAAGAACGGCGCGTGGTGAACCGAAGCACGTGTATGAGACCAGCCATCTAGCTCGGGACATCTGCACACGAGCGAGGTTGCACGTTTAAATACCGGGCTCAAGACCTTTGGCTCGCCGATGAAGCATCAATGCAACTGTTATCAGCAGCCGAGGCAAGAGCTATCACTACCTACTTGGGCCGGGACTTTCCTGGAGGCCTGTAACCCTAGGTCTCCTGTGGAAGGGTGCGGGGGGCCAAAAGTGGGATGTTGGCGCCGGTCTCTTTTTTCTTCTTTGAGAAATCAGGTTTTTTTAAATAACACAACCTCACATCTTCCACACAAGCTTGAATCTCAGCCTCAAAAGGATCATCGCAACAGAGCAACCATCGGCAGGCTGAAAAAATAATTTGCCCCATCTTATTACGCAAAATCGTGCCAGTACCTCATGTTCCATCACTAGCTTGAAAAGATCCATCCACCGACAATTTTGCCCAACCCGAAGGAGGACAACATCACAACAAGCTGGGACAGGTAGCTGGCTTAGGCGCGGATATTTCATGTGAACATAACAACGGTTGCTTGCCTTTTATCGTGGCTTCTAGTGTCAAAGACGAAGCATCCTTCACCAACTTAATATAACTGCATAAAGATGCATAAGAACCTTGATGAGCCTTCAACGGAAGGGAGTGGTTTATCATGGGTTATCTCATTCCGTACAGGCCACAAGCAGAATATTATTTAGCATCTCCATTGGAACTTTAGCTACCACCTCTTTAAACCAAGCATGTGGATTTACCTCAAGGTTAGAGTCAATGGGAAGCAACCATGATTCCCCCATCTTACTCCAGAGCCGATAAGCATGCACACACCTAAATAGAGCATGCACCACATGCTCAATCTCGCGACTACAGATGCGGCAAGAACCTGAGACCGGAATATGACGACCACACTTGTTATCCTCTGTAGCTAGCGCATTCTTCCACGCGAAAACCTTCACCTTGGGAGGTACATTGGAACTCCAAATCTTCTTCCAGGCCGAATCCGTTTTATCTAGCAGAGCATTCGAAGCCGCAAATATGCACTGCTCCGGGTGTAGTGACAGGGCCAGCTTGTATGCACTGCGCACCGAGAACAAATCGGATTTCTCAGGTTGCCACACTAAGAGATCCTCATTCAAGTGTGACGTTCTAATCTTCAAGATCACTTCTGCATCCATTGGAATAAATGTATTACGCACTAGATCTGATTTCCAATTTCCATGTTCATCAAGTAATTCAGAAACTCTGTGTAACCGTCAATTGCCTCTAACAGAATAAACCTTGCCATAGGACTGTCTCGGTAACCAACTATCACGCCAAATTCTGACATTACTACCATCTCCAATTCGCCAAACAACTTTGATAAAACTTCATGTCAGAGTACAAAGGGTCTTGTTTTTTCCTCTATGATTTAAATTTAGAAAAAAGTGAGAAAGGGACTAAACGCAGCGCCCCTGGAGCGGACATCATCCAATCGATAGGGGAGACCGGGAAGATGTGTAGTGCATCTTCTGCATCTTCCCTGCAACATCATCCAATCGGTAGGGGAGACCGGGAGAGATGAGAGACACATGAGAATCAAGTGAGAAAGGAAGGATGATACCTCAGTCCCTCTATGACCAGAGGCACCAGAGGAGGGAGGAGGCAGCCGCGCAGGAGAGCAGCAGACGCCGCGGCGCCATTGCCATCAGATGGAGAAGAGAAGATCCCTGGCTGCTGCTGCTACTCGAGACGGACACCATGGCCACAAGCTGCTGCCGCTCCCGCACATCTGCCTCCTCCCGACGCAGTCCTGCCTTGGTCGACGACGGACGGCCAGGATCTAACCGACCGGACGGTTCGGACCACCTGTGCCTAATCGGATGGCCAGAAGTTCGTTGGAAGCTCTATTCGACCGCTCATGGTGCAGATGGACTCTAAGAGCTCGGGAGGGGGTGGGGGTGGGGTGTTGGGGGGGATATATAGTACCAACGAGTGTATATACACGTGCACACAAGAGGGGCATAAGAGTATCACACATGCAGGGAGAGCTCTGAGCTGATGAGTTGTGTCAGCAGCTCCTTCATCCAACATAACAAAAGAAGATGCCAAATTTCCAATAGATAGTTAAATATTAAGTGGAATATTCGGCAGTTCATTCTCTCAATACCATTGGTGGCTGTTGCCTTGTTGGTGCTGAGGAGGATTTACCAATTTGAGATGTGCTAGTGGTAGTACATACTGGTGCTTTTCCAATTTGTTTGCAGTTGTAACTAACTAACTAACTAACCACGTGCCATCATAAGTAAACAACAATGAAATAATCAGACAGATACAAATGCAAACGATCAACAAAATCAATTAGAAAGGGGAAGGGGCAAGAATGGGCAGGAAACAGAACCATGAGTAGCATCAGCGGCAAGAGAAAGGCCGAGAAGCACCAAGTCACCACCGCTGGCGTCACAGACCAAAGATGATAAGGCTTTCGGGGGAGTTAAGCGCGGCATGGCTGGAGGCGTTCGGGCTGTAGAAACTCGAGAGCAGCATTGACGGCTTTGGCTCCATCTACCACAGCATCTTCCGCTCTACCAGCGGCGGACAGGTCGCCCTCTTGTTCGAGAGCCCCAACAAGTGCAGCCTGCAGGTCAAGAATGAATCGCTCGTTAAGATGCCATATTTTTCAGAAATAATCTTTGGTCTTTCTGTGAAAGAGGTAAAGATCATGAAGAATTTTTATACAACAACAAATTCACCGGGACACGGATATCCAGTAATGTCAACTTATATCAAAGAATGCAGAAGGCCTACCCAAGCAGACATGAATGAATATTTCAACCAGAAGGCACCCAAACAGGCACCGACGGAGGCTCAATAGGACTGGGGAGATGAACACAGCTCATATACTAAAACAGGAACTGTACCCAAGAGAGAAGAGATCAGGGGGAAAAAGGGACAGCGCCCTCGACAGCTTCAGTAGCGCGCTCAAGGTCAGCGAGGATGTCTTCGGCTCCGTCTACCACACAATCTTCATCTCAAGTGTGATGCTTCATCCACCAACATCACTCAGTCCTGAGGTAACAAAACCAACATCAGCCGGATCCACCACATGAAACATCCTTTTATTCTTGAGAGGATTCCTTGTGTTGTTATGAACAAGTTGATGCTCAGGAGAGTTTCCTAACAGAAAGTGATAAGAGTTATTATTTGTACAAAAAATGAGAAGAATTAGCTGAGCACACTGAATAGAAATACATCCTGTTGGACACTGCACAGATGGTAATATATGTGAAAGATATGTACAACGTGATGTGAAAGATCGGTACAACGTGAGAACATAAGAGATAATTGATGGTTTTCGCAAAATCGGTGCCCACGGCAGTTGGTCATGCTCCCGCCGCTGCTCATGGTGCGGAGGTGGGCCCCCTCTGTTGTGATTCCCGCCGCCGTTCTTCTGCTCGGCTCGCATCATCGGGGTTGTGGAAGTGGCATCTTCAAAACCAGCATCGGACTGAGCAAGCTCCACCTTGGTTCCCTCACCAGTGCCACGCCTCCCCTTCCTTGGTCCATCAGACAGCGGCAAGCAAGCGCACGTCGATACCTCTCTCCTGCTCACAATGTTGCCGCGCCTGCTGTCTGAAGCTACGGAGGAGGAAGCGTTCGTTGACCGTACCTACAACTGAAGGGAGACACTTGGCCAACTTGGCTACTTTGGGAGAGTTCGATATCCCCATCTTCTGGCTGGCATTCTACAGTACTTCCCCCACAGTATCCAAACAAGGCAAAAAAATCAAAGAGCAGTTGTACAAACTGTACAAATTTGTTGCAGCCTGCTGTTCAAACTATACACAAATTGAACATAAGCAAGGGATTTTCACAGATGTTTGTGTGCCTAGATTTTCAGAGATGCTTATGTGATTGAATCGATTCATTGTTTAACCCCTGTCGAGCGCTAGACACAGATTCAGAATCGAGCTTCAGAGATAATATATTACCTCGTAGTCGTAGCCAGTGTCCTCCCCGTCGCAGTAAAGCCGCCGGGTCTCGCCGGCATCAGGGTATTGACCGTTCGATTCAGGTCGTCGGCCGCTGGAATAGGGCCTCCCACCTCACCTGGCCATAGCGGACGCTCTAGCTACTCCTTGCCTCCGCCTCTGCATGTCCGACGGCCTCTCACGGCGGGGAGTGAGCGGCAGCGTGCCCTCTGGTGCAGGAGTAAGAGAATACACGTTGGATCCGGGTAGTGGGCCGTGAATACAAGAACGGAGCGTAGTGGGCCCAAAGACGTGTATGAGCCCAGCGATCCAGCTCGGGGCATCTGCACACGAGCGAGGCTGCGCGTTTAGTCCCAAACTGCTGGATTAGAAACGCCCGGTGCTGCTTATACAGTGTTCAACAGCTTTGCCTCGCCGATGAAGCATCATTGCAACCGTTATCAGCAGCCGAGGCAAGAGCTGTCACTACCTGCTTTGGTCCGGACCTGGCCCGACGGCCTGTAACCATAGGTCTTCTCCTTGAGGGTGCGGGGGGTCCGAAGTACGACGAGGCGTTGGTCTCTTTTTTGTGTACAACATTTTTCCTTACCTTTCCAGACCGAGGAGTTTATATTGGAAGCATGGTGCCGGCCTTTTTTTACCTTCTGGTTCTAGTCCTCTTCTTCTATGTTATTTTTACCTATTTTATAATCATATTTATTTGTTGGCGCGTGCGCTAGATCGTTGTTCCGGGTGCACCTCTAAAAAAACAAGTCTCTGTTGTCCTTGTCTTATACAGAATAGAAAAGAAAAAGACTCTATGTAATTATCGCACCCTCCACCTACCGCTGCTCCAGAATGCAGTCCTGAGCACGCCAACAAAAAAGGAAGTTCCGTGTATTAATTTCCTTTTTCTAGAAATTGGAAGTACTATAACGTTTGAACCACATGTCGGAATTAAGATCCGTTTTCACTTTCGGAACCCTTGCAACGAATTCTTCAAAACTAGATCCCATTTGTATATGTTTCGGCAAAAAAAATTGACATGCAACTTTTGTGTGTGTAACACCCTCAGAATCGGACCTATACAAGTTTGAGCAAAATTCGCCAAACCCGCATAGAAACGATTCAAAGGTGCCCACCAGGCACTTTCGTGCGGGTGGAAAACGAAGTAATAACATTACACAACAGTCCTCGATGGGACCCATGCAGATATATATCTGACTCAAAGAGTCAAGAATACAGATATAATATACAAAGATCCAAATCACCTTGAAAGCGATAGCGTGTCCAGCTACGGACAAGATGCAAATGGGGCTAAGAGCCCTGAAGAATAACCAATGGCGTCCATAACCACGCGAGCCAAGCCGGAAGGTAACCTCGCTAACGTCGATCTCAAACCCGCTTAAACAAAGGGTGCCGACAAAGGGCAAAGGAAAAAGAGGAGCGTCAAGATCGAGGCGATGCAGCGAGGCTAGAATTCGCGGTCCTCGCCTACAGGTATATGGTGGATCGACGGCAAAGTGATGCACTAAACATCCTATAGAGACTCGATACAACTGGCGGTTATCAGAGAGGGGTGAGAAGTACCTATTCGGAACCAACCTGATTCTATCATCAAACAAACCCATCCTGGCGTTTTCCCCTCGAGACCAAACGAGGAAGTCATCCGAGGAACTCACACGATTGGCGTTTATTTATTCGTTATAGTTGCGGCACTTTACTAGTCGGGTTTAGATAATCGTCCGATAAAGTAAGCGATGGGCACTTTTAGTTAACCATTCCGTTATAGTGGCAGCACTTACTAATCGATATGAATAGCATGAGATAACCCTTAAACCAGCGCTTGTTGGTACTTTTATTCAGCCAATTCGTTGTAGTTGCAATACTTACTAGTCAACGGTGCATGGCGACAAACCAATCAAGCAATTGTGGGCAGTATTAATTAGCCATTCCATTATAGTGAAGCGAATTACTAGTCATTATAAAGTCAAATTTATAGCAATAAACTTTAGTTATGCTTGTCTATTATCGAGATACTGTGCTCCAATTCGTCCATATCCTCGGACACGTCTTTGAAAGTTTTACCGGCGGGTGCACCAATAGAAACACACGCCGATCAACCTCGGAAAAACCAACTCAAAACCCAACGAGGCTTTCACATGAACAATCACAGGATTCAGAAATATTTCAGGCCACCCTTAAGTAGATCCATAACGAAGCCGGTGACTCGAGACGGACTCAAGGTTTGGGTAGACGGTGTGAACGATCGGGAACCCGAAAGTGTGGCTGGGCTTGTCGACACCGCGGAATCGTGTCCCGATCCTAAACAGTACAGTGTGCTCCTCGCACAATCGTAATTACATAAGTAGCATGGCATAAGTACAGGATCGTAAATAAAACCTCAAACTAGTTTGTGGCCCCAATAAATAAGACTGAATCAAGCTCTGGCTCAGGGGGGTCCCATATACCTCCCGGATGTGGATAGCACGATAAAACAAGGAACAGGTATCAAGTACTCGGGGTCTTACGGGACACAAGTGGGCGTTCGGAAACCAAATATTATCTATCACCCACCGATGCCTCTGCTTATTTCAATTTTAGTTGTTAAACAGAAATTAAAGTGACGATAAGTAAAACTAGAATCATCTCCAACATCAACATGCGGCAAGGCTCCAACAACTGTGGCATTTGACGACACGCAACAGCACTTAGGCAAGCGACTACGGCGCGCAAGTCCAACTATCTACCAAAACAACAGGTAATAGGATGTGTCCAAGGCAATATAAGGCTGCAGGGGATATCACAGGTACGGAAACTAAAGCATCGCAACACAGATAGCAATAGAACAATAGGAGGGAATAAATACTATAAAAGTAAGATAGGTAGAAAGGGGGAGATGCTCGCCTGAAAACATTGCCGGAAGGTTCAACCGAAGATCGGGGCGACGCTCACATCAACTCAACGGCCTTATCCGCGAAGAAGCAAAACACTAGAATAAACACCGGATGCAATATTTAATACAACGCAGAAGATCGGCATGATGCATGTATGATGCATGGCATGGCAAAGGTGCGATGCAATTAGGTCAATATTAAGCGGAACCGGGGTCCCGACAATTAATTAAACGGTTCAAGTTATTTAGCTACCCCGCAAATTAAATGTTGTTTTCGCATGGCAAAAGATAGTACCGGGTTCGCTACACCAATTTAAATGAGGCCAATATGAGACTAGATTTGCCCGCATATGGGCCCCATATTTAATTATTAGGTGAATCGGCATAAGGCCCCCAAACCACAAGACAATATGCATGCATGAACAATTAAGATGCGACAAGTTTATTATATTATAAAATAGGGTTCTCGGAAAGGGGTTCACACATTGAGGGGTCTCGACGAACTTGGGGTTCCGGGGTTCGGGGTCGGTCTCAGGGTTCAGGGTTCGGCGAGGTCCAGATACCAGAGGAGAACTTGGTGCCTGGCGGTCGATCTTGTCGGCGATGGCGAACTTGAGCGGATCGGTTACCGGGGTCTTCGGATCCGTGAAGTAGATCTTGTCGCACGGGCGTCAATGCTTCCGGGAAGGAGAACTTGGCGATCCCGAGGGTCTTGGTGTTCGACGGGGTTCGGGCGCGCCGGGATCGGTCTTCGGACCCGAGATCGCTCTTCGGATCGGGCTTCGGGATCCGGGAAGAAGAGCTTGATGTCCCTTGTCGGAGATCTTGGCTCCTAGCCTCAGCACCCCTAGAGGACTTGGGTCGGCGTTTGGTTGGCTTGTCCTCGAGATCTTTTCGCGGTCTAACTCATATAACCACGTCGTCAAAACATTGTTCTTCGGGCGTCTGATCTGGAGGCCACCAATCCCATGCCACTCTTGCATCACCACACCATGATCACCAATCTCACCTCTGCCTAGCTCTGAAGCATACAACACATCCACAAAGGACCAAAACACCGCACGTCACGAGCAGCATAAACACATTAGTACACGCTTCCACGAACACAAACAACAGGGATGCGCAGAGCTTGCCGAACAACTGCAGATGGAACAGCGGCCGCCCAAGATGAGGAGGGTCTCGCGGGTGGTCGGCCGGCTCGCGGGGAGAGGGGGCCACGTCGCGGCTCGGGGACACGCACGGGAACGGCGGGCTCCTGAAGACGGGGACGACGGGGTTCCAGCGGGGCTCTGCTCGGGGCGAGCACATGGAGGAGGGCGCCCCTGGCAGAGGGGACGGAGGGCTCACATGGCGAGGAGCTCGCAGGGGGGCTGCGAGAGGAGGTAAGGCGGTCAGACGGAGGAGACGAACGGGGAGATCGCTGCGGTGGGGTGGTTCGTCGGGGAGGAAGAGGGAGGGCGAGGCACTCGTGGGGCTACACGACAAGGCCTGGGAGGAGGCGGGCCAGAGATCGCTGCGCGAGCAGCAACGACAGAGGCGGCGGTGGTGCTTAGCGATGGGGATAAGGGAGGCGCTTGCGGGGAGAGGGAGATGGAGGGGGAGAGAGGAACGGGCGCTGGGGTCATTGTGGGTGGGGCCAGGTGTCGGGCGATGCGGGAGAGCGGGTGGGAGTTGCTGGCACGCGCGTGCCTTGCGTTCGGCGGCGGCGGGGTGGGGCGAGGGGAGGCTTTAGGCCAGATAGGTTTGGATGGTGGGGATTGGGGATTAGGGCTAGGTCAGGAACGGGTCGGTTCCGACGGTGGTTAGCTGGGCCAAGTCTGTTTGGGCTGGGGTAGTAGCTGGCTAGCTGGGCCACTGGCCTAGCTGACTGGCTCCCCCCTAAATAAATATATGTCAGATACTGATTTTAAAACGTAAAACATTTTAAAATAGTTTTAGACAAATATTTTGAGTACGGCAATAGAGCGTGTTGATTTGAAATAAAAGATAGAAGTAATGTAAAAAAAAAGAAAATAGGCTTTTAGGGAAAATAGTTTAGTGCAAAATATGCATGATGTCATGATGATGCACAAAATATAAACAACAGGCGATTTTCTAGTAGTGGATTTACCCGGGGTGCTACAGTGTGCGACTGACCAACTTTGATTCATGACAAAACAACTTTTGTGCGCTGAGGGAAAACTACATCAAAGCCCAGTAAGGCAACTTTAGTACCCGTCTGAGCAACTTTGGTGCCTGTCTGAGCAATATTCGTATCTTGACAAATTTGAGTCACCTAATAAGCCTGGTGAGACAACTTTTGTGCCCAGTAAGCAACGTTTGTGTCCCAGTAAGCAAAGTTGCCTAGCCGGGCACCGAAAGTTTTCCCGCCGGGAAAAAGTTGCCTCTCTGGGCTTCAAAGTTGCCTCGCTGGGCACCAAAGTTGCCTCGCCGGGAAAATTTTGCCTCGCCGGGCTCTAAAGTTGCCTCGTCGGGCTCCGAAGTTGCCTCGTCGGGCTTCAAAGTTGCCTCGCTAGGCACCAAAGTTGCCTCGTCGGGCACCAAAATTGCCTCGTCGAGAAAAAATTGCCTCGTCGGGCTCCAAAGTTGCCTCGTCGGGCTCCAAAGTTGCCTCATCGGTGATGCAACTTTGGAGCCCAACGTGATGCAACTTTGGAGCCCGACGAGGCAACTTGTGCCCAACTTTGGAGGTCAAGAAGGCAACTTGTGCCCAACGAGGCAACTTTGGTGTCCGACGGGGAAACTTCTGTGCCTAACGAGGCAACTTTTGCCTAACTTCGGAGGCCGACGAGGAAACTTATACCCGTCGAGGCAACTTTGGTGTCCGATGGTGCAACTTCTGTGTCTGACGAGATAACTTGTGCCCAACTTCGGAGGCCAACGAGGCAACTTGTGCCCGACGAGGCAACTTTGGTGTTCGACAGTGCAACTTCTGTGCCTGACAAGGCAACTTTGGTGCCCGATGAGGCAACTTTGAAGCCCGACAAGGCAACTTGTTCCCTACTGAGCAACTTTAGTGCCCGACGAGGAAACTTCTGTGCTAGACAAAGCATCTTCGATAGTCCAATAGGATGGCGGTGTGGCAGTGGGTGGGGACGTCCCTTCTTCGGGTAAGCCGCTGCCCGCCGAGGAAACTTCGAAGCCTGAAGTTGCTCAGTAGGGAACAAGTTGCCTTGTCAGGCTTCAAAGTTGTCTCGTCGGACACCAAAGTTTCTCAGTAGGTAACAAGTTGCCTTGTCGGGCTTTGAAGTTGCCTCATCGGGCACCAAAGTTTCTCAGTAGGGCACCTGAAGAAGGCATCATTTTTTGCGCACTAAATTTGCTTTGCCGCACACCAAAGTTGTTTGGTCGACACCAAAAGTTGCTATGTCAGACACTAATTACTTCGTCGACACCAAAGTTGTTTCGCCGCATACAAAATTTTCCAAGTCGTTACCAAAGTTACTTCCCCGGACACCAAAGCTGCCCAGTCGGCAACAAACTTGCTATGTCAGACAACAAAGTTGCTTCGCTGGACACCAAAGTTGTTTTTATTGCAAAGTTGTCTCGTGCACAAAAGTTGCTTTGTCATGCACAAAAGTTGCTTTGTCGTGCATAAAAGTTGCTTATTAAAAAAGTTTGTTAAAACATAGGAAAACAGGATCTAATTTTGAAGATCTCGTCGCAAGGGTATCAAAACTAAAATGGATCATAATTTCGATGCAAGGTTCTAAAGTTATCGTGTTTGAAATTTTTCAAAAAAGAATTAATTACATGACGACATTTTATTTGCATGCATCTGAAAGAGTTGGTAATTAATGGACCACGTGGGCTTGTCAGTTTGGATTCCTCTTCATTTCCATTTGGTCAACGGGGGAAAAGAAACTTTGCGATATGAAGCGCTCATAACGTCAATCCAGCGTCCACTAGGCTGGTCCTTTTATGATATTCACACGTATTAAAATAGATACTTTCTCCATCCTGGTTTAAAGGACATAATTATGCAATACCAAAATATTTAGCCACAAAAGTATTTAATCTCTATAATTACTCCGGTGTGAACAGAACAAATGCTTGCATGCACATGTCCTGATTCCAGTCCTCCTCTTCTATGTTATTTTTACCTATTTTATAATATTCCCTCATATTAAAATAGATATTTCCTCCGTTCCGGTTTAAAGGACACAATTTTCAAATCATGCAATCCCAAAATATTTATCCGCAAAAGCATTTAATCTATGTAATTACTTCGGTGTAAAAAAAATAAAATGCTTGCACGCACATGTCCTGATTCTAGTTCTCCTCTTCTATGTTATTTTTACCTATTTCCTAATATTCCCTCGTATTAAAATAGATACTTCCTCCGTCCCGATTTAAAGAACACATTTTTCAAATCATGCAATCCCAAAATATTTTTCCGTAAAAGCATTTACTCTCTGTAATTACTCCGGTGTAAAAAGAATAAATGCTTGCATGCACATGTCCTGGTTCCGGTCCTCCTCTTCTATGTTATTTTTACCTATTTTATAATATTCCCTCGTATTAAAATAGACACTTCATCCGTCCCGGTTTAAAGGACACAATTTATAAATCATGCAATTCCAAAATATTTAGCCGCAAAAGCATTTAATCTATGTAATTACTTCAGTGTGAAAAGAACAAAATGCTTGGATGCACATGTGTAAACAAATGTGAACACTTTGCTAGCTATTTTTCTCCTCACGCATGTTTTTCTCCATACTATAAAATGGACCAATCACAAGACAGCTAGGGCCAGAGAATTGCAAATTATGTCCTTTAAACCTAGACGGAGGGAGTATCTTAGGTTTTTCAAAATTTGGATGAATCTATATACTAAATAGTGTCTAGATTCATCCAAATTTCAATAAATTTAAGAATCTATTTTGAGACGGAGGGGGGAGGGGTACCTCTTCTGTTCTAAAATAAGTGATTTGAATTTGTCTAAATTCGCATGTGTTGGAACATGTATTAGTATGTAGATTCATAAGAATCTAGACAAATCGAAGTCACTTATTTTGAGACCGAGAGATTATTAAAAAGAAACGCGTCTCTACAAAAATTTGGTCCGGACCTGGTGCGACGACCTGTAACCCTAGGTTTCCTCTTCGAGGGTGCAGGGGGGGGGGGGGGGCTGAAGTAGGACATGGTGTCGGTCTCTTTTTTTGTGTACCACATTTTCCCTTACCTTTCAGGTCGAGGAGTTTACATTGCAAGCATGGTGCCGGTCTTTTTTACCTCCTGATTCCAGTCCTCCTCTTCTATGATATTTTTACTTATTTTATAAGTAAGGAGATTTGGATTTGTCTAAATTCACATGCACGAGGACATGCATCAGGACATGTAGATTCATAAGAATCTAGACAAATTGAAATCACACTAGTGGAAATGAGGCCTTTGGTTGAGATCGGAAATGGGCTTTAACACCGGTTCTTCTACGAACCGGTGTTAAAGGGGGCGCCCGTATCAGCGTGGTCCGGAAAGCAAAAAGGAGCACCCCCTTTAACACCGGTCTGAGCCACGAACCGGTGTTAAAGGCCCTGCACCAGTGCCCCGTGCAGCCCCCCCTTTAACACCGGTACGTGGCTTGAACCGGTGTTAAAGGGGGTGCGGCTATATAACACACCGCAGCCCACACCCCTCTCTCTCCTTTTGTCACTCTCTCATTTTGGAGCTTAGCAAGAGGGTGAGATGTGTACTAGTTTGTGTTTTTCCCTATGCACAAGAGGTGTTCGGTGAAATGTTCGAGAGCTCGAATTAAGTTTTCTCGTTGCTCTTTCCTTCTCGGTCGAGGTCGGCAACTTTATCCTTTCATGTGTCATTGATGTACTATATAAGTGGTCATCTCCCTATTAATTTTTGATATACTATATAATGCAGATGAACCGACAATGGATGTACGGTGACCGATGCACTTCCGAGTACATTACAGGCCTCCAAAATTTCATCGTTGTGGCTAATGCAAACCGTGGTCACAATGGTTTTATGTGTTGTCCGTGTGTTCACTGTCAGAACAAGAAAGACTACTCAAATACCAGAACCATTCACGCCCACCTGCTTCGATCTGGTTTCATGCCCAACTATAATTGTTGGACCAAGCACGGAGAAAAATGGGTTGTGATGGAAGACAACGAAGAAGAAGAGGATGATGACAACTATCATAATATGTATCCCAAATACGATGATACTGCAATGGGGGTAGATAATGAAGATCAAGAGGCAGCAGATGGGCCCGCTGATGATGATCTTGGTCGGGCCATTACTGATGCAAAGGAAGAATGTGAAACTGAAAAGGAGAAGGAGAAGCTGGAGCAGATGTTAAAGGATCACAAAACATTGTTGTACCCAACTTGCGAAGATGGCCACAAAAAGCTAGGTACCATTGGTTCTTTGCATGGAAGCGAGAACGTGTGGTGATAGCGCATTTTCAAAGTTGTTGGTAAAAATGAAGAATATGCTTCCAAGAAATAATGAATTTCCTGACAGTACATACCAAGCAAAGAACGTTGTCTGCCCTCTAGGATTAGACGTGCAGAAGATACACGTCTGCATTAATGACTGCATCCTCTACCACTGTGAGAAGTACGAGAATTTGGATGCATGCCCGGTATGCACTGCACTGCGGTATAAGATTAGACGAGACGACCCTGGCGATGTTGAGGGCGAGGCCCCTAGGAAGAAGGTTCCTGCCAAGGTTATATGGTATGCTCCTATAATACCACGGTTAAAACGTCTCTTCGGAAATAAAGAGCATGCCAAGTTGTTGCGATGGCACATGGAAGACCATAAGAAAGACACGATGTTGAGACACCCCGCTGATGGGTCACAGTGGAGAAAAGTCGAGCGAGAGTACCCGGACTTCGCACGTGACGCAAGGAACTTAAGATTTGGTATAAGTACAGATGACATGAATCCTTTTGGTGAGCAGAGTTGCAGTCACAACACCTGGCATGTGACTCTATGTATCTATAACCTTCCTCCTTGGTTGTGCATGAAGAGGACATTCATTATGATGTCAGTGCTCATCCAAGGCCCGAGGCAACCCGGCAACGACATTGATGTATACCTAAGGCCATTAGTTAAAGAACTTTTATAGCTGTGGGCCAAACCAGGTGTACGTATGTGGGATGAGAATAAAGGGGAGCCATTTTGACCTATGAGCATTGCTTTTTGTAACCATCAATGATTGGCCTGCTCTTAGTAACATTTCAGGGCAGACAAACAAGGGATTCAAAGCATGCACGCACTGTTTAGATGAGACTGAAAGTGTATATTTGGATAAAATGTAAGAGGTTGTGTACCTAGGGTATCGTTGATTTCTTAGAACACGCATCCGAAGAAAGAAAGGCAAGCATTTCAAGCGTCTGGCGGAACCGGAGAAGCTTTGTCCTCCGTACCGGTGAGGAGGTATTTGGTATGGTCAAGGACCTAGAAGTAATCTTTGGAAAAGGTCCTGGCAGTCTATCTGTTCCGAATGACGATGCCGGACACGCGCCCATGTGGAAGAAGCAATCTATATTTTGGGACCTACCCTATTGAAAGTCCTAGAGGTTCGCTCTTCAATAACGTGATGCACGTGACGAAGAATGTTTGCGTGAACCTGCTAGGATTCCTAGGAGTGTATGGAAAGACAAAAGATACACCGGAAGTACGGCAGGACCAGCAATGTATGAAAGACCCTGAAGAGCCTATGCATCCTGAGAACGAGAAGGGGAAATGACGCTACTTAACTCCTGCCAGCTACGCTCTTACCAAAGCAGCGAAAGAAATATTTTTTGAATGCCTGAGCAGTATCAAGGTCCCATGTGGATTCTCGTCGAATATAAAGGGAATAATAAATATGGCAGAGAAAAAATTCCAAAACCTGAAGTCTCATGACTGCCACGTGATTATGACGCAATTGCTTCCGATTACATTGAGGGGGCTTCTACCTGAAAATGTTCGAGTACCCATTGTGAAGCTATGTGCATTCCTCAATGCAATATCTCAGAAGGTAATCGATCCAGAAAGCCTACTAGGGTTACAGACAGATGTGGCCCAATGTCTTGTCAGCTTTGAGTTGGTGTTCCCACCACCCTTCTTCAATATTATGACACATCTCCTGTTTCACCTAGTAGAAGAGATTGCCATTCTTGGTCTTGTATTTCTACACAATATGTTCCTCTTTGAGAGGTACATGAGAGTCTTAAAGAAATATGTTCATGACCGTGCTAGGCCAGAAGGAAGCATCTCCAATGGCTATGTAACAGAGGAGGTCACTGAGTTCTGTGTTGATTTTATTCCTGACCTTAAGGCGATTGGTATTCCAGAATCACGACATGAGGGAGACTGCATGGAAAAGTCAATCTAGGATGTAAAGAAATGATATGTAGGTACGAGCATTCTCTCAATAAAGCACACTACATGGTTTTATAAAGATCTATCTTGGTTGCCCCGTGTATCAATGAACACAAGAATTTTATACGCCTCAAACACCCGGGACAGTCTGATGAATGCATTATAAGTGAACACATGGCGAGTTTTGGCGGCTGGCTGCAAAGACTTCTCACGAATAACACCACTGTTGGAGATCAACTGTACTTGTTGGCCAGGACACCATCTTCGACTGTATGTACTTTACAAGGGTACGAGATAAATGGGAATACATTTTACATGATAGGCCAAGATAAAAAGAGCACCAACCAAAACAGTGGTGTCCGGTTCGATGCAGCAGAAGACAATGGGCAAAAGACCACGTATTATGAGTTCATAGAGGAGATATGAGAACTTGACTATGGACCTAATTTTAAGGTCCCCTTGTTTCGGTGCAAATGGGTCAAGCTAACAGGAGGAGGGGTTGAGGTAGACAAGAAGTAAGGAATGACAACAGTGGATCTCAACAATCTTATGAAGGTAGACAAGAACTTAGACGAACCATTCGTCTTAGCCAATGATATGGCTCAGGTTTTCTATGTGAAGGACATGTCTACCCAACCGAAAAAAAGAAAAAATAAGCAAACGGATACATCACACGATGATCCAAAGCGTCACATAGTTCTTTCAGGGAAAAGAAACATCGTGGGAGTGGAGGACAAGACAGACATGTCAGAAGATTATAATAAGTTTGATGAAATTCCGCCCTTTAGAGTGAAGACTGACCCAACCATCCTGTTAAACGGTGCTGATACTCCATGGTTACGGCCGACGCGATCATAAGATTGACTATATGTATTAATTGAGCCATTTTTGGCACATATATGTATCTCAAAATAGAAATCAATGTCATATTTCTTCTGTTAACACTATATGTATTAAATGAGCCATTTTTCTTCCCGCCATTTTCTTCCTGCCATTTCTTCCCGCAATTTTTTCCTGCCATTTCTTCCCGCCAGTTTTTCCCACCAGTTCTTCCCTCCAGTTATCTTCCTGCCATTTCTAATTATATATATGTAGGGTTGGCCTCCATTGTCATTGCATATCTCTAGACTCATACCTGCAACCTCATCACTCTTTCCCATGGCTTCCACTGTACCACTAACCCCTAGGGAGGTGGAGGCGCTTTGCGCCTCGAACTACCCCCTCGCAGACTCTGCGTCCCGGCATTTGTTCTTTGGCCGGAGCCGTGCCGGTTCCTCCTGTCCCTCTAGGTGTGGCGCGCCGGATGGCCATCACGAACCACTACTACTTCGAGCTCACGCTGGAGCAGCGGAGGAATCCTAGATGGCATCCCGACTATTTCCCGACTTGGGAAGCCTTCTTCGGGGATCGGTGTGAGAGGGAGCTCACCAGGCACGAGGAGGACGACCCACCTCCTCCGAAACTTCAACGAGGCCGACTGTCGGCTGTGGTGGCGTGGCCGGACTCTCTAGAGCGTCATGTCCTATGACACTGCCGCCGACTCTAACCCCCGTCTGCGGGACCCTCAAGTCCAGCCCACGCGTACTCAGCCTTCAAGGTTCAACTATGGCGACCCCGACGACGACAGCGACGACGGCCATGGCGAGTACGACGACTAAAGTGGCGAGTATTACATGTGTAGGCAGGAGCATGACTGAATCACTCCAACATTCTAAAACAAGTTCGGCCGATTGTGACTTAATCTGGATGTATATTAATTTTCAGTTCTTCTATGTATCTTAATTTTTAATCGTGTTTTGTGAGTTGCGTTATGTACTTTAATTCCAGTTCTATCGTAATAAAAAAAATTCCCTCCCTTTTCCTCCCGCGCATTCTGCCCGCCCTTTCCCATATGTTACTAGTTTGAATAGTTCGAATTTTATTTTCAAAAAACAAAAAATGTTTTAGGATTAATTATTCAAATACAAACAATTTTCATGTTGAAAGTTTTGTCAGATTCCAAAGTGTACAAAAGATGCTAAATTTAAATATCCAAACAATTCAAAAATGTTACAAAATAAAATATGATTTTGTCTAATAAAATATGGTTATATTCCTTTCCAGATGCTTAATATTTCTTAAGTTCAAAGTTTTAGGGTTTGACTATTTTATTTTTGTCTTAATTGAATAATCAAAATTTATATGTAAGTGTTTTAATCAGTTTGAAAATTTTCATCTACAGTAACTATAAAATGTTTTTATATGAATGGATAGATCTTATTTTTCTGAAAATTATGATATATTATTCATATTTTTCTAAGTTACAATGAAAAGATATGAATTTTCTAAATTCTATCCTATTTTTTGAATTAAAAAAGCCCCCACCCCTTTAATGTACGAAATAAATGCCCCCCTTTAACACCGGTTCCAGCCACGAACCGGTGTTAAAAGAAATGTAGCGCACCCCCTTTAACACGGTTCGATCACGAACCGGTGTTAAAGGAGTCTGAATGAATCCCTCTTAACACGGTTCATGGTCTGGAACCGGTGTTAAAGTGTGGTTAAAGGCGCCGCCTTCCTCTTCCTCTTCCCCCAATCGATCGATGCAGAGGAGCGCGGAGAAAGCAGACGCAGCCGCCAGTGCTCGACGCCTTCACCGTCCGCCGCGTCCACCATGCCCGCCACCGCGCTGCGTCCGCCACCCGTCCACTCGCGGAACCGCCGCCACCGCCCAAGAACCCATGAGCCTCCGCCCGCCGCCCGCCGTCCACGCGGTGCCGCTCCTCCCCAAACCCCGGCCGACGAGAGTTTGCCGGTGAGAGGGAGCTTATTAATTTATATATATTGTTGTATATATATTTGATTGTTGTATATATTTGATTGTACATATAATTGTTGATATGTTTGATTGTTGTATATAATTTATTGTACATATATTGTTGTATATATTTGATTGTACATATATTGTTGTCTATATATTGTGGTATATATTTGATTGTTGTATATATTTGATTGTTGTATATATATATTGTTGTATATATATTGTTGTATGAATATATGCATATTTTGATTGAATATATAGTGTATGTATATCCGTCCGCCACCGACGACCACCGCCACCATTTTCGTCGACCCCAGACCTTCGATCCTCCGCCCTCGCTGAGCCTACACACGCGTCGAGGGTTCGAACCGCACACCCCCACGCATCCCCAATCTCGCCCTAGCGCCTCCAGCCGCCGCCCTAGAACACCTCCCATTGTCAATAGCACATTATAACCATGCATTGTTAATCCGGGGTTTAGGGTTTCTCCGAATTAGGTTTTGGACCCCGTTTAAAATGACCAAGCATGTATTAGGGTTACATTTCAATACTTTTAACATATCATATCATCATCCTTGCTTGAGCATTTCAATAGATGTATTACTGATATTTGTGTGATAATATTATTGTTTTAGAAACTATGGATCCACTCAGTAGAAACCTTGAAGAGGAAGAAATAATGGAGAACATGATCCACGAGAACACCTCACAATATCTGAACTTGGAGGGACATGATGACAACTCAAGTAGTCATGGAGAAGATGACGACTGCGGTGAACGCACTTTAGTGATTACAAAGACCGTCGAGGTATATGCATGGATTAAGCCTATGCTGACTTGCACCGATTGATTTGTATATATATGTACATGTATTAATTAATGCTTCTTTCTTCTTTTAGCCCTCCGGATCGACCAGCCAACAACAATCTTCTTCTATGAAAAAGAGCAAGCGAGGCGCGAGCCATCAGTTGAAAGATCGTGCAAAGTTCACGATCGAAGCAGTCCGTGTTGATGGCAAGCCGATGGAGCCCAAGAAGGCCGCAGACAAATTTATACGTCAGGCTGGAGTTCTTGTTAGGGACCAAATCCCAATCATAATTGAATATTGGAATAAGCTAAATAAGGGCGACGGTACCTTTGTCGATGAAAGATTCAAAGAAACGCTTTGGACTTCGCTGTTGGTAAATTTCACCCTACCGCCAAAGGAGGATGAAAATAAACCGGTTATAAAGGAAAATGTCAAATAGTGGACTCTAAAGAAGATGGTTGACGCTTTCTGCAACTGGAAGAAAAAATTGAACAAATTTGTCAAAGCTCGCGAGACTCCAGATTTCTAAGACGCATATTATGCGAAGATAAGACCTCACTGGCCCGAATTTGTGGCATACAAGGAAGGTGCTATAGCTACAAAGAGGTCAGAAACCAATACGCTAAATGCCCAGAAGAAGGAATATCACCAGAGGACAGGGTCAGGTGGCTACATATCTCAGAGGCCTAAGTGGGAGGAAGCTGAGAAGGCCCTGCGCGATAGAGGGATCACACCCCAGACACATGGGTGGGACCTATGTGCAAAGACTTGGTTCTATAGAATTGGGGCAAGGTTGGACCCAGAAACGGGATTGTGTATCTTCCCAACCCTCCTTGCCAAACCCGTTACTAAACTCATCACGGCATACGAGGAAACAGCCGCCAGGACCTTCCATCCCGACAGAGAGAATGACCAGCTGACACGTGCCATCGGTAAAAAATAACACCCTGGACTTGCATGAGGCACATGGGGTATGACGTGGAAGGATGGGTTTGCCGAGTGGGGCGACTCTTACAGATGGCGCGACAGAAAAGAAAAAGAGCGTACATACCGGATGACACAGATAGAACATGCACTTGTGGCGCTACAGGCGCAAGTGAATGCACAAAAGAGCCAGCAAGCTACCGACCCATCTCAGCGGCACGAAGATCCTGCATTGGAATCTGCCGGCAGCCCATACTCTGTGCGGAAAAGCAGCGTGGCTTCCACGGAGAACATGTAGCCCACACTTGAAATGGTGGGTCCTCGATACCCCGTGGATGAGATCACGGAGAGCGAACACGTTGAGCTACATGTGCAATTAATGGACTTATCCATTAAGGTGGTGGCTGGCTATGCCTTACCTCCTGTAGCTGGTGGAACTTACCACTGCCGACCAATTCCAGATGGCTATGCTATTGTCGGGGTGGATGAGGTTGTGAAGGAATATGAGGAAGCACAACTTGACCATGCTACAGGTGAAGGGGAAACTCAACTCAAATTTGCAGTGAAAACAACCATTCTTTGGAAGAAGGAACACATCGTGCTTCCAAATTGGAGGCCACTGACACCCCGCTGCCCGTCTCGCGTCGCAGCTTGAGCTGCCTCGGCTCAAATCTCTGGCGTCGACCATCTCGTGGCCACCATCTCCAACACTTGACCATCTCCTGGCCACCATCTCCGGCGTGCCAGCCATGTCCTGTGCCTCAGCCATCTCCCGCGCGCTAGCCATCTCCTGCGTGTCAGCGTAAGCGGAAGAGCACTACCACGAAGAGCACTAGCACTGCCACGAAGAAATCCGCAGGAAACCGTATGCCGAAGAGTTCAAGAAACTATGTCCCGCAGCCTTCTGCCAAACCATTGCCGGTATTACCGTGGAATCTCAGTGACGAGGAGACGAAGAGGATCTCGGAAGAAGAGGTCAAGAAATTCTTTGCACCTAGACGGGCCGAGCCAAAGGAGAAAATAGATCCGACGGTGGTGGAGAAGTTTTAAAATAATCTTTTAAAACCTGAAACCCCACTTGTGTCGGACTAAGAGCGCCAGATTATAAAGGGGGATGCAAGGCGGAGGGAGTCTGAAGGTAGTAGTCGTGTGGCACCCCAGAAAACAGTTCCCATGCTCGGAGAGCAGGAAAACCAATCGTCGCCCCGCTCCAAGTGTTCAACACACAGATAGCTCCTCCTATAAATGATTACGAGGCAGAGCTACAAAGAAATGCCAATGAGATGGGGATAACTTACATTGCATACTTGAACATCATGAGAGACAACTTTCCCAAAGGCGATGTCAACCCCATACAACCATGGAAGTATGAGAAGAATCTCGTCAAGAAAGAGGAGCTCAAGAATCTACCAACAAAGATGCGAAGATTGCACAAGTGGTACCTTGATTTATGCAAGACGAGAAAAGAAGAATGGATCACGGCGCATATAAGAGATGAGATATTCTTGTACGGAGACGACGAGATCGCCTTCAACATTAAAGACTTGCATTTTCTATTCAATCAAAAGGAACTCGACAAAGCTGCCATCAGCCTTTATTGTGTATAAGTACTATTTATGTAATTTCTATCTCATCTCATTTAATTCATTAATTGCATGTATATATATGCTCACCATATATGTATATACTACTATGCAGGAAAAAGGTTATGGAATGCATGAAAGGAGGCCCTTTTGACATTGGGTTCGTTAATCCAAATAGAGTTCATGAAGAAGTGGTAAAACACAGACCCGGGCAAACAGAAGATTTCTTGCTAAGGTCTTTACTAATACAACAAACTAAAAGGGAAATACTATTGCCTTACAACTTCTCGTGAGTACTGTTACCCTCTCTTGTACACATTCTGTTTCAGCTTACTCGATCTTAAGTGTAAATGATGATGAGTTATGCGTGCGCAGGTTTCACTTTATTCTGCTAGTCATTCAACCTAACGCAGGAAAAGTCCTTGTCATGGACTCGTTACGAAAAGACCAAGAGCTATGGGCAGACTTTAAAGAGATGCTCCAGAGGTAATATCAATCATATTATCACACTAGAACGGCAGCTTTCGTGACAACAAGTAATTAATTACTCTTTTATCCATTTTATTTGCCGGACAGGGTTTTGAAAAGGTTCACGGGCAGGGCAGTGGGTGAATGGTCAGAAGAACTAAAATTTGTAGAACAAAATGTAAGTAATACTAGCCAGCTAGGTCTGCGTATCTCTTTGATTCTTCTTCTAATTTCATTATATCATGATTTATTGATTATTATTTTGATTGAACTCTCTATTCTTGTAAAGTGCGCGCATCAGGGACCCGGCAATAACTTATGTGGATACTATGTTTGCGAGTTCATTCGCAACACGATATGTGCGACAGGCCAAGCCGCACTAGAACAACTTAGAGTAAGTAAACGAAGTACACAACATTATTTTATTACCATCAGTTGTGTTGAGTTTTATTCTTATATATATATTGACCCATTCTTCATATATATTTAGATCGGACGGATGCGGGACCAACTCCTACCATTTGACCGCATACGAGCCATTCAAGAGGAATTGACGGGGTTCATACTTGATGAGGTCGTCACGCCTGGCGGAGAACTCTTTAGATATCCACCAAAATGAACGTGTACGGAGACGTTATATTGTATATATGCTTGAACGTGTTTGTCTTGTACTTGATGCTTCAACGTGTAAGGAGAATACCACAATGATGATGTTTGTGTATAATAATAGTTGCTTAATTATTCATGTACTCGTATGTACCGACGATGTATGTATATACCTCGCCCGATCGATTCCCCTCCCCTCCCGTCGCCCGGCGTCGCGAAATTTTGCCCGAGCAGGCGGCGTAATCTGCGCCGCAGCAGATTTATGCTTTTCGCGCTGCAGAGATTTATGCCGTTTTCCAGCCGCGGCAGAGAACAACATGAACCGGTGTTAGGGGGGGGGGGGGGGCTGAGAGCTGCGGCAGCCCCATGTGTGCCACCCTTTAACGACGGTTCGTATAAGAACCGCTGTTAAAGGGGGGGGGGGGCTCTAACACCGAACCCCCAACATCGGTTCTGAAACCGCTGTTAAAGGGTCTCCTGAACCGCTGTTAGAGGGTGTGTTGTGCATTAGTGTCACTTATTTTGAGACAAAGAGAGTATTAAAAGAAACTCTGTCTCTACAAAAATTTGGTCCAAACCTGGCCCGGCGGCTTGTAACCCTAAGTATCCTCTTCGAGGGTGCAGGGGGTCTAAAGTAAGACGTGGCGTCGGTCTCTTTTTCGTGTGCACCACGTTTTTTCTTACCGTGTGTCCCTCTGTGTTATGACCTTTTTGATAAAGGAGTTCATATTGGAAGCACGGTGTGATGCCAATCTTATTTTACCTCCTGTTCTATAATAATTTTTACCTATTTCGTAATATTTAAAAGTACGGCGTCTCTCCAACAATTTCATCCTTCATTGAATTTGTGGGGGTCCAAAGTATGGTGCGAGTGCGGTGTCACACATTTTTCCTCTTCTGTGATGTTAATTTAAAAAATACAAGTCCTTTTTAATTATATTATTTTGGTATCCAAACAGTGTCTCTTTTTTCTCTAATGATATTAATTTAAAAAATGTGTCCGGTACAGACTCTTTTTTCTATGGATTGGAAACATAGCATGACATCCTTCTCCCCGGTAGCCTCTTCGATAAAACTTATTTACGGAAAGGACCTTGACATTAAAAACATACGATAGTACAAAACACCACAACAAAAAATAATTTAATAAAATTCTCAAGATCCCTTCATCTTTAACCTTCAGACCATGTCGACGACACACCGTTGCCGCTCCTTCTTAAGCCAGCTGGCGTTGTTGGTTGCGGACGTGTGGCATGCCAGAAAATCCCTAAATTAGAAATTCTTTGTTGTTTTTATTTTCACATCACCATGCATGTTTTTGTTGATAAAAATATTTTTGTTAAAACCCGATTTTGTTTCTACATGAATCATCATGAACGTTTGGATGTTCGACGCCTACCGCCAAGACAACAATGACGCCGACTTCAGGTTCCTCCATATTTTCTCAAGGATCAAAACTTGCAAGTGGAGGGAGGTCCGCCTGACGCTCGCTAAATGCAAAGACGGTGTTTACAATCCAAACTACATTCAGAGTAATTTGTGATCTTCGCTTCTCTTTTTTTACACATAACCTCATTCTTCTATACCAAACAGAACCTATTTTTGTACTTGCACCTGCTAATGCACTTTTCATATTTTCCAGAGTTAGTACTTTGTTTAAAGTGAGCAGCGCATAAGTTAATAGTATGCTAGCATATTCCTCGCCAGAACAGGTCTTGAATTAAAGAACTGCTGAATTTGGTTCCAATAACACCATTTAAACTGGAGCATAAGATTGACAAAAGAACCTTTAGAAAATTGAAACACATGAGATCAGTCCCCATGCAAGGTTCCAAAATCTGATGTGGAAGTCAATAAACAATTGAGCACCACCACATAAATGGTCTGGAATCAAGAGAAGTTCAGTTTCGGTCAAGTAACATAGGAGTTAATTGCAAAAAAAAGCTATATACACTTTTAGTCCCAATCTTGCAGCACGGAAGCGTTTTAGTCTCATATCTTGCAAAATAAGCAACATTAGTCCCGCAACTTGCATCCTGCTAGCATTTTGGTCCAATTCGATCAAACTTTATCTAGTTTAACCAATTTTGACCAAATTCTTCAATCGTATGGCGTCACAATATTTTTAAATAATCCTTGTGTATTTGATCAACATGTGAGCCCACCTGTCAGTAGACATACAAAATAGATAAAACAAAAACAAGGATCTAGTTTGACCAATTTTGACCAAATTCGTCAACGTATGGCGTCACAATATTTTTAAATAATCCTTGTGTATCTGACCAACATGTGAGCCCACCTGTCAGTAGACATACAAAATAGATAAAACAAAAACAAGGATCTAGTTTGACCAAATTCGTCAACGTATGGCGTCACAATATTTTTAAATAATCCTTATGTATCTGACCAACATGTGAGCCCACCTGTCAGTAGACATACAAAATAGATAAAACAAAAACAAGGGAGGGGGGGTCGAACTCATAACCTTTGGCATTGCTAATCACTTCCTCAACCACTACATCAATCAATGCTAATTTGTTACTACAAAGGCGGAAATGTTTTTATAGAATATAAGTGCGCACACGTAAAAATACCTACATCTCCTGTTAAAATAATCTCGTGCATCATCTGTGGAGGTCTTTATATTAAAACTCAGGCTATATAGAGGACTTTATTTGAGCATTTTAAAAATAAAATTCAAAGTATAAAAAACACCTTAAAAATCACGTACATGTGGGCAATGATATAAGATTTTAGTGTGCAAAATTTCAGCCTGGATTGATTTGTATTGAGGTGCACAAAAAATAAAAAATTTCTAACAAGATTTGAAGGTGCACCGTTTATAAACCCGGATCTCTAATTTTATCTTTTCTATGAATCTCATAACACAAATTATTTTAGATTAAAATTTCTTTTATAAATTTTACAAAGTTAGAACATGTATTTTTTGAATGTATAAAATAAAGGCTTACATGTAGACCGGATGTACACACTCAATCAATATAGGTCATCAGTTTCGCCCTTTGCAGTAATAATCAGCTGGTGTGAGAATTTTTATGTGTGTGTGAGCTTATATTTTATAAAAAAGAGATGCACCCTTTCTAGTAACAATTAGAATCGTTCAATCGTAATGACTTGAGGAGGTTACTAGCAATGCAAAGGTGACGATTCCCTCTCTTGCTATTGTTTTATCTATTTTATACAGGTGGATCTATATGTTGGTCAGCACTAAGGACACAGGTGCTATAAAAAAATAGAAGGATTTATTTAAAAAAATTGTGACGTCATGACAAATTTGGTCAACTCGATGAAGTTTGATCAAACCCTACTAAAATGCTTTTGAGATACAAGTTGTGAGACTAATGTTGCTCACTTTGCAAGATGTGGGACTAAAATGCTCTCACGCTGCAAGATGTGGGACTAAAACCGTATATAGCTCGCAAAAAAACATCACATATATGCGAGAAGTTTGAAAATCCACCGGGTATACTATTTTTGCAAAAATCCATCGAAATTGCGCTGATTCATTGCAATATGCACTGATGGGCTGCTTTAGTCACATTAACAACATCTCTGACAAGGGGACCCACTGACAGAGATGATGTGGCAATAATACAATGATAATGGGACAAAGATCTAAATTTAGGGTTCTTTTTGTAAATTTTCCTCCCTCTCCTAATAAAAAAGAAAATGATTTTCCTGGAAGGTTGCGGCGTCGCACCTTGGTCGACTGGACGGGAGCTACCATGGCCAGCACCTCGCCGTGGCTGGGGCCGACGAGGAGCGCGCCATAGCCCCTGGCGCGCACGACATCGACCGCAGGGGGAGCCGTCGTGGCCGGATCGGCCACGAGCGAGCGATGGCCAGGGGCCAAGGGCGGCGCGGGCGGGTGAGCTCCGGCTAGGAGGGCAGGGGCGACGCAGAGAACTCCGGCCAGGGGCTAAGGCGACGTAGAGAACTTCAGACAGGGGAGGTGCGGTGCGCCGAGCTCCGGGGCCAGGGGCCAAGGGCGGCGTAGGCGGGTGAGTTCCGTGTAGGAGCAATGGGGAGGCGCAGGCGGGCGAGCTCCGTCTAGGGGCAATGTGGCGGCGCGGCGATCTCCGACGCAGGGCGTCCCAGGGTGGTGTGCGATCTCCGGCGCGGGGACAGTCTCCGGTGGCGGCAAGCTACAAGAGAGATCGGGGCGGGGCGCTGCCGGGCTGCGGGGGAGCTTTGGCACGGGGACATGCTACGGCAGCGACGAGCTACATGCGAGCACGGGGATGGGCGTTGCCGGGCGGCGTACGCGCGGGGTTGCGGGGGAGCTTCGGCAAGGGGACATGCTCCGGCGACGGCGAGCTACATGCGATCACGGGGATGGGCGCCGCCGGGTGGCGTGTGCGCGGGGCTGGGGGGGATCTCCGGCACGAGGACATGCTCCGGCGGCGAGCTGCACGCAAGCACGGGGCGGGCCGCCGCCGGGCGGCGTGCTCGGGTCTGGATAGGGTGAGGCAGTTGAGCTCCACCCCAACAAATTACAAAATAGCCCAAATGTTGTAACCCAGCTAATATTTGGCTCCTTTGACTTTTTCCACATTTCCATGTCATCTCTGTCAGTGGGACTCTTTCGTCAGAATCGTGGTTAGTGTGGCCAAATCTCAGCATCAGTGCACATAACCAGCACAATTTCGGTGGATTTTTGCAAAATTAGTGTAACCCGGTGGATGTTTGAACTTCTCACGCATATATGATTGTTTTTTGCAATTAACTCAGTAACATAGCAAGTGAAACTTATATTAATTAATTTCTACTCGGCGCTTTCCTGCAATAGTTTACACCACTTGATACAAGTAACTCATGTTCTTAGTTCTCAGTGTTTCTGTGATAAAAATGCTTAACAATACCTCATTGAAAAGACTACACGTTCATGAGAACAAATAATTGGAGGGATCGACATGCAATTGTAGGACACTAATAAGTAATAAATCATGAGCATGCATTACATACCTGAGGCAAACCCATCCCAAATGCAAACTTGGCAAGGGCTTCTATGCGAGACAGGGAAAGCTCCAACCCCATGTCAAACAACTGCAGGAGGTGTTGGCCTTGCCGCTCCCATGCCTTCGCTATGACCACCGTGACTCTGGCCGACGAGCTTCAGATTGATATTATGTGTGGCTGGAATTGACCTTGATAAACTTGAGGGGTCAGTGTTTAGCATAAAACCATCACTTTTCGCGTTAAATTTCGAAAAACCATCACTTTACGTTTGAGTCGCAAAAAACCACCACCTTACGTTCGATTTGTTGCAATGTGCGCTAAATACCAATTTGAGTCGAATTGACACTAGCTCTAACAGGTTGGGTCCACACAGAAGACGGCGCCCGTCTGTTGCCGTTAGCAGAGAACCGCTTAAATTACGAAAAACCACCGGTTTACGTTTGAATTGCAAAAAACCACCACATTCGGACTGATTTTTGCAATTCGCACTAAAATGAAATTAACATCGAATAACAGTGTTGACATGTGGGACCCAATTATTACGACCAATTTACTGAGGTCGACTAGGTCCCACTTGTCATCCCATTTAAGAAAATCTGGATATTCTAAAAAAGGAAAAACTAGAGTACACGGGAGGTTTAACCCCGAGCCCACAATTGCCAACGGCTCCGGCGCCGGGGGCTCGGACTCCCGCCGCCGGCCACCCCGCCACCATTCCTGTGGCGAGCTGGACATCCCCATCCCGCGGCAAGCTCAACCGTCCTGTCCTGCACCACTGCGGAGCTCATCAGGGCTCGCCTGCTCGGTCCCGCTGCTCGTCGGAGCACGTCACCTTGTGCCACAACATAGCTCGCTGGGGCTCACCCGCTCGGTCCCACTGCTCGCCGGAGCACGCCACGTCGTGCCACTGCAGAGCTCGCCCGCTCGGTCATGCGTCGCTGCTCACCGGAGCACGCCACCTCGTGCCACTGCAGAGTTTGCCCGCTCGGTCCCGCGCTGCTACTCGCCGGAAAACACCGCCTCGCGCCGCTGCAGAGCTCGATGGGGTTTTGCCGGCGCAATTTGGGGGCACATCGAGCTTTGGGAGGAAGCGAGGCTCGAAAAGGTGGCGACGATGGCGACGGCCGATAGTGAGCGTGAGGGGTGACGAGATTTGGGGCGAAGATGGGTGCAGACGATGAGTACGCTAGTAAAGCGGCGGCGGCGGCCTGCCTTGCCGATGGCCCGGGGCGATGGGCGTGGTCAACGGGACGGACGGGATGGGAGACTAGAAGATGTGGTCTCGGGCTGCCTCCCAATTTTTTTTACTATTTAGATTTTCTTAATTGGGCTGACAAGTGGGTCCCAGTCATTCCACGTCAGCAAATGTTGTTGTTGTTGTTGTTGTTGTTGTTGTTGTTGTTGTTGTTGTTGTTGTTGTTGTTGTTGTTGTTGTTGTTGTTGTTGTTGTTGTTGTTGTTGCTGCTGCTGCTGCTGTTGGTGGTGCTGTTGTTGTTGCTGTTGCTGCTAGTGGTGGTGTTGCTGCTAGTGGTGGTGTTGCTGCTGTTGCTGGTGCTGGTGTTGTTGCTGTTGCTGTTGTTGTTGCTGTTGTTTTTGCTGCTGTTGTTGTAAAACTATTGATGGACCTACTGCTAAAGCTGCTATTGTTGTTGCTAATGAAGCTGTTGTTGTTGTTGTTGTTGTTGTTGTTGTTGTTGTTGTTGTTGTTGTTGTTGTTGTTGTTGTTGTTGTTGTTGTTGTTGTTGTTGTTGTTGTTGTTGTTGTTGTTGTTGTTGTTGTTGTTGTTGTTGTTGTTGTTGTTGTTGTTGTTGTTGTTGTTGTTGTTGTTGTTGTTGTTGTTGTTGTTGTTGTTGTTGTTGTTGTTGTTGTTGCTGCCTTCTTCTGGTGGTGATCTTGTTGTTGTTCTTTATGCGCTAGTGGTGGTGTTCTTCGGTCTTGGTGTTGTTGTTGTATTGTTGTTATTCTTGTTTTTTCTTTGTTGTTGTCATTGCTGAAACTATTGATGGACCTACTGCTAAAGCTGCTATTGTTGTTGCTAATGAAGCTGTTGTTGTTGTTGTTGTTGTTGTTGTTGTTGTTGTTGTTGTTGTTGTTGTTGTTGTTGTTGTTGTTGTTGTTGTTGTTGTTGTTGTTGTTGTTGTTATTGCTGTTGTTGTTGTTGCTGAAACTATTGATGGACCTACTGCTAAAGCTGCTATTGTTGTTGCTACTGAAGCTGCTGATGTTGTTGTTGCTGCTGAAGCTATCCGACGTGAATGCTTAAGAATAGCAAGCGGAGATACCCGTGGCTTCGCTTTCTCCTTATTAAACTTATATGGGCTTAGATACACTTTGGACAGGTATCTTGCTTGAACATCCTCGCCAGCATTCAACCCAATTGAGGTCATGATCCAGGGAACCCATATGTCCTGCTCACTTCTCGTCTTCGGTATGTATGAAAAACTTTGTCTCCATCCAACCTGTTGTTGGACCCCACCGCTGCCTACGACCATGGGCTTGGTCTGTTCACCCTTCCAAGTTCCCGCACCTGCAATCCTGCTCATCCTCGTGTCCCTCCCTTGCTTTTTCATCGGTGCACGAATGAAATACCAGACAAGTTCACCTTTCGCCGCGGTGGCAGGCGAGTACTTCGTTGTGAGGGCTGCAGGGCCATCTCCATAGACGTTCGCCTCGTGGATCCAAGTTATGAATGATGTCTATGCACTTCTATTCTTGTAGACAGTTGTTTGGCCTCCAAGTGCAGAGGTTTGTAGAACAGTAGCAAGTTTCCCTTAAGTGGATTACCCAAGGTTTATTGAACTCATGGAGGAAGTGGTCAAAGGTATCCCTCTCAAATAACCCTGTAATCAAGATACAAGAAGTCTCTTGTGTCCCCAACACACCCAATACACTTGTCAGGTGTATAGGTGCACTAGTTCGGCGAAGAGATAGTGAAATACAAGTGGTAACTGTGCCATAAAATAGCTTCTGACTTGTTGTTGACGTGAGAGAGACTAAAGTCAAACTAAAATAAAGATGGAAGCAAGCAAACATGTAACAGATCTAGTTGTAAACGGTGTTTTAATGCTTAGAAACAAGGCCTAGGGATCATACTTTCACTAGTGAACATTTTCTAATATAAATATCCTCTCTTCATGATACTACTCTTAACTACTCTCCGGTTGGACACTCTAATCCACGATAGGGTCTTCCCCAATCTAGATAACCCCACACTGTCACCTTGAGCGCTAGATGGTTCCAACAAACACCACAATTTCATAGAGACATCCAACTCCAAATATAAATCATAACAACTATATATGTAGTCTAGCTTAAGTGCCACACACGACGCGCACGCTGTCACTTTCACACACGTGGGAAAAAACATAGATCTATTAAAGCACCATGAGTATTTATGTAGACTCTTGCCTAAGTGCCACCATGGCGTGCACGCTGTCACTTTCACACACATGGGGAGAGCAGAGATCTATTGAAGCACTTGAGTAGCAAGGTAGATCTACTAGATTACAAAGCTCATGACCACAACATGATCACGCATAGAGATAGAGATGAACACATAGCTACCGGTAGAGCCCTTAGCCTCGAGAAAGAACTACTCCCTCCTCATCTTGGGAATCAGCAACGGTGATGGAGATGGTGGTGGAGATCGATGGAGATGGCTCCGGGGGCACTTTCCCATCCTGACAGGGTGCAGACAGACTTTCCCTGAATCTCCCTTGGCTGTGGAGGTTTTCGTGGATTTCCGCCAGATTATTTAGGGTTTTTGGGTCAGAGGCTTCTTATAGGCAAAGGAGGCAAGGTCGATGGAGGGCCAGGGGCCCACACCCCCTGTGGGCACGACCTAGGGTGGGCCCGCGCCCACCTAGGGTGTGCCCACCCTGGTTTCTTCCTCCTTCTGGTCTTCGATTTTCCGTATCGCTCCAGGAAAAATATAAACTTTGGCTTTTGTCCCGTCCAATTCCGAGAATATTCATTTTCTGCCTTTTCTAGAACCAAAAACAGAAGAAAACATGCAACTGTCACTGTGACATCTTGCCAATAGGTTAGTTCCAGAAAGTGTATAAAAATACCTCAAAGTTTAGACAAAACAAAGCAAAGTAGATACTAAACAAGTATGGAACATCAAAAATTATAGATACGTTTACGACGTATCAATGACCTCACCTGGATCTAGCGACGCAGGAGATTGATGAGGACACACTCACTGGGATAGGCGTGGAAGGTCAACACCATGGCTTGCTTGGAGGCGAGGTAGGCAGCAGCGGCCATCCCAGATCTAGATTGGGGGATGGGACGGGACAGGACAAGGAATGGGGAGGACTGGAGCCGCAACATTTCTGCCCCCTCCTTGAAATTAGCCGGACACTTGGCTGGCTCCTGTATCAAGGCATTGATTAAGTTTGTATTAAAGGAACATATCAAGCGGTACAAAGAATTAGCTGATGATACTTATAGGACATTTATCTTCCTTGTGGACAAGATTTACATTCACCTTAGACCTCCCATCAGTCGATCCAAGCTCAGTTTGGCATTCATAATTCTTGATGCTCTAGGGAAAAGGAAAAAAGCAAAGTCCAAATTAAAGAAGTTACTTACATTCAATTCGTTAAAAAAAGTTATATAGCACCAACAATATATGATAGAAGTAAAAAAAATTGTGTTGCATTACACTTTATAATATAGCTGAACAAAAAGTGTTATGACTAAGATCAAAAGACTAAATGAGAACAAGAAAAATACCAAAAAAATGTAACACTAAACAAAAGAGTTCGGATAAAATATAGGATGCTAAGCTATCTGTTAATTTTTCACTTTCCTGAGGACATCAAGAATTCAGAAACCAGAACATATAACATTATTCTACTCAACAGTCTATCGCAGAAAAATGACAGGACATTAGAAATACACCTAGAGTTTGTTGCACACACATCATAATTGTTTACCTTTTAAAAGGATGCATGATCTGGGCCATCAAAACTTATGAGTGGACCATCATCTATTAGAAGACTGCTAGTCCTAGGAAAGCTCCTTGAGCTAGAAGATTGCCGGTGAGCTGGGCCTCTTCGTCTTACCTTGCTTAAGGGAATATCCACCGGGCCGACCCATCCGGTTGTCCCAAATGGTTTGTTTCTGTCCGTTTGGGTCGGGTCGCGGTCGCTTTTGGGCCTATCCGGCCGACCGTGCCCAGCGGTACGACCCATCTGTCCGCGCTTGCCATCGTCAACGCCAGCGTATTTTCAGTGTCTTCCCGTCGCCACACCATCTCCCGCCTTTCTTTACCGCCGTTTCCCGCCAGTTCTAGGCGTTTCCCACCGTGTCCATGCGCAAGCATAAAAAGTGGAGGTCGCCGAGATATCTTCAACCAGACCCGCACCACCCTCATCACAAAACCACCATGCTTGGCCATCGTGGTCGGCCCGATGATCTTTGTGGCAACCCCGACGTCGGCAGAGAAGAGGTGCCCGAGCGGACACTGCCATCATGGTGATCAAACCCGCTAGTTACTTACATTCAATTCGTCAAAAAAAGAGGTGGTCGAACTGCACATCGACCTGGAACCTGGTGGTCCTGAAACCGTTCACCCGTAGAATGACAAGCGGGGGCGGTTCGTCACCGATCAGGGTCACGAACCAGCGGGGCAGGAGTAGCCTGTCACGCGGCATGCCGAAGTGGATGGACATGGCGAACTCGACGCCTGGGTCGACCTCGTCGGGCGATGACGTCGTTGAGGGAGAGCATGGCGGCGTGCTGCGTTCCCCGCGTCGCCTGCCTCCCTCGACGTTCGCGTCCTGCACGCCCTCCCCTCGATCCATTGTCGTCGGCCATGGCTAGGTACCGGTAGTGGAGAACGGAAATGAGAAGGAGGAGAGTGTGGTGTGGTGTGGGAGAACATGGTTGCGAGCAGCCAGTTAAAAAGGATTGGCATCGGATTCTAGCACGGAGGCCGAAGAGATGGCATTGGAGTGTCCAGTCAGTCAGTGCGTGGTCATATTGCCATTGATGGTGCAGACTGCCGCGGGTCATCCTTAAGCTAGCGCCTCTGAATCAATATCACGGTTGCGTCTAAATCAATGCTGCTACGTGCGTCTGAATCAACACCGTGGTGGCTGACGGGTGGGCCAGCGGCACCAACGGGCAGGACACGCCTCGCGTCCGCGCGCGTCCGGACCGACACAATCGTTGTCAAGATTTGGTGCACGGATGGGTCGAACTGGACGCGTTCGTTCGGATGGGTCGTGCTACTGGGGCGCCACGCATGTCCGGCGCATCCGCGCGGACGAATTCGTACGCGCTCATACGGGTTGGATCGATCCGGTGGAGATACCCTAAAAACCTAACACACAATGTTTTTTGTGTTCCGAGCGGTTTCTAAAAACCATTCCGCTAAAAATAGTTATACAAATTACAAGCATTGAGAGGTAGAAAAGGGTGCATATATAGTATACAATTCATAAGAGCGTTCACTTCAAAACGTATGTACCTAGTAAAATAACACCTTAGAAACCGTTCTATCACTGATATTACAATTTCTACATATATGTACGATGCAAGTACAATATAAATCTTTGGTTGTTTGTTCATTCATGGATGTTTTCGTGCTTAAGATTTTCCGTAGGATTTGGGCTTTGAGCTAGAGCCTAGAATACAACCCATGCCACACTAATCACTAGGGTTGGACATAAAACTCGAAACTCGACGAGTTTAATAAGTACTCGTTTGTTTGGCTCATTCGAAATCGACTCATTTCCTTAGCGATGTGACCTGAGCTGCAGTTTTTGCTCGTTATCTTTAACAAGTTAAACAATAGAGTTAACGATGCTCGTGAGATACTCATTAAGCTCAATAACAACATATGGCCCATTTATGTAGCTACATGTCTAATCTGTAATGCAATCTGTAAGTTTACATCCTTTCTATCTTTTTGTCAGCATTTGTACAATTTGAGTAAAATATTTAACTTATATCATTTCTTTTGCAGCAAGATGACAGTGATGATGACGTGGAATTCATACCATTTACCTATTCTTATGTGGAAAGCAACTAGCTATCTTCTCTAATAGTTTGCTGTTTTGGTGACCTTTCTATTGAAGTACCGTGTTGCAATGTCGGCTAGTTGGCAATTGTATTTTTTTATATATTTCTGTTGGGTCGAGTTATTAAGGAATTGTTGAGTATCGGCGAGTTAGAAAGTGTTGGTCAAGTGTGTGGCACTTCTATTGATAATTATCTGTTGTTTTTAAGTACTGGTATATATGTGATTGTAACTGTTGTTTTTAATTATCGGTACGTCTTTATCTGAGGCCGATGCATTTCTTAACGAGCAGCTCGTGAACGCTCGTTATCATCTAACAAACTGAGTCGAGCTTTACTTTTTACTCATTATCCTTAACAAGTTTAATGATCCAAGCCTTAACGAGCTGAGCCTTAATGAGTCGAGCTGCTCGATAGTCCAGCCCTACTAATCACCACAGAAAATTGAAGGTAACTAGTGAATATGATCAATGCCTGATGAGAAGCAGCATCAAAATAGTCAAACATAGTTTTTTGCAAACAGTTTATTTATGAACAGAATAGGATATGTGAAAACAACAGTAATCTTTTTTATCATATGGGATCATTTTTTTATTCCAATACACACTAAGTTTCTAGCCAGTTAAGTGCATTCCAGTACCATAAGGCCACAACCAGGTTTCCATTCCGATGGATTCTACAGATTGGCTAATTGGATAATCATCACAAACCAGTCCAAGTACAGTCCATTTCTCTATGTTTTGCTAACATGTGAAGAAGATAAAACATGACAATAAATATCTTGTCTAACAAAATCAAGTTGAACATGCTAAATATTCAGTAACACAAATAAAATAGCAAGGAAAGCAGCCACCCTAACAAGATCCAGAGATCCGTCAGTGACGATGAATCCAACAGTGCAAGCATCCCAAACTATCCATGCCACGATTTTTTTTCTTAGTTACACATAGGCCTTACTATCAGAACTAGTTCTCAATTCTAGAAAATAGCTTAGCAAGTAGTGACTCTTCAGGCATGCTAATAATCAAGAAGTCTACAACACATCTATAATAAGAACATATTGGTATTTTAGAAGACAACTATGAATCAGAAAGTCAACCCATCAATTGTGAAATTTAAGATGCGTACAACCAAAACCCCCAAATGTTGATCATCTACCAAGTAAATTGGTCCTCACATTCCTAGCTATAGAGTTGAACTTATTGGTACATTGTACGTGTATGGGATTTTTTTAAAGCTTTCTTGCCAGTGATTAAACTCCACAATAAAAAGGTCATGACCCTTAATAAATGCCACCGTGACAAATACAAGTATGCAACGACGTACAATAGACACAAACCCGCATGCTATGCAAGGACGTCGCATCATTATTACAATGATTGCAACATAGATCAACAATTTGTGGCTACGAATACTACGAAACTGATATGTCTAAAATGTATCTACTTTTCCGAACACTTTTGCTATTGTTTCTCCTCTAAACTTGTGTGATTTTGATACAACTAACACGGACTGACGTTGTTTTCAGCAGAATTACCTTGGTGTCTAGTTTTTATGCAGAAAATCAACTATCAGGAAAAATCCCAGAAAATATGCCAAAAATCCTATTTCACCAGAAGATCCACGGAGCCAGAGTACGAGACGGAGTGGAGGCCTGAGGGGCCCACACCCCTGCCAGGCGCGGGCCAGGCCTGGCCGCGCCTGGGGGGTGCGGCCACCTCAGGCACCCCCTCGGCCTCCCTCTTCGCCTATAAGACGCCTCTTGACCTAAAAACCGAGGGGGGTTCGTCGTTTTTCATGAAAGAGTTCCGCTGCGCCTCCACCACCAGAAACCGCGATTCGGAACCAGCAACTCCGTTCTGGCACCCTGCCGGGACGGAGAATTTGGGGAGGATCATCGCCATCGTCATCACCAACGCCTCTCCATTAACCATCCATGTTTTCCTCATCCACGAGTGAGTAATCCCCCACGGTAGGCTATAGGGATGGTAGAGATTGTATGAGTTCTATCATGTAATCGAATAAGGGCCTGTTTGTTTGGGCTGTGGCTGGCTGGCTGTGGTGCTGTACATGGAAAGTTGCTGTGCAGGAAAAACTGCTCTTGTGAGTTGTACTGTTTGGCGACTTGCTGGCTGTCTAGCTGTAAAATAAAGAATTGTCTGAAATACCCTGAAGTTGTGCATTTTTTGTTGATTAATATGTAAATAACATGTGAATCATTTTATAATTACATGAATAAAAAATAAACCAAGTAATGCAACAGATAAAAGTTTTTTAAAAACACTCCATCGATTCCAAAATAATTGACTCCATTTTATGTAGATACGTATAGTTATATGCGTATTTATACAAAGTTTACTTGGTCAGTTTGTTTGAGACATGGGAGTAAATATTATAGCTTTGTAAATGAAAAGTCCGAATAAGCTTTGTAAGTATTTCAAGAGCAACTCATGTTTGAACATAGTCCAGTCTAAACTAAATTCTACGTATATCCGTCAAAACCTTAAACAACAATTAGTTTTTTCATCCACGTAGCTAGGTCGTTAGCAAAAGTAGTTGCTAGCACGTAGCTAGATCGTGTTTTTGCCGCACGCTGCATGCAGACATGCCAGGTGGCTGCTACCTGCTCGGACTTTTCTGGTGCATCGGAAGAAACGTGTACCGTTCGTTCAAGACAAAGGACTCGGTGACAATTTCCTCGTTATTACTTCAACCGATAGGGGTAAATCAATGTACTGGTTGGATTTTTTGAGGGAAAGCTACGGAAAGCCGAGCGAAGCATCTCGGGATGTGCTTCTCTACGTCTGCCTATTCAACGTATTGGCTTTGGAAAAGCAAGAAGCGAAGCCACCCTGTTTGTTTAGATTAGATGGCTTATTTATGTGGAAAGCCAATAAAAGCCCAAACAAACATGCTCTAAGATTGTTAGGGCATAGTGCCTAGTATCTCTATTAGTGCTATTTGACTTTGTTGCAACTTGTTGTGCTTAATGCTTGTCACTAGGGCCCGAGTGCCATGATCTTAGATCTAAACTTATTATTGAATCATTATGATAGTATTGTTTGTGATCTTATCTGCAAGTTGTGTACACATATCATTGTCCGGATCCAAAGGCCCCGAAGTGACAGAAATTGGGGCAACCGGAGGGGATGGCTGTGGTGTGAGGATCACATGTGTTCACGGAGTGTTAATGCTTTGCTCCGGTGCTCTATTAAAAGGAGCACATTAATTGCCAGTAGTTCCCTTGAGGCCCCACTGCAACGGGCTGGCTGGACAAAAGATGTTGTGCAAGTTTTTATTGCGAGCACGCATGACCATATATGGAGCACATGCCTATGATTGTTTAGTACTTGGATGCTTATTCTTATTTATCTGCAATGCTCTAGATTTTGAAGTTACATGCTTAGACTCTTCCATGCAACGCCCGTCCATCCATCCCTATGCCTACCGCACTCGAATCCTACTGTTTGCTACTACTGTTACTATTGCTCTTGTTCTACTGCTGCTGTTACTTTGTTGTTGCTACTACTAAACTGTTGCTACTACTAAACTGTTGCTACTGATAAACTTTTGTGATCAAGAACTATTTCTAGGTGCAGCTGAATTGACAACTCAGTTGTTAAGGCTTGCAAGTATTCTTTGGCTCCCCTTGTGTCGAATCAATAAATTGGGTAATACTACCCTCGAAGACTGTTGCGATCCCCTATACTTGTGGGTCATCAAGACTATTTTCTGGCGTTGTTGCCGGGGAGCATAGCTTTATTTGTAAGTTCACTTGGATCTATTATTGTTCATTGTTACTCCTTTCATCATGGGGAAGTCTCGTGGTGGAAAGTTTCCTATTTTACCATTCACTACAATAAGAGGTACAGTCCTAAACACCTCTGCTGCTCTTGATTCGCCGTCTGTTATAAGTAAGCTTGTTACACCACCACCACATACTCATGCTACACACGCTGCTACTACTGCTGAATCTGAAACTGCTTTTGATACTCATGATGTTATTTCTACTATGCTTGATGCGAGTGGTTCATTAGGTACTTTCCTAGATGCTACTATGGCTAGTCTAGGAAATATTGAAACTCCTAGTGAAGACACGGTTACACCTGTTAGCTCATCTGAGTCTAGAGAGATATGATATTAATGATGGTTACATAGAGTTTACTGATGGATTTATTAAAGAGTGCCAAAACACACATGGTACTAGTGCTATTAAGAGCCTCCTAGCGAGACACACCATTATTCCTAAACTGCCCTCTGATCCTAAGTTTGCCACCTCTCCCATAGATATTAAAGATAAAGATTATGATTTCTCTCTTGATTTATCCTATTTGGACATTGTTGAGAAAGAACCTTTTTGTTGGACTAAAAATGAGAGTGCTGTGGCTCATATGAATGAGCTTTCTACTATGAGTGCTTTATTCTCTGATGATTTTAAGATACGCAAGTACTTTGTTACTAAGATCTTCCCTTTTTGACTTAAAGGAGAAGCTATGGATTGGTTTAATAGATTACCTGCTGGTTTCATTGATAGCTCTGATTGTTTGATGCTTCTTTCTTCCAGAAATATTTTTCTCCTAGTGCTAGACATGCTGCTTTGCAGAGACTTTTTGATTTTAAACAGGGAGAAGAAGAGAAACTGCCTGAGTCATGGACAAGGTTCTGTGCCTTGATTCATGCACATCCTGGATGTCCATTGCCTAAGAAATTCCATGCAAGTCCTACTCAAAATAGCACTAATGCATAGTCAAAATAATAGGACAAAATATATGAAGCACCACTTGCCTTTTTAGTAGAGAAACTATCTTCACTCCTTGATCTTGCAATTGTCACACTCTTCAAAGTTCACTACAATTCAATCAAGCAAGGCACAAATTCAAAACTAGCATTCAAACAATTCACCACATAAAATAATAAAAACAAAGAAATGCATGCAAGCATGCAAAAGGTTGTTTTATTGAAAAAGTGGTTTCTAATATGGCTATAAACATTTTAAAACACCTACTGGTCATTTATAAAAGTGGAAAAATCATTTGAAATCAAGTTAGTAAAAATGTCCCTTTTAAATCATTTTTGTTTTGCTAGAAATGCTTTTATTCAAAGATATAATTCCTTGTGTTAGCCAAATTTATTTTTAAATCTAAATGTTAGTGTTTATGGTTAGAGGGTTCAAATCAAAACCATTTGCAAAAGGTTTCACTGAAAAATCATTTTTAAAACAATTTTTGTATCCAAAATAGTCCTAATAATGTTTCTGCAAAAATATCTAATTTTTCAGAAGCGAAATACTAAACTAAGGCCATAGTTGCAAATCTTACATTTTACTAAGGTAAAACTCAAACATCTAATAGATCAATTTCTGTTTTTAAAACCAGAGTCTGGCCACGTGGCTTGTTATTACTGGACGATACCGTTTCATTTGGATCGTGCAACATGGGCGTTGGATCTAAATAGATCTGTGCAGCTCAGATCATCCAATACCGATTCGCCTAAGTGATCTAACTCAACCACTGGATCAGTATCCAATGGCTCAGAGTACATCGACCAGAGATGCTCAAGGTCCGGTGGTTATAGGAAGAAAAGGAAGGCAAGTGGGCTCACCGGGTTCACCGTGGCGAGTAGATGCTCAAGGTGGCAGTGGCCGGCGAAGGGGCGCACGGAGTTGTCGTTAATTGATCACCAAAGTTGTGTTCATCGTCGGGCACGTACAGTCGTTGTCGGGGGTGAAGCTACGAGGCACGCGAAGACAAAAGGGATATGGCTTTAGAAGCGCAAGAGAGAGGTGAGTGCGAGAGCTTCATCGAGAGGTAGATGGGCGGTCAGGACTTACGGGGAGAACTCGTCGGAGTTGAAGCAGACAACGGTGGCACACGGGCGAAGTCATTGCCGAGTGTCTGCGGTGCGCGCGAGCAAGCGGAGACCAGTGGCAGGTGCGCACAAGGTTGGGGACCAAGCTCGTGTGAGACAGGAGCAAGGGGTAGTCGGGGCTGTCCGGAATTGGCACGGAGGCTCGTCGGAGCAGCGGTGGCATGAGCGAAAATTAGCGCAGCTTGGTGGCTCTCTGGTAGCAGCGTCTGAGGGGAAAGAGAGAGGAGAGGGAGGTGGTTAAATGTGGGTGGTTGCTGGAGCAAATTAAGCACACATTCAAACGAATTTACAAGGATTCATCAACGGCAGAAACAGCCGGGGAAAGGGGGCGTGGTCACCGCGGTGAGGACGATGATGAGGTGGCGGTGGTGGGGTCGCTTCGTTATTGAGGGTGTGGGTTGAGTGTGCGGTGAGAAAGAGAATTGCGGGGAGAGAGGGGTGACGGGTGGGCTGCGAGTTGGGCCAAGCTGTTGGGCTAGATTTGTTGGGGTTAGTTGGGTCAGTCCGTTTCTATTTTTTTCTCTGATTCCTTTTATTTTTCCAATTCTGATTTCTGTTTTAATTCAAACATTTTATTTTAAACCTCCATTTAATTTCAAACCTTTTACAAACTTTCAATATGTTTTTATCCTAGTTATTTAAGTCCATTTTAGAATATTTCAAATAATCTCTCATGATTTATTATTTGTTTAAAATAGGCATTTTGTCTTTATTCAAATAAAATTGAATATCGTTCAAATCCATATAATTTTATTTAAATAATATTTTATTCATTTTTATTATTCAGTAAACTTTTATTCCATTTGCTTATGGATTTAATTTTAGGTTTAAATTGTCTTTTAAATATTTTTTGTTTTATAAAATCCATATCTTTTTATTTAAAGCTCCAAAATTGGTGATTCCTCTTTGTAAAGTTTTATTTAATATTTGTTTATCTTTTAAAATCCTTTTAGGATTACTTTTCTCACAAATTAGTGCTGATTTTAGTTAGGAGCTTTATTAGTCTTGGAAATTATTTCCTTTTATCTTATTAAAATCATAAGTTTTTATCCATGGATCCAAATTGAATGAAATCAAATCCCATGGTTTTATAATATTTTGTTTACCATTTTTGGTTATTTATAAATATCTGTTGCCAAATTTTTATATGGAACAAAGCCATAGTCTTTGGGTGATTTGAAAATGATTTCTCTTAATAGGGTTTAGGGTTTTGGTTTAATCTTTCCAAGTGTTTTTATTTCAAGATTCTTTCCATGCAGGGATGCATTTGATTTGTTTGAAAATTTGTTTGTTGCATTTCCATTCAAATGTGTTCAAGTAGGGTTTTGATGTTTCCATTTAGAAGCAAACAGTTTCTTTTCACTCTAAATTTCAACAATTATTTCTTTTTTATTTATTTTTGACATTTCAAAATTTGGAAAATTTTGGGACTTGACAGGAATTAATGGCTAAAATAAGCAAGAATTGTGATGATTGGACTTCAACTGAGCTAAATACACCTGAGCCTATTACTCCTGAACCAGATCCAATACCAACACCAAAGAAGAGGGGAATTATTTCATTAAATGATGAAGTGATGAAGGAAGCTAAGAAATGTCTAAAGGGGAAAGGTATTAGACCTGAAGATGTGAAGAATCTACCTCCTATAGAAGAAGGTGATATTGAGCTACACTCTCTCCAACACTTTGATGAAGGTGATATTCCCTATGGTAAGCCTCCTGATCAATGTTTAGAGGAACTTGACATTTTTATTGTTAAACAAGGTAATTTTAATAAACAAGTTCATAATCATTTATTGGAAAATTCTAGAGCTATTAAAGAGTTGAAAGATATTGTGGAAAGAACTTCTAATGATATTAAATGCTTTGTAAACACTTTCAAATGGTTCAAACTCAAATCGATCAACTTGCTAAGGTACAAAAGGATATGCTAGTTAATGCCTCAGGAGATAAACATGCTTATGGAATCAGAACTAGGAGTGGTATAGCTACTCAAGATCTTTTATATCCTGAAGGACACCCTAAAAGAATTGAGCAGGATTCTCAATAAGGTAAAAGTAGTGGTAGTCCTTGTAAGAGAAAGAAAAAGAAACATAAAATAGTTGAGGAACCCTCTGAACCTGCTGTAGATCCTAATAGTATATCTGTCTCTAATGCTGAAACTGAGAGTGGTAATGAAAAAAATGATGCTCCTAATAAGGAGGAAGTTGAGGAAGAACCTGAGAAGCACACTAAGAACACTAGGTACACTAAGGAAGATTTTATTGCTAATAAACATGGTAAAGAGAGAGAACCTTGGGTGCACAAACCTATGCCTTTTCCAGGTAAGAAACACAAATCAAAGGAGGAAGAACATTACAACAAATTTTGTGAGTGGATGAAACCTTTATTTTTGCAAATTACTTTGGCTGATGCTATTAAGTTGCCTCCTTATTCAAAGTATATGAAGGATATTGTCTCTAATAAAAGGAAGATTCCTAATGAGGAAATTTCTACTTTTCTTGCTAATTATTACTTCAATGGTAAGGTTCCAAAGAAACTTGGTGATCCAAGTATACCAACTATTCCTTGCTCTATTAAGAATAATTATGTTAGAACTGCTTTATGTGATTGATACGCCCAATTTGCATCACCATTCTATATCATAATTTACCTCTATTCATTGATATTTGTCTTATTATGAGGTATTAGTTATGGCTTTTCATCTGTTTATGCATGTTGGATGATTCTTGGAGGATGGACTGCCGGAGTGTGGATTCTGATGGAAAAGAAGGCGTTTCGGTGCAATTTCATGAAGATCATAAAATACCAGAAAAATATGGAAACATATTATTTTACCAGAGGACGAAGGAAGCGGGAGGAGGCGAAGGGGGGGCATGAGGCCCACACCTAGGAGCGGCCCACCGAGGCGCCTAGGCAGTGTGGCCCACCTACCCGGCCTCCGACTCTCCCCCTTCGCCTATATCTTACCTACGGAACCCTAAGCCTCAAGGAGCGACCAGAGATAGATTTCCGCCGCCTCTGGGGGGCAGAAATCACCGAGAGAGAGAGAGATAGAGAGAGAGAGAGAGAGATCTCTGGTAGACAGATTTCTGCCGGGGGAATTCCTTCCCGGAGAGGGGAGACCGTCGCCATCAACACCATCATCAAGCTAGGCTTCATCGGGATCATCATCATCATCCACACCATCATCTCCATCAGCACCATCATCACCACTCCGTCTCTCTATAACAATTGTGTTGGATATTGCTTAGTTCATTAGGGGAAACTTTCCCGGTGTTATTGTAGTTGATGCTTGTAAGTGGAACCATTGGATTATTGTTTATGTTCAGATTGTTATCCATTACCATATCATCTTTGATATTGATCCATATGATGTCTTGTGAGTAGTTCGTTGTGTTGTTGAGGACATGGGAGACGTCGTGTTGTTAGTAGTGAATCTGTGATGCGTTATTATTCAATGGTTTAGTATTTAAGTTGTGGTGCCATTCTTCTAGTGGTGTCATGTGAACGTCAACTACATGACACTTCACCATTTATGGGCCTAGGGGGATGCATTTTGTATTTGGCTACTAATCGCGGGGTTGCCGGATGTTAGTTACTTTGCACAAGAGAGTGTAGGATCTCAGAGTTTAAGGCTGTGGTTAGATTTATATCTTAGTTACTTTCCTATAGTTACGGTTGTTTGCAGGGGGTTTAATCACAAGTATGAATTAGTCCTAGAAAGGGCGGTATGTTAGCACAGGTTCACCCACACAACACTTACAAACACAAGAGAAGAGTACTCATCTATTTGAAGCGAAAACACTTGACAGAATTCCCATGTGTCCTCGAGAACCTTTGGTCCTTATAAGTATTTCCACCGGCTTGTCCTTTGCTAAGAAAGGATTGGGCCACTTGCTCTGTTTGTTCGTTACTTCTGTTACTTGCTCTTTGTTTTGTTGCCTTGTCAGAAAACCACTAAAAATCCGTTTGCTAAGTATTCACAGGGATTTCCTGCTCCATACCACTGTTCAACACCTTCTACACCTTGTTGGGATCGACACTCCTATTTACTGAAAGTACTACGATACACCCCCTATACTTGTGGGTCATCAATACTATTTTCTGGCACCGTTGCCGGGGAGTGAAGCGCTATTGAAGAGTGGAACTGGTAAGGGAAACTTTCACCGTGAGTATTGCCCTTGTTACTGCTTGTTACTTTGTTTCCAATATGGATAACCCACTTGGTTTTCTGTTTGGGAAAACTACTACCACTGCTAGGATAGTAGATGAACCACCACCTATTGAGATAGATCCTTTTAAGATACCTACAAGTATTGTTAACCGTGTTAAATAATTATTATTTTGGGTATGGAACTGTCCATCCCGGTGATCACTTGCTTTTTATCCATGAATTATGCGGGTTGTTTAAGTGTGCAGGTATCACAACTGAACAGGTGAATAAGAAGTTACTCTCCATATCCTTGAAAGGGAGAGCTGAAGAATGGTATAAGCCGCTGAAGAATGGACAATCCATAGAATGGGAGGAGATGGCATCTCTCTTTTACTCTAAATTTTATCCTCCCAGTGAGATTCATAAGGATAGAAATCTTATATATAACTTTTGGCCTCTTGATGGAGAAAGTACAACTCAAGCTTGGGGGATATTGAAGTTACTAATTCTTAAATGTCCTATTCATGAACTCCATAACAATATTATTCTCAATAACTTTTATGCTAGGCTTTCTCTTCATGATAAATATTTACTAGATGTTTCTTGTGCTGGATCATTCACACGTATGAAGTAAGACGCTAAATGGGATCTCTTAGACCGTATTCAAGATAACGCCGAAGCTTGGGAGAATGACAAAGGAAGAAAGTCAGGTATAAACCATGAATATGAATGCATTAGATCTTTTATGGGAACTGATGACTTCCATGATACTAGTAATGAGTTTGGTCTTGATTCCCAAAGTATTGCCAACTGTTTTAAAGCCTTTGCCTCTTACATAGAAATTCCAAAGAAGAAGTGGAATAAGTACCATGCTCCTTATAAAGATGTTGTTAATAATGTTTCTGTTAGAAGTACTGAAGTTTGTACTATTGATCATATTGTGCCTGAACCTTATGTTGATAAAATACCTTTGCCAGCTAAGGTAAAGGAGTATTCTATGATTATTAGTGAAAATAACAAAGGTACAATGAAAACTGTGGAGCCTGGTAAGCAATTAAATGTTGAACCTGTGGTAGGTATTGTGAAAGACACTGTCACTAGAAATATAGAGGATGAGCACATTGTCTTCTGTGAAGACGCTTCTAATATTATCTCTCATCCTAGTAAAGCTAGAAAAGCTAGTGTTACTGTGCTTTTTGTTAAAATTGGTGATTATTGCTATTATGGTTTATGTGATATTGGTGCTAGTTCTAGTGCTATTCCTTATGACCTTTACAGGGAAATTATGCATGAGATTGGTCCTTGTGATCTTGAGGACATTGATGTGGTTATTCACCTTGCTAATAAGGAAACCATTTGCCCTATTGGCATCGTAAGAGATGTGGAGGTTCTCTGCGGTAAGATTAAATATCCTGCTGATTTTCTAGTGCTTCATTCAGCAGCTAGCAAAACTTGTCCTATCATTTTTGGTATACCTTTTTTGAACACTTGTGGAGATATTATTGATTGTAAGAAGGAAAAAGTTTTAACTAAGTTTGATAGAGATTCTTATGAGTTTAACTTTTCCAAATTTGCTAAATCTCCTTGTGAAAATAGCTTGCCTAATAAAGATTTTAGGATGGAACAACTTGCTTCTATTGATCCAGTCTACGACCTTGGGCCTCTTTTTAATGACTGTAAGTATGATCACTCTAATGATAAATTTGTTGCTAGTGAAAGTTATATTGTCAACTTTATTCAAAGTTCTACTAAAAGTTATTATGAGAGAGGGAAACATGGTTTTATGCATCTCAATGATGTTAAGTTTCCCCATTTTATTTTGAAAGCCTTAAAGTTGCATCTGTTTTGTCTTCCTATGCTTGTGGCTTTTTGTTTCAACAATTCATTTTCTCATGATACCCCCATGCATAGGAAGTGGGTTAGACTCAAGTGTGTTGGTTATTTGCTTCTTGATGCTCTCTTTCACTTCAAATATATATATCCTATGTGAGCATCCTTGAAAGTTTCAACCCTAACTTAAAGGCATTAAAGAAAAGTACTTGTTGGGAGATAACCCAAGAGTTTTGTCGAGTCTTGGAAGTTATTACCTCAGTAATAACCACTCCTTATCCTTTTTGTTTTGGTTTATGTGTCAAGTTCAACTAATTTTGTGAAGTAGAGGAGTTGTGAAAAGTGGCTGTCCTGGGACAAATTTTTGTGATGTATTGTAAAAATTCATGAGGAAGCTCAATATTTCGGACGGAGATGCATTTTTCTGAGCTTGTTCTCCAGGTTGTTACCCAACTTTCATTAGTTCTGCACTTTTTGATTTGAGCAACAGAACGTCTTTGAAAAATTCAATCTTTACCTGCTGGTCTGTTTTGACAGATTTCTGCCTTCATTTGCATTTGCCTCTTATAGAAGCTTTTGTATTGATGGGTTTTCAGTTGAAGTGTGTACCAAAGGTTTATTGTTTTTTCTTATACTAATGTTGCCATTGAGTTTGTGCAAAGGTTTTGTATGAAGAAAATTCTCAGGAGAAAGAGAAGAGGAATCTGCAGAGTTCGTCTTTGAGTAGGTAAAAGTGGTGAAAACAGAAGGTTCGTGAAACTCCAATCTTTTTATATTTTTGATGTTTTTAATACATAAGGGAAGTTACGAGACGAAACTGAAGAAGAAACGGAGCCCGGGGTGGACAAACCCACCCTAGGCGCGGGCCCAGCTTGGCCACGCCTGAGGGGGTGTCCTCCCCTCGAACTCCGTCTCCGCTTCATTTCCGTGTCAAAACCTTCCTTACGCACTGAAACTTCGTAATATATAACCCCCCGGATCCCCCGAGGTTCGTGCATCGTGTTCTCTTCGTGTTTTCGTTTCGATATGTTTCTGTCAGGAAATCTTCTCAAGTTTAGAGCACCATGGCCTCCGCCAACGACAAAGGCAAGAAGCCCATGGAGATAAATTTGGAAGAACAAACCACCGCAGGAACAAGGGGAAGGAAACCTACTTTTGCAGGAGCGATTACCACTGCGGATGATTTTTCTCGTCACATGCAGGGAATCGTAGCTTTTGGTCCAAAACTCAGATACTGCCCTGAGGCAGCGGAAGCCCTTCGAACCACTAACGAGTTTTGTTTTAATTACCGTTCTTTGAGGATGAAGGTGGATATTCTTCAAGAGGAGAATAATAGGCTTCGTAAGATGCTGGAAGATTTTTTGACCCATGACAAGAGAACACCACCACCACCGAAGGAGTAATTCATCATCAGGTTTGGCAACCCCTTGGCTTGTTAGCTTGGGGGAGTGCCGCGGTATCACCACCATTATCTTTTACCTTTTACCTTTTTAGTGGATTCATATCTATGGTAGAGAGGTTATCTTATAGTTTGGTTTGCATGTGTAAGTATCTCTCCTTTATTTGATTATCTATGTATCTCTTGGTGTGAGTGCCTTTATTGAATATTAATGAGAAGCCTCATCTTTTACTTTTTGCACTTTTTATGTTAGTTGGCAATCTCTATTATATGATGGACCTTGTTGATCAGTATTGGCACCACTTTGGGAGCATCAAGTGTATATAAATTGGTTTTGGCAAACCGAGTTCTGGTCAGTAGCAACAATTATTGAGGTTTGAAAGGAAAAGAGAAAGAAAAATCTTACAGGTATTTTCTATCATTTATTTTCTTTCATGTTGGCTCATAAGCTTAGTATTCTTTACTTAAGATCTTTTGTGTCTTCAAAGAAGATTGCATGTTTAGCTTTATTACTTGTATGTTTACTTGTTTCTTTCAAATCTCTTGCTTGCTACCTAGCCTTGCTAGCCAAAAACCTGTTTTGAGAAGGCATACTTCTCATGTTTCCAAATCCCTTTGAACCAAACCTTTGCCATTTGTGTTCACCATGTCTACCTAGTAGCATTTTTGCTATTCCAAGCAAATTATCAAGCTTCATCTACCTTCCGAATTAAAAAGTATTTTGTTATGTGAAAACTAGTTAGTAAAGCTCTCACGAACTTGATGGCACACCTTATTTTCTTGCCCCTAATAGACTTGAACCATTGTGGACATCGAAGTTGTATATGCTTGCATCTATACGTTGGAATTAGCAGAACCGTTCTGTCACGGGTAACGTTTTCAACATAGCACTTGTACTTTATACATTGTTGATATCATGCTCTTTTGTCGATGGATGTCAACAATGTGAAATAAGAGGGGAACTTGTGAGTCCATGGAGTTTGTACTTTGTGTTAGAGAAACGCCTGGGCCGCTAGCTTAAGCCATGCCTAATCATGGTGGAAACTTGCAGCACCACCATAGTGAGCATTCTGTGAAGCATCCTCAATAAAAAACTATACACATAGTAAATAAAAAGATTGCTGAGATGCTCACTGTCTGCTTGCCTTGTCATTTTGGTTATGGGAAAGCTCCTGTACCATGTGCAAGGGGTACCCCGTTGGCGGTTCTCAATGATATGCAAGTACTTACAATGACAAGAACTTGCCTGGGCCCAAAGTTGATGTAGCATGAGGAGTGGCCCTCATATTCAAGGGACATGAGATTGCCAACTTATATTTCGTCAAGCATATACTCCATCTTTGTTCACTTTAACCTTAATCATCTCAAGATGCTTATGATAGGGGCAATGAGGGCTCAAATCTAGTAAGTACCATAATCTTTTGGAAGCTCTTTATGACTTCTAATCCCTGCTTCCCTCTATGAAGGGACCTTTCTCCCATTTCCAAGTTGAGTCAGTAAACCTACTTCCTCTCTATCTGTAGCAAGCATTTGAGTTGTTGTGTTTCAATCATTCATATGGTGATTTATTCAATCATGTTATTTATCTTCCTTGTTTGCACAAAACTCTTATCTATTGAGTATTACTTTGAAAGCCTTCACTTATGAAAAACCTTTTTGAAGCAAAGAGTGCTCCTGTTTTGAAACTTCTACAAAAAACTTTTTGTGAAACTGTTTGCCAGGTGTTCTCCGACCAAGAACAAGTTTGCCAATTCCAATTATGATTTATCTTTATGCATCTCTATTGTGACTACTGTACTTGGTTGCAAGCTAAGTTAGATAATGGTGAGTTGCTTTCTTCTATGAGTTGTGCAATGGTAAGTGTGATGCTTCTTGTTCGTATTCTTTTATCGACACTTCACTCCATAAACCCGTGGACATGTTTACTAAGATCAGTTTTCGCTTGGGGACAAGCGAAGTCTAAGCTTGGGGGAGTTGATACGCCCAATTTGCATCACCATTCTATATCATAATTTACCTCTATTCATTGATATTTGTCTTATTATGAGGTATTACTTATGGCTTTTCATCTGTTTATGCATGTTGGATGATTCTTGGAGGATGGACTGCCGGAGTCTGGATTCTGATGGAAAAGAAGGCTTTTCGGTGTAATTTCGCGAAGATCAGAAAAATACCAGAAAAATATGGAAACATATTATTTTACCAGAGGACGAAAGAAGCCAGAAGGAGGAGCGAAGGGGGGCCATAGGAGGCCCACACCCCCCTAGGCACGGGCCCACCTGAGGTCACGCCTAGGGCAGGTGTGGCCCACCTGCCTGGCCTCTAACTCTCCCCCTTCGCCTATATCTTTCCTACGGAACCCTAAGCCTCAGGGAGCGACCACAGATAGATTTCCACCGCCTCTGGGGGCGGAAAACACCGAGAGAGAAAGATCTCTCTGGCAGACAGATTTGTGCCAGGGGAATTCCTTCCCGGAGAGGGGAGATCATCGCCATCAACACCATCATCAAGCTAGGCTTCATCGGGATCATCATCATCATCATCCACACCATCATCTCCATCAGCACCATCATCACCACTCCGTCTCGCTGTAACAATTGTGTTGGATATTGCTTAGTTCATTAGGGGAAACTTTCCCGGTGTTAATTACTATTGTAGTTGATGCTTGTGAGTGGAACCATTGGATTATTGTTTATGTTCAGATTGTTATCCATTACCATATCATCTTTGATCTTGATCCATATGATGTCTTGTGAGTAGTTCGTTGTGTTGTTGAGGACATGGGAGAAGTCATGTTGTTAGTAGTGAATCTGCGATGAGTTATTATTCAATGGTTTAGTATTTAAGTTGTGGTACTATTCTTCTAGTGGTGTCATGTGAGCGTCGACTACATGACACTTCACCATTTATGGGCCTAGGGGGATGCATTTTGTATTTGGCTACTAATCACGGGGTTTCCAGAGTGACAGAAACCTGAACCCCCGTTAGGACACCTTTGCACAAGGGAGTGTAGGATCTCAGAGTTTAAGGCCGTGGTTAGATTTATATCTTAATCACTTTCCTATAGTTACGGATGTTTGCAGGGGGTTTAATCACAAGTATGAATTAGTCCTAGGAAGGGCGGTATGTTAGCACAGGTTCACCCACACAACACTTACGAACACCAGAGAAGAGTACTCAGCTATTTGAAGCAAAAGCACTTGACAGAATTCCCATGTGTCCTCGAGAACGTTTGGTCCCTATAAGTATTGCCACTGGCTTGTCCTTTGATAAGAAAGGATTGGGCCACTTGCTCTGTTTGTTCGTTACTTCTGTTACTTTCTCTTTGTTTTGTTGCCTTGTCAGAAAACCACTAAAAATCAGTTTGCTAAGTATTCACAGGGATTTCCTGCTCCATACCACTGTTCAGCACCTTCTGCTCCTCGTTGGGATTGACACTCCTATTTATCGAAAGTACTATGATACACCCCCTATACTTGTGGGTCATCAGTGATTTGGGATCTGGAGTTAGTGTTATGCTTTTTTCTCTCTACAAGAGACTCTAGCTAGAAAAGTTGATACCAACCGATATATCTTTGCAAATGGCTGATAAGTCAACTACTATTCTTGTTGGTATATGTGAGGATGTTCCTGTTCAAGTGGCTCATAATTGCCTGGTTTTAACTAATTTTGTTGTGCTTGTAATGCCTGAAGATGATAATATGTTTATTATTCTTGGGGGACCTTTTCTTAATACTGCAGGTGCTATCATCAATTGTAATCAAGGAAAATTAACTTTTAGTATTAATGACAAATATCATACTGTTTTTCCCCGAGAAGGTTGCTAAAAGCTATTGCCTGAATTCCATTGAAAATGTTGAGAGCGTCAAGGTTGGAGAAATATATTGTCCCATTCCACAAGAAAGTTTTGAAACTATTATGGTTGGGACCATTGCTATCAAGCTTAAGGTAATATAATAACTCTTTGGAATACAAAGTTTTGTTTCATATAAGATTGTTTTGGTAACAGACTTGATCAACCTTGTTAACAAAAGGATTTTAATGAACAAAATAATGTTTTAATGATGGTTATACTTACTCACTTTTATTTTTCTCCTTCCTAGTCTTTGCTTTTTCTCTTGTTAGTTTTAGTGTTGCTAGTTGTTTGCATGTTAGAGTGTCTTAGAACTTCCGTAGTTTGGTTTTTTTTTTGCCTTTTGTTTCTTCTAAAAAAATCTGTTTCTGCGAGAAAATAAATTTTCATACCCTCAAAATTGGCCAAAAATAAAGTTTCCCGAAAAATTCTAGAAAATTCAAAATAAATTTTTCCTCGAAAAAGGGCAGGGACACTGAGTGACCTGAGGGCCACCAGCCAGCACACCTGGTGGCGGCCGACCCAAGTGGCGCTGGTGGTGTGGCCCACCTGTGGCCCTCCAAAGTGTCTCCTCCCAGTCATCTTCTTTCTCTCTCGAAAAACACCGAAAAACTTTCTCAATCTTGAGTTATTGCTGTTCTTGCTCCCGATTTTCGATCTCCTTGCTCAGCCCATCTTTGCTGCTAATTTTTTGGAGGGATTGCTCCTTGGTATGTGCCTCCTCCGCTTGTCCAATTAGATTTATGATTGGTAGATTGTATCTTGAGTATTTTTCTGCTATAGGTGTCAGGTTGTGTGATATTGTATGCTTGTTCTATGCTTAGAGATTTCATTTTGATGCATGTGTAGCCCTCTAGCAAGTTCCTATAGTAGTTGCTCATCATTTATCAACTTGGAAATCACTTGGTTTGATGTTTTTCTAAAAATTTAAGATAGGAAGATGAGTGCATACCCACTGAATCAATATGATTTGATGGTACCTAAGCCAATGAAAGTTAATCGTGAGGAAGGAGTCTTCCCTTCCATATATCCATGCCCTGAATTTATGAGAGCCGCGGGGATGCAGGGTTGGAACACTTTGTTGAAGGGGAACCACTGCAATATGTTAAACTAACCATGGCTATGGTGTAGGACTTCCGGTTTACTTGGTCTTCAGCTAATCCCATGGTCCATTATAAAATATACAATATAGTTGTCGGCTTGCCTTTTGCTGATTTCTGTGCAGCAATTAGAGTACCACCTTGGGGATATTGTGAGAAGATCAAGGAGAGGCCTAAGTCACTTATGGATTTATATGCTGAATTTGCCAAGGTTTCGACTTCTCGAAAGAAAGTGGTAAAATTCGGAACATTCAGTTCCATTCAATTAGATATTTTTCCTATTTCATTAACAAGTGTGTCCTTGCTAGAAAGATTGCTAGAAAGTTATCTTCTTTTGATCTAGCTTTTATCGCAGCTTCTTTGAATAGGGGTAGATCTTATAACCTAGGTGCTTTGATAGCTTACCGTCTTACCACTAACCGCGAGAAAGGTGGAATTTCTGGAGGTCTCATCGCCTCTAGGTTTCTAGATTTCCATGGTTTAGAGCCTCACCATTCGGATTATCGGTTCCCCATAGAGAGGCTTGATCTTGACTCCATGGTTTAGCATAATTTTGTTTCTTTAGGGGCTACTATGAGAAGTTTACCGTATGAATTATCTTTTGCCAAGCGTGGTTGGAGAGGGGGTAGGACTGAGAAAGTAGTTTATTTGCCTGCACCTGCTTTGTTTAATTTTGATAACAGGAAAGGATGGTCGCTCACGGAGGAGGAGTTTGATACATACGTGGCAGAGCTCTCCCAGCAAGAGGAGAATGTTGGAGAGGATGTTGAAGATGATTCGGTTTATCCCTCCAACTTGGGAGAGTCTTTGTACCAGCAGCCCTCTTATGATCGGGGTACGTCTTCTTCTTCATCGCAAGCGCCTGACTATGATCATTCCTATGATGACCCACCAGCTTGGGGTTACTACCCGCACTATTGAGCCCCACTTAGGCCAAAAGCCTAATCTTGGGGGGAGGTACACCGACATCACAGTCATCTAAATATCATGCTTCGTCGGTTCTTTGTATATCCATTGTTTCACTTTCTTTTTGGTTTTTGTTTCTACTTTCTCAAAACACAAAAATACCAAAAATATCTTTTTTGTTTCTCTTGGTTTGTTTCTTTGTTTTTTAGCTTTGGTTTGCCTTAAAGAAAAATCCAAAAAGATTTTTCTTTGTTTGCTTGCTTTAAAAATCGAAAACACCAAAAATATTTGTTGTTCTTCTTTGGTTTTGTGAGTTCTTTGCAGGGTTCAGCCGTCCTCAGTGGATTTTGGTTTCATGTTATTATTCAAGTCACACAAGTGAAGGGCAATAATGAAGATTAAGACAACTTGAGGTGTGTCAAGGGGCTGGTAATGAACTCTATTTGTTTTCATTTTTGTACATATACTCATCATTGTGAGCATGATTAGTCTGTTCATGTAAGGTGTATGTTATTATGGATGCTTAGTAGTTCTTGCTTTCTTGTGATTAGCTCCAGTTTGCTAATAGTTTGTAGCATGTCATATGAATGTTTGCTTGCATTGTTTTATTCATAACTTGACATGATATTGTGGTATCCTCCTCCGAATGTTTCATGTGAATCAACTTGGCACATGCTCACACATGCATATGACTAAACAATAGTCAGTAAGCCTCCATGATTTATTTTGCCTTAGAGTTCTTGTATCACTTTCATGCCATAATTAGTCATGTTTTGTTGCAAGCATGATTATGACAGTTATTGCTCTCTCGTTTGTCGCTCCCTCTCTTTTGCTAGCCTTCACTTGCACTGAGTTTGAGCTCTACTGGTGCATCCAACTCCCAAAAACCAATATTGCCAACAGTGTCCACCATACCTACCTATTAGCATCATCTGCTATTTCAGTGCATATTCATTATGCCTTGTTTTCTTCCAAATAAAATGTTTGACTATTTTGAGAAAGTTAGTTAGTAAATCTCTCATGAACTTGATGGCACACTTTATTTCCTTCCGCTTAATAAACTTGAACCATTGTGACCTGTCTATGAAAGTTATATGCTTGCAAATTATATGTTGGGAGTTAGCAGAACCGTGCTGTCACAGGGAACGCTTTCGACACTTTTTGTATATTTTTCCCGTTGATACCATGCTCTTTTGTTTGCGGATGTTGTCGATGTGAAATAAAAGGGGATCTTGTGAGTTCATGGAGTTATATACATTGTGTTAGAGAAACGCTTGGGCCGCTAGCCTAAACCATGCCTAATCATGGTGGAAACTTGCAGCATCACCATAATGAGCATTCTGTGAAGCATCCTCAATAAAAATCTATGCAAATAGTAAATAAAAATATCGCTGAGATGCTTATTGTCTGCTTGCCTTGTCATTTTGGTTATGGGATAGCTCCCGTACCATGTGCAAGGGGTACCCCATTGGAGGTTCTCTATGATATGCATGTACTTACAATGACAAGAACTTACAGGTAACTAAAGTTGAGTAGCATGCGGAGCGGCCCTCGCACTCAAGGGACATGGGATTTCCAGTTTATGGTCTGTCAAGCATATAACTCAGACTGAACCTCACTTTCACCTTAACCATATAAATATGCCTATGATAGGGGCAATGAGAGCTCAAAGCTAATGAGTACCTTTCTTTCAGCATTTGGAAGCCTTTCAAACTTTTCAAAACCTTTTCACTTCCTTGTTGAGTCACCACTTATTCTATGAGCACCTTCTTGAGAGCATAGTTGTCATTCTTGTGTTTGTTCCAAAACTTGGTTAATTATGTCATTACTTTGATGCTCGTATCTCTGATATCTTTACTTCTAGTATTCACTTGAACTTCAGAGGTGCCCTGGCATTTATATTGTGCTCTACAAACAAAGGCAAGCGAGATACCACTCTATCATACCTTCTTATGAGCATTGCAATGTTGCTTATGTTTATTTTCATGCTACTTATTATTATTGAGTTGGAATCTCTTCATAACTTGCAATGACTATTGAGTAGACTTAATTGCATACTCTTTATTATGAATGGTTTAAGTATCTACTCCTGTGCTGAGAATATTTACATCATATGAAGCAAATGTGTTCGTGAAAGTTCTTTTACCGCACTCAGTTTTCAACTGAATTGCTTGAGGACAAGCAATAAGCTAAGCTTGGGGGGAGTTGATACGTCCAAATGTATCTACTTTCCCGAACACTTTTGCTATTGTTTCTCCTCTAAACTTGTGTGATTTGGATACAACTAACACGGACTGACACTGTTTTCAGCAGAATTACCTTGGTGTCTAGTTTTTGTGCAGAAAATCAACTATCAGGAAAAATCCCGAAAAATATGCAAAAAATCCTATTTCACCAGAAGATACACGGAGACAGAGTACGAGACGGAGTGGAGGCCTGAGGGGCCCACACCCTTGCCAGACGCCGGCCAAGCCTGGCCGTGCCTGGGGCGTGGTGCGGCCACCGCAGGCACCCCCTCGGCCTCCCTCTTCGCCTATAAGATGCCTCTTAACGTAAAAACCGAGGGGGTTTCTCGTTTTTTCAGAAAGATTTCCGATGCGCCGCCACCACCAGAAACCGCGATTAGGAACCAGAAACTCCGTTCTGGCACCCTGCCGGGACGGGCAATTCGGGGAGGATCATCGCCATCGTCATCACCAACGCCTCTCCATAAACCATCCATGTTTCCCTCATCCATGAGTGAGTAATCCCCCGCAGTAGGCTATGGGGATGGTAGGGATTGGATGGGTTCTATCATGCAATTGAATAAGATTTTTAGGGCATAGTGCCTAGTATCTCTATTAGTGCTATTTGACTTTGTTGCAACTTGTTGTGATTAATGCTTGTCACTATGACCCGAGTGCCGTGATCTCATACCTGAACTTATTATTGAATCATTATGATAGTATTGTTTGTGATCTTATCTGCAAGTTGTGTACACATATCATTGTCTAGATCCAAAGGCCCCGAAGTGACAGAAATTGGGACAACCAGAGGGGATGGCTGTGGTGTGAGGATCACATGTGTTCATAGAGTGTTAATGCTTTGCTCCGGTGCTCTATTAAAAGGAGAACCTTAATTTCCAGTAGTTCCCTTGAGGCCCCGCTGCAATGGGCTGGCTGGACAAAAGATGTTGTGCAAGTTCTCATTGCGAGAACGCATGACTATATATGGAGCACATGCCTATGATTGTTTAGTACTTGGATGCTTATTCTTATTTATCTGCAATGCCCTAGATTTTGAAGTTACATGCTTAGACTCGTCCATGCAACGCCCCTCCATCCATCCATATGCCTACCGCACTCGAATCCTACTGTTTGCTACTACTGTTACTATTGCTTTTGTTCTATTGTTGCTGTTACTTTGTTGTTGCTACTACTAAACTGTTGCTACTGATAAACTTTTGTGAGCAAGAACTATTTTCAGGTGCAGCTGAATTGAAAACTCAGTTGTTAAGGCTTGCAAGTATTCTTTGGCTCTCGTTGTGTCGAATCAATAAATTGGGTAATACTACCCTCAAAGACTGTTGCGATCCCCTATACTTGTGGGTCATCAGAAACATATAGGGATGTCTAGAAGAGCAAAGTTCAACTCGCGTGGCATCTAACATTTAACACATGTACTCCATCATTGTGTTAAGACCTAGGACTTTAGGCATTTTCCAAAATAATATTAGCAGAACGAAATGCCATCCAGAAAATCACAAGAGTAGATACTTGTAACATAACCTTTTATCTGCTTTGAGTTGGTACCAAGCATAGTATTTTGTATGTTTCTGGAACCCTTTACATTTTTTAGCTATTACATTTCTAGAACCCTTTACTTCATTAAAGGTGATTTATGTTAGATAATTGGTCAGGATGGTATGATGGTCATGTATATGCTCATGATCGTCTTGGTGTTTTAGCTTTACACTCAATTAATACCTAAATTCAAGTTGTCACATGGTTTATGCAGCAATGGGGAAACAATTGAAGCCTCGAGATTCTTAAGAGTAAACTAGGCATTTGATAGAAACTACAATGATTTATCTTCACCCAAAAAAGTTTATTGTCTTTCATTTGTGGAAAGAAACTCTCACCAGCAACATATATGCATGAATATGTAAATGTTTCGATGAACACTTTCAACAAATATGATTCATGAATGATGCATGACCTTGAAATTTCTCTATCTTTCAACCACATATGAAATAAAGTAAGCAAGAAAACACTAAGCATTTTAATATTCTATTCTACAGCTCATCACACCAAACATCAAGCGACCCTCAAATCTCGACATGCAAGTCCCCTGGATCACAACATTGGTCCAACCTAAAACACTAGAAACGGGCGCCTCTACGATCTAGATAGAAATGAAGTAAACATCTCAACCCCTAACAAACAAGTAGCAACTAACCTCTTCTCGCCGCCGATGTACAACACAAAAACCCACTCGTTGACCTCCCAGTCCACATCATCGTCCCTGTCCGACCCCGCGGCCCTCTTGCTAGTGAAGAGATCGGAGAGTGCCCTCACGGCCCCCTGCCACTCTGTAACACCCCCGGTCACTCTGGACCGACGGTTGTCACTTATGGCAGCTCAATAGGATCTCTAGACTAACCCCACAGACCAACACTAGTCTTTTCTGCGTACTTTGTCCTCACTCATGCGCACCCGGTACCCACTTCCCGGTCGGTCACCCTCCTAGAATTGCTCTAGGCCAAGCACGCTTAACCTTAGAGTTCTTTAAGCCATGCGCTAGGGTCTCACATACACCCACCGTTAGAAGATCGACGTCCTTGTCGATCAACCACAAGCTAGGAACGTCCCCTCTTAGCACACGTTTGTGTGTCCAGTGTCGACACATGTGCCATACCGTGTCCACTCCGGGCCACACGCCCCATGCGCCACCCATGTCCGCCACTGACTCGCATACGCCCATGTAACTGCGAGGGTCGGCTCTGATACCACTTGTAACACCCCTGTCACTCCGGACCGACGGCTTCACTTCTGGCAGCTCAATATGATCTCTAGACTAACCCCACAGACCAACACTAGTCTTTTCTGCGCACTTTGTCCTCACTCATGCGCACCCGGTACCCACTTCCCGGTCGGTCACCCATCCTAGAATTTCTTTAGTCCAAGCACGCTTAACCTTAGAGTTCTTTTCGAATAAGCTTCTGGAAAAGAAGTTGCAACTTATTGATATGTGTTTCCTATCAATCCTATTAAGCCATGCGCCAGGGTCTCACACACTCGCACCCCCATACCTGCCCCGCGCTTGGCGCAAGGCCGGACCGTAGCATTGGGTAGAGGGGTGGTCGTCCTAGGCCCCTAGTCCTTGGGGTCCCCGACCCATGTACTACATTGCTAGAGTGGTAGGCTAGTGTATCATGCTCCATTCAATAAATTTTAGTTGTTCGTATTTAATTTTTCAACTCAATCAACGTGCTCTTATTTGGGGATGAATTGTATTTTTTACTTCTTAATAGCACTGTTCAAAAAATCGTCCGATATACCGATTTATCACTTTCACTTGGTGACCGATAAGCCGATTACTCAAGTTATCGCCTGATAAATCGATTTATCGTCCGATAAATCTACCAATACACCTAAAAATCATTAATTTTGGGCTGACCGATAAGTTAACGATAAACGATATCCTCAACATTGCTTAATAGTACTACTTAAATACCACAAATGAAAATGTCCCATATGAAATAAGTTCACTATTTCTTGTTGATTTTTGGCTTGGAAGTATTTCTTGAAATTTTGATTATCGAAGTGAATATCAAAATATTCAAGGAACGAACTAATTAGGAGGAATGTTTGTACAAAAATCTAAAAACTAAATAAAACTCCTAATTATTTAGCCTTTTGTATGGCAACTTATTTTGAGAATTTCGCAGCGGTATGTTTCTACCAAATATCTAGACATATGATTTTTTTATTTATTTTTCAAAAGTATGTTTCATATGTACCATATGTCATTATTCTGTTGTTTTACTTTTTGAAAGTTCAAATTTGCGAAAGTTTCTCTATTTGTTTGAAAATTCATTCTATAATGGCGTTGTAATCTTTAAATTCTGTCTTTGATACTTGAGATTTTCTAAAATTTTGAAACCTTTAGGTTTGTGAGAATTTTACAAAATTTTATAAAAAACCGAAACATGGTTTAAACTTTTGGTAAGAGAATTATAACACATACACTAGAAACAACCAAATAGAACAACCCAAATAGAACCACCCCTAGTTAGTATATTTCTTCGAGTGTATCTTTTAAAGATATCTATCTTGACATTTACACAGACAACCAACCCTTATGCATTACTGCATAATCTATTCCACAATGGATAATTAATTAAATGAGAATTTTTATTACAATATGTCATTTAAATTTAAAACAATCAAACTACTGAGTGATACATTACAACTTAAAACAAAGAATAGTATAACTCACAAAAATTGTTATGTGTGTCATCGAACTAAATAAAACTATGATAATGCTAATGTAGAAATATAAGTTTAAATAAGTATAACAGTTTAGTATAAAACATATTACTGTTATCTTGCTTGTGGACAAGATTTACATTCACCTTAGACCTCCCATCAGTCGATCCAAGCTCAGTTTGGCATTCAGAATTCTTAATGCTCTATAGGGAAAAAAATAACAAAGTCCAAATTAAAAAAGTTACTTACATTCAATTCATCAAAAAAGTTATATAGCACCAATAATGTATGATGGAAGTAAAACCAAATTGTGTTTCAGTACACTTTATAATATAGCTGAACAGAAAGTGTTATGACTAAGATCAAAAGACTAAATGAGAACAAGCAAAATACCAAAAATGTAACACTAAACAAAAGAGTTTGGATAAAATATAGGATGCTAAGCTATATGTTATTTTTTCACTTTCCTTAGGACATCAAGAATTCAGAAACCAGAACATATAACATTATTCTACTGAATAGTCTATTGCAAAACAATGACAGGACATTAGAAATACACCTAGAGTTTGTTGCACACACATCATAATTGTTTACCTTTTAAAAGGCTGCATGCTCTGGGCCATCAAAACTTATGAGTGGACCATAATCTGTTAGAAGACTGCTAGTCCCCACAGGTCAATATGGCTGATCAAAGCATCTTTGAAGTTCTATCCAGTATTAAAAAAGACCTCAAGGCCCCTTTTGCAATAGAAATTCGGATACTTGGAACTTGAGCATCTGGATTTGTAGAAATAACGAAATTTTCAACAATCAGCATACGTCGGTGGAGACCTGGAAGGCTATTATAGCCCAGGAATTAAGATGGGTTCTTTATAGAATTAAGAAAAAGTATTATCAGGGCCTTAAGGATTGGATTGAAACCAATTTAGACAGGAGATAGCTGCTTAGAATGTTATCCCTCTTTTTTGAGGTGGAATATGATTGTAAATAATCTTTTGTAACTCTACTTGATATATAAAAAGAAAAATTGCAGTGGGGTTTTTACCCTACTGTTTTACCCTAAAAAAAAAAAGACTGCTAGTCCCAGGAAAGCTCCTTGAGCTAGAAGATTGCCGGTGAGCTGGGCCTCTTCCTCTTACCTTGCTTAAGGTCATCTCCACCGGGCCAACCAATCCGGTTGCCCCAAACGGTTCGTTTATGTCCGTTTGGGTCGGGCCGCGGTCGCTTTTGGGTCAGGTCTAGCCTATCCGGCCGATCATGCCCAGCGGTACGACCCATCTGTCTGTGCTTGCCATCGTCCGCCGTCATATTTCCAGTGTCTTCCCGTCGACACGCCATCTCCCGCCTTTCTTTCCCCCCGCTACCCGCCAGTTCTAGAAGTTTCCCACCGTGTCCAGGCACAAGCATAAAAATGGGAGGTCACCGAGATATCTTTGACTAGACCCGCACCACCCCTAGCACAAAACTACCATGCCTGTCCATCGTCGTCGGCCCGATGAGCTCCGTGGCAACCCTGACGCCGGCAGAGAAGAGGTGCCCGAGCGGCCACTGCCATCATGGTCGACAAACCTACCGGTGGCACCGGACGTGTTGCCGCCTCCGATTCCGGGGCGCCCATAGATATCCCATATGCCACTACGGTCGCGGCGCTCTCACTACGACTACAACAGGACCACCGACGAGTGTTTCTCGTTGGAGGTGATGAACCACGTCTTTCTGTCGGAGCACCGCCGGCGTATAGCACTCAAAGAAGTGTGTGACGACCTCCAGGAAGCATTGCGGGCTAATCCTGACGACGCATACCTGCGTGCCCGCCTCCCCAAGCCTAAGAAGAGCTGTAGACGTAGGAAGTGATCTACCACTCTCTCAGCGTAGAATGAGGCCTTGCTGGCCCATAGGCGGCGCCTAGTTAGGATAGGGTTGTAGCCTTGTTTGTAATATATGTGCCAGTGGAATAAATTTTTTCATTGCAAATGTTCTAGCCCACATTGATACATCTTACATGGCGAATGCAAATGGCCTAGCCTACTCATCGGAGTCGTAGTCGGAGTCGGAACGGTAGTAGCGATGTCACATGGTGTCGTCGAAGACGCTGACGGCGAGCCCTCCTTTGTCGTCGTACTTGAAGATGGCGATGTTGCCCGGTACGATCTAGTGCACGCGGGCGAAGAACTCCCAGCCGTTGGCGAGGTACATCTGGGCGAGCTGGTCGAACTACACCTCGACCTGGAACCTGGTGGTCCTGAAACCATTCACCCGCAGAATGACAAGCGGGGGGGCGGTTCGTCGTCGATCAGGGACATGAACCTGCGGGGTAGGAGCAGCCTATCACGCGGCATGCCGAAGTGGATGGACACAGCGAACTCGACGCCTGGGTCGACATTGTCGGGTGACAGCGTCGTTGAGGGAGAGCATGGCGGCGCGCTGCTTTCGCCGCGTCATCCGCGCCTCCCTCAACGTTCGCATCGTACACGCCCTTCCATTGATCCATTGCCGCCGGCCATGGCTAGGTACCGGTAGTGGAGAACAGACATGATAAGGAGGAGAGTGTGGTGTGGTGTGGGAGAAGATGGCCGCGAGCGGCCAATTAAAAAGGACCGACGTCGGATTCTGGCGCGGAGGCCGAAGAGACGGCATTGAAGTGTCTAGTCAGTCATTGCACCGTCTCGTTGCCATTGACGGTGCAGACTGCCGCCGGTCAGCCTTCCGCCAGTGCCTTTGAATCAATGTCGCGGTTGCGTCTAAATCGGTGCCGATGTGTGCGTCTGAATCAACACCACGGTGGCTCACGGGTGGGCCAGCGGCACCAGCGGGAAGGACACGCCTCGCGTCCATGCGTACTTGGGCCGATGCAACCGTTGTCCAGATTTGGTGCACGGATGGGTCGAACCGGACACGTTCGTTCGGATGGGTCGTGCTGCTGGGGCGCCACGCATATCCGGCGCGTCTGCACAGACGAATTCGGACACGCTCGGACGGGTTGGATCGACCCGGTGAAGATACCCTAAAAACCTAACGCACAATGTTATTTGTGTTTCGAGCAGTTTATAAAAACCATTCCGCTGACAATAGTAATACAAATTACAAGCATTGAGAGGTAGAAAGGGTGCATATATTGTATACAACTAGATGGACCCTGCGCGCTTCGCTGCGCTCTTTTTTCAGCAGACGTTTCTTTTTTGTCAAGATGTTTGGTTTCACCCCGGGCTTCTGCTGGGTGTCGCTGCATCAAGGTGATCTTAAACCTGGTCAGGTAGATTATAAACCTGGTTGCTGCAAACACTTGCTAACACCTGACGCACTCGATAACTTTTCTAATCTTACTTATTTTAAGCATTATACTAATTTCCAAAAACAGTTGCAAGGGATCTAACAATTTTCATCTTCTTTAAGATGATAATTACAATATACAAAGTGCATCAATGTGAAGAATAGTACATTTCATTGCTCAGAATTAATATGTTGCTCATAGTGACAACACATGGATGATTGTAGCACCAAGTCTGGGAGCAACCCCTTCAGCCACATTCCACACCCCATCTTCATTTGTACGCCATTATACACAGAAATTCAATCAGATTAAAATGAATCAGTGAATCTGGAAACATTTCATGTATCTGTATCCGGGCATATAACATGTGGATAATGGTGTCCATGTGGCACTGCTTAGCTGAAGAGAAGTTGGTAGCCAAATGTATGCAATCATTTTGTGCTTATTGTACAGACAATAAGAGACGGCATCAAGAGAGTAAATAATCTAATCTACCTGAAGAAAATAAAGATAAGCTGCATTATGTTTTTCCTAGTGGTATTCAGTTTACTGGTGATGAATCTCCTTTTTTCTCAAATTCTATCAAGCTAGTACGCGCGCACCAACTCTTTTTGCTAAAGAATGTGTACACCAAACTGGTGATACCCTTTACCCTTTAAAAGCATTTGCTGCTAGTACTTTGATTGCTCTAACATGAAGCGATAGTATTAGATACATCAACTAATTTTTGGCAATGAGAGTCAGGATTAATACAAAAGGGGAATGACTTGCCTATAAAACTAAAGATGTTTACATCAAGTACTTGTCAAAGATTTCAAGAAATCAAGCTAGTCATGTGACTTAGTCTCCTACTCAGCTAATGCAGAAATTCCGCATGATAATGGTAGGAAATGGCTGGTCATAGCTAAAGTATAATGAAAACAGAGAAATAGCACCTACTGGCAGCTTCAAACCTAGATGGACCACTGTGCTATTTCCTATGTTTTCAGCAAATCAAAAAAGAACATATACCCAAATAGAGATCATCAACATAAGATCTGTAGGAAAATGAGCAGATATAACATTGGCTCAATTCTGTGATGAAAAAATACTACAGAGGACAATCTTCAGTTCAAGACATGATTTTTGAAAACACAAGCCACTTGAGCTACATCGATTTTGCAGAATTTTGTCTTCCCTATGCAAGTAGGCACGTTAGTATTTACTACTTATTAGAAACGATAACATAAGCAAATGTAATCTCCCCTAAAGAAGGTGAACAACTCAGCTTTAATTACTACTTATTAGAAAGATAACAAAAGCGAATGTAATCTTCCCCTAAAGATAGTGAACAACTTAACTTCAATTCTCTCTCCAATTTTCATCTGTTGATAAGTGAAAAGAACTCATACACATGGGTTACAAACTCGGGAGAATTGTTAAATATGTTTTTAATTGTACTGGTACACGAAACCATGCGGTAAAGAATATATCTTATATTAAAAGAGTGAAACCATCCAGTAAAGAATATATCTTATATTAAAAGGCGGACAATAGGAAGTAACATGCCAGGCTTCCCCTTCTGTGCTATTTTTCTTTTGCGAAAGCAGTTTTCATAACAAACATAAGCCTGTGATTAACCCACCAATGACTCGCATGCCATTAGTGCATTTTAAGTGGCACAGCCAAAATTTTACAGGAAACATTTTCATTAGCAGCTATATGAGCCAGCCTCTACCTGAGGGAAAGCAAACACACATCAATGCCTACCACTCTATAAGAAAATTGTCAAGCATCTAAGGCAACACATAAATCACCTGATACTAGACGTCTTATTTCCACATTTTTTTTGTTGGAACAGCAATATGTGATACATTCTTCCAAGGCTTAACAACTACATTGATCGCATCAAAGTAAGCACCAATTTGGGTTTTGGTGTTATATCTTGGATTGACGTCTTGCAACAAAAAAGTCCATTCTACATAAAGTAGTATGTAAAATACCGATGAGGCCAACACACGCCAAAAATTAATTATTACGTACCATTGTTTGGTGCACAATTAGAGTCGAGAGATATATCATAGTAAGAAATAGTCTTTCTGCGGACTCAAAATGCTGATTTCGTTCTGTAATCCACTCCAACCTGAATAATTATCCTTCAAGTACTAATGGTTCTTGGTATATATATGCTTGCCCTAGAATATCACAAAAATAAGCAACATAAAGTAATCTAATGTATCGGACCGTACTTAGGATTGTGAAAATATTTAATCATTTAGGAAAACACTGAAAACACTCCAAAACAAGGAACAAATCTCTTCCTCTATGCCGGTAAAACTGAAGAAACGCCAGGACACACACGTACACATGCATAGGACTGAATTCAAGATTAGTTAATGACCCGAAGTGCTTTTCTAATTGCAGCGTAAAATGGATTTCCTAGAGCAATGGCTGCTCGGATAATCGAGAACCCGTTGAGGCCCTATCTACCTTCGGGAATAACTCCTAATGCAGTGATTTGTTCCACAGAAATTAGACATCAGTTTAAATCCTAATTCTAGTCCCATGAACAAAAATTGCACCACGAAATCGTTAGCAGGGTAATTTGTACAAAATCTTTCTCTAAGACTGCCAAGAAGCTACAAAACAAATTGATCTCTTGGGCGGAACTGAAGAAGTGAGCAGAGCATTACTAAATAACAAACTGAACATTGCGCAATGTGTACATATCATCATCACTCAACCTTTTGCGACAACTGGTCAATCTCGAGATTGGATCCGTACCTCTTGGCACATCATGATTTGTCGGCCTCAATCAATCCTAAACTGGGAACATAACAAAAAAAAAAGAAACGGTAGGAGAGAAAAAGTGTGCTCACGGAGATGATCTTCTCTTTAATTTGCCCACATCGCAAGCAACGAGGCGTCAAGGCCCATGTCCTGGAGCTTGGTAAGGTCCCTCGCCGCTCCTTCACCGCAAGGGAACTTCAGCCGCCGCCGCGGCCGGTGTGGTTTGAGAAAATATCCCCGCTTCTCCACTGGGCATCACCATCCGTTGCTAAATCTCCTTCTCCCGATGATAGTTTCCCCATCCGCACCTATTCTGCGCCTGCATCCTAGCTTCCTCGTCCCATACGCCGTTGGGTGGCGAGAGAAGCGGCGCCCTGGTGCGCGAGGTGGAGGGGAAGGAGGGATATGAAGGGGATAGTCAACCCATCTGCCGCTTTGTCTTAGCTTAGCACACACGAACTCGACACATACGCCACAATAGAAAAACAAACGATGCACTAACCGACCTGGGCTTAAGGGGCAGTAACCGACCTGGGCTTAAGGGTACAAAAGAACTTGCACTCATCATACAGAAAGGGCCCATTCACCAGACTAATTCCACGATCAACCACAGCTCGCCAATTCCAGAGAACTTAGTGCTCCTTAGGGATTCGTAAGAGCGTTCACTTCAAAACGTATGTACGTACCTAGTGAAATAACACCTTAGAAACCGTGCTATCACTGATATTACAATTTCTATATATATGTACGATGCAACTACAATATAAATCTTTGGTTGTTTGTTCATTCATGGATGTTTTCCTGCTTAAGATTTTCCGTAGGTTTTGGGTTTTGAGCTAGAGCCTAGAATACAACCCGTGCCACACTAATCACTAGGGCTGGACATCTTAAATCTTAAAGAGAACTAAGTTCTCTAAAATTGAGCTCTTGTGGTTGCTCGAGAGGTGTACTTGGGTAGAGTTCAACTTGTGGTGTGGCACACTGGTTCAAAACAAGATTTACACTCCATCACAAAAATAATACTCGAAATTAGTATGACGTATTAAGTGGACAAAACGATTCCAATTTTCAACTGTTTACTCATGTATTTTTATTACATGACTGCTTTAATTACGAGATAGTTTAATTACCAGAGAGAAATGATGGTATAGGAATGGTGATTTAGAAGCATTAACCATGCTTGGACTTATAAACATGAAATATACGATTTAAACTTTTGAATTGGGTCCCTTGATTGTCTCGGTTATGTTCTTTCGATTGGGCCCCGGCTGTAGGCGTGTAACCGCTGAGAAATGGACGTTGTCGTTCCGTGCGGGCCTACATGCGTGTCTTTTGTGTTCTTGGTATTGTAGCAGGCCACGTGTAGCCGTATGTGTCATACGTGAAAAAATGAGGAACGGGGTCGGTCCGTTGCTTCTTTGACTGCATAGTCGTTCTCTCTCATGTTCTTCTTGATGTGGCCGTGGTTTCCTCTGGCACTATTATAACCTTTTGCTTCTTCGTCTTCTGACCTTCGTCGGTGTGGGCTGGTTCTCTATGCGGCCGCTGTGCCCATGCATGTTCTCTGGGGCTATCTCCTCTTTGGTTCATTTCCTCTCCTGCTCAGCGATTTTCTTCAATGTTGTAGGGGCCGATTCTGGTAGGATGGCTCATGGGGCGTGATTTGTTGTATGAGCGTGTGTGTGATGTGAATCTATGGTGGTCATCATTACGTCGGCTGGCCGTTGGTTGAGAACAGTGCACGGCTGTGCGGTCGATTTGCGGATTTAGGGGTGCGTGAGACACAGTTAGCTCTTGCCAGCTTCCAGCGTACAACAAACAAGCCCATGGCATACGAACCAAAACAAGCCACAACGGGTTAAATATATATATATATAAATATATATACCCTGTATATAATTTAAAAGCAATTAGCAGAGGATGGCATGGCGGAGCGCGCCGGGCCCATCTAGTAAAACTCGAAACTCAACGAGTTTAATAAGCACTCGTTTGTTCGGCTCATTCAAAATCAACTCGTTTCCTTAATGATCTGACCTAAGCTGCAGTTTTTGCTCGTTATCCATAATAAGTTAAAGAATCGAGTTAACGATGCTCGTGAGATACTCGTTAAGTTAAGCTCAGTAACAACGTATGGCCCATTTATGTAGCTACATGTCTAATCTGGAAATGCAATATGTAAGTTTATATCCTTTCTATCTTTTTGTCAGCATTTGTACAATTTGAGTAAAATATTTAACTTATATCATTTCTTTTGCAGCAAGATGACAGTGATGATGATGTGGAATTCATACCATTTTCTAATTCTTGTGTGGAAAGCAACTAGCTATCTTCTCTAACAGTTTGCTGTTTTGGAGACCTTTCTATTGAAGTACTGTGTTGCAATGTTGGCCAGTTGGCAATTGTAATTATTTTTTATATTTCCGTTGGGTCGAGTTATTAAGGTATTGTTGAGTATCGGCGAGTTAGAAAGTGTTGGTCAAGTGTGTGGCACTTCTATTGATAATTATCTATTGTTTTTAAGTACTGCTATATATGTGATTGCAACTGTCGTTTTTAATTATCGGTATGTCTTTATTTGAGGCCGATGCATTTTCTTAATGAGCAGCTCGTGAAAGCTCATAAACATCTAACGAACTGAGCCGAGCTTTACTTTTTGCTCATTATCCTTAACGAATTTAATGATACAAGACTTAATGAGCATGAGCCTTAATGAGTTGAGCCTTAACGAGTCGATCTGCTCGATAGTCCAGCCCTACTAATCACCATCGAAATTTGAAGCTAACTAGTGAATATGATCAATGCCTGATGAGAATCAGCATCAAAATAGTCAAACATAGTTTTTTGCAAACGGTTTATTTATGAACATAATAGGATATGTGAAATCAACAGTAATCTTTTTTATCATATGGGATCATTTTTTAATTCCAGTACACACTAAGTTTCTAGCCAGTTAAGTGCATTCCAGTACCATAAGGCCACAACCAGGTTTCCATTCCACTGGATTCTACATATTGGCTAATAGGATAACCATCACAAACCAGTCCAAGTACAGGCCATTTCTCTATGTTTTGCTAACGTGTGAAGAAGATAAAACATGTCCATAAATATCTTGTCTAACAAAATCAAGTTGAACATGCTAACTATTCAGTAACACAAATAAAGTAGCAAGGAAAGCAGCCACCCTAACAAGATCCAGAGATCCGTCAGTGACGATGAATCCAACGGGGCAAGCATCCCAAACTATCCATGTCGTGATTTTTTTCTTAGTTACACATAGGCCTTACTATCAGAACTAGTTCTCAATTCCAGAAAATAGCTTAGACTCGTCAGGCATGCTAATAATCAAGAAGTCTACAACACATCTATAATAAGAACATAATGGTATTTTAGAAGACAACTATGAACTAGAAAGTCAAACCATCAATTGTGAAATTTAAGATGCATACAACCAAAATCCCCAAATGTTGATCATCTACCAAGTCATTGTCCTCCCCGTCCACATCCTCGTCCCCGTCCGACCCCGCGGCCCTCTTGCCAGTGACGATATCGGAGAGCGCCCTCGCGGCCCCCTGCCACTCGCACCCTCATACCTTCCCCGCGCTCGGTGCAGGGCCGGACCATAGCATGGGGTAGAGGGGCGGCCGCCCTAGGCCCCTAGTCCTCGGGGACCCTGACCCATGTACTACATTGCTAGAGTGGTATGCTAGTGTATCATGCTCCATTCAATTAATTTTTAGTTGTTCGTATTTAATTTTTCAACTCGATCAACATGCTCTTATTTGGGGATGAATTGTATTTTTTACTTCTTAATACTACTACTTAAATACCACACATGCAAATGTCCCATATGAAATAAGTTCACTATTTCTTGTTTATTCTTGGCTTGGAAGTATTTCTCGAAATTTTGATTATCAAAGAGAATATCAAAATCTTCAAGGAACGAACTAATTAGCAGGAATTTTGTACAAAATCTAAAAATTAAATAAAACTCCTAATTATTTAGCCTTTTGTATGGCAACTTATTTTAAGAATTTTGCGGCGGTATGTTTCTACCAAATATCTAGACATATGATTTCTTTATTTATTTTTCAAAAGTATGTTTCATATGTACCATATGTTATTATTCTGTTGTTTTACTTTTTGAAAGTTCAAATGTGCGAAAGTTTCTCTATTTGTTTGAAAATTCATTCTATAATGGCATTGTAATCTTTAAATACTGTCTTTGATACTTGAGATTTTCTAAAATTTTGAAATCTTTAGGTTTGTGAGAATTTTACAAAATTCTATAAAAAACCAAAACATGGTTTAAATTTTTGGTAAGAGAAATGTAACATATACACTAGAAAAAACCAAATAGAACCACCCCTAGTTAGGATATTTCTTCGAATGTATCTTTTAAAGATATCTATCTTGACATTTACACACACAGGAAACCCTTATGCATTACTGCATAATCTATTCCACAATGGATAATTAATTAAATGAGAATTTTTATTAAAACGTGTAAATTAAATTTAAAACAATCAAACTACTGAATGATATATTACAACTTTAAAACAAAGAATAGTATAACTCACAAACAATGTTATGTGTGCCATGTAATTAAATAAAATTGTGATAATGCTAGTATAGAAATATAAGTTTAAATAAGTATAACAGTTTAGTATAAAACATATTACTTTTATTTTCCCTAGGCCCATTTTTTGTTTGGATCATCCCTGGCTCGGTGGCTGCTATTTTTCCTCTTCGCTGGCCTCCTCTTCTCATCCACCGCCGAAGATGCAGCGGCGAGGGCGGCATCGCTGCCCACGTAGTCCTCGTCGTCCTCATGGTTGTCGCCGCCACTAATGCAGTCCTCAGAGTCGGCTCCATCGCCAGCGTCTGTGGCGAGGGCTGGGGTAACGGATCGGGGCCGTCCGCGTTGACCGCCCTAGAGTCGTGGAACGAGCGGATGGCGGGCTCGAGGGCCCAGTCATGGCTTTCGAGGAAGGCGGCGGCCTCGTGGCTGCTCACCGAGGTCACGGCGCAGAACCACGCCACGATATTCTGCAACTCCGCGGCCAGCGACACGTGGGTGGCGTCTCCGGCGGACATCTCGGCTACTAGAAGATTGATCCGAAGCTTGTACTGTAGCGACAAAGCCATAAGCATGAATCAAAATGGCACATAACGCACACTGAAATGCAAAAAACATGCAAACTGTTTTAGTCCATCTCGTGCCGTTGTTAGAGATAATTCACTACGGGAAAAATTGTCGTTGCCGTCACCCCAGCCCTTTGCCGTGTGCCAAAAGGCGCGGAACATGGGAAAAGAAAAGGTGCACGGCAAACTGCAGAAAAAGAACACGGCAAAGAAATTAACACGACAATGGACAGACAAAGGCACACGACAAAGAAAACAATCATGGCAAATTCAATTAAGACACACGACAAAGATATGTTGACGGCAAAGAAGTGGGCCCCGTGGCCTCGCAGGGTCACCCGCTGGCAGGGGCTGATGGCAGAATCTTTTCCGTGTGCCCTCGCCTTTAGGTACACGACAAAGATCAGCTTTCCCGTGTGTATTCTTCTGTATACACGGCAAAGCATTTTTTTCATATTTTTCTTTCATTTAGTTAGCAAGGCTTTTATTACATATATGTTAGGTGATATTATTTCATAGGATCATGAGCACACACATATGATCATAAGTTATTGTGGTCTTGATCACTACATGCACCCCCCTTATACGATCCGGTTTCACCGGAACAGGGAGATTCCCCCTTATACAGGTCCAGAACCTTCGCTTCTAGGTTAGAGCGCATGCATGTGAGGGGGAACACATGCAAGCACCTATACCAACCTTGCACCACACTCACACACATATGCTAGGGACACATGCAAGTTATCATCTGATTCCGGCGTTCTCGTGGTCTTCCTCCGGCTAAACCCTGATCTACGGGGCTCATATCGTCTACCCCCCTAGACATTCTTCTGATGTGGGTAGCCCGGCGTAGCTCTCTCTTGTTTTGTGTTTGATTAGGTAATAAGATGATGTAAAACCATTTTGGTTCACAAGTTGGGGCACTATCCTACCTTTGCCAATAACAGGAGATTCCCTTATACAGGTCCAGAACCTTCGCTTCTAGGTTAGAGCGCATGCATGCGAGGGGAGAACACATGAAAGCACCTATACCAAACTTGCACCACACTAACACACATATGCTAGGGACACATGCAGGTTTTCTTCTGATTCCGACGTTCTCGTGGTCTTCCTTCGGCGAAACCCTGATCTGCGGGCCTCAGATCGTATACCCCCCTAGACATTCTTCTAATGGGGGTGGTCCGGCGTAGCTCTCTCTTATTTTGTGTTTGATTAGGTCATAGGATGATGTAAAACCATTTTGGTTCACAAGTTGGGGCACTATCCTACCCGGTTTCACCGGAATAGGAAGATTCCCCCTTATACAGGTCCAGAACCTTCGATTCTAGGTTATAGCGCATGCATGCGAGGGGGGACACATGCAAGCACCCGGAGACTAGTAGTTTTTGTATGTTTCAACATAGCACCACACTTTCATGCATGTTCTAGGGCACATGCATGCATGTCCTTGTTGAGGTAGTCAAAATTGAGAGCAATCTAAAGGATGTCAAACAACAAATTTCAGACTTTGCCGTGAAATCCTATCATCTTGGTCTTTTGATTGGCCCAAAGAGTGGTCCAATAGCTTGCTTGGTTTTGTTGGTCAATAGCTCTACCGTGAGGGGAAATTCTACTCTTGACGATTGGTTGAGGATTGTTTCTCAAAGTTTGTGACTAGGCACCCACCTAATGGAAATGAAGTTTAGCATCTTCCAGAAGCTTATGGTCTAGTGCAAAGTTCGTATTTCCATGGTCTCAATACTAACAAATACCCAACAAAAAGTTCACTAAAAACTTAAAATAAATACTTGAAAGAAAAAATAAAAAGAAAATTAAAAAATACCTAAAGGCACACAGCAAAGGACAAAACACACGGCAAAGAGGTCCTTTGTCGTGTGTCTCTGCAGGGCACATGACAAAGGTTCTTTGCTGTGTGTTTTTCCCACCAGGTACACGACAAAGATCTTTGACGTGTTTCGCCCGATTTGGCACACGGCAAAGGGCTGCCAATAATTATTAGCCCGCGCGGGCCCGTGCCTACCTTATCCTCTCCCTAGCCCGAGCTCGCCTCCTAGCCCGAAAGCACGCCTCTGGCCGCCGGACGCCCACCCACCCCACCTCCTTCTTCGGCCGCCGTGCAGACTATACCTCCACCCAACCCAGCCCCCGCCTCCACCGACCCCGGCCCCATCCGCCCCCGCCCAATCCGCCGCCCGCCCAAGCCTTTGGCCATGGGAGCTGTCATGACTCCACTAGTAGGAGCTGGGCCACCTTTGCCTCGCTACTCCGCCGCTTGCCCCCCACCAACAACCCGCATCCACCATCGGTATGTGTATCCGTAGTTAGCTTCATGTATTTTTTGTAGTATATATATTGTTAGATATATGTATGTGTAGTGTAGTATAGTAGTAATATAGTTATATATTAGAAATTTAGGATGTGTAGTATAGTAGTATTTTGGAAATAAATGTGTATATTAGTAATTAAGCATGTATTTAGCAAAATGAACAAGTTACTAGTATGATGTATGATGTATGTAGTGGCAGTTTTAGTGTTGTACTAAGTTATTAGTAAATTGTATTTAGTGATAGTTTTATTGTCATATATTACATTAGGGTAGTTTTAGTGGTAGATTTAGCAAAATGGACAAGTTACTAATATGTTGGATTTAGTGGTAGTATTTTCTAGTATGTTGTTTCATATATGCATGTGTATAGTAGTAATTTAGGAATTATATGTGTAAAATTTTGGCTTGTATTTTCGCATATATAAATACATGTGTATATTACTAATTTTTCTTTGTGCAGGATATGTGTTGTAACAACCCAAAAATATTAAACTAGAATCATCAAACTCTAGTCACCAAATTTAGGGTTAACAAAAACTTTACTAATTAAAATATGAAAGCATTCATATGAATGTGCATTAAAATTTGGATTCTTTTTAATTGCCATGATTATGTGTTTCTTTGCTTGTGAAATGATTCTTAGGTGAAATAAACACCATCTAAACAATCCCCAAACTTTTCCCAAAGACAAACAAGTCAAAACAAACAAATTAAGTGAATGGTCACTTTGGCCAAATTAACTCCCATGTTGGCTATCTCTAACTTTCAGAACTTAACAGAAACTTGTTTGGATATTTGCACCCCTTGATAGTACTCATAACAAAGTACCAAGGCCCACTTTGTGATCATCCAGAAACATTCAAATGCATAGTTTAAATGACAGTTGAAAATTGAATCTATTTCATATGGGAAGATCCCACTTTTTCGAAAACCCCTCAAACCAACTCAACTTTCAAAACCCAAGCATCTACAGACTCACCAGCACATGCCTAGCACACCCACCAAAAATAATTTAAAAATTCAAAACTTGAGTTCATGCGGCCATTTCATCAAACACCTTGTAGATGCAAATCAAACAAAATCAAAACACTATTTTGAGCAGTGTTTTGAGCCAACCTTGTTCCCTCTCTGGTTACACTAGCCTCAGTAGATCATCTACCCAACTTAACTAAGCTCTAACCCCACTGTAAACTCGCCAATGTCATCAATGGTGAACAGCCCGAGAGCACCCATGTCACCCCAATGTGGACAGTAAGCTAGGAGAAGAACTAGCCATGCCAACCTTGTTTGGGAGGTAGGCCATGCCTCACCGCCCCCTCTCGACCATCCTTGCCTCACAGACATCAACCAGAACCTCCAGGAATGTCGCGCCCGTGCCGCTGTCGACCATGCCGACGTGCGCCGCAGAGCACGCTCCGTTCCCACGCAACCCGACCACCTCGATCCCTCGCCGCCCCCAGCATGCTCCCCACCGTCCCAGGAGACCGCCAGACATGCCCATATCACCGCCCGTACCCTATAGCCACCGCTCGCCATCGAAGACGCCGCCTCTGCCTCGCAGAGCATCGAGCGTTCTCGACCATTTGCCACCGCCCCTACAAGCGCATTAAAGCCTCTAGCTTCCCGTAGCCGTGTCGCAACCGTCGCCTGCCCATCCCGTTCGGTCTTGTCGTCGAGCCTATAAAAGGAGGCCACCCCTAGCCGAATGGAGCACACCACCTCACTCCCCTCACCTCACTGATCATTCCACCCCTTAGCCGGAGCAAGGCGAGCAGCACATCGTCGGAATTGGGCCGGAGCAGGCCGCCTCTGGAGAAGAAGGGCGCCATCGATTTCGTCCACCCCAGGAGGAGCCTCCGGTACCAGGAGGTTCGCCGTCGTCGACTTAGTCGTTCGCCCGCATCGCCGACCTTCGCCTGAGCCCCGGTGAGCCCCTGACGACCCGCACTGAGCCGCTAGGGTTCGAGCTCGCCGGTGACTAGTTCATCGTCGACGACGACCCCTAGCCGTTGATCTTACTTCTAATCCAACGCACCATATCGCCTGCATCGCTTTGCGTTAAAGAGTCACGACCAGAGACCCACCTGTTGATGCGCCAGCTAAGGAGTGACACTGGGCCGGCCCGTTAACCTTTCCCGCGCAGCCCACTCGTTTGAATTGAACTTTTTCCATTTTAATTCAAACATAGTTCTGTACCTAATTTCAAAAATCAACCCAACTCCATTCACTAAACCAAATTGAATGAAACCAATTTTGTTAGAAATATATGAAAAGCTTAATCCAAGCCCGTTAGAATTAAATTCATTTGGATCCATAGATCAACCTTGGTAAAAATAACAAGTCAGAAGCTTTTCTGCATTCAAACATTTTTCAAATTTCAACCATAATAGCTCTTGAGTTGATTCCAACTCTCAAAAATCATAATTTATCATACCTTTCAGATTATATAAAAATATATTGGTTTACTTGCACAAGTAATGTTCAAGTAATAAAAGAATGCCACATAGGCATTTCTAGTCAATTATTTTTATTTAAAATAAATAGTTAAATCTTATTAAATTGTGACACCACTTTAAATCACTTTCCCATGTACTGAAATATGTGGTGATGACATGTGTCAACATGATTCCATGTTTGAGTTGGAGAATATTAAATCTTAAGTAGTTTTTCAATGAGTAGAAATTACTTTTCTAAAAATAAAATAAATAAGACAAATGCTTTATTCTTGTGATATTAGTGATGATGCTAGATCATCTATAGAACACCTTTGGGTGATGATTGAAAGTAGCTAATTATTGTTTGGTGATTGTGTACCTCGTATTTATTTATAGACGCTAGTATCGATCAAGGATACAAGGAGGAAGGAGGGTACTACGAAGAAGAAGACGAGGAGAACTTCAACCACTGCTCTGCACAAGGCAAGCTAACACTTGCAAGATACTCTACTTATGCAAGATGATACTAATACTTCTGCAAGCCTAATACTACTAGTTGATTGAGCAAGCTAACACTTGCAACTATGAGAGTTAAATAACCTATGCAATGCACTAAGCATGCTTGGTTAGACACATTTGATGATACCCAATCCTAGTTTTACTTGCAAGCTTTCTACTTTATTTCTTTATCAAAGCTATTACTTAGAGTCTGCTTAAGTAAATTGTAGATACTAGAAAGATAATTGAAGTTTGCATAAAGAGCATAAAATTTGGCCTAAGCTAGATAATCTTGATGTCACCCTAAGGCATGATATTGTACTTAGTTGAAACTCCACTTGTTTACCAGCCCTCATTAGGGCTCACTCCCATTGGTAGATGCTAGTGCTAAGCATAAAACTTGATCAACTTTAGATGGGAATACTTGGTGGAAAAATGGTTATGAAAACCTTGGAATGATGGATCATTCTATTGAGATGTTTTGACATGTGTTTCGAAAACACCAGATGATTTGGATGATGAAAATGTTGAGGCATGAGCCTTAGCCCTTTATAAACCTGATGGTTGTTTGGATGCGATACCATTCCAATTTTACCGTACAACCACAATTGACTGGAAACTTATATACCTTAGTATTGGGTAGGGCTTGACTGGAAACTTATATACCTTAGTATTGGTTCCCTCACGGCCAAGGTCTGAGCTGAGGCTACCTTGTGAAGATTGTCCACCTGTGCAGTACCCAAGATGACAGTTGGTCATGGTTGGGATGCCAAACTCATAGGAGAGGTGCCTATACTAGGGCGTGTAATTGAAAGGGTAGGATTGATTATCCGCATACTGAGTATGGTGAATTCAGGATTTTTTCCTGACAGATGTATCGAATGTTGTGGTGAAAGTGTATAATCTCTGCAGAGTGTCAAACTATTCGAATAGCCGCGTCCGCGGTTATGGACAGTTGGAGTGGCCATATTATTTCCCCGTCAGATGTTTTCAAAATTACTTATGAAATGAATTGAGACTTTGACTTGACCACAACAGAGTGGTGATATGAAATACAAGTTCCCACTTAGGTGTTATAAAATTTCAACTAGCTTTCTTCATTTCTAAGCTTAGTAGAGGTAAATCTAGATTTTTGCAAAACAACCCTAGAGCTTAGTGTCCCACTACAAAAACCCCTTCACTTGTTAGTATTAGTTTGCGAGTACTTAAAGAGTACTCATGGATTTGTCCCTGGCTATTCCCGTGGCCATACTATGAAGAGGAGTACCAGGAGGATGGACGCCATGAAGGTTACGACAACTAGGATCATCTCTCATTGTTAGCATTGCCTGTGACCCTGAAGATGGAGCTTCGCCTACGCTACCTTTATTATTACGTATTTCCGCTCCTTGAGTTGTATTAACAACTGGATCATGAGATCCTTATTTGTGTAAGACCTTATGTATGGTTTGTAATGGATGATGTATTGTGGTATCCAAATCTGTTATGTCTCGCAAAAATGGTAATCCTGGATTGCGATGTATGGCATAATAGGCGTCTGGGATTAAAAATCCGGGTGTTGACAATTTGGTATCAGAGCCATCCTGACCATAGGAGACCCTAGTTAGACTGGACGTTGGAACCAAAAACTTAGTTTCAAAACCAAAGGAAGCAAATATTTACAAAAACTTATTTCCATTCTTATCACCTTGTTTCTTTCATAAAAACTCATGTCCTTCAAAAACTCTTGCAAAATACATAAAATTTGACACACTTGATCACTCTACTAACTTATTCATCCTATATTCTTATAGATGGATGTGAAGTACAACAAGTTTTATCAGTTGGGGAATGGAGGAGACCTCATCTTTGAGCGGGATTTGGACCAGCTTTCGGAACTTCTGGAGCGTCCGCACCCCGAGTTCTTCGGAGCTCAGCTCAATGATCAAGGAGGAGAAGATCTGCAATGGCTACTTGTTGCAAGTCTCCGAGGAAATATTGAACCTCCCACTGCTGAGGGAATTCAGTTTACCTTAAGAGAGAACAACTGGCTCGATGGACTTGCTGTACATGCAGAAGCTCTTGCCCGTCTGTGTGGGCAGAGTATCAATCAGATCAAGGGTACCCGCTTTGAGTTTTGTCCAAGGGGTGATGCTATGGGACAACCACTAGAAGCCCCATACCACCCCGAGCTGAAGACTCAGTTGGACCACCTCAGCTTCATGATGTATGATCGTCAGCAAGAATTGGATAATTGTCGTGACTACTACAACCACAAGTCCGCCATCATCAACACCAAGGATCAGACCATCACCATGCTAGCGAAGGATCGCAAGTTGAAGGGAATATGCCCGAGAGGCAATAATAAAGTGGTTATTATCGTATTCCTTGTTTATGATAAATGTTTATTTTACATGCTATAATTGTATTAATACGGAAACGTTAATACATGTGTGTTTAATAAACAAAAAGGTAGTTCCTAGTTATGCCTCTCTTATAAACTAGCTCGTTGATTAACAAGATGATCATAGGTTTCCTGATCATGGACATTGGATGTTGTTAATAACGAGGTCACAACATTAGTGTAATGGTGTGATGAACATTCATCCGAAGTATAACATTACGATCAAAGTCATTGAGTTTATATTTCTATAACAACTTACGAAGTGATCCTAATCCTTAGACCATGATATCATGTCAATCACTAACACCGGAAGAGTTTCTTGATAACATCAAATGTCACACCGTAACAGGGTGATTATAAAGATGGGTTCAGAACTACTAAAGTGTTATGTTGAGTCCCATGGATCGAGAGTGGAATTTGTTCATCCCGATGACGGATAGATATGCTCAGGGCCCTCTCGGTGATATCACATTGATTAGCTTGCAAGCAAGTGATTTGATCACTAGAATGTTATATCACGGGAACGAGAAAAGGGTACATGTCAGTAACGAGATCAAACTAGGTATGGAGATACCGATGATCGAATCTCGAACATGTAATATATCATGAAACAAAAGGATTAAGATACTATCGTAAAAGGTTTCGACGATCACAAGAAAGTCATCGTTGAATGTGTGGGAGTCAGTATGGGTCTCCAGATCCCGCTTCTGATTATTGATCCGAGAGGGGTCTCGATCATGTCCGCATTATTCGCGAACCGTAGGGTTACACACTTAAGAGACACCGACATCCATTTGGAGCAAAAGTTTCATGCCGAAAAGAATAGCAAGCGCAGGAATTTATTTCACTAGATACCGAAACGGGTTTTCGGGTGAAATTGCAGAAAGTGTTTCTGCATGTGAAATGAAATACTAGCAAGGGGTTATATGAGAATGTTTGTCATCAAAGTAATTGACAAAATTCTGAATAAATAAAAGGAGTTTTATTTAATGAGAGTTTGCATTAAATTTGGTGGAAATTTAATGGGATTTTGAGTGGGTTTTTGAGTGGAGGGAATTGAAAGGCATTTGAGTGAGTGGAGTGTCCACCCACATGAATGTGGAAGAGGTGGGGGCATCCCCATGGCTGGGCGCATGGCCCCTTGGGTGCCCCCCTCTCCCTATAAAAGGAACCCCCTCCCTCTCTCTCTCTCACTCACACCTCCTCGTGAAGGATCTCTCTCCCCCTCTATAATTTATCCCCATGGTCTCGGACTAGCGAGATACATGTTCCCGGTGGCTATTCGGCAAGAAAGAGTTGTGCTTCCGCTGCATCGCTGGAGCGAGGAGGCGGAGGTTGCTCGGTGCCTCGAACGTGTGTGCGAGCACGGATGCGCTGCTGTTTTGCGGCGCTAGGACTTCCTCTCGATCTTGAGATCGGCAAGAGATCGTCTAGATCAACCACGAGTTTGGAGTCGTTAAGTTTTGTCGATCTTCAAGGGTATGTTCTCTACGGATATACATTCGCCCGTTGTTTGTATCTAGTAGATAGATCTTGGTACATAGTTGTTCCCATCGTAGGAAATTTTTTGTTTTCTATGCTGCGAACCCTACAAAGGGTATCGAGCCGAACTATGCGTAGATACTTTGCATGGGTAGTACACATATGAGTATGTGGGCGATGATGATCATTTTATTGCTTCTTAGTTGTACTTTGGATATTGGTGGCATAGTGGGATGAAGCGGCCCAGACAAACTTTACATGTCTTCGTACATGAGACCTGTTCCACGCTTGACATGCTACTAGTTTTGCATAAGTGGCTAGCGGGTGTCTATCTCTCCTACTATAGTCAATATCTAATTTGCAACGAGTTGTCAACAATATGGTTATCCTCGTTGTGGTTCATGTTCGTAGGTAAGAACGGTTCTATCTTCGAAAGCCCTAAGCCACATAAAACTTGCAATGGATAAATTAGAGGCGTCTAGTTTAGATTGTTGCTGGGCTAGTGTTATGATATGGTGATGTTGTAAGTAGAAGTATGAGATGATACTCTTACATAGCGTGTAAGTTCCATAGACCTTGGCCTTACACATAAAGGTATGATAGAGATCATACCACGGTGCACATGATGGAGATCATATGCGGGAACCATATCATTTCACTTATAAACATGTGATGTTTTGATTGCATCTTATATTGCTTGATTGTCGTTTTATTAGCACAATAAGATGATCCCTCATTTAGATATCAAGATAAGAATGTGTTCTTCCTTAAGTATGCACCGACAATGTTTCGTCGCTTTAAGACATCACGTGATGATCGAGTGTACTTGAATCCACGAGCATATCTCAGGTGTAAGACAGTTACACACGCGAATACTAAGGTTCTTACTTGGCGAGCCTAGCATGTACAGACATGGCCTCGGAACACGGACCGAAAGGTTAAGCATGAGTCATATGTTTTTGATATGATGACCATATGGATGCTCGCCTTTGAAGCTACACCGACTCACGTGATGATCGGACTTGGTGTAGTGGATTTGGTTCATGTAATCACCAAAAAGACATGAGGGATGTCGTTTTTGAGTGGGAGTTCATTTCTAATTTGGATTAGTAGACCTCAATTTATCATAAATTAAATCAAAGTGAATTTGCTTAATTTGTTGTAGTCATTGGCATTCGTTCACCACCTTATGCATAGTTGTAATTGAGATAATAGAACTATAAATTTTGGATATATACTTTACGAACTGGTATCGTATTGTGTTAAGTGTCAATCTAAAGTTTAAAGTCTTATTGCAAACTTTCAGCAAACTCTATTTACTCCGTGAAATTTAATAGTTGGTATTAAATCGAGAGTAACAATTCCAGTGTTAGTATCTTAAGTATCATGTTTGCCTCGATGATTCTTGATTGTTTTAATATCAAGTTTATCTAGGAGCTGAAAGAATTGTTTCAGAAACCATCATGTGTGGCAGATATAACGATATCTGAAACAATGTTTTGGTTGCAATATGATAGAGTATAATATATGTTCTCATATTGGATGATAATTTGCAAATGTTGGAGATGCTAGACATCCTAATCATCCAAAAGGGGTTTTGGAAAGTAACGTTATATTCACGATTCGCCTTTATAAGCTACAGTAGCTTGATCATGAAGTCGTCATGATAAGGATGAATAGAAGATGTATGTAAAGTGTTTACTACACTAAAAGATTACTAAAGAATGGATTTTGAAAGAATACCGATCATTTTGATGATGGTTATCTACTTCAAAGTGCAAGTCCAAAGGTATTATTATTTGAATATACACGCTTTGGACTATGTGTCATGTATATGGCGCCACTTTTGATGTTGATAGATTCTTTTAAAAAGGAAAAGGAAATGCTGAAAGAGAATATATAAAATATATTTGGCAGAAAAGAAAATATTGGAAATATCCAATTTAGGTATATATATGATATACATGCTATGGTTGTATTCTTTGCTTGTTAAACAATGTGGTTCGTGGGTATTGGATACCGAATTGGTTGGTATGAAATTTCATACAGAACGACACAATTCATGAACCACAATGGCCTAAGTAACTAGGAAGAGAATATGTGCTGATGTTCATCGAAACAAACCGTTGTTTGTATTTCTCGTTGACATCAAAGCTTGACTTCAAGATTTGTTTTAATAATTGTTATTTAAATCAGGTATTATGAGAACAAAGGTTGTTCAAATAATTACCGTATTCCATATAAGATGGATGATTTACAAATCTAGTTGGAGAAATCACATCCATAAAGCCTAATGCTAAAATGTCGCAAGACAAATGATTGGAAGATCACTTACGAAGTGACATCGTCATTTAAATTATATTGGAAAGAAAACATGAAGAAACTCCATTTTCATAGATTTTTGGAGTCTTTGATTTGATCAAGTGACGCTTGTGAGACTTTCCTCGTTATAATTAAAACTTCGTTCAAAGGCCAAAGAAGAACGAATGACTAAAATATTGGAATTTATACATATCGATGTATGTAGTCCATTATGTATTGTCGTAAGCGATGGATTTCATCTTCATATGCTTTCTCCGGAAATTTGAGTGAATGTTCACTTAATGAGAAAGAAGTATGAAATATTTGAAAACGTTCAAAGACTTTCAAGATGAAGTGGAAAATCATTGTAACAAGAAAATAAATGGTTTATGATTTTATCATATGGGATTTATTTGAGTTACAAGTGTAACAAGAAAAATAAATGAATTATGATTTTATCATAAAAGGGATTTATTTGAGTTACAAGTTTAGCAAAACACCTAGATTTACATCTCCCGAAACACCATAGGAATATGGAGTGTTTGAGATTTGTAATGAAATCTTGTTTGACATGGTTGGATCAAATGTGTTATTTATAAAACTACCATTATGTTTTAAAAGATTAAAGCTTTAGAGACTTTCGCTTTTACACTGAAAAGAGCTCCATCTTGATCCGTTGAAATGACACCATGGAAGTTATGGTTTGGGGTAAAACCCAAGTTGTCATTTCTTAAATTTTGGTATGCTAAACATAAGTAAGATGTTTACAACCGAAGTCGGATGAGCATGTCTTTGTAGGTTATTTCGAATAATAATTAGTTATTCCTCCATAACACCAAGGACAAAAGGGTTTGTCGCTTGAAACATGAAGTTTCTTGAAGAAGGAATTTTTCATAAATGTTAAGTGGGAGGACAATAGAATTTTGGTAAGTAACGAACCTTAGCTATATGTGCTGAGTTGCGCAGCGCCGGAAAAGGTTTCGGAGGCATCCAGAATGCTCATGGATCACGTGCCTCAAAGGTTGCGGTCACGGAGGTCTAAAGTTCCTATTAAACCAAGGAGGTCAGATAACCAAACAAATGATTGAGATTTGAGAGTAAATCATTATTGTTTGACAATGATGAACCAACTACAAAGAAGCGATGATGGGCCCTGACTCCGTCAAATGGCTTGAAGCCATAAAATCCGTGATAGTTCCATACACGATAAATCAAGTTTGGAACTTGGAAGACCCTCCGGAAAGGTGTAAAAACCTATCGGTCGTATTTGGATCTATAAAGAAACAGACATGGATGTCTCACATCTATGAAATATTCGACATGTCGTAAAGTATTTTATGACAATGTTCAAAGGAGTTGACTATGACAAGGTTGGATCTTTCATAGTGATATTTAGTCTGGATGGGTTAAAGTAGCAACCACTACATATAATTTGGTATATGGTAGATGAATAAACAAAACAAAATTCTTCTTATAGAATGGTTACCTAGGACGTGTACAAGACACAGTCCAAAGGGTTTTGTTAAATTCAAAGGATGCTAAAAGGGCATGTAAACTTCAATGGTGGAAGTAAGCATCGCGGAGTTGGAATCTTCACCGTGATGAAAAAGGAGTTTTCATCTGGAGACGATGAAGATGCTTGCATTTGCAAGAAATTAAGTGGGAGTGCTGAGACATATTTCTAATACATTATGTGGAGGACATCTTGTTGATTAGAAATGATGTATCTTTTATTGACAAAGGTTAAGAATTTCATTTCGATGAAAAACTTAGGCAAAACCCAAATATTTAGCATGAATGTCTATAGTGGATAGACTGTGTGACGCTAATATGGTTGTGCCAAACGTACATATATGAGATATTGAAGGAGTTCAATATAGAAACAACAAGAAACGGTTCTTGTCACATGGAAAGGAATTGAATCAAGATTCAAGTGTATCGACACTTGATAAGTGAAACAAGATTCAAGTGCTTTGACACTTGATGAGTAAAATCACAAGAATGATTTGATCAATCATACCATGATATGTACACATCCAGATATGTCCTATGCTCTAAGTGTTATGAGCATATACCAGAATGAATCATAAAATGATCATTGGACAATAGTAAGGAAATTCTTATGATCTTTTGGAAGAACTAAGAATATATTTGTGTAGAGCGTTACATTGATACTAGTTTTGTCACAAGATACAAATTAAGTTTATCCCAATTTAAACTATGGGTGGCACAGTGTAATGGAAAGAAGATTCCATGATGGATTTGGATGAAATCCATAGTAAAGACATTGTGACGAATACTACAACAAAAAGGCTAAGTATATGACTGCTATAGTAGCAGCAAAGGAGGGAATTTGTGTCAAGAAGTTTGTTATCAAACTAAGTTGTGGTTTGCAACGGGCTAACACTAAAGATATATTGTATGACAATAGTATCGACATGATTTAACCCCAAGGAACTAAAGGTCTCACCGAAAGACCAAATTTATACAATGCCATCTCATTGGAGAATGAGTGATGCATGAAGATGCAAAGACATGCAAATACACACAGACCTGAAGCGTCAGATCCGTAGATTATGTTAACCACTTGCAATTGCGTATATGGAACACCAGAAAGCCATAGGTGTTCAATACGCAAAGTTTTCAAACTAGATTATTGTCTCTAGTGCAAGTGGGAGACTGAAGGGAATATGCCGAGAGGCAATAATAAAGTGGTTATTATCGTATTCCTTGTTTATGATAAATGTTTATTTTACATGCTAATTGTATTAATACGGAAACGTTAATCATGTGTGTTTAATAAACAAAAAGTAAGTTCCTAGTTATGCCTCTCTTATAAACTAGCTCGTTGATTAACAAGATGATCATAGGTTTCCTGATCATGGACATTGGATGTTGTTAATAACGAGGTCACAACATTAGTGTAATGGTGTGATGAACATTCATCTGAAGTATAGCATTACGATCAAAGTCATTGAGTTTATATTGCTATAACAACTTACGAAGTGATCCAAATCCTTAGACCATGAGATCATGTCAATCACTAACACCGGAAGAGTTTCTTGATAACATCAAATGTCACACCGTAACAGGGTGATTATAAAGATGGGTTCATAACTACTAAAGTGTTATGTTGAGGCCCATGGATCGAGAGTGGATTTTTCATCCCGATGACGGATAGATATGCTCAGGGCCCTCTTGGTGATATCACATTGATTACCTTGCAAGCAAGTGATTTGATCACTAGAATGTTATATCACGGGAACGAGAAAAGAGTACATGTCAGTAACAAGATCAAACTAGGTATGGAGATACCGATGATCGAATCTCGGACATGTAATATATCGTGAAACAAAAGGATTAAGATACTAGCGTAAAAGGTTCCGACGATCACAAGAAAATCATCGTTGAATGTGTTGGAGTCAGTATGGGTCTCTAGATCCCACTTTTGATTATTGATCCGAGAGGGGTCTCGATCATGTCCGCATTATTCGCGAATCGTAGGGTGATACACTTAAGAGACACCGGCATCCATTTGGAGCAAAATTTTCATGCCGAAAAGAATAACAAGCGCAGGAATTTATTTCACTAGATACCGAAACGGGTTTTCAGGTGAAATTGCAATGTTTCTGCATGTGAAATGAAATACTAGCAAGGGGTTATATGATAATGTTTGTAATTAAAGTAATTGACAAAATTCTGAATAAATAAAAGGAGTTTTATTTAATGAGAGTTTTCATTAAATTTGGTGGAAATTTAATGGGAATTTGAGTGGGTTTTTGAGTGGAGGGAATTGAAAGGCATTTGAGTGAGTGGAGTGTCCACCCACATGAATGTGGAAGAGGTGGGGACAACCCCATGGCTGGGCGCATGGCCCCTTGGGTGCCCCCTCTCCCTATAAAAGGAGCCCCCTCCCTCTCTCTCACTCACACCTCCTCGTGAAGGATCTCTCTCCCCCTCTATAATTTATCCCCATGGTCTCGGACTAGCGAGATACATGTTCCCGATGGCTATTCGGCAAGAAAGAGTTGTGCTTCCGCTACATCTCTGGAGCGAGGAGTCGGAGGTTGCTCGGTGCCTCGAACGTGTGTGCGAGCACGGATGCGCTGCTGTTTTGCGGCGCTAGGACTTCCTCTCGATCTTGAGATCGGCAAGAGATCGTCTACATCAACCACGAGTTTGGACTCGTTAAGCTTTGTAGGTATTCAAGGGTATGTTCTCTACGGATATACATTCGCCCTTTGTTTGTATCTAGTAGATAGATCTTGGTACATAGTTGTTCCCATCGTAGGAAATTTTTTGTTTTCTATGCTGCGAACCCTACACAAGTCTCGCCGCCGTCAGCTGGACAAGAAGGAACGCATCATTGCCCGTCTTCGCCACCATATCTCGGCTTTGGAGGAGACCATCCACGAGAGAGACATGCCGTTAGAGGAAAGGGAGAATGCCGGAGAGGATCTTCGTGGAGACCCCTACTCCTATCTCAGCGATGAAGATGATTTTCTAGAGGATCAGGCTATGGACTTCTTCACCGATGAGGATGATTTCGCCTTCATCGATGACGATGAGGATGATGAGGATGACGACTACATCGAATCCGAGGAGTAGTAGCACTTGAGCACTGGCGTAGTGAGTAGTATTCGGTCCCACTATATCGTAGTTTCCAGAATGGTTCTTAAAACCATATGTTTTCCCTTTGTTGTGGTGTGTGTTGTATCGTGTGCTATGAATGGAAAGAAAGTTGCAAAAAAAATCTGAGTCAAACTTTAAAAACTTTTCAAAGTCCCTGAACCTTAGAAATTTCCCTCTTTTCTCATGATCTATCTCAATCTTCAGATGCCACGCGGAGGAAGTGGTTCATCCCCGGACCCGATGTTGCAGATCCTACAAATATTGGTTTCTGACCGCGAAGCTGAAAGAGTTGAACGTCAAGCCAACCTAGCCACCCTTCAGCAGATAGCTCAACTGGCCCACAACAATCAAGGCCAAGGAAACCAGGACAACCATGGATCTAAGCTCAAGAATTTCCAGAACACCAACCCACCTGTTTTCACTAAGTCGGAAGAGCCCTTAGACACCGATAATTGGCTGCAAACCATGGAAAATAACCTGGAAGTCGCCGGAGTGGAAGCTAACGAGAAAGTTCTGTTCGCCACCCACTATCTAGCCGGAGATGCAAGAGCATGGTTGAAAAGTGTTCGTGCAATGACCGGAGGACAGATGATGACCTGGGAGGAATTCAAGGTCAAGTTCAGCAGAACCCATGTGCCATCGGGTTTGATCAAGAGAATGAGAGATGAGTTCAGAGAACTGAAGCAAGGACGGATGACTGTAGTGGAATACCGTGACAAATTCTTGTCATTAGCTAGGTATGCCCCGGATGAGATCGACACTGAAGTCAAGAAGAAGGAGAGATTCTTGAATGGTCTGCACGATGAGATGCAGGCGGTGTTAGTCAATATCCCCTTTGCGGATATTGAAGCCCTTGTCGACTCTGCTATCCAGATGGAAGGAAAGATCAACCAAGCCAATGATAACCGCAAGTGTCGCATGATGCATCAGCCAGGAACCCGTCAGACCCCAAAGTATCGCCCTAACCCATCTCTAGGATTTGCCCCAAGAACCAATAGACCCCCGATGAACCGTCCGACCTATCCCAACCGCGGAAACCCAAGGCCCGAAGGAAATCACAACAACCTCGGCAACTCTAACAATTTCAACCGTGCCCCACCCAAGTTCCACAACAACAGCCACCAACACCAGCACTGCCCCGAGGACTGGAAGCAATGCTATGCCTGTTGCAGCAAAGGACAAGTCACAAGTGACTTGTTATGACTGTGGAAATAAGGGTCACTACTCCAACGAGTGCCCCAACCATAAGAATACCGCAACCCCCAATGCAAATGCCCCAGCTCAGCAGCAGCGTCGTGTTCAGTCTGTAAGAAGGTTTGCCCCAGGGAACTCGCTCAACCGCAACAGCCGTATTTTTCTCATGCATGCTGAAGAAGCTCAGGAAGCGCCAGACGTCGTGCTGGGTATGTTTTCTGTTAATTCAGTACTTTCTCGAGTATTGTTTGATTTTGGAGCATCGCACTCATTTGTCACCGAAGAACTTGCATGCACTAGTAAGATTCAACCAACCAAATTGACGCATGTTATGATTGTTCAAATCCCCGGTTCAACCACCAAAGCTAGGAAAATTGGCAAAGCCGTCCCCATCCGAATCCATGGCATAGACTTTTATGCTAATCTGATAGTACTCGGAACTAAAGGTTTGGAAGTAGTACTAGGAATGGATTGGATGTCCAAACATAAAGGATTAATTGACTGTGCCAAGAAAGCCATAACCATGACCAGTACAGCCGGAATATTAGTCGAGCATATATCTGAAACCTTACCTCGTCAATTCAAGTGCAACAAGAGTATAGCCCAAACTACCATTGACCAAGTCCGGATAGTCTGTGAATACCCCGATGTATTTCCAGATGTTTTGCCCGGTATGCCCCCAGATCGGGATATCGAGTTTATCATTGAACTAATCCCCGGAACCGGACCCATAGCCCAGAGACCATATAGTATGAACCCGTCTGAACTAGCAGAACTGAAGAAGCAACTGGATTCCATGTTAGAAATTGGATTGATTCAACCAAGTGCGTCGCCCTGGAGATCCCCTGTTTTATTTGTGGACAAGAAGGATGAAGGTAACCATTTGTGTACGGATTATCAGAAGTTGAATGATGTCAGCATCAAGAACAAGTACCCATTGCCCAAGATAGAAGATTTGTTTGATCAGTTGACCGGTGCCAAAGTGTTCTCTAAGATTGATATTAGAACAGGCTATCATCAACTCAAGATTCGCGCAGAGGATATTCCCAAGACTGCCTTTACCACCAGATATGGATTATACGAGTATACTGTCATGTCTTTTGGATTAACCAATGCCCCCGCTTATTTCATGAATCTCATGAATAAGATTTTTATGGACTTTCTGGATAAGTTTGTCGTTCTTTTTATTGAAGACATTCTAATTTATTCCAAATCAGAAGAAGAACATGAGCTACACCTAAGGACCATTCTTGGAACCCTTAAAGAGCATCAGTTGTATGCCAAGTTTAGCAAATGTGAATTCTGGTTACATGAGGTAGGATTCCTCGGCCAAATTGTGTCAGCTGGAGGGATTGCCGTTGACCCTGCAAAAGTGAAAGATGTCGAAGATTGGCAAGCCCCAACCACTCAAACCCAAGTTCGTGCATTTCTCGGATTGGCGGGATATTACCGCAAGTTCGTAGAAGTTTTCTCGAGTATCGCCAAACCCATGACCCAATTGCTGAAGAAATACAAGAAGTTTGAATGGAAGGACAAATTGAAGCGAGTTTTCAAGAACTCAAGAGAAGATTGATTTCAGCCCCAATCTTAATCATGCCTGATATCAGGAAGCCCTTCGACGTGTATTGTGACGCATCCAAGATCGGCCTCGGATGTGTGCTAATGCAAGAAGGCAAAGTTATATCTTATCTATCTCGGCAACTGAAACAACATGAGCAAAATTACCCAACCCATGACCTCGAACTCGCAGCCGTAGTTCTAGCCCTGAAGACATGGAGGCATTACCTGATGGGAAATCGTTGTGAGATTTATTCGGATCACAAGAGCCTGAAGTATATATTCACTCAGAAGGAGCTGAATATGAGACAGAGGATATGGATTGAGCTAATCAAGGATTATGACCTGGACATTCACTACCACCTCGGTAAATCCAACGTGGTAGCAGATGCCCTTATCAGATTGCCGTGCCGCTTGAACTCCATGATTTTGAAGGAGCAAACAAGCTTGCACAAAGAGATGGAAGATTTCTGAATGGAATTAGTAAGTAAAGGATTTTTGGCTAGCATAGAACTTCAACCCACTTTGATCAGCCAGATCAAAGAGGCTCAAAAGGGAAATGCTAGTATCGACGGAATCAAGCGTCGTATCGGTACAGGCAAAGTATCCAGATTTACCAAAGACGAAGAAGGAGTTCTGATGGGGATCGCCATGGGGTATACTCACGGACGTTCTGACGGCCCAAGGGCTGGCGAGTGAGCTCGAGCGGCGAGTGGATCAAAGCCCAGCAAGGTACCAAGCGACCGGAAGCTGAAGGCCAGGCAGTAGATAGGCCCATCGGACTAGGTTAAGCGACATCAAGCTGTAATCAATCGGTTGAGATATGTAAACCCTAGGGGAGGTGAGCCTATATAAACCTCCCTATGGGGTGAGTAGACACGCGTTCCCTCATACACCCAAGCGACTCGCCGCCTAGCCACCGAGCTCGCCCATTGTAAACACCTCCATAATACAATCTAGCGAGGTAGGTCTTTACCCTCGAGAAGCGAACACTGGTAAAACCACGTGTCTTTGCCCTCATCTCGCACCGCAGATGGCTGGCCGCCTTGCCCTCGTTCTACTACCGCCGATTGCGGCATTCGCCGTGACCATTCCCACGGTGGCGCCCACCGTGGGGCCGGTCCGGCGGTGTTACGGGCGAGATCCAATCTGCCCATCAACGAGACGGTCGCCACCGGCCGTATGATAGCGATCGGCGGGATGCTCCAGATCTTGCCGAGCATCTACGTCCGCGGCGCGACATCACGCCTGGCGTGATCCCGCCAATCGCACGATCAGCCTCTTCGTCGGCCTCACCGACGTCATCGTCTCGGAGGACTCGGCTCGCATCCGCGAGTCGCCGCCACGCGATCGGCTCTCCGAGAGCCAGGTTCGCACGATCCACCGCCTTGCCTCCGAGTACAACTCGGCCCATAGCAACGTGGCCGGGGATTCAGCGGCCGCAGAAGATGCGGCCCTCACCGACGACGCCGACTCGGCGACCCCGGCGTCACTCGCCGGATCCATCACCGCGGCCTCATCCGCGGGCTCCATCGCCCAGGTCTCCAACGCGGAAGACTTCGAGGACCCCTCCATCCTCGGAATCTTCGACGACTCGGTCGGAGAACTCCGCCGACCTCATGCGAGCGGCCGCCACGCCACGGCATACATGGCCACCGCACCGATCCACCGGAGGATCCTTTCTCCACCCCAATCCCTCCTAACGCCACGTAGCGGAGGTCGAGGAACTCCGCTTGAAATCTGGCGGGCGATGCGAAGAGCAGGCCGAGCGAAAATTTCGCTCGGCAGGTGGCGCGCAGAGCTGTCACGCTACCACCAGCAGCCGGATCAGTCACGTCGAACCCCACCGTTCAAGGGTGTGCCACGAACCGACGACAAAACGACCGGCTCGCATAGCCGAGCGCGATCTGCGAGAACGCGCCACCAGAGGAAGCGCCCCGCCAGATCGACGGCGATGGGTGCCCCACCACCACCCAACCGCACCTCCTGGGACCAGCCATGATAGTTGTCTCCTCACGGAGCGAGGCGCAAACGGCCTCCCATCGCTTCTCCACCCCGATGGACAACCTCGGCAGGCGGCAGCAGCCGATAGCATCACGGCCACCGCGGCGGCGCGCCTTACAGATCCGAGACGTCAAGGCCCTGCTCGCGAAGGCCGTGGAGCAGCAAGCGCGGCGCCGACTCGCAAGGTCGGTATACTCGCGTTCCTCGAAGCAGAGCGGCCTCAAGCGGCCGCCCAGTGGCGGCAAACACCCTCAATTGCCCGCCACCAGAGCCACTGCAGCTCCAACACCGACCCGCGAACGCGACACTCTCCACCAACGATCCCAGGCCGGCGACCAACTTCGTCGCCGCTAATGGACAACCCATCGACGCCCGCACACACATCATCAACAACCAAAACTGGCGCGCACTCCAGCCCGACGACTTGCAGCACACCCTAACTAATCGCCGCGATGGCGAGCCCATGGGGTCGCCACGACTTGGGCCTAAGTGCTTGACCAATGATCCGAGGCGAGAAGTACCCGCCAAACTTCAAGGCGCCAAAGGAGATAGAAAAGTACGACTCCTCGTACGACCCCGCCGTCTGGCTCGACACATACCTCATGGCAATGGGGATCACGGGTCACACTGACCTACTCGCCGCCCGTTACCTCCCCCTGATGATGGAGGGGACGTGCAGGCAGTGGATCAACACGCCCCCGTGATGCGATCGACTCGGGAGGAAATGCGAGACGCCGTCGGGCACTTGAATGCTCCTACACCCGCGCCACCACCATCGAGGACCTGGAACGATCGTCCAGGGACCCATGAGTCGACCCGCAATCGGGTCCAACGGTGGCAAGAGCTCGGTACAACGGTCGGCATCCACCGACACCGCGATCCATTGCTTCAAGACCTCGTGCTGCCACGAGCCTCTAGTCGCCAAGCTCAGCGACACGCACACTCGACAACATCCCGACCTCCTCGAGATCGCCAAACGTGACGCCGAGGAGGATCCAAACCAGGAAATCGACGACGAGTCAGGAGGGCAACGCCGCACGGGCGGCAACGACGGCGGACGCCGAACCGACCTACGCTACAGCGGCACCCGCCTCACAGGCAAGCGCCGCAACGACGGGCGTCGATTTGCCGCTAACGCTGGGCATGCAACGCGAGCAAGAGCTACCGCCATGACGGAGGGCAACGGCGCGATGGCGGCAATTACAAGAACAAGCCAAGGATCGATCCCACGGCTCTCCTTAACCAACCATGTGCGTTCCACAGCAGGGAAGGAAAGCCCGCAACGCACACCACCGCCGACTGCCACACCCTCAGGGAAATCGAGAAGGCACGGCACGCGCGGGAGGACAACGACAACGACCGCCAAATGGCGGAAAATTCGCAAAGTAGCCGCTCGCTTCCACACCTTCACAGGCTTCAACACGGCGCGAGAAGAAGGTCATCGCCGCGCTGCCGGCCAACGCGGTGGCCCAAGCAGACGCCCCGGTTCACGAACTAGTCGGAACAGCCCATCACCGAGCCGCAAGACCACTCGCCACGCATCAGTACCGGGGACGAGTCGCCCGGTGGTCAAGCCCAAGGTTGGCGACTACTGGCTCCCCAAGACACTGATGGACGGCGGCAGCTCCATCAACATCCTCTACCTCGACACCTTCAGGCGGCTGCGGCTCCCGCAGTCGATGATCGAGACGACCCACACCACATTCCATGGCATCGTCCCCGGTCGGAAGGCGTACCCGATCGGCAAGGTCACGCTGCCAGTCACCTTCGGCACACCGGCAAACTTCCGCACCGAGCGGATCGTCTTCGAGCTGGTACCCTTCGACAGCCCTACCATCGCGTCTGGGCGCCAGCGTTCGCTAAATTCATGGCGCCTACCACGCTGCATAACACGATGAAGCTCCCCGGCCGGCGCGTCATCACCATCAACGGCGACCCGACATGGCGCCGAGTGCGAGGCCAAAGGAGCCGAGCTCGCGACGCCGTCATCGACGGAGACCAACCACGCGACGAGCTCGCCAAAATGCAGCGGGTCAACAACGACCCCACCATACTCAAGAAGCCCAACTCGAGGGCGCAAACACCTCAACCTTTGAGGCCACGGCGACACGCACCGTCCGAGCTGGTCCCAGCGACCCAGACGGCCACGATCGGGACAGGCATGAGCCCAGCATAGGAAGGCGCCATCGAAGTTCCTCCGTGAGAACAGGACATCTTCGCATGGAAACCCTCCGACATGCCTGGTGTCCCTAGGGATCTCGCGAGCACAAATTAAACGCCGACCCCAAAGTGCGACCCGTCAAGCGATCGCTCTGCCCTTCAATGAAGAACGCCGTCGAGCAATCGCCGAGGAAGTGCAGCGTCTACCGCCGGCTTCATCCGCCAATCAAATACTCAAGTGGCTGGCAAACCCAGTCCTGGTCGAGAAGAAAACGGGACACGAGAATGTGTATCGACTACACAAACCTGAACAGCGCCTGCCCAAAGGAGCAGTTCGTCCTCCCGCGGATCGATCAGATAATCGATTCAACCGCGGGTTCGGAGTTGCTATGTTTCCTCGACGCCTACTCCGGGTACAACCAGATCAAAATGGCTGTCGAGGATGAGGAGAAGACGGCGTTCATCACGCCATTCGGAGCCTTCTGCTACACCTCCATGACCTTCGGCCTCAAGAACGCCGGGGCAACTTACCAGCGGTGCATGCAAGAATGCCTCGCGAGCCAAATTGGCCGCAACATCCACGTCTACATCGACGACATGGTCGTGAAATCCGCTCGCCAAGGCGACCTACTCGCCGACCTAGCGGAGACTTTCGCCAATCTGCGGAGGTACAAGATAAAGCTCAACCCAGGCAAGTGCACCTTCGGTGTACCCGCCGGACAACTACTGGGGTACGTCGTCTCCAAACGAGGGATCGAGGCGAACCCAACGAAGATCGACACGATCGCCCGGCTCGGCAAACCCGAGTGCCTGCGTGACGTCCAGAAGCTGGCCGGGCGTGTAGCGGCTCTCAGTCGCTTCATCCCCCGCCTGGGCGAAAAGGCGATGCCCCTATACCGCCTGATGCGCAAGAACCCCACCTTCCAGTGGGACAAGGAGGCGGACGACGCGCTCCGCGACCTCAAGAAGGTGCTACTCGCTGCACCACTACTCGCCGCACCCGCTGACAAAGAGCCTATGCTGGTTTACGTCGCGGCGTCCGAGCGCGTCGTCAGTGCCGTAATGGTTGTCGAACGACCAGAGGAAGGAAAGGAGCGCCCGGTCCAGCGGCCGGTATACTACATCAGCGAGGTCCTCACCGAGTCGCGCCAGCGATACCCACAGTACCAAAAGCTAGTATACGCGGTCTTGAGGCTCAGCGCGCTGCCGACTACTTCGAGGAGCACCCGATCACGGTCGTCTCCTCGGCGCCACTACAAGACATCATCCGCAATCGCGAGGCGGCCGGGCGGAGTCGCCAAGTGGCCGTCGAGATCGGCGTCCACAACATTAAATACGAGCCACGAAGGCGATTAAGTCCTGAGCAGCGGCGACTTCGCCGCCCGGGAGGAGGCCCAGCCGAGAAGCCGCCGCACCTCCATTCTGGAGCACGCACTTGACGGGTCCAAGAACGCGGACGGTGCAGAGCGGGATAGTGCCGACTTCACCAAAGGCGACAAGCTCCGCTACATCCTCCGCCTCAATTCACGCCCTGCACCAACAACATGGCTGAATACGAGGCCCTACTCCACGCATGCGAGCCGAAAGGAGATGGCGTCAATCGCCTCCGATGCTACTGAGACTCCGACCTCGTTGCGGGACAAGTCGCCGCACCGCGACGCCATCTCCCTACCATGGCGGCATCGCCAAGAGGTGGACAAGCTGGGCGGCCACTTCATCGGCTACTCGCCGAATGGATCGACAGGAGAAAACGAGGAGGCCGACGCCTCTCTCGCATCGGGTCGGCTCGACTCGCACCACCCGCCGCGTGTTCCTCGACACAATCTCCAAACCATCAGTCTCCCCGAGGGAGATCGACATCGAGTCCCACTCAACCAGAGGCAGCCTTGGTCGCACTCATCACCGAGCCGACGGCGGACCAAGCCCTACATCGCCTACACGAAACCGCACCGCCGCAGACGAGACAAGCGCTCGAATGATCGCCGATGCAAGTCTTACACCATCATCGACGGCGAGCTACACAAGCGCCAGCGTCACCGGGCGTGTTCCAACGTTGCGTCCAACCGGTGAAGGATGCAAAATCCTCCACGACATCCACTCAGCGATGCCACCATGCCGCCGCCGCTCGGTTGCCAAGGCTATGCGACACGGCTTCTATGGCCCACCGACACCGCGCCGACGGTTATCGTCCAGCGCGCTGGGTGCCGGCACGCCAACCAGACGCGATACAGAGCTCGGCGCTCAAGCGATCCCCATCACTTGGCCATTCGCCGTATGGGGCATGGACATGGTAGGCCCCTTCAAGAAAGCCCCCTCCGGCTACACCCACCTGCTAGTCGCCGTCGACAAATTCACCAAGTGGGTCGAGGCCAAGCCAGTCCGGAAATGCGACGGGAAGACCGCCACTAAATTCCTACGCGAGCTCATATATCGCTACGGGTTCCCGAACAGTATCATCACGGACAACGGCACAAACTTCGCCAAGGGAGCAATGGCCGAATTTTGCGAAGAGCACCACATCCGGCTTGACCTCGCGTCAGTCGCCCACCCGGAATCCAACGGCCAGGCGGAACGCGCCAACCAAAGCATCCTCCACGGCCTGAAGCCGCGACTCCAAGTACCACTCGAGCGCACCGCTGGATGCTGGGTGAAGAGTTGCCCTCCGTCATCCGGGAATCCGCACCTCGGTTAACGGTCGACGGATTCACTCCCTTCTTCATGGTCTACGGCGAAGCGGTCATGCCCATCGACCTCGAACACGACTGCCGCTGGTCGTCCACTATCTGGAGGCAGAACGAGCTGGCCCGCCACGATGGGCTCGACCAGCTCGACGAAGCACGCGACCTCGCTTCGATCGCGACCGCCATTTACCAAGGACTCCGCCGCTACCACAGCCGACGAGTGAAAACCCGCACCTTCCAGGAAGGCGACCTGGTGTTACGCCTCATCCAGGACAAGAAGGGCATGCACAAGCTCTCCCCTCCGTGGGAAGGCCCGTTCGCTATCGGGCGCGTACTCGGCAACGACGCCTACTACCTCATCGACGTTCGTGGGGACGGCGAACTCGACGTCAAGCGACCGTGGAATGCAAACCTCCTCCGGAAGTTCTACTCCTAGAACCCCACACATGTACTCTCCAGTCGCTATGAAATAAAAGAAACGGTTACCGCAAATTGCGCCTACTCTCCATGCCTTGTGCCACTACTTTTCGTAATATGGCGTCATGCTAAAATGCAGAAGTCAACCTTTGGTACAGCGATCGGCAGCTAAGTAGTGCGTAAGAGCACCGAGTCATTTCAGGTCTTGCGTCGTCCACTTAAAAACGCCAACCGAGCCCCATTGGAGTCGCCTAGCTCGACTGGTTTTACGAACCAAGACAATCGCCTCGCTTCACAGCGACCTTGGTCCTCCGCATCCTCGGCATAGCGACTCGAGCGGCTAAGTACCACGCCGGGACTGAATACCGTAAATCGCGATCGTCCGGAAAACGCCAAGTAAGAGAGCATGCCCAGGACTCGCCACGCCGATCGACCCCACGGGCCAGGAGTGACGCGCCACACCAACGCTGAGTCCTCAACCACCTCGAGTTGCGGCTAGAACTACCAAGTACCACGCCGGGACTTGGCCACCCGACCCGTTCGCGACGGAAAACGGTAAAGTACTGAGCACTCAAGGAGTCGCCTTGCATGGCTCTCCGAGCTCGGGTAGTCGACTAAATCAACAAAACACTTGATAACAACAAACATCATATACGAGGTGAACCCCACAAAGGGCGGACGCGCCGGGACTCGTCCAAAATCAATCCAAAACACACAAACAAATAGCAAAATGGACACGACGTCCCATTCAATCGCATATTGCATTGTCTTATATTACAAAATTATGCCCGCAGCGTAACCGCCGCTAACACATCCAGCAAACTACCCTATTCTGCAGGCTTTGACGACGACCGCCAATCCCGCGCCACGGATGAACGCTGTACGGGTTTGACGGATACGTCGTCGGCTCACCCGCCATCGCCCGGCGGAAAGGTTGCTCAACCTTGAAGTCACGATGCGGGCGTTCGGGTCGTTCGCGCGACGACCGCTTCGGTAGGGAAGGAGGTCGCCATCGCCCGGACACGCCCGAGTACGCGCGGCACGCCTCGCAACTTGAGAACCTCGGACAGGTCCACCGCGCCCGACGAAGGATACCCACTCGTCACATCGTCGAGGTCGAAATCCTCGGGAAGTGGGCGAGTCCAAGGCTCATTGTCGACGCCCACGTAAACGCCGACCGCGTCATGAACTCAACGATCATGGCGCCTTCTCCAAATACTCCCACACCTCAACGAGGTCATGGGAATAACCTCCGTGGGCGACATTTCTTGAAGGTAGGCGCGATGCATCGCCGCCGACCGCCGGTCGACGAGCATGCTTACGCACTCCCTCGCGTCAAGAGCTCGCTTCTTCTTGGCTACCAATAACACGGCTGCGAGAAGGAGACAATTATGAGTACCACGGACACCACAAACACTACAAGCGAAAAGGGAAGACGACTCACCAAGCAACGGGCGAGGTCCGTGATGAAGCACTGAAGCGACGTGTGGTCGTCCTGAAGCCTAGCAATGAGGGCTTCCGACACCTTGCGGTCTTCCTCCGTGGCCGCAATGGCGGCCTTAGCTCGCCCGTTCGCCGAGCTTGCTTCTTCTTTCGGCTCCCGCAGTTCGGCCGAGGTCGGCGACCCGCTGCTCAAGAGCAACGCAGATCGCACCACCAACTCACCAGCAGGGACAAGCTCTGGCGAGCTCTCTGCGCCTTGAGCAACAGCCTGAAGCTCCTTGTTCGCTTCTTGGATGGTGGCCAGCCTTCAAGACGCTGTTTCACAGCCAATCGCTCACCGACTCGGTGCAGACCACGCACATCATCAAAGTCAGCAACACGAAAATTACGCCCACCCGCTAAAATTTAGCGAAAAGACTCGGGGGCTAGCGATCAAAATTACTCGGTGCCCACCCGCTAAAATTTAGCAGCGTCGAGGGGTGGCGATCACGAATTCCTCGGTGCACACCCGCTAAAATTTAGCGTCGCACTCGGGGACTGGATGCGAAAGTAAAGCGAGAAACTATAAGAATCAGCGGTGCTAAGCACCGACTGATCCTCGGGATGGAGGTACCGGATGGCTGCACCAAGCATGCCATGGAGTTGTATTGCGTTCACGACGAAGCAACACGGCGTGTGCCCGCGACGTTGGTCGACTTCAGCGTCGGCGGTCCTGAGCGAGGCGAGCTCGAAGAGCCCGCCGCCGTGGCCGCCTTGGTTCTGGCGGGGAAGGTAGCGAGGCACCCGCTCCAAAGGAAGTCGCTTCCTCCGGTCTAGGCAAGGAAACACCCTCCTTCGTAGACGCGGTTGCTTCCACTGCGGGTCCGGCCGGTGCGGCCGCCGTGTCGTCAGAGACAGTGACGATGTCGTCGCCCTTGGCCTTCTTGCTGACTTCCGCTGAGGCGGCGACCGTCCGCTTTCCTCTTACGGAAGGATCCTCCTCGCTAGCGGAGGGTGCCTTAGCCACGGGTGGCCCATATTTTCACTCGGTCCTGCATATCAATCAAATCAATAAAAGACAATCAGTATTTATGAAAGGTAGGGAAGGGCGAACGCACTCACTTGGCGACTGGAATGAAACGTAGCCCTGTACGAAGGCCGGCCGGTTTTTCCAGCTCGGGGCCCAGTTGGCGACTAAGCCCCAGTTCCAGGACGTCGTGGGCCCAAGACACGGACGGCTTCTTCGTCGTTGAGGGCGGTGGCGCCTCAGGACACCTTCGGTGGGGCCTCTCGCGGTGGAGCCGCGGCGGAGCCTCCTTGCGGGCGAGACCGCCACGGGACCTCCTTGCGGCGAAGTCGCCTGTGGAGCCTTCCTAGCCCGAGACCCGGCCGAATGGCGGAGGTATCGAGGCCAGCACTTCCAGATGGCGCATCTAAGCGGTTGTCGCCGGGAGCGCGCGTCGGCGAGCTGTGAGCATCAGAGCTGCTCGTCGAGTCGCGGCGGCGAGGCCATCTTCGGCCGTTTTCCTCCTCGGGGGGGCCCTCGCCTCCTTTTCCTTCTTCTTCTTCTTCGAAGGAGTGGCCTGGCGGCGCGAGGTGGTATCTGGGAGCTCGTCGTCATCATCGTGGCCGAGGCTCTGCTCGTTCGATTCGGCGGCGTTGCCCGCGGGTCTTTCGGACCAGCGGGGCAATTTCCTCTTCAGACTCGTCCTCGTCGTCCCCGTTGCCCTTTGCGGGTGGCGATTCGCTTGTATCCTGGGCGGATGGCCCGGGCTCTCGTCATCGGCGGGTGGGAGCCACCCTTCCACCACTTGGAAATGCGATGAATACGAAACAGAGTTACATTACGCATTTGCATACCGCGACTGCGAACAAGATAAAGAAATTACCGTGGGCCGGACGCTTGCGGTGTGGGACCCGGCCTGCGCATCCGCGTACCGCTGGGTGATCTTCTTCAGCTGGAGATAGTCCTCCAGCTTCTACTCGCCGAGGCAGGCTTTAAAGTCTCCCGGCCGATGTCTTGATACATGTAATGGTCGCGTTGGCGGCGAACGAGCCGCCCAAGCCAACAATTGTACAAGTTTATCGTGGAGCCCTTCTTCTTGAGACCACGGATGGCTCGGAGCATTTAAATCGACGACCATCCTGGTCGTCGGGAAGCTTGCCGACACAGAGATGGCGTGGCTCGAGCGGTTGGCGAGTACCGAGATCGCCGCCTCGTCCTCCGAGTCGCCTCGGTTACGTAGAACCATGACTTCTTCGATCGCTCGCTGCTTTGGCGGCATCGATCGAAGAAGGAAGCTTTGGACTTGAGCCGAACGTTGGCGCCCACGGCTAGCATTGGGCCGCCTCCTGTGGCTGATCTGTCCGTGGAACAGATCTTGCCACAAGGGAAAGTAGGGCGGCAGCCGTAGCACTCGCGGGAATGCCACGAAGATGGCGAGCTGCTCGATGCTGTGGGACCCGGATCGAGGCTGGATCCGTAGTAAGCGCAAACGCCGGAAGAACAAAGACGTGGGAAACCCTAACCCCGCTCGAGATGGTGGTGAACAGACGAACTCTCTCTCGCGGGTTTGGGTCGTTTCTCCGCGGGATGCGCCAACAACGGCTCGCAGGATTCCGGCCTCCTCGAAGGAGGCCATGCGCTTGTGCACTGGATCTGCCCCAAGGTTGTGGAAGGGCCATGGCGAGAGGTTGGTTGGAGATCGGAGGATTTCGGGTCGGTTGGATCACGGAGCAAAGGAAGGAGGATGTGCGCACTCGGAAGAAATGGTGGGCGGTTGGCTCTGCGATAGCCTACCATTCCTCTTATATAGCGGGAGTTGCCCGCCAAATCAGGGGGGCCGTTACGCGATGATTACGCCAAAGTTACCGTTGAGTTACCTTAGCGGCTAGTTTGACCACGCTGACGGTCCAACTCCGACCACTCGGCTCGCTAGGTCACTCGCCGATCGCGTCCGTTGGCTCGACTTCGCCCAAGACGCGACTTCGTTTCACGGATTTTCTCCTTCATAGGAGCCCGCGGCGATTATTGGATGCCTACTTTGAAGCATTATACTCCATTGCCGGCAGCCACCGCCTAATCAGCGGCGGCCTCGGGGACTACGATGGGGATCGCCTCTTGGGGTATACTCGGCGGGGCGTTCCCAGCCCAAGGGCTGGCGAGTGAGCTGCGAGCGGCGAGTGGATCAAAGCCCACAAGGTACCAGCGGTTGGAAGTGAAGGCCCGAGCGAGTAGATAGGCGGTTGGACTAGGTTAGCGATTACAAGTCAGAATCGAATCGGTTGAGATATGTAAACCCTAGGGGAGGTGAGCCTATATAGACCTCCCTATGGGGTGAGTAGACACGCGTTACCTCATACACCCAAGCGACTCGCCGCCTAGCCGCCGAGCTCGCCCATTGTAAACACCTCCATAATACAATCTAGCAGGAGTAGGTCTTTACCCTCCGGGGGGCCGAACCTGGGTAAAACCCTGTGTCTTTGCCCTCATCTACTGCATGAGATGGCCGCCCTTGCCCCTCGTTCTACTACTCGCTGCCGATTGCAGCATCTGCCGTGACCATTCCCACGACAAGTTCTGTGGTACAAAGGACGCCTTTGTGTACCAGCAGATTCTGAGTTAAAGGAAGTTATTTTGAAGGAAGCTCATGATACTCTTTATTCTATCCACCCCGGAGGAACAAAGATGTATCAAGATTTTAAAGAGCAATTTTGGTGGCATAAGATGAAGAGAGAAATCGGAAGCTATATCGCCAAGTGTGATATATGTCAAAGAGTCAAGGCGGGACATCAAAGACCCGCGGGATTGTTGCAACCATTGCAGATTCCAGAATGGAAATGGGATTCCGTTGGAATGGACTTTATCACTGGATTGCCTACCTCTAGTAGGGGAAATGACTCTATCTGGGTCATAGTGGACAGATTGTCCAAAGTCGCCCATTTCTTACCCCTCAAGACCACATATCAGAGTTCGAAGCTAGCGGAGTTATACATCGCTAGAATCGTTAGTTTGCATGGAGTCCCCAAGAACATCGTATCGGATCGAGGAACTCAGTTTACCTCGAGATTCTGGAAGAAAGTCCAAGAAGGTTTAGGAACCCGACTATATTTTAGCACATCTTATCACCCTCAGACCGATGGACAAACGGAGCGAGTAAATCAACATCAAGATATCCGAGAGCATGTGTTAGAATATGGATCTAAGTGGGAAGACTGTCTGCCTTTCGCATAATTTTATTACAACAACAGTTATCAAGCTAGTTTGCAAATGGCCCCATTTGAATTCATGTACGGAAGAAAGTGCCGCACCCCTTTGAATAGGTCGGAAGTAGGAGAGAGTCAGATTTTTGGACCCGATAGCCTACGAGAAGCAGAAGAGAAAGTTCACAAGATTCGTGAGCACCTCAAGACCTTGATCAGATGAAGTGTTCGTACGATAAGAGACGTCGAGACCTTGCCTTCAACATAGGAGATTTTGTGTATCTGGATGTGTCGCCATTGAAAGGAATGCAGCGCTTCCAACTCAAAGGAAAGTTAGCCCCCAGATATATCGGACCCTTCAAGATTCTGAACCGTCGAGGAGAAGTGTCGTATCAATTGGAACTACCCGAAGAGATGTCAGCCGTGCACAACGTGTTCCATATGTCGTTAATTCGCAAGTGCCTCGAAGTCCTGGAGAATATTGAAGTTTTCAAGAATATTGATCACCGGACTATAGAGATCAATGATGACCTGACCTATCTCGAAGTACCCATCCGTATTTTGGAAGAAGCTTTCAGAACTACCAGAACCCAAAGCATCAAGTTTCTCAAGATTCAGTGGAGCAACCACACAGAAGAAGAAGCTACTTGGGAGAGCGAAGATCACATCAAGATAGAGTTTCCCGATCTCTTCAAATCCTAGGTAAATCTTTTTTGTCCTTTTTAAAATCTTGGGATGAGATTTTGTTTAAGGGGGGAAGGTTTGTAACATCCCAAAAATATTAAACTAGAATCATCAAACTCTAATCACCAAATTTAGGGTTAACAAAAACTTTTCTAATTAAAATATGAAAGCATTCATATGAGTGTGCATTAAAATTTGGATTCTTTTGAATTTCCATGATTATTTGTTTCTTTGCTTGTGAAATGATTCTTAGGTGAAATAAACACCATCTAAACAATCCCCAAACTTTTCCTAAAGACAAACAAGTCAAAACAAACAAATTAAGTGAATGGTCACTTTGGCCAAATTAACTCCCATGCCTACTTTGGCTATCTCTAACTTTCAGAACTTAACAGAAACTTGTTTGGATCTTTGCACCCCTTGATATTACTCATAACAAAGTACCAAGGCCCACTTTGTGATCATCCAGAAACATTCAAATGCATAGTTTAAATGACAGTTGAAAATTGAATCTATTTCATATGGGAAGATCCCACTTTTTCGAAAACCCCTCAAACCAACTCAACTTTCAAAACCCAAGCATCTCTGAGACTCACGGACATGCCTAGCACACCCACCAAAAATAATTTAAAAATTCAAAACTTGAGTTCATGCGGCCATTTCATCAAACACCTTGTAGATGCAAATCAAACAAAATCAAAACACTATTTTGAGCAGTGTTTTGAGCCAACCTTGTTCCCTCTTTGGTTACACTAGCCTCAGTAGATCATCTAGCCAACTTAACTAAGCTCTAGCCCCACTGTAAACTCTCCAATGTCATCAATGGTGAACAGCCCGAGAGCACCCATGTCACCCCAGTGTGGACAGCAAGCTAGGAGAAGGACTAGCCATGCCAACCTTGTCTGGGAGGTAGCCCATGCCTCACCGCACCCTCTCGACCAGCCCTACCTCGGGGCAACTTAACCGCCAGAGCAGCACTGTGCGTGCAGCGCCGACCATGCCGATGTGCGCCACAAAGCACACTCCGTTCCCACGCAACCCGACCACCTCGAGCCCTCGCCGCCCGCCAGCATGCTCCCCACCATCCCAGGAGACCGCCAGACATGCCCATTTCACCGGTCGTACCCCGTAGCCACCGCTCGCCATCGAAGCGCGCCACGCCCTCATGAGAGCAGCGTTCGACCATTTGCCACCGCCCATACACGCGCATTAAAGCCCTAGAGCATCGCCAGGAGACCACCGCCTGCCTCTAGCTGCCCGTAGCCGTGTCGCGACCATCGCCTGCCCATCCCGTTCAGTCTCGCTATCGAGCCTATAAAAGGATGGAACACACCACCTCACTCCCCTCACCTCACTGATCGTTCCACCCCTTAGCCGGAGCAAGGCGAGCAGCACATCGCCGGAATTGTGCTGGAGCAGGCCGCCTCTGGAGAAGAAGGGCGTCGTCGATTTCGTCCACCCCAGGAGGTTCGTCGTCGTCGACTTAGTACTTCGCGCGCATCGCCGACCTTCGCCTGAGCCCCGGTGAGCCCCCGACGACCCCCACTGAGCCGCTAGGGTTCGAGCTCGCCAGTGACTAGTTCATCGTTGACGACGATCCTCAGCCGTTGATCTTACTTCTAATCCAACGCACCATATCGCCCCGTACCGCTTCGCGTTTAAAGAGTCACTCACCAGTAGACCCGCCCTGTCAGTTGTGCCCCGCGCTGCGGAGTGGCACTGGGCCGGCCCATTAACCTTTCCCGCGTAGCCCACTCGTTTGAATTGAAATTTTTCCATTTTAATTCAAACATAGTTCTGTACCTAATTTCAAAAATCAACCCAGCTCGATTCACTGAACAAAATTGAATGAAACCAATTTTGTTAGAAAGATATTGAAAAGCTTAATCCAAGCCCGTTGGAATGAAATCATTTGGATCCATATATCAACCTTGGTAAAAATAACAAGTCAGAAGCTTTTCTGCATTCAAACATTTTTCAAATTTCAACCATAATAGCTTTTGAGTTGATTCCAACTCTCAAAAATCATAATTGATCATACCTTTCATATTATAAAAAATATATTGGTTTACTTGCAGAAGTAATGTTCAAGTAATAAAAGAATGCCACATAGGCATTTATAGTTAATTATTTTTATTTAAAATAAATAGTTAAATCTTATTAAATTGTGACACCACTTTAAATCAAATTCCCATGTACTGAAATATGTGGTGATGACATGTGTCAACATGATCCCATGTTTGAGTTGGAGAATATTAAATCTTAAGTAGTTTTTCAATGAGTAGAAATTACTTTTCTAAAAATAAAATAAATAAGACAAATGATTTATTCTTGTGATATTAGTGATGATGCTATATCATCTATAGAACACCTTTGGGTGATGATTGAAAGTAGCTAAGTATTGTTTGGTGATTGTGTACGTCGTATTTATTGTAGACGCTAGTACCGATCAAGGATACGAGGAGGAAGGAGGGTACTACGAAGAAGAAGCCGAGGAGAACTTCAACCACTGCTCTGCACAAGGCAAGCTAACACTTGAAAGATACTCAACTTATGCAAGATGATACTGATACTTCTGCAAGCCTAATACTACTAGTTGATTGAGCAAGCTAACACTTGCAACTATGAGAGTTAAATAACCTATGCAATGCACTAAGCATGCTTGGTTAGACACATTTGATGATACCCAATCCTAGTTTTACTTGCAAGCTTTCCACTTTATTTCTTTATCAAAGCTATTACTTAGAGTCTGCTTAAGTAAATTGTAGATACTAGAAAGATAATTGAAGGTTGCATAAAGAGCATAAAATTTGGCCTAAGCTAGATAAGCTTGATGTCACCCTAAGGCATGAGATTGTACTTAGTTGAAACTCCACTTATTTAGCACCCCTCATTAGGGCTCACTCCCATTGGTAGATGCTAGTGCTAAGCATAAAACTTGATCAACTTTAGATGGGAATACTTGGTGGAAAAATGGTTATGAAAACCTTGGAATGATGGATCATTCTATTGAGATGTTTTGACATGTGTTTCGAAAACACCAGATGATTTGGATGATGAAAATGTTGAGGCATGAGCCTTAGCCCTTTATAAAACTGATGGTTATCTGGATGCGATACCATTCCAATTTTACCGTACAACCACGATACCCGAGAATTGGGTAGGGCTTGACTGGAAACTTATATACCTTAGTATTGGTTCCCTCACAGCCAAGGTCTGAGCTGAGGCTACCTTGTGAAGATTGTCCACCTATGCAGTACCCAAGATGACAGTTGGTCATGGTTGGGAGGCCAAACTCACAGGAGAGGTGCATATACTAGGGCGTGTAATTGAAAGGTTAGGATTGATTATCCGCATACTTGTATGGTGAATTCAGGATTTGTTCCTGACGGATGTATCGAATGTTGTGGTGAAAGTGTACAATCTCTGCAGAGTGTCAAACTATTCGAATAGCCTCGTCCGCGGTTATGGACAGTTGGAGTGGCCATACTGTTTCCCCGTCAGATGTTTTCAAAATGACTTATGAAATGAATTGAGACTTTGACTTGACCACAACAGAGTGGTGATATGAAATACAAGTTCCCACTTAGGTGTTATAAAATTTCAATTAGCTTTCTTCATTTCTAAGCTTAGTAGAGGTAAATCTGGCTTTTTGCAAAAAAAACCCTAGAGCTTAGTGTCCCACTACAAAAACCCCATTCACTTGTTAGTATTAGTTTGCGAGTACTTAAAGAGTACTCATGGCTTTGTCCCTGGCTATTCCCGTGGCCAGACTATGAAGAGAAGTACCAGGAGGATGGACCCCAGGAAGGTTACGACAATTAGGATCATCTCCCATCGTCAGTATTGCCTGTGACCTTGAAGATGGAGCTTCGCCTACACTACCTTTATTATTACGTATTTCCGCTTCTTGAGTTGTATTAAGAACTGGATCATGAGATCCTTATTTGTGTAAGACCTTATGTATGGTTTGTAATGGATGATGTACTGTGGTATCCAAATCTGTTATATCTCGCAAAAATGGTAATCCTAGGATTGCGATGTATGGCATAACAGGCATCTAGGATTAAAAATCTAGGTGTTGACATGTGTCGAGTCTGAGGGTGGGGTTGTCGACGGCGTAGGTCATTTTGTGGGAGGGTTGCTGAACTTCTTCACCTCTCGATCACGCTTCAAGGGTAAAAATATGTTCTCCTATCTTGTACCTAGGGTTATTTTCGTGTGTAGGTCACCAAGTCTGTCGCGTTACCTAGGCGTCTCTTCCCGGCCATAAGGGTTACGCGGATAAATATGAATTAGTGGTCTCGCATATTATGAAGCGTAACTCTTACGTGTCGTAGGAATGACCACGGCAGATGCTGCAATCGGCAGCGAGTAGTAGAACATGGGGCGAGCGTCGACGGGCTGACCGTTGGCGGCGACGAAGTTGGTCGCCGGCTGGGGGTCGTTGGTGGAGAGTGCCGCGTTCGCGGGTCGGTGTTGGAGCTGTAGTGGTTCGGGTGGCGGGCAGTTGAGGGTGTTTGCCGCCATGGGGCGGCCGCTTGAGGCTGCTCTGCCGCCCGATGAGCGCGAGAACATCCGACCCTGTGAGTCGACGCCTGCGTTTTGTTGCTCGACCGCTTTTGCGAGCAAGGCCTTGGCGTACTGGATCTGTAGGCGGAAGTCACGGTGGCCGATCTTGTCATGCCGCTTCGACCGACGAGGTTGTCCATCGGGGTGGAGAACAGCGGTAGGTCGTTCGCGTCTCTCTCCCGTGAGGTGACCACGATCCTCGGCTGATCCCTGGGTGGTGCGCGGTTGGGTGGTGGTGGGGCGCCATTGGCCGTTGACCCTGGTGGGGGCTGAGCGCTTCCTCCTGGTGGCGCGTTCTCGCAGATCGCGCGCTCGGCCGCGCGGGCCGGGTCACTCTCGTCGTCGAAGTTCAGGGCGCGCCCCTGGACGGTGGGGTTCAGGCGCGACCTGATTCGGAGCTGGTTGTGGCAGCGGCTCTGTTGTCACACTGTCACCTTCGGCGAAATTTTTTCGCTCGGCTTGTTCCTTGTGGACTGCTTCCGCCAGTGCGGAGTTCCTCGACCTCCGTTCGTCGCGTTGGGAGGATCGAGTGGAGAATGGATCCTCGTGGTCGGCGCGATCGCCATATAGGTCGCGCGTGGCGGCGGTTCGAGGTCGGCGGAGTTCTCCGACCCGAAAGTCAAAGATCCCAAGGATAGAGGGATCCTCGAAGTCGACGTTGGAGATCTGGTGATAGAGCCAGGGCGACACGGCGACAATGGATACTGAGTGGCCGGGGTGTAGAGGCGTCGTTGTTGAGCGTCTTCCGCTGCGGTGGTTTCGCCACGTCGGCGTACAGTCGTACTCGGACGCGAGGTGGTGGATCGTGCGGACCTGACTCTCAGAGAGCCGGTCGCGTGGCGGTGACTCGCGGATGCGAGCCGAGTCCTCCAAGACGATGACGTCGGTGAGGCCGACGAAGAGGCTGATCGTGCCGACCGGCAGGATCATGCTATGCGTGACGGGTCGTGTCGCCGGACGTAGTTGCTCGACAAGATCTGGAGCATCTCGCCGATCGCTATCATGCGGCCGGTGGTGATCGACTCGTTGATGGGTAGATTGGATCTCGCCGCAGAACACCGGCCTGACCGGCCAGGCCCCACGGTGGGCGCCACTGTCGTGGGAATGACCACGACAGATGCTGCAATCGGCAGCGAGTAGTAGAACATGGGGCAAGGGCGGCCAGCCATCTGCGGTGCGAGATGAGGGCGGAGACACAAGGATTTACCCAGGTTCGACCTCCCGGAGGGTAAATACCTACTCCTGCTAGATTGTATTATGGTGAGAGTCTGATGGGCAAAGTGACTCGGCTAGGCAGCGAGTCGCTTGGGTGTATGATGGAACGTATCATATATGCATCCTCTAGGGAGGTTTATATAGACTCACCCCCCTAGGGTTTACAGATCTCAACCGAATCAGTTAGGGTGTGTTTGGTAGGTCGGGTGAACCCAGAATGTCCCTCTCTCCTCGTACATGCTGACTCTAACCAAGTTGAATTGAGATTTTTTCATATGTTTGGCAGCCTGTATCACTTGAGATATGTTGAGTTGAGAGTTTGTTTGCTAGGTTGCATCTAGTTTGATTTGGTTATCTTCTCTCATAAGTTGGTGAGGATATCACTACAACTATGAGCTATTTGAAAAACTAAAATCTAATGAGGTTTTATTATTATACGGCATAAAAGTGATTCACTACTCTGAAAATCTACTACATGAGCTGAATATGGGCTGCGGGCAGCTTACAAAGATAAGATAGCCATGGAAAAATTATAAGTATGTACTTCATCGGTCGATAAAATTATCGGCAACTACAAAGCTCAATGGCACGAATTAACCAGAATAACTGACTTTTGATCTAGTACTGCACCTCTGAAGTGTACGAGTATGCAACAATGCATCTGATTCTTATGCATCTCTGAACTTGTCATGTACGGGGACCAAAAATACTAGAAACTGAACAATTGGTAGATCTCTAAATTGGAAAAATGTGTACGGAAGTTTGATGGAGGGAGTGGCCAGTGGGGTTGTGCTAGGCCTGACCGACGAGGTGACACAACAACTCTATGGCCGTGCCGCCGGAGACGGACTCGCCGGCATGGAGGAACTGCAGATCCTGCTCGGGAGGCAGGCGCGCGGCATGCTACTCAGGAGGCAGCCGATTCTCAGGGTCAACTCGGTCCGACTCCATGGCGACGCTGCGCAGCTCGCCCGACTCCATATCGTCGTACGGCAGAACGGTCAAGGATCTCTGGTGACCCGCAGTTGACAGGGCAAGGCGACCAAGGATCTGGAGGCGAGGCTGCGCAGGATTTAATCGAGGGCGAGGCGTGGGAGGAAGTCCATGGCCGGAGGATTTGGAAGGACGGTGTGGAGGCGATTTTCGGGAGAGCCAAGATAGTGGGGATGAGAGGAAGGTGTATCGAGAGGAGAGAGGAGGGGGCGGTAACCGCAGCAGGTCCCGCGTGTGGAGGCGGGGGAGTTTCGGGGCGCATCGGGCCAAGCTGAAGAGAGAAGCTTGATTCGAGCTTATGTACTCGACCTGGCTGAGAGGCATTTTCCGTATGAAGTGGGCATAGCTCAGATCCCTAACCCGGGCTACCAAACAATCGAAAGTGGGGCGAGTTGAGATTTTCTGTGTTCACCCAAGCTACCAAACACATAAGGTTTCAGCGATCCTTTAACCTAATTCGACTAGGCCTATCTATGCTTCTGGGCCTTTAGCTTCCAGTCGCTTGAGTCCACGCCAGATCTTGATCGATCGCCGTCTGCAGCCCACTTCGGCGGCACTGGGCGATCGGAAACGTCCTGCTAGATATACCCCGGTAGGCATAGCCCCATCAGTAGTCCCGGAGACCGTCGTTAATTGGTCATGGTGTTTCTTTGGCGATCGGTGTCACGGGTCCAATGCGGACGCCCAGCCGAATCGGCGGCGGACTCCTGAATAAAGGAAAAACTAATTATTCTAGTCGCAATAACGGCGACCAATCGGGTCGTGAGCCGAATCGGGTGGCGAATACTCGATCCTTTATTGTAGTGATCGTCGGCGAGTCGTCGAGGTATGAGCGAAGTCGAATGGATGAAGTTGGACCGTCAAGTGGGGTCAAAACTAGTCGTTGGGGTAATCCAACGTTAACTTTGGCGTAATTACCGCGTAGTAACAGCTTCCGAAATTGGCGGGTAGCAACCGCTATATAAAGAGAATGACAGGCGAGCGGGGAAACACTCCTTCGTCTTTCCTCCGATTCGCCCATCTCCGTTTTCAACTCTGCATCACGATCCATCCGATCCAGAGAGCTCCGACCTCCACGAATCTTCCAACCAATGGCCCCCTCCACCGAACCATGGGGCAGATCCAAGTGCAGGAGCTCTGGCGTCTTGAGAGGCGGGATCCCGCGACGGCAGATGGCGCATCGCGGCCGAGAAGTGACTCGGATCCGCGAGGAGAGTTCATCTGTTTCAGCCCACCGAGCGGGGCTGGGGTTTCCCACTTCTCTCTTCTTGGCGTTTCGCGCTTCGAGATCCAGTCGGACCTAGGCCCGCATAGCATCGAGAAGCTCGCCATTTTCGTGGCGTTCTGCGAGTGCTATCTGGGCTGCAGGCCCTACTTCCCCTTGTGGCAAGATCTGTTCCATGGGAGGATCCGTCGCGAAGAATCAGGCGGCCCGATGCTGGCTGCGGGTGGCCTGACATTTCAACTGAAGTCGAAGGCGTCGTTCTTCGACCTGATGCTGCCCGCCAAGGCGGCAAACGAATGGAAGAAATCCTAGTTCTACGTCACCGAGTCGACTCCAGACGGCGAGGTGGCGCTTCCCATGTACTCCGCCGACCTGCTCGAACCGCGTCTGCTCCAGGTCGGCAAGCTCCCGCTGGATCAGCGGATGGTTGTCGACGAAATGTTGCAAACCATCCGCTGTCTGAAGAAGAAGGGCCTCCAAACCATCAACCTCTACAACTGCTGGCTCGGGCGACGGCTCGTTCCTTTGGCCTGCCGCGACCATTATATGTACGAGTATACGGGTAGGGATGACCCGACGAAATCCTGCCTCGTCGAATGGAAACTCGAAGACTACATACTGGCTCTGAAGAAGATCACCCAGGCAGCGTACCTGGACGCGAAGGCCGGGGTCGCCCCCTATACTGCAAGGCGCCCAGCTCCGACGGTAAGTCGCCATTTTCGCCACCATTCGCAGTCACAGATGATGCATTCGCGGTTATGCTGACGTTGTCTCATGCTTATTGTAGTTGTTCCAAGTGGTGGAAGGATGGCTCCCACCCGCAGATGACGAGAACTCGAGCTCGTCCGTCGGCGAGGCGAGCCACACCAAAAGACGAAGTCGGGAGCGATGCGGGTGATGACGACGATGATGACGAAGATGAGCCCGTGGAAGACGCCGCCCCGACGGTTCGCAAAACTCGCGGGCAACATCAGCGCGAGCTCGAGGCGAGTAGAAGCCTCGAACCTCACGATGACGATGAAGACGAGCTTCCCGAGCACACCTCACGTTGTGAGGCCACGCCGTCGAAGAAGAAGAAGAAGAAGAAGAAGAAGAAGAAGAAGGAGGAGGAGGTGAAGGCTCCGCCGAGGAACAAGACGAAACCGGCGAAGCAGACGTCTCCGCCCCGTTCTGCGACTAGTTCTGACGCCACCAGCTCGGCTAAATGGCGGCCAGCGGATGAGCACGGATCTGCCGCTCCCTCGGATGAGGTACCTCTGTCATCGCTTCCACCCCCATTCGCCCCGGTCTCTGGGTTGGGGGCTACTCCATCCTCAGCTTTAGCCTCCGGAAGCTCCCGGATGTCATCACGGAGGCTCTGTCGTGGCCTCGTCTTGAAGAGGCCCTACGTATCTTGGGCACACGATGTGTTGAGATGGGCCTCGATCGGAAGTTGGGGCCCTGGAGAAGCGGCCCGCATCCGCAGTCTGCAGTTCATACCGATCACCAAGTAAGTCTTGTTCATCCTTGCCTTCCGTTGTAATGACAGTTTACTCATATCGTTGTTTCAGGAATGAGTTAAAAGATCGGACATCCTTCCGTGGACAAGGTTCATGATCGTCACCGAGGAGGACCCCTCGCGAAGAGGAAAAGCGACAAGTCGCTGCTCCATGCAGCGATGCTAAGAGGCGAAGGCGGCGACATCGTCACGGTCTCTGATGACACGACAGTTGCTGCAATCGATCCTCCGACTGCGGCGGAAGTGGCCTCGAAGACCGAGGAGGCTGGTTCCTCGCTCGGAGTGGCCGAGACGGCTCCTAGTGGCGCTGCGGCATCCGCTACGACTTTCCCCCACTTCATGGCCAAGGCGGCCGCAGCGAGTGCACGGCGCCAACGAGCCAGACGCCTGGGGTCACCGAGACGGAGGTCGAGCAGCGTCGCGGACACACTCCCGTCCTGCTTGCATCTGTGGACGCGCTGCAGCTCCACGACATGCTGGGCGCAGCCATCCAGGTATGTCCAGTCCCCGAGGATCGGGTCACTAAATTACAGTGGTCGGATTCTTAGTGTTTTTGTAGCGTCCAGTCCCCGAGTGCCTAGTCGCTGAATTTCAGCGGGTGGGCACTTAGGATTTTTGATCTCCAGTCTCCGAGTGCCTAGTCGCTGAATTTCAGCGGGTGGGCACTTAGGATTTTTGATCTCCAGTCCCCGAGTGCCTAGTCGCTGAATTTCAGCGGGTGGGCACTTTGGATTTTTTATGTCCAGTCCCCGAGTGCCTAGTCGCTGATTTTCAGCGGGTGGGCACTTAGGATTTTTGATGTTGTTGACGGTTTAAATTGTGCGCAGGGCCTGCAGCGCGAATCGGCCGATCGGCTTGCAGCAAAGTGTCGCATGGAGAAGGAACTTGTTGCCGTCCAAGAGACGAACAAGGGACTCCAAGCAATTGCAGCTGAGGAGGCGAAGGTCCGCGGGGGCCTTGTCCCGGCGGGTGACCTGACGGCGTCTCAATCTGCTTTGAGCACGGCCGATAAGCGGATTGCTGATCTGGAGCATAAGCTCAAGGAAGCGAAGGCGGAGGCGAGCTCGGTGGAAGGGCAAGCGAAATCTGCTATGACGGCTACCGCTGAAGAACGGAAGGTGTCTGACGCACTCGTTGTTGGGCTGCAGAACGACTATTCCTCGCTTTAAAGCTTCATCACGGCCCTCTGCCGTCCTCTAATTGGTAAGTCTTTCTTCCTATGCCTGCAACAGATACATTGTGGAATCGTTGGTCTACTCATGCCGGCCATCCACGGGCGGATTATTGACCTTCGGAGGAGGCGCGGTCATACGGCAGCGGCAGTGTGTGACCACTCTGGTCGACTCGGCCGCGTTGTCCGCGGCTTGCATTCGAGCGTATCTTCAGGAGATATCGCCCACGGAAGTGATTCCTAGCGACCTCATCGAGGTATGGCGTTATCTGGAGAAGGCTCCGGCAGTCGTCGAATTCATGGCGCGATCGGCCTTCCGGCGTGGGGCGGCGACGGCTCTGAGCCTTGGGCTTGTCCATTTCCCAGAGGACTTCGACCTTGATGATGTGACGAGTGGCTACCCCTCGTCGACGGGCTCAGTGGAGATTGCCGAGGTGCTGAAGCTAACGGACCGGCCCGCGGTGTATGCCGATCGCGTTTGGGCGATGGGCGACCTCCTCCCCTACTAGGAGACGACTGTCGCCCCCAACGATCTTGAACCGAAGCATCAGCACTTCAAGGTCGAGCAGCCGTTCCGTGCGGCGACGGCGGGTGAGTTGACGACGTACCCGTCGAACCCGTACGTGCCCTTCATTCGCAACCGCAGGGGTGGCAGCGAGTCGGCGTCGAGACCTGCGGAGTAGAAGCATTGTGCCCTGGGGCGTTAGTAGCAAATAGCATTGGACTTATCTTGTATTTTGGAACGACTTTGTTCTGCTCTAACGGGAATTTGTGTTGTTTTGTGGATTGTTTCGTGATTTTGATTGTTGATTGGACGAGTCCCCGAGCGCGTCCGCCCTTTTTATGGGGTTTACCTCGTTTGTTTGTGTTTGCGATTTTGAATGTTTTTTCAATTGTTTCGCTATTGAGGTTGACTCGCCAGAGCTCGGAGAGCCAGTCGCAGGGCGACTCTCGTGGGTGCTCTGTACTTAACCGTTTTCCCATGCGCGAACGAGGTCGGGTGGCCGAGTCCCCGAGCATGGTACTTGGTGGTTCTAGTCGCAACTCCAAGGTAGGTGAGGACTAAGCGCGTTAGAGTGAGCGCGTCGCTCCTGCCTGACCCGAAGGATCGGTCGTATGGCGAGTCCTAGGCACGCTCTCATACTGGGCGTTTTTCCCTAGCCGCTCATATTTGACTTGACGTCAGTCCCCGAGCGTGGTACTTGGCCGTTCGAGTTGCTATGCCGAGGATGCGGAGGACTTGGTCGCTGTGAGAAGCGAATGCAGTTGTCTTGGCTCGGTGAGCCCGGGCCTAAACAACTCAATGGGGCTCGGGTTGGCGTTTCCGTGGGCGTTACGAGGCTGGAGTTTTCAGTGCCCTCGTGCGCACTACTTAGCCGTGCGGTCGCTTTACCAGAGGTTGACTTCATGAATAGCATAGCAGCTGTTATTACGAGTGCGAGTGGCACAAGACATGGAGAGTAGACACAATTTTTGGTAACCGATCTGTTTTATTTCATAGCGGGTGGAGAGTACATGTATGGAGTTCTAGGAGTAGAACTTCCGTAGGAGGTTTACATTCCATGGCCGCTTGACGTCGAGCTTTCCGTCTCCTCGGACGTCGGTGAGGTAGTGTAGGCGTCGTTGCCTAGAACTCGCCCGATGGCGAATGGTCCCTCCTAGGGGGGCAGAGCTTGTGCATGCCCTTCTTGTCCTGGATGAGGCGAAGTACCAGGTCGCCTTCCTGGAAAGTACGAGTCCTTACTCCCCTGCTATGGTAGCGGCGGAGCCCTTGCTGGTAGATGGCGGTGCGGGAGCGAGCTAGGTCGCGTGCATCGTCGAGCTGGTCGACTCCGTCTTGTCGTGCGAGTTCGTTTGCAACCTCCGTGTAGTTGACCACCCTTGGCGAGTCGTGCTCGAGGTCGGTGGGCATGACTGCCTCGGCGCCATACACCATGAAGAAGGGTGTAAATCCCGTCGACCCCTTGGCGGAGGTGCGAATGCCCCAAATGACGGAGGGTAGCTCCTCAACCCAGCACCCGGCGGTGCGCTCGAGTGGTACTTGGAGCCGTGGCTTCAGGCCATGAAGGATGCTCTGGTTGGCCCGTTCCGCCTGGCCATTGGACTCCGGGTGGGCGACTGAGGCGAGGTCGAGACGGATGTGATGTTCCTCGCAGAACTCGGCCATGGATCCTTTGGCGAAGTTGGTGCCGTTGTCTGTGATGATGCTGTTTGAGAACCCGTAGCGATAGATGAGCTCGCGTAGGAACTTGGTGGCGGTCTTCCCGTCGCATTTGCGGACTGGCTTGGCCTCCACCCATTTTGTGAATTTGTCGACTGCGACTAGGAGGTGGGTGAAGCCGGAGGGGGCCTTTTTGAAAGGGCCTACCATGTACATGCCCCACACGACGAACGGCCAGGTGGTGGGGATTGTCTTGAGCGCCGATCTCGCGTGGGTGCAGTTGGCGTGCCGGCATCCGGCGACCGCTGGACAATGTCGACAGCGTCTGCGTGTGCGGTGGGCCAGTGGAAGACGTGTCGCATAGCCTTTGTGACCAGAGAGCGGGCGCCGGCGTGGTGGCCGCAGTCGCCTGAGTGGATGTCTTGGAGGATTTTGCGTCCTTTAGCGGGTTGAACGCAGCATTGGAACACGCCGGTCACGCTACGCTTGTGGAGCTCGCCGTTGATGATGACGAAGGATTTGAAGTGGCGTGCTATCATCCGGGCCTCCGTTTCATCCGTTGGCAGGGTGCCTCCCTCCAAGTAGGCAGTGTACGGCGCGGTCCAGTCGTCTGGCTTGGCAATGAGCGCGACCAGGGCTGCCTCTGGTTGCAGCGGGATTCCGATGTCGATCGCCCTTGGGGGAGAGACAGAAGGCTTGGTCCGGCGGGTGGTGCGAGTCGAGCCGAGCCGATGCGGGAGAGTGCGTCGGCCTCCTCGTTCTTCCGCCTGTCAATCCACTCGACCGAGTAGCCTGCAAAGTGTCCACCCAGCTTGTCCACTTCTTGGCGGTATGCCGCCATGGTGGGGGAGACGGCGTCGCAGGTACCAGCGACTTGCCCGGCGACGAGGTCGGAGTCTCCGTAGCAGCGCAAGCGGTTTACGTTCATTTCCTTGGCAGCTTGCATGCCGTGGAGTAGCGCCTCGTACTCGGCCATGTTGTTGGTGCAGGGGGTGAAGTCGAGGCAGAGGACGTAGCGGAGCTTGTCGCCCTTTGGAGAAGTTAGCACGATCCCTGCTCCTGCGCCGTCCACGTTCTTGGAGCCGTCAAAGTGTAAGCTCCGGCAATAGAGGTATGGCAGCTTTTCTGGCTGCTGGGCCTCTTCCCAGTCGGCGATGAAGTCCGCGAGAGCCTGCGACTTGATCGCTTTGCGCGGCTCGTACTTGATGTTGCGTACGCCGATCTTGACGGCCCACTTGGCGACTCGCCCGGTCGCCTCACGGTTGCGGATGATGTCCTGCAACGGTCTTTGAGGAGCAACGATTATCGGGTGCTCTGGAAGTAGTGTGGCGATCATAGCTGCTGTGCTCAAGACCGCATATACCAGTTTACGGTATTGCGGGTAGCGTTAGCGACTTCGGTGAGGACTTCTTGATGTAGTACCTGGTCGCTGCATCGGCGCTCCTTTCCTTCCTCTGGCTCGGCGACCATGGCGTGACGGGCGCTCGGAAGCCGCGACGTAGACCAGCATGGGTTCCTTGTCGACGGGGGCGGGGAGTAGAGGTGCTGCGAGTAGCACCTTCTTGAGGTCGCGGAGCGCATCATCCGCCTCCTTGTCCCACTGGAAGGTGGGGTTCTTGCGCATCAGGCGGTAGAGGGGCATCGCCTTTTCGCCCAATCGGGGGATGAAGCGACTAAGAGCCGCGACTTGCCCGACCAGCTTTTGGACGTCGCGCAGGCACTCGGGTTTGCCGATTCGAGCCATCATGTCGATCTTGGTGGGGTTAGCCTCGATCCCGCGCTTGGAGCGTATCCAAGATGGCTGCCCGGCGGTACACGAAGGTGCATACACTGGGTTTAGCTTTATCTTGTATTTCCGTGGGTTGGCGAATGTTTCCGCCGGTCAGCGAGTAGGTCGCAGCTCTGGCGGACTTTACCACGCGTCGTCGATGTAGATGTGGATATTGCGCCAATTTGGCTCGCAAGGCACTCTGCATGCACATTTGGTAGGTTGCCCCGGCGTTCTTGAGGCCGAAGGTCATGGCAGTGTAATAGAAGGCTCCGAATGGCGTGATGAACGCCGTATTCTCTTCGTCCTCAACGGTCATCTTGATCTGGTTGTACCCAGAGTAGGCGTCGAGGAAACATAGCAACTCCGAACCCGCAGTGGAATCGATGATTTGGTCGATCTGCGGGAGACAGATTGCTCCTTGAGCGGTATTTTAGGTTTTTGTAATCGATACACATCCTCCAGGCCCATTTTTCTTCTCGACCAGGACTAGGTTTGCCAGCCACTTGGAGTACTTGATTGGCCGGATGAAGCCTGCAGCGAGTAGACGCTGCACCTCCTCGGCGATGGCTTGGCGGTGCTCTTCATTGAAGGGCCGCAGCGACTGCTTGACGGGTCGCACTTTGGGGTCGGCGTTGAGTTTGTTCTCAGCGAGTTCCCTAGGGACACCAGGCATGTGTTGCCTGCCAAAACCCACCGGCGAGCAGCGACTGGCAACACGGAGAGCCGGGAGGCTCCCAGGACTGCTGGTGGGCCCTGGTCCCTCGGGCGTGACCGCTCAAAAAGTCTGACACGTCACGGCTTGGTTCGGCGTGCCACTGACCTATACCTGGTCGGAAGGTGAAGGATTGCTCCGATTGGTTTCTGCATGATAAACAAGTATCGTAAAATTCGAGCCGTAATCGGCTCGAGGTTTCCTGTAAATCGGCTCCTAAAGCCGATTGCCCCATAGTTCTGCGTGAGATTTATGATAACATGGGGTTTGCTTGATCATTACAAGTTAAATCGATCTACGATAGTTTAATGTTTTCACCACGCATCTGGGCGTCCTACGCGTAATTGAGCCTAATGCGTACAAAGATGAAGAATATCAACCCTAGAGGCCTAATAACCAACACAAAGCCAATTACGGAACATCCTCTCTAGAGCGAATAAGCCACATCCTTATGCATTACGGATCGTTCAACCCGTTTGTAAGGCACGATTACGTAGATATTAAACTAAACCTTGACAGACAAGGCACAACTATAACAGATCGAATCGACTAAATAAAGATCAAGCAAGGCGCTACCTTGCACTTTGGGACACGGTGCAAGGGTAGCGAGATAGCTAGAGGTAGCATAACCCGGCGATAATAATGAAAGCGGTGCGATGCTAGCCTCAAACAATCTATGGTAATGGTATTACTGCGCCATCAACAACGCTTGATCTGAGTAAAACCGGGTAACGAAATAAGTGAATCTTGCCTAGATCGCAAGATGCGATCTAGGCAATATTTTACTACCGAAGAAACCCTAAGAACAAGGGGTGGCGATCTTGCCCGAGATTGTGTTTGTCGTGAACGTGGTTGTTGTTTTCTTTCAATAACCCTAGGTACATATTTATAGTCAGGAGACTCTCTACTTTTGGAATAACTCTACAACTCTATCATTATCTAAACATAAGCGGAACCTAAACAAACACGAATCCTACTATGATACAAGATACGGGCAATTCAGCCCAAATCTACGCACTAGGCCGATCCAACAACACGTTGAATAATGTATCCTCAAGCCCATCTTGATCACGGCCCATCCCGCCTTGGCCAAAATATGGTGATAACACATGCCCCCTGGTTTTGGCAATGATAATTCCAAAACCACTCTGCGTTTTCCTCCTTCTCCTTCCCCTTTTTTATCGGGCTGGCGTCGGAGAATGCGTGGAGAATAGCAATCACGCTACCCCTTCATCATGATGCCCTGTCTTCTCAACTCCTGCGCAGCGCGTGATTTGACGATTTTGGCAGTGCAATCTGGGAAACCGCCATGGCATTGAACCGTCTGTCCACTATTCTCCTTATTAAATCAGCCTGAACAGTTCGCCATCCCCATCTTCCTCCAGTTGCCAGAAAACCCTCTCCCATCGTCGGAAAAAACCCTCTTTCTCACCATGGCCTCCTCTGCTTCCTCCGATGTGTCCTCCCATGCTTCCAACTCGATTAGCAACCGAGAGCCAACGCCAGAGCATCCACCTACGGCGGCGTACCACACTCTCGCCCCACAATGGTGGGACGAGAGGGGTTGGGACTTTATGCAGTGTGGAGGATGACGCCTCCATGACCGACGGCGAGGAGGACCTGCGATTCCTCGATGGGGCGGAGGCGGGCGATCTTGATAGCTATGTCACGGGCCGGCGCCGACTCCTCCGAAGAAGAAGAGGAGGAGGAGGAGGACACCTTCTCCGAAGAAGAAGAGGAGGAGGAGGAGGACACCCCCTCCGAAGAGTACCAGCCGGTGAAGTACTTCCGCACTGGGCCCAGCGAGGACGACGACGACGAGGGCGAGGCCCTGACTTCTTCGGTGACAGCGGTGAAGACGGCACGCTTGATAGCGATCTTGAGGATAGCGCAAAGCGGCGGCGGCAGCAGCGACGACCTCGGCCTTGATTAGGAATCAGTAGTAGTAGCCGTAGTAGCGGTAGATCCCCTTTTGTAATCTATCAGTCGTTTGTAAGCCATCCGCTTTTGAATGAATGAATGAAAAAGCCATTTCCCACAGATTGTCTTTCCGCCCAAATCTTGTTGATAACACAAATAAGTTGATTTTCCAGGAGCCGATAGCAACGCATCGGCTTTCATTTGGTCATGTCTCCACAGTCAATCAAACTACAACTCAAAGAGCCGACGCACATCGGCTTTCCCCAAGTTGTTGACAAGGTCAACTCAGCCGCACATTTAGGCAAACCCAAACAGTCACCTCCTAGCCCCAAACGGTAACCTGCGGCTCTCTTCAAAAAGGGCGGCCTAGATCCCCAACCGCCTATTGACCAGATCGAGCTCATAGCCCCAAGAACCTCCGCTTCTTACCCAAGAGATCCATCTCATGACCAACCAGGATGGCGAATCGTCCAACACTAATCCAGAGGTCTCGGTCGAAGAGGCGCCTACCCTTAGTCTACGACCTTGTAAGAACTTGATGGCGAACATCGAGTTAATGCCTTTATTACGCTATTAAATTTTCTAGGTTTAGGACATCCTGCCGCATCCTTCTCTCCCAAATTCCCTCTCTTGGTCCTCCTGATTCAGTCCATGCCCATCGATTTCTTGTGAAGCAAATAGAATCCCCTTCGTAAGCCAAGACTTAGATCTGAACTCTTGGGCCATTGTTTATGAGCCCGGCCTAATCCCCCGATCATTGGGTTTCTTGGTTGAGAGTAGCTAGAGCTTACCAATCCCAATGGGAAACTTTGGGAATAGCCGATGCCTTGCATCTATCGTTGTCTCCTCTTGAGAAACGAGAATCTTCTCAAAACCATCGGCTACTTACAGTGCGATGCTCAATTGTTTTATGTTTGGCCACGGCCCTATGTCACCAACCTTACTAGGCGTGGTGATGATTACGGTCTGGATGTTACATCGCTTGACCCTTCGCTTTCAAACTGACCACAGTCCCCTACAATGTCCTCCAAAACAGTTGTATGCAGTTGGGTGCTTATCTCCACCGTCATATGAAAACAAAGGGCCTGTTTTAGAAAGAACATACATCCTTCCTCAACTTCTGGCTAGAGCATTTCATCTTCGTGGCCTTCCTGGCTCCCACCAAGAACTATCTCTCCTTGGCCTCTGAACTAGCCAAAGGTACTCAACTTGGCGCCTAAGACTTCCTTGGAGAGGTCTATCGATATCTCCATTGATGTCTCACAATTTGTTTTCGAGCATAGCAATCGCAGGTGGACCTTGGTGGTTCATCCGGTGTGGGCTCCTGTACTTCCAAAACCGTATCCCAGACTTTCCCCTTCTGGCGAGCTGTTCTTTCCCCGATGTAAAAGGGAAGCAAATCCGATGCACCAGCTATGGCCAAGCTTTGTATCGACTGCTAGGCAGCAAACTGACCCCTCAAGAGGCATCAAAATGGTTCAGTATCTTCTTCCAAGGCCTGGACAACCCCAACTTCTTCCCCTATATGGAAGAAGCAGAACATTTCGAAAATCCACTCTCCTTTTTGGACAATTTGCCGATGACACTAGCACTCGACAACTCTTTTCCACCGTTATTCGTCCTTGTTTCCTTCAGTTGGCATGAGCACATCTAACCGGATAATCAAACCGAATGCAATTCTACCAACCAGTCGTGGTGGCTCGTCAATTTGGCCTCGGCAAGTAGCTCCTCACTTTTTCCTTCATCATCTTACTGAGTGAGCCGACCGCTGATCCTCTCACCACGGAGGTGTTACTCCTTCTTTGATGCTCGACCATCCCTATTCGAATGACCTCACCTTCGCTTAACCCGACGGCTTCGAGGACTGGTGGACGATGTGGAAAACCCACGTTTTCAGGAAAGCTCTGGGACCGCTCCTGAAACAACTTGATGCCAATTACGACGCTTCCGTGGAACAGGTACTACTACTTGCAAATTTTCTTGATGCAGCTTTGCAATTGATCCTCTTACCAATCCATGTCTCCCTTTGCAACAACAAAATGGCCCTGAGCCTACACACAGTAACGGCTCCCCCTTCGAGTTCTTTCCACCAGCTCCTGTGGTTCTTTTCTGCAAAAACTCGCCACCTCTAAGAAAGGTCACAATGCAGAAACAGCCGATAACACCTCAATCGGCCTCTAAAAAGCAAGGAACTTCGACACCAGCTGCCCCACGAGTTCCAACTAGGACAAGGACGATCACGAGGAATGTGGCTGCCAGGAAAACCTTGAGGCGCCGGAGTCCTTCTCCAGAAAGCTCGCATGTAAGCTAACTGAACTTTTTAGTTAATCCTCCTTACTCTTCACTATGGCAGACGCGTTCCTGTTTAAACATCCTTCCTTTCTCTTGCAGGCTTCCATTGAAGATTCTTCTCACGAGGACGAAAATCCCGATGAAGGAGAATCGAGCCCAACGGATTCTGAGAGGACCACCACCCCGAGCCAGCCGTATGTGCCACCATCGGCTTCCAAGAAACGCATTCTCGAGCTGCTGCCTCGAGCACCGGCCAGGGCCAAGATGTCGGGTCCCAAAAGAGCTCGTCAAGGACCCCCGATCTCTCCATCGATCCAAGAGGTTCAGGCCACTGATGTTTCTAGTGGGAAGGCCGGGGCCGTGCTGACGCCGGATCTGGGGATCCCCGAAGGTATAGATGAAACGGCAAACAATCTGGCCAAGCCTCCAGCGACCACACACAAACCGATGGTCTCTTCATCGGCTATCCCTTCGATAGGAGAGGTATGTTTCAAGTTTCTCCTTGGCCCGGTCTTGTATGTTTAGACGCAAACTGACGCTCCTAGTTGCCAGAGTTGTGACCTTTCAGGCTTGCTGTCGTTCGACCCTGAATCCATCGAACCAACTCCATCTGCTGCCCATGCTGATCCGCAAACCAGGGTTGCTCCACCTCAATTCCAGCGTCTTAGAACCTTGCTGTCCTCCTCAATCGAGGAGTTGATCGAGGGTTCTGAGGAAGTGAAGAGCGTTCTCGCCGAGATTCAAGATCATCTTCCAGGAACACTGCAAGTGAAGCTTTTGTCAGTTGCCAATCTATCCCTTTTTGGGCCACGGGTGCAGCTAGCCTGTGAAAGGATCGATCTGCGCCACACCCAACTTCCACTGAAAGCCGATATTGCAGAAAGATGTCAGCAGCTTAATGAGAAAAAGGCGTCTCTGGATGCTAAAACTGACACCTCCGTCAGCACCGCCGAGCTCGCATCCTTGAAACAGGAGCTGGAAGATCTTGAGGAGAAGGTCCGGGTGACTAAACAGCTCATCCGTGACAAGGAAGAATCCATAGCCCGCTCCCAACACGAGGCGGAAGGCCTCAAAGCTCAACTGAAGACCGATCTGGCAGGCATACGTGCCCTGAGCAAGCAGCTAGTGACGGGCAAGGATGAAGATGACGAAGCCGAGATCGCCGAGGTGGATCGTATCCGTGTTGACGCCTTCCACGCCTTCGAGGCATTCTTCAGTAGTTCGTATGTGTAAACTGGCATCTGTTTGGAATGTGTGTGGACTACTAAAGCCGATGACCGTGCATTGGCTGCATATTTTTTTTCTCTTATTCGGCCGATTTTTTATATCGGCCCCCCCTACATTTTTACTGTTCAATATCTCCCGTGCTTTTGTACCTTATCCGTTTAGGTGCCCCCCGAGCCGAATCTTTTAAGTAATTTGAAGATATCGGCTCTCCAGTCGTCTGCTTCCAGGAACTGTACCTGAATGTCGGCACATCCTAGCCCATTCTTGCTGATAAATGTTGGTCGTGACTTATCCCCAGGACCAATGTCAATCTCTTCTAGCTCATCAGCGGATGTAAACCCGTACCCTAGCTTTCCGTCACCTGTCAAATCGACGCTAAACACAGGGCAAACGGTGGGTGAGGACAACAAAAATAATTTGGGCCGATCGCCTGAATCGGCCCCCTCTTTGCTTGCATCTGTCGAGGATGGTTTACACCTTATTATTTTACAGTGGCAGAGCATCTCTCTGCTACGACTACATGAACTGCTTGTCGTATGATCGCTGCTTTTTATTTTTGTGGCCGATCGCAGGGATCGGCCGTGCCACGGGTGATCGTGGGCTCTTCTACTCTGTAAGGCCAGTGGATAAGACCAGCCTCACCCCGTTTTTTGTAACTTCAATACGTTCGCAGCCGTCTAGATTGATTCGGAGATCGGCTCTTGGTCTTCGCCTCCCAGGGCGTTCATGCCAGCTATGGAGATCTCGATAGAATAAATGCTGCGTGGATGACTTCGACCTCTCCATCCCAATCGGATCGTGCGATGCATTGTGGACGGGATGCAGCAATTAGCGTGAATCCAATCCCTTCCTAGCAAGTCAGTGTACGTGCTCTTGCTGTCCACGACGAAGAATGACGTGGGTACGGTTTTCCTGCCCACTGTCAAGTCCACGTTCAGTACACCTTGTGTTCCCGAAGACTGACCGTTGAAGTCGCTCAGCGTGACGTTGGTTTTGATCAGATCTGCAGGGGAGCGTCCCAAACGTCGTAGCATGGAGTATGGCATGATATTGACTGCCGCTCCGGTGTCCACCAACATCTTGCTGACAGGTTGCCCATTGATGTAACCTCGCAGGTACAGGGCTTTCAGATGTTTGTAACCCTTCTCACGTGGCTTCTCAAAGATAACGGCCGTGGCGCGATCAAATGTGCCACGAGTAGCTCATCGGTTCTTGGCGCGAGAATTACGGAGCACGAACACCATGTTTGTGCTAGCCGATGTCTTCGCATCGGCTCTAACGGTTTGGGGCGCCACTCTTTCCTGGTCGCGGTCTTCCGTTTCCACATCTCTCACTTTGGCCGGATCAGGCCGTGCTTTCTTCAAAGCGTGGAGATACTGCTCTTCAGCTTCCTCTAGGTTACGGAGCCGCTGCACTCTACGCTTCTGGGTATGTCTGAGTCCGTCGGGGCACCACCTTGGACGGTGACACCTGTCTTTGACCTTGTCATCCTCCGGCTCCTCGAGGTCTCCTGCTCGAGCGGACTCCTTGTGTCGGCTCTGGGACGGAAGAGGCCCTAGGCGTTTGAATCGACCGGCCTCGTGTCCTCTTCGCTGGTTGCATTCCGGCGGTTGTCATCGTAGGCAATCGGCTCATTCCGGTGCCCCAGCAATACTTGAAGAAAGGACAATCCCAATGCCTAGCTGCGCCTTCCTTCTCTTTCGAAGGCCCCCTAGCAAGGTGCTCATATTTTCCGTCGTCTCTGTCGTGCTGGCGACGTTGGTCATACTGGCGCTCATATTTGTTAAGGAGATGCGTGGAATGTGGCTTCTGATATCGCACTCTCCTCACTTGTTCCTCTGTTAGGTACCGCGTGTCATTGTGGCTGGGCGGTCGCATGGATCGCCTCCTTTCTTTCCTTGCCCGGGACCACCGTTCTTTTTGTACGTGTCATGGTGGTATCCAGACCCTGCCATGTTAACGCCGAACGAGAAATCCAGTCTACGCCTCGCGGAGCGACTGAGTTCTACCATGTTGACGCCGGGAAATGGGTTTGTGTCCACTTTCATGGCGAACTGTCCAAGGATCAGACGACCTTGTTCTATCGCCATTTGGATTTGGCGGCGAAGATCCTTGCACTCGTTGGTGGTGTGAGTGAACGAATGATGCCACTTGCAGTATGGTCTCCCGTTCATCTCCTGAGCCGTAGGGATTTTGTGGCCTTCGGGTAATCTCAGCTGCTTCTCCTTCAGCAGTAGATCGAATATCTGCTCAGCTTTGCTCACATCGAAGTCGAACCCTTTCGCAGGCCCTTGCTGTTTCACCCATTTGCAGGCCACAGGATCTGCCCCCCGACCCCATTCAGCTACGGCCACCTCCTGGTCCTGCGTCGGATCTTCTTCTTCTGCGTCGACCAGGCTTATCGGACGTTGAATTTGTCTTGGTACAACTTCGGTGGCGCTGCTCATACATCGCCGGGTTCGGGCCATGCGCCAATGAGTTGTATTCTACCCGAACGCCAAGTCCTTGATGGGTGCTGAGACCCAACACCGCCATTTCGACGGCTTCCTTCTCGATTAAGCGAGCGTAACATCGGTTCTTAAAAAGTCTGGCTGGATGTACTCGACCAGTTTCTCCTTCACCGCACTGCGCCAGGTCTGCAATGCCAGCCTCAGTAGCCTCCGAATGGTACTGGATGTGGAACTGCTCTTCCAGTTGCTTCCAGGTATGAATTGAATCAGGTGGCGGTGAGGTGTACCCCCCAAAGGCCGGTCTGCTGATTGCGCAAAGAATCTTACGCATCGATCCGATGCGAAATCATGCCTAATGGGCCGGTATCGGCTTATGTGCTCGATCGAGCTTGACCCTTCGACCGCTGAATCTTGAGAACTCGGGAGCTTATACTTGGGTGGTAGCGGAATCGAGCAAACTCGTTGAAGTACGGCTTTGAATAGCCGATTGTCCTTCTCTTGACGGCCGAACCGGTCCCTCAGATGGTACCGATTTGCTCCAATTGTTTGAGCTGTAGGGGCTAGATTCTCATGGCGGCTCCGGTGGCATACTTGGCTAGCCACCTTTGTTTGTCGGCGTCCATCCCAGCCATATGCTCGGACACGCCTGGAAGATCCGCCCAAGGGTTCTCGCTGCAGAAACTCTGCGGTGCAATCTGCTTAGTGCGCGTCGGGTTATTGCAGTCCGCACGAGGGCATATATATCCGTGGGATCTCCTTAGGTGGCTCGAACAGGAATTGGCAATCGCTGGTCGCCTCGGCCTTGTAGACGGCGTGAGCCGCTGCCCCGGCTCAGGAGCGCAAGTGAGAACGGGATCTGCGGCCTGGAGGTGGTCTTTCCCCTGGTGAGTCCCTAAAGTAGGTCCCGATGGGGAATTGATGCTTCATGATCTCTGGACTACGCGGACCGCGACCGCTCCGAAAGCGTTCACGGGCTCTCGAATGGCGGTGCAAAGAATGAGCCACCATGTAGTTGACTTCTGTCGAGAGCCCAGTGCGCTCCTCCGAAGGAGCAGACAGATCCACCTCATTAAGCGCCCTCGGGAGAACCCTTTCCACCGATGCCATGAGTGGGTCCTCTCAAAAGAGCCGATGAGGTCTTCCTCGAAGAGGGCCTTGATCTCGTCGTACTTGGCCTTGTGCTCGCCAGCGGATCGTCGTAAGTGACCGGTCATTCTCCATCGCAGCGTCGGTGTTGATGTAGACGTTGTTGAAGGTCCCACCGGCGTGCGAATGTGTTGCCTGCCAAAACCCACCGGTGAGCAGCGGCAACACGGGAGGGGAGGCTCCCAGATCTGGTGGGCCTGGTCCCTCGGGCGGCCGCAAAGCTCCGCACACGTCCGGCTTGGTTCGAGGCGTGCCACGACCTATACCTGGGGAAGGTGAAGGATTGCTCGATTGGTTTCTGCATGATAAACAAGTATCGTAAAATTCGAGCCGTAATCGGCTCCGGTTTCCTCAAATCGGCTCCTAAAGCCGATTGCCCCATGGTTCTGCGTAAGATTTATGATAACATGGGGTTTTGCTTGATCATTACAAGTTAAATCGATCTACGATAGTTTAATGTTTTCACCACGTAACTGGACGTCCCACGCGTAATTGAGCCTAAACGTACAAAGATGAAGAATATCAACCCTAGAGGAGGCCTAATAACCAACACAAAGCCAATTCGGAACATCCTCTCTAGAACGAATAAGCCACATCCTTATGCATTCGGATCGTTCAACCCGCTTGTAAGGCCTGATTATGTAGATATTAAACTAAACCTTGAACAAGGCACAACTATAACAGATCGAATCGACTAAATAAAGATCAAGCAAGCTACCTTGCACTTTGGGACACGGTGCAAGGGTAGCGAGATAGCTAGAGGTAGCATAACCCGGACGATAATAATGAAACAGCCGATGCTAGACTCAAACAATCTATGGTAATGGTATTACCGCCATCAACAACGCTTGAGACGAGTAAAACCGGTAACGAAATAAGTGAATCGCCTAGATCGCAAGATGCGATCTAGGCATATGGCACTACGAAAGAAACCCTAAGAACAAGGGGTGGCGATGCGCCGAGATTGTGTTTGTCGTGAACGTGGTTGTTGTTTTCTTTCAATAACCCTAGGTACATATTTATAGTCCGGAGACTCTCTACTTTTGGAATAACTCTACAACTCTATCTTTATCTAAACATAAACGGAACCTAAACAAATACGAATCCTACTATGATACAAGATACACGGGCAATTCAGCCCAAATCTACGCACTAGGCCGATCCAACAACACGTTGAATAATGTATCCTCCAAGCCCATCTTGATCACGGCCCATCCCCGCCTTCGGCCAAAATATGGTGATAACAGCATGTCAGAGGTCTTCCATGCAAAGATGTCCCTGTTCTCACGGAGGAACTCGATGAGCGCGCCTTCCTATGCTGGGCTCATGCCCGTCTCGATCGTCACCGTCTGGCTGGAGTCGCTAGGGACCAGCTCGACGGTGCGGGTATGCGTCGTTGCCTCGAAGGTTGTGGGGTTGCGGCCCTCCGAGTTGGGCTTCTTGAGTATTGTGGGGTCGTCGTTGTTGACCCCGCTCGCGTATTTGGCGAGCTCATCGGCGTGGTTGGCCTCTGCCGCGATGACGGCTCGCGACCTCGGCTCCTTTGGCCTCGCACTCGGCGGCCATGTCGGGGTCGCCGTGGATGGTTATGACACCGCATGGCCCGGGGAGCTTCATCGCGTTGTGCAGCGTGGGCGCCATGAACTTGGCGAACGCTGGCGCCCAGACGCGATGGTAGGGGCTGTCGAAGGGCACCTCGACGATTCGCTCGCGGAAGTTCGCGGTGTGCTGGTGGTAGCGGCGTGACCTTGCCGATCGGGTACGCCTTCCGACCGGGGACGATGCCGTGAACGTGGTGTAGGTCGTCTCGATCATCGACTACGGGAGCCGCAGTCGCCTGAAGGTGTCCAGGTATAGGATGTTGATGGAGCTGCCGCCGTCCATCAATGTCTTGGGGAGCCAGTAGTCCCCGACCTTGGGCTTAACCACCAGGGCGACTCGGCCTGGGTACTCGATCCGTGGCGAGTGGTCTTGGCGGCTCCAAGTGATTGGTTGCTCAGACCGGTTGAGGAACTGGGGGACGTCCACCTGGGACACCGCGTTGACGGCGACGGCGCGGGCGATGACCTTCTTCTCGCGCTTCGTGTTGAAGCCTGTGAAGGTGTGGAGCGAGCCGGCGACGCTGCCGAATTTTCCGTCGTTTGGCGGGTTGTTGTCAGGGTCTTCTCGCGCGCGCCGTGCCTTCTCGATCTCCTTGAGAGAGTGACAGTCGGCGGTCGTGTGCGTGGCGGGCTTTCCTTCCCTGCTGTGAAATACACAAGGTTGGTTAAGGAGGGTCGCGGGGTCGAACCTCGGCCTCGCCTTGTAGTTGCCACCATCGCGGCGGAAGCTCTTGGGCTCGTGCTATGCGTATCTAGCGTTGGCGACGAAGTCGACTCGCCCATCACTGCGGCGCTTGCCGGTGAGGCGAGTGTTGCTGTAGCGTAGATCAGATCGTCGTCCGCTATCGCTGCCGCTCATGCGGCATTGTCCTCCCGACTCGTCGTCGGTTTCTTGGTTTGGGTCTTCCTCCGCATACCTTTTGGCGATTTCCAGGAGGTCCGGTATGTTGTCGAGTGTGCGGTACGCTCGTTTGAGCTTGGCGACTAGGGGCTCGTAGCGGCACGAGGTCTTGAAGCAGTGGATCGTGGTGTCTGGGTGGATGCCGACCGCGTTTTACCATAGTTCTTGCCACCGTTGGACCCAGTTGCGGGTCGACTCGCGAGGTCCCTGGACGCATCGTTCCAGGTCCTCGATGGTGGTGGCGCGGGTGTATGAACCCTCGAAGTGCCTGACGAAGGCATCACGCATCTCTTCCCAGGAGTCGATGCTATCCGCGGGGAGAGTGTTAATCCATTACCTGCATGCTCCCTCCATCATCAGGGGAAGGTAGCGGGCGGCTAGTAGATCGGTGTGGCCGGCGATCCCCATCGCCATGAGGTAGGTATCCATCCACACAGAGGGATTGTACGAGGGATCGTACTTCTCTATTTCCTTCGGTGCTTTGAAGTTCGCCGGGTATCCTTCGCCTCGGATCATTGATCCGAAGCACCGGGGCCCGAGTCGGCTTAGCGACACCCTCGGCTCGCCGTCACGGCGGTTGGTTAGGGTATGCCGCAGGTCGTCGGGTTGGCGTGCGCGCCAGCTCTGGTTGTTGATGATGTGGGTGCGGACGTTGATGGGCTGACTGTTGGCGGCGACGAAGTTGGTCGCCGACCGGGGGTCGTTGGTGGAGAGTGCCGCGTTCGCGGGTCGGTGTTGGAGTTGCAGTGGTTCGGGTGGCGGGCAGTTGAGGGTGTTTGCCGCCATGGGGCGGCCGCTAGAGGCCGCTCTGCTGCCCGATGAGTGCGAGTACATCCGACCCTGTGAGTCGACGCTTGCGTTTTGTTGCTCGACCGCTTTTGCAAGCAAGGCCTTGGCGTACTGGATCTGTAGGGCGCCGTCACCGGTGGCCGCGATGTTGTCGACTGCTGCTCGGCCCGCGACGAGGTTGTCCATCGGGGTGGAGAACAGCGGTAGGCCGTTCGCGTCTTGCTCCCGTGAGGGGACCATGATCCTCGGCTGGTCCCTGGGTGGTGCGCGGTTGGGTGGTGGCGGGGCGCCATTGGCCGTTGACCCTGGTGGGGGCCGAGCGCTTCCTCCTGGTGGCGCATTCTCGCAGATCGCGCACTCGGTCGCGCGGGCCAGGTCGCTCTCATCCTCGAAGTTCAGGGCGTGCCCCTGGACGGTGGGGTTCAGGCGCGACCTGATTTGGAGCTGGTAGCGCCGCAGCTCTGCATCACCGCTCGAGGCGAAATTTTTCGCTCGGCTTGTTCCTGCGATCGCCCGCCAGCCAGCGGAGTTCCTCGACCTCCGTTGTTGTCGCGTTGGGAGGGATCGGAGTGGAGAATGGATCCTCCGGCGGGTCGGCGCTAGTCGCCATATAGGTCATGGTGTGGCGTCCGGTTCCGTCGCGGAGGTCGGCGGAGTTCTCCGACCTGGAGTCAAAGTCAAAGATCCCAAGGATAGAGGGATCCTCGAAGTCTCCGACGTTGGAGACCTGGGTGATGGAGCCCGCGGGCGACGCGGTGACAATGGATCCGGCGAGTGACGCCGGGATCGCCGAGTCGGCGTCGTCGTTGAGGGCCGCGTCTTCCGCGGCTGCGGTGGTTTCGGCCACGTCACTGTGGGCCGAGTCGTACTCGGGCGAGGCGGTGGATCATGCAGACCTGACTCTCAGAGAGCCGGTCGCGTGGTGGCGACTCGCGGATGCGAGCCGAGTCCTCCGAGACGATGACGTCGGTGAGGCCGACGAAGAGGCTGATCGTGCCGACCAGCAGGATCATGTTATGTCTGACTGGTCGCGCCATCGGGACGTAGCTGCTCGGCAAGATCTGGAGCATCTCGCTGATCGCTATCATGCGGCCGGTGTCGATCAACTCGTTGATGGGTAGATTGGATCTCGCCGCAGAACACCGGCCAGGCCCCATGGTGGGTGCCACTGTCGTGGGAATGACCACGGCAGATGCTTAAAATCGACAGCGAGTAGTAGAACGTGGGGCAAGGGCGGCCAGCCATCTGCAGTGCGAGGTGAGGGCGGAGACACAAGGATTTACCCAGGTTCGGCCCCCGGAAGGGTAAAGACCTACTCCTGCTAGATTGTATTATGGTGAGAGTACAATGGGGCGAGCTCGGAGGCTAGGCAGAGAGTCGCTTCGGTGTATGATGGAACGTATCCTCTATGCGTCCTCTAGGGAGGTTTATATAGATTCACCCCCTAGGGTTTACAGATCTCAACCAAATCAGTTAAGGTTTCAGCGATCCTTTAACCTAATCCGACTGCCCCTATCTATGCTTCTGGGCCTTCAGCTTCCAATCGCTTGAGTCCACGCCAGATCTTGATCCAGTCGCCGTCCTGCAGGCCCACTCGCTGGCACCTGGGCCAGTCGGAAACGTCCTGCTGGGTCTACCCCGGTAGGCATATCCCCATCATTACGGCATTTATCGGGACAGCTGGCGGATGCATAGTTGGGTATTTTTTCCTTGCTCTACTCCGGGCCGAGATAGGATTTCGGCAGCGTCTCCCCGCTATTCTCCGGATGCACATCCCTCTTGGCTTTTTGCCGAGACGTGTATCGGGAGAGCAGCGGGGAGGTGTTGCCGAAATTCTGTCTCGGATTGGGGTAGAGCAGGGAGAACATACTCAATCTACGGATCCGGCGGTTGATAGGACTCTATTTACCTATTAGCGAGATAGGTGGATATATGTATGGCGTAAAATATATATGTTTGCTAAAATTAACCAAACTAATACCGGATTTATTTATATGGCATGATGAATTAAAAGCATTATATATATCATTTTTGGTACTGATTAGAGGATGGAGAATCGTGACTGGATGTATGATGGCTATGTCAGTAAGCGGGACTTTATCTCAGAATGGCTAGAAAAGGCCGAGGACTTCGTGAACCGGGCATTTGCCATCCCCAGCAAACCTGGAAGAATTTTCTGCCCCTGTGCAAGATGCAAGAACCTGAATACACATTCGAAGGATGATGTGAGTATTCACCTGCTCAATTACGGCTTCACACCATCCTACAAGACTTGGACATTCCATGGTGAAAAGTTAGCGAAACGTGCTAGGAGGGCGTCACGGCAGAGTCAACAACAGAGTCAGCCATGGGGAGAATTTGATGCTGGTTTTGATAGGTGCATAGACAACTTTGTGAATGCTAATGCGCCTGAAAGCCCTCTGAAAGGATACGGATGTCGCCTAGAGGGAGGGTGAATAGGCGATTAAAACTTTTCCTAGAGTGGCTCAACAAAGGCGGAATAAAACTAGTGTTTACTTTGTAAAGCACAACCTAGAAACAACTAAGGTTTACCTATGTGCACCAACAACTTATGCTAAGCAATACAAACAACAAAGTGATAGCAAGATATATATTACTTCAAGCATGAAGGCTATCACAATGTAAAGTGCATAAGTAAAGAGCTCGGGTATAGAGATAACCGAGGCACGCGGGGACACCGATATTTTACCGAGTTCCTCCCAACATGGAGTACGTCTCGTTTGGAGAGGGGGTGATATCAAACCACCAACGCCACAAAAGGCCTCCCTTATTCTCCGGTGAATCTCAACCCAATGGGATCGATCCACACTTCCACTATCGGTGCACTTGTCGGTGGCAACCGGAACCTCTCACAAGGTTGGGGCACAACTCCACAACTTAATTGGAGGCTCCCAACAAATGCCACAAAAGGCCACAATGCCACCAAGGCCACAAAACCATCTAGGGTTCCAAGAACCCAAGAGGGACAAGCTCCAATGAGCAATTCAAACCAAATCCTCCAAAGAGAACTCAAACTGATGCACCAAATGCAAATGGCAAGAACACCACAAAGGTGCTCAAATCCCTCACTCTCAAGTTCCAATAAAGCTACTAAAGCTAATGGGGGAACAAGAGAGGAGGAATCAAAGAGAGACACAAAATCCCCCAAAATCTAGATCCCCAAAGATACACTCACAAAGAGATGTTTTGGTTTGGTCAAAACGTAGATCTAGATCTCCTCCAACTACCCCTCAAATATATGCAATAATCAATGGAGGGGTGAGTAGAAATCAAGCTTAAGGTGTAGAGCAAATGGGGGCAAAGCTTGGGCAAGAAAAGGAGGAAGAGGTAACCCTAAATAAAAATGGGGCAAAGCTATTTAAAAAGACGGGCTGATTCTGCCTGTTGGGGCAATTTTTTTGGACGGTCCGGTAGTACCGGATTTGTCCGGTACTATACTACCGGACCCAAACAACAAATCGCCAGAAAAGAGAAAGAGGCCAGGCGAGCGAGCGATCAGAGAAGAAAAAGCAGCAGCCAGGCAGCCAGCAGGCGGGGCCACGCATGCGGGGCTGTTGCATGCAGAGCAGCAGGCAGCAAGCGTCTTGCATCTTATGCGAAGCAGCAGCGGCAACAAGCGAATCTGACAGCAGATGCGGGTTAACAGGCCGGACTGCATGCGCAGCAACAAGCTGACAAGCGATCTTGGCCGGGCCCAATGAAGCGGGCAGGAGCACACGCGTGAGAGAATGGTGGCGCTCGGTGAAAGGCGAAGTCTTGCGAGGCGCTGTGGCCGATCAACGCTGGACAAAGCTGGGCAAATCGAGTTCTGGATCTGGGAACTGAAATATATCTGGGCAAATAATCGGGCCGACCGGTACTACCGCCCACCCGGGCGGTACTACCGGGCCGGCCGGTAGTACCGGGAAAAGGTACCTAGCCAGACAGAGAGAAAAAGGGCCGTTTTTAGGCCCGGGCGGTAGTACCGGCACGTCCGGGCGGTACTACCGTTTGGCCCAGAAAACAGACAAACAGGCAAATATTCAAACAGCCATAACTTTTGACTGGAAGCTTCTATTGATCCAATTCAAATTGCGTTGGATAGAGGGCGACAAGGGCTTTTCAATAAAAATTGGAAATATTGATTATCACCAAGTGAGAAAGTATGAAGTAGAATAATGTGATATACCTCACTTGGTGAGAAACCGAAAAGCCGCATAAATCAAAATTGCAACAAGATACAAATGGGAGATCCGATTTAGATGAACAAGAGCTTGTTATGGAGATTACCACAAGCTCTATATCATCACATGGATAAGACCAAATAACAACCAAATATGATGATGCAAGTATGTAAAGGTTTGAGCTCTCTCTGAACGATGTGACCGAATTACTCATATGAGAGCCTCTCTTGTTAGTACGGTTATCTATCCTAAACCCGGTCTCACACACACGACGTGAGACCGGCAAAAGAGAAAACCTATCAAGATTATACCTTTGCCTTGAGCATTCCACTTGAGCTTGATGTAGACGATCTTGCCCTTCTCAAGATGGAACGCCCTCCTTAATTCCTCATCATCGACCTCGCATATTAAGCTTGCCCAACATATCTTCTTTGCATTTCATCGACCTTGAAGCCAACACATGCTCCAAGCGATGCCAATGGACAAATCCTACAAGTATAACTTAATACACACATTAGTCCATAAAGATTGTCATTAATTACCAAAACCACACATGGGGGCCCAACATGTTCTTTCAATCTCCCCCATTTTGGTAATTGATGACAATCCCCTTAAGAGGGTTTATATAAGGAATTTTAATGAATAAAATGGTAATACCAATATCAAATACTACAAAAGTATGTGATATTGGTACCACCATCATATATAGAGCAAACTCCCCCACAATCTATGCATGTGTGATGAACTTGAATTTCATTGCATATATTGCCAATCATTATCATTGGTGGAGTTTCCTCTATATATACCACATGCTAAGCAACAACAAATATGCAAGAGCATGAGAAGCAAATGCACAAGAACAAACTCAATGCATAAACCAACTTCCCTTAAACCCTCTAAAACTTCTCCCCCATTGGCATCGATTGCCGAAATGGGTGACAAGTTCTAGAAGGCAAATATAGTAATAATTCCTCCAAAGGTGTGCCTTCGCACATATCCAATGATGAATACTTGGGAGGGAGTAGAACTATATCGAGGACCCTAAGATTGCAAAAATAAAGTCAAATGATGCAAGCAACTACAAGGTCCGACAAACCAATTTGAAAACAACAAATGAGTCCAAATGGAAACAACAAGATATTATGATATGAGCAAAAGAGTGTTTTAAATAACAAATAGAGAAGCTCCCCAAGATTTGTGCACAATTCAAAATAAATGTATTGGAATACATAATGCACAAATATGGAATCCTTGCTCCCCCATAAGCATTTAAAACACAACAAATGTGAAAGAATGCAAATGAGTATTATTAAATGAATTAGATGAGCTCCCCAAAGAGCATGCACCAATTATGATAATTGCATTTGGGAACAAAGTGCATAGTCATGGAATCCTCACTCATCCAAATTCATTTAACAATACACGGCATGAGAGAAAAAATATGAGTGTCAGAAGATGTAGACAAGAGGAACAATCACTCATAGGCAAATAAATTTGGAAGCCACCAAAGAATAAAAAGAAATAAAAGGTGGCATCCAAGGATTAAAAATCAATTAAAATTATCTTCTCATATGTGTATATGTCTATAAGTGGAAAACATCACAGAGACATATGCCAACAAATAAATATGCACACATAAAGAAGATATACAAGAAGGCATATGAAAAGCAAAAATGAAGCCATAATATATACCAATAAGATTTTTGCTTCAAAGCATGGCCAAAGGCTCAAATCTATCTTATTGTACATTAATGAACTTCAAACACCAACACACTACATATATTACAACTATCACCAAGGGAAAAAGGAGAAAGTTGGAATATATGGAGAAAGGTAACAAGTATCATAAGATAGAATAGACTAGCAAAAATCTCACTATTGCACATGAGAGAAGATGATGAAATGATAGGCAATAAAATTGCTAGATTGACATATTTGGGATTGGAGGATCATATGGATGATTTTGTATAGTCCCAACTATATGTACTCATCTCAACTTATACACATTTACAATAGAGAGTTCTATTAAAACCATGGCTAGAATTACAACAATTACAAATACATGAATTCATGCTAGAAGGCAACCGACTAACGGTTGGAATCAAGATATATGAGCATGAGAAAGAGATACTTGTTACCGAGATAGAATTGGTAGGATGTAGAGTATATGAATTCGTTGATCATCCTATAGCTTGCCTCAAATTTTCTTCTAAGCACCACTTCTTCAAAATTGAGAGACAAGCGTCCAATATATCTCCAAAGTACCTAAAACACATTTAAGTACAAAATGGTCCCAAAACTTCTTGGGTCCAAAGTAGTTAGAGAAACTACAATACATAGGAGAGACTCCACATAATTATGTGCACATTGATATGAAATTGAATTTCATGCACAACTTAGTCGATGGGAATTGGTGGAGTTTCCCCTATATATTGGATCAAAGAAAGCAAACATGCCTTAATATAAAAATACAGTAAATATGCATGCATAAGGCTTTCAAGAACCAAAAAGGAGATACAATTTGAGAAAAAACACCAAGTAAACCGAGATGGCACACACAAGAGTGTGACAAGACAAGCGGTGTCCAAATTGTATCAAAGAACCAATTCAACACATGAACGATCACAAGTTCAACAAATGAACTAGGCTAAGGCCAAAAGAGCAAAAATAGATGGAAATAAAAATGCTCAAGGATTTATCTCATTCTAAAATGGTCAAATCATGAAACAAGGAATGAGACAAAACCAACTCCCAAAAAGAGCAAGGTTCCAATAAGAAACCAAACTCCCCACACTTCTCATGATGGCACAAAGTACCAAAACGAAAAGATTAAACTTCCAAGCACATAAAACCCGATATGGATCAAACAAAGAAGCATCAATATGAATGTTCTAAATAATATAGGAGAGCTCCCCCATGGATAGTGCATTATGTAGGATTTTCCTTTAGAATGCAAAATGCACACAAATGGGATCATCACTACTACCTACATTAACTAACACAAGAGGATATCAATAAAATAAGAAGATCCAATAGAAGCAAGGAAGCTTGGGAGACAACATAAAACATTTACTTGGCCAAAGATAGGACAATATTAAGCAAAGGCCAAAGTGAATATGATCAACAAATTCTACCATAAATTACTCATTGTCCAAGGACAAGAAATATTGGGAATAATTTTCCCAAGGTAGCTTGCATAGATATCCAAGATCATAGTCACAACAAGAAGCATATAACTAAATATAAGAATTGAGCATGATACTTCGAACAAGATTCTTGGTAGCTTCCAATAGTCACACAATCACTAGTGATTAGAGTAACTTGAAGCAAATGGTTTCCATGATGATATAGATATCTAAATATGAGGAAACACATACCAAGAACCATTCTCATATATAAGATCCAACATAAGATCAATAAAGCCATTCAATCAAATTGGAACTTGTATGAGCAAATGTGTCACATAGGTGCTAGATAATTATCAATATCAACTCTAAGTGACACAACCTTGAATATTAACAATTTATAGGATTGTAATATGCACTAAGCATATGACTCCCCCATAATGTGATAATACCATAAAACCAACACGAGGGAAATGGATACAAATAGAGATAATTAGTGGACATTATAAAATTAAATTTCTCATGAGAATTATACCACATAGAGACTAGACAATAATCCAATATAAATACTAGGTGGTAATCCTCATGTACACACATTTTTAGGATTGTGGAATGCCTAATCATAACACTCCCCCAAAATGGGATAGTCCGTTGATCTCTCACAAGAGCCAAATAAGATACCAAATATAAACAAGTAAGGCTCAAGCACAAGAAACACACATACATGTTGTGCCACTTAATCATAAACAAATATGATTGATATCTCAAGATAATTAAGTGGAAAGCACAACATGTACAAAAACATGGAAGATACAAAACCAACACATGTACAAGGGGCGAGTAACTTTCAATGTAATGAGTTAAGCATATGTTACCGCAAGGAGGAACATTGGAAATATAATAAAATCATGATAATCCAAATGGCTTGGCTTGACAATAATAATTGATGAAGATCCCTCAATTCTCCATAATGTAGCCAAGTCTCCAATGCCCTACAAAACACACCTATTGATCAAGTTTTGGTTTGTTGGTCCCCAACCAAGTTGGGTCCTAAGAGGTTAGTCACAATAGGCTTGGCAACCCAAATGGATCTTTTCTTGACACCACATTGGGCACCAACAAATTTGGCAAACACATTGCCAACCTCATCCTTACAAAGAGAATAAGCATCATCAATAATGATAGGGTTGGATGAGGAGATACCGATAGTGCATGAGGAAGAAATATGCCCCTTCTCGCGGCATATGTAGCAAGTTCTACTCTTGTCATCTTTCTTCCTGGATGAAGAAACAACTTGAGGAAGAGCTTGAGTCTTATTGGGAGGAGGACCATCTCTAACAATATGTGGAGCTTGAGGCCACTTCCCTTGTTGCTTCTTGCCAAGGGACTTCTTCTTTAATGGGAAATGTTTGACATGATGCCCTTCTTCCTTGCACTTGAAGCAAACAATGTTGGCCGGATTCTTGACTTGATCTTGACCATTCTTCTTGTTGTCCTTGTGCTTCAACTTGATAGTGGACTTGTTCTTGACATTGGAGTTGAATCCAAGCCCACCCTTGTCATTGGGGGATTTTTGCACACTCAATATTTTGTTGAGTGCGGCCTTCCCTTGATGACCCTTTTTCAAGTCATTCTTCAAATAAGTGACTTGAGCCTTGAGCTCTTTGATTTCCTCTACATGGTTAGTTTCAACACAAGTACTAGAGGAAGTAGATGCTACATTGCTAGAGCAACAAGGCATGGAGTGTAATTCATCATGAGATATAGCATGGTTGTGAGAGGATGAATTACAAGGACTAGCACATGGCAATATAACATTTGGAGTAGATATAGTTCTAATGTCCACATGAGGCCCACTAGATGTTACCTTTGACATAATGGCCTCATGAGCTAACTTTAGCCTACCATGGGAGACTAGAAGATCCTCATGCGAGCTTGAGAGCTTAACATGACTCTCTTCTAATTTCCCATAGTTGCTAGTTAGCAACGCAAGTTGAGCCTTTAGCTCAACATTCTCCTCCAAAATAGATGCTTCACAAGAAATAGAGTTAGTAGCACAAGCATCATTACTATTAGCAAGAGGTGAGGGCAACTTGTCAAGCTCTTTTGAATATGAGGCTTTAAGTTGCTCATGTGACTCGGTGAGTTTGATGAGCTCACCCTTTATGATCCTAGAGCCATTTTTGAGGTGCTCAAAATCCTCAACAAGTTTAGCATAAGCAACTTCAAGTTCATCATTTTTAATCTTGAAGGAGTTAGCCACCGCAAGTTCTCTATCATGGTATTCATTTACTCTAGAAAATTCTAGAGTAAAAGTCTCCTCAAGAGATTCTTTGGTGGTTTGTTCTTCTTCAAGGGAGTCCTTTACTTGAGCAAGTTCATTAGCATATTCACGCTCAAGTGCAAACTTTTCATCAATTATGTTTTCTTGCTCCTCAATAAGATCATTGCCTTCTATAGCATAATTCAAGATTTCAAGAAAGTTGGAGGAAGCAAGTTTATTTTTGTAGAGAGCACTATAGACAACCTCTCCCATTTTCTTAATAGAGGTAATATCATACTTACCTCTATAATCATCATTATCATTCTCAACCTCATCATCATCATGAGATACAATGGGATTCAAAGAGGTTACCTTTGTTCCCTTAGCCATAAGGCACATGTGAGATCCGGAGGAAGGTGATGATGAGATTGCACTTGAAGCTCTCTTCAAGACCTTGTCTTGGCCAATAGAATCTTCATTTTCCTCTACATGGTTAGCAACACAAGCACTAGAGGAAATAGAAGCATTTTTATCATAGCAACAAGACAACATGAGCATATCATCATGAGATTTATTCAAGTCATTTCTACATGATATGCAAGGACTATTAACACAAGCATGTGAGGAATTTTGAGTGCTAGAAGTGTTAAGGTCCAAAGATAGATCATTGCAACTAGATAGATATGAGGGATTACAAATAGTGAACACACTATCCATATTGCAATTTCTATCACCACTCACCATATCATTACCTTGTGAAAAGTCACATGTTGGTGAAGTGGTAGAGGATGAGAACTCATCTCGACCGGAAGTGGAAGCAACACAATCATCCTCAATAATGTTGGACTTGCTATATTTATCTTGAAGCTTGGTCCATATCTCACGAGCGCTTGAATAAGGCATGATAGACGAAAGAACTACATTTCTCACAACATGCAAAAGAATTTTAGTAGCTAGAGCATCTATATGAGAGTTCAACTTCTCCTCTAAAGATTCGTTTTGGGTATCCATAGGAGAAGAGAAACCCACATATAGATAGCCCTCGATAATTGGGTGAATTTCCCGAAATAAATTAAGCATGCGAATTTTCCAAACATCATAATTTGTGCCATTGAATGTGAGCATGTCATTGTGCACTAATCCTCTAGCCGACATCTTTACTCTCAAGGCGGTGAAGCCTAAAATGAGAGACCGGGCTCTGATACCAATTGAAAGGATACGGATGTCGCCTAGAGGGAGGGTGAATAGGCGATTAAAACTTTTCCTAGAGTGGCTCAACAAAGGCGGAATAAAACTAGTGTTTACTTTGTAAAGCACAACCTAGAAACAACTAAGGTTTACCTATGTGCACCAACAACTTATGCTAAGCAATACAAACAACAAAGTGATAGCAAGATATATATTACTTCAAGCAAGGCTATCACAATGTAAAGTGCATAAGTAAAGAGCTCGTATAGAGATAACCGAGGCACAGGGGACACCGATATTTTACGAGTTCCTCCCAACATGGAGTACGTCTCGTTTGGAGAGGGGGTGGTATCAAACCACCAACGCCACAAAAGGCCTCCCTTATTCTCCGGTGAATCTCACCCCAATGGGATCGATCCACGCTTCCACTATCGGTGCACTTGTCGGTGGCAACCGGAACCTCTCACAAGTTTGGGGCACAACTCCACAACTTAATTGGAGGCTCCCAACAAATGCCACAAAAGGCCACAATGCCACCAAGGCCACAAAACCGTCTAGGGTTCCAAGAACCCAAGAGGGACAAGCTCCAATGAGCAATTCAAACCAAATCCTCCAAAGATAACTCAAACCGATGCACCAAATGCAAATGGCAAGAACACCACAAAGATGCTCAAATCCCTCACTCTCAAGTTCCAACAAAGCTACTAAAGCTAATGGGGGAACAAGAGAGGAGGAATCAAAGAGAGACACAAAATCCCCCAAAATCTAGATCCCCAAAGATACACTCACAAAGAGATGTTTTGGTTTGGTCAAAACGTAGATCTAGATCTCCTCCAACTACCCCTCAAATATATGCAAGAATCAATGGAGGGGTGAGTAGAAATCAAGCTTAAGGTGTAGAGCAAATGGGGGCAAAGCTTGGGCAAGAAAAGGAGGAAGAGGTAACCCTAAATGAAAATGGGGCAAAGCTATTTAAAAAGAGGGGCTGATTCTGCCTGTTGGGGCAATTTTTCTGGACGGTCCGGTAGTACCGGATTTGTACGGTACTACCGGACCCAAACAACAAATCGCTAGAAAAGAGAAAGAGGCTAGGCGAGCGAGCAGCAAAAGCAGCCGGCCAGCGGCCAGTGATGCGGGCTGTTGCATCTGAGCGGCAAGGCAGCGCAGCGTCATGATAGCAGCTAGCGGTAGCAAGCGAATGCGTAGCAGCAGATCTGGTCAGTATGGCCAGCAATGGCGAAACAGGTGTGGCGCTGGCAGCGACAAGCGGCGATCTGGGGAGGACCCCTAAGCTGAAGGCGAAGCGGAACACCGTCGAGAAGCGAAGCGCTTGTGGCAAGAAGCGGCGCAAGCTGTGAGCGGTCAACGATGGGACAAGCGGGCTGGGCAAATCGAGTTGGATCCGGGAATGAAAAATATCCGGCAAATAACGGGCGACGGTACTACGCCCATTCGGCGGTACTACCGGGCCGGCCGGTAGTACCGGAAAAAGGTACCTAGCCAGACAGAAAGAAAACGGGCCGTTTTTAGGCCCGGGCGGTAGTACCGGCACGTCCGGGCGGTACTACCGTTTGGCCCAGAAAACAGACAAACAGGCAAATATTCAAACAGCCATAACTTTTGACTGGAAGCTTCGATTGATCCGATTCAAATTGCGTTGGATAGAGGGCGACAAGGGCTTCTCAATAAAAATTAGAAATATTGATTATCATCAAGTGAGAAAGTATGAAGTAGAATAATGTGATATACCTCACTTGGTGAGAAACCGAAAAGCCGCATAAATCAAAATTGCAACAAGATACAAATGGGAGATCCGATTTAGATGAACAAGAGCTTGTTATGGAGATTACCACAAGCTCTATATCATCACATGGATAAGACCAAATAACAACCAAATATGATGATGCAAGTATGTAAAGGTTTGAGCTCTCTATGAACGATGTGACCGAATTACTCATATGAGAGCCTCTCTTGATAGTACGGTTATCTATCCTAAACCCGGTCTCACACACACGACGTGAGACCGGCAAAAGAGAAAACCTATCAAGATTATACCTTTGCCTTGAGCATTCCACTTGAGCTTGATGTAGACGATCTTGCCCTTCTCAAGATGGAACGCCCTCCTTAATTCCTCATCATCGACCTCGCATATTGAGCTTGCCCAACATATCTTCTTTGCATTTCATCGACCTTGAAGCCAACACATGATCCAAGCGATGCCAATGGACAAATCCTACAAGTATAACTTAATACACACATTAGTACATAAAGATTGTCATTAATTACCAAAACCACACATGGGGGCCCAACATGTTCTTTCACCCTCATGTAGAGGCGGAGACACCTCAGGAGGCGGAGACAAGTGAGGAGCTAGAGGAAAACACGGCAAAGTACTATGAGACTATGTTTGCCTCACAGAGACCCCTTCATGCACATACAGATGTTACCCAACTGGATGCCATAGCTCGCCTTTTGGCCTTCAAGAGCCACAGGAACTTGACTAGAGAGGACTTTGATGATATGCTTGCCGTCGTTTGCAGCATTCTGGCAAAAGGGCACCTCTTGCCGGAGAACTTCTACTATTCGACCAAACTCCTCCATGACCTTAAGATGTCATATGAGCCGATACACGCTTGTCCGAAGGGATGCATGCTATTCACAAAGGAGCATGCTAAGACAAATTATTGTATCCGCTACAAATCCTATAGGTACTTTGAGGTCAATCCCAATGGTGATGGTCAGAAGAGGCAGACCGGGGTTGCCCAAAACATCCTTCGGTATCTTCCAATCATACCGAGACTCCAGCGACTCTTCATGACCGAGGATACTGCCCAGCAGTCGATTAGGCGAGAAGGGAACAGATACCTCGACAAGATGATACATCCGTCGGATGGTAGTGCATGGAAGAACTTTTTCAAGAAATATCCTGAGAAAGCCGGTGACAAGAGGAGCGTAGGAGTTGCCATATCAACCGATGGGTTCAATCCATATGGCATGTCGGCTTCAGTATATAGTTGCTGGCCAGTGTTTGTTATTCCCCCGAACCTCCCCCTGGCGTCTGCATGAGATCAGAGAACATGTTTGTCTCGATGATAATCCCAAGGCCGAAATACCTGCGTAAGAACATGAATGTGTATCTAGAACCGCTGGTGGATGACTTGATTCGTGGCTGGGAAGGTCGGGGGATCCGAACATTTGACGCTTCAAACAACGAGCACTTCGATATGTATGTCTGGTACCATACCTCTCTGCATGACCTACTATCACGTGCGTTGTTCTGCGGTTGGTGTCCACATGGGAAGTGGCCTTGCCTAGTGTCCATGCAAGCTCTAACTTTCTTCTAGTTGTCGAAGGGAGGCAAGTATTCCTGCTTTGATCAACATCGACAGTGTCTTGAGCCAAATCATCCATATAGGAGTGACAAAAAAAGGTTCAAGAAAGGCCGTGTTATCTATGATCCAAAGCCACGTCTAAAGACCGGAAAGGAAATCAAGGTTGAGTTAGAAGCTCTCCAGCCAAACTCTGATGGGAATGGTTTCGTGGGATACGGGGATACGCACCAGTGGACCCACATTCCGTGCTTATGGAAGCTCCCTTACTTTGAGGATCTTGATCTCCCGCATAACATTGATGTAATGCACACCGAAAATAATATCGGCGAGGCCCTTTGGAGCACCATAATGCAAACAAAGAAGACGAAAGATAACATCAAGGCTCAAATTGATCAAGAAGCATTGTGCGATAGGCCAAAGTTGAACATGCAGCCACCCGGAGCCAAAGGCAGAAAAAGGTGGTCTAAGCCAAAGGCTCCTTTCTGCCCAACAAAGCCGCAAAGAAGGGAGATTTTCCAGTGGATCGTGCAAAGTTTGTTTTTCCCTGATGGGTATGCGGCTAACTGGATGAGGGGTGCGAACATGGAAACGTTGTGAGTACAAGGGCTCAAGAGTCATGACTACCACGTATGGCTTGAGCGTATAATGTCGGTGATGATTCAAGGCTATGTCGATGAGGAGACTTGGCGAGTGCTGTCGAGGTTGAGCTTTTTCTTCTACCAGATTTGTGCTTGGGAGTTAGACCGTAAAGTGCTTGAGAAGCTACTTGAACAGGCACCCGAGTTGCTTTGCGATCTAGAGATGATCCTTCCGCCAGGGTTCTTCAATTCGATGCAACATATGATCTTGCATCTTGCGGATGAGGCTTTAAAGGGGGGCCTGTGTGGGCCCGTTGGCAGTTTCCGCCCGAAAGAGAAACAAAGAAGCTTCGTAAGAAAACAGGCAATAAATGTAAGATCGAGGCATACATAGCCGAGGCAGTCCTTAACGAGGAGGTTGCAAACTTCACCACAAAGCACTATGATGCCAACATTCCCACAAAGCACAACCCAGTGTTTCGTTACAATGCCGCCAACCCTGAAGATGTACCCAATCTTAGAATATTCGTTGGGCTAGGTGGCAAATCAAGTGGCACAAACAGGTTCGCAATGAAAAAACTTGAGCGGGATTTGATCCACTCATATGTCTTGAACACCATGGAAGAAGTGAATCCGTACATCGAGTAAGTGCTCACCATTTATTTTTCCGCAAACATTCACTGCTATGTCCGTGCCTAACTCTCCTTTAAATTGTTATAGACGATTCAATAGTGCACATTGGAAGAATCCAAATAGGGAGCCTAACCCTCAAGAGGAGCAGGATCTTTTCGATAAGGGTGGTGGTTTCGGTTTCGTCAGCTGGTTCTATGGTTTGGTACTATTCGAGCCAACTTCTTGTGCTACACTTCTTGTGCTACACTTCTTGTGATAAACTTATTATGCTAAACTTCTCGTTCTAAATTGTAGGCAAGAACTGACAAAGAGATGATACCCGAGCTAACAAATATTGCCAGGGGCTTTAACCATTCAGTCGACACGTTCAATGCTTATGACGTGAATGGGTATCGCTTCCATACCCATGAATACACAACTAGCCGTCCCAACCGGAAGACAACAAATAGCGGGGTCTTTTGTGAAGGCTCGGATGGCCTCAGGTACTATGGAAGAGTCGAGGTTATATATGAGCTAAATTACGGTTTTGGCAAAGGGCTAAATCATGTTGTATTCCAATGCCATTGGTTTGACCCACATAAGGTGAAATGGGATCCTGAAATTGGACTGGTCGAAGTTAAGAGAAACTCCATTTATGCGGGATATGATGTTTACATTTTGGCTACTCAGGCCTTCCAAGTATTCTATATTCCGTACCCATGCCAAAACCCGACAAAACTTCTACAGGACTGGGATGTTGTGATGACGGTACCAACACGCAATAGGCCGCCCTTGCCAAACAAGGATGATTACCGCCGCCTAGACCCCTCAACAAATGATGGCGAGTTTTATCAGGAAGAAGGGCTCCCGGGAAATTCAATATCGACTTGTCCGCCGATGGAGACATGGTCATAGACGATGAGCAAGAAGAAGCTGAGGAGGAAGACACTGCGCAATATGAAGCTGAGGAGGTTCACAACCAACAAGATGTGAGTTTGCTCGAGCCGTTCCATGCAGGCCTTGACGTCAACGATCCACATGGACCACCTCCAGGTTTCGTGGATGATTATTGGTGGCCGGAAAATGATAGCGATGACGAAACCTCTCGTCCAATTCATAATCCTGACTCAGGCTTCTGATCCATGTAGTAGTAATAATCTTTGTAGTAGTGTTTGGTATGTAATCCCGCCGGGCTATGTAATAAAATTTCTTTCCTTTTGTCTTTGTATTTGTAAGAACTCTATGCTATGTAATAAAATTTCTTTCCTTTTGTCTTTGTATTTCGTCTTTGCTGATACAAATAGATTAGTTAGCGTGACTTAAATGAAATAGATTAGATAGCCCTAAAGTCGAAAGGAAAGACATTACTTCACTATTCATATAGCATTGGCGACATTGTTATATGAATCGTGGAATGGTTTCTTTCCTTTCGTCTTTGGAGAAACACAAGGAAAGCTTCATCTCGTAGCCCCAAATTCGAGAGAGGACAAGTATTTTCGAGATTCATATAGCATGGGGATGTGACGGTGGCAAGCCCAGGAAAGGATTCTCGATCCACGACAACGATTTCTTTCGAGGAGTCGTTGCCGTGGAGACCGAATCCTTTCCTTGGCTTGCCGTGTCTCATACCCATGCTATATGGATCATGGAAGTATTTCTCTTCTTTCGTATTTGCTGATACGAATAGATTAGCTAGCGTGAATTAAATGAAATAGATTAGATAGCCCTAAAGTCGAAAGGAAAGACATTACTTCACTATTCGTATAGCATGGGCGACATTGTTATATGAATCGTGGAATGGTTTCTTTCCTTTTGTCTTTGGAGAAACACAAGGAAGGCTTCATCTCGTAGCCCCAAAGTCGAGAGAGGACAATTATTTTCGAGATTCGTATAGCATGGGGATGTGACGGTGGCAAGCCTAGGAAAGGATTCTCGATCCACGACAACGATTTCTTTCGAGGAGTCGTTTTCGTGGAGACCGAATCCTTTCCTTGGCTTGTCGCGTCTCATACCCATGCTATATGGATCATGAAAGTATTTCTCTTATTTCGTCTTTGCTGATACGAATATAGTGTGTGTTTAAAACTTGAGTATTATTGTACTATTATGAATCTTTTGTCACTGATGTGTACTAATAAACTACTCTTTTCACTCTGTTTTGCAGGTGATTGAAATATGTCGGGGGGAAATGGCATTACAAGAAAGCTGAAAAGCTTGGATAAACTTGTGACTGGTGGTTCGAAAGATGCTAGGGGAAGCAGCCTGCTAGTGCTAGTGCTAGTGCTCCACCGCGCACTTCATAGCGGCGAGGGCGTGGGAGGCCTGCGAGGACTCCTAGTCCCCTCTGGTCTTCAAGGAGGACGAGCAGGAGCAGGAGCAGGAGGGGGAGGACGAGGAGGAGGATCCAGTTCACCGTCAGGAGGATGAGGGCACGCACTCGGATTCTGATGCTGAGGAGTACGAGGAGGATCAGGAGCAGGAGCAGGAGGAGGAGGAGGGGTTGGGGTCTTTACCCTACGAGCTTGACACGTCCTTGAGGTGGGAGCCTCTGAAGGATGCGACGCCGTACCTTGAGGACTACGCGGCCATGGACCCGATCCTGGTGCCGCAAGAGAAGGCTCCATAACGGCGTGGGGTTTCGAGACTCCCCGACCTACCTTATCCCTATGCGGACAAGGTACTCGTGCCTGAAGGGTCGAGGTACATGATTTGACCCTAAACCATACATTGTAATTTTTATCACATACTAATCTTGTCTTTTCATTTTGAAGTGCCTTTCTATATCAGGATGGGATCAAGCCATATCGTGGCTACTCAAGCATCCTTGGATCCCTGGTTAGAAAGTATTTTCCTGGGATTGTCACTCTCCCAAATGGTTCGAAGGATGTGGCTTGGACTTGGAGGCATTACCACTATGCTGAAGTTCCAGAAAAAAGTACACCACCATCACGGAGAAGGTTCAGGTTTTGTTCTGGGTAAGTTTGTTTCGCTTGTCATAATTCAATCGCCTTCAGGATTAAATATACTTGCACTCGTGGCTTTGACCCCCCTTTTTTCCTATGTGCATACTTGTAGAAGTTCTTCGACATGGACAGGACGCGCAAAAGGGAGTGCTTGGCGATCGTTCACGAGCTTGCCAAGAGGAAGGTGCAAGACATGCACTACGAGGCACGCGTGAACTGCGTCTCCAACTGGTTCGGCGATCGCAAGATTTGGATGAACAAGAGCCAAGCCCGGGAGATGCTCTTCGAGCCGTGGCAATACCTGCAGGTAGTTGCATTTTTTATTGATTTCTTGACCTTATTCTATTTTCTATTGTACTAATACGTGTGTCTTGTGGATGTAGAACCCTCCTCAGTTCGTGGATAATGACAAGCGGTGCTTCACGATGATGGTAGCGTGGTGGACACACCCCATTTACCTCTAGAAACACGCCGATGCAAAGAAGCGGCGAGAGGAGATGGGGGTGGAACACATCGCCGAGGCAGCATCCCCCTCGCCCTTCTCAGGCAAAAAGAGGTGAGGAAATGCTTTATTTGTTCTTGCTTGTAATGTTATTCTTTACTTCGCCCTTTGGAGTCCCCCTTCACTTAACTTCGTGCTCTTTTGTGCAGAAAATAAAGACAGGTCAAGAGCCGTCCGTGTTTGCCGTTTGGAAGAAGACACGCACGTTGGACGAGCCTAGGAACGGGAGCCTATGGATGAATGGGGGAGCCAGGCTCCGGGGTGAGAAGTACCCTGAGAAGTACAAGGAGGTGCATGGCGAAGATTCCAACCCTGAGACCGCCCCTTCGACCCCGAGGTCGCCGTGCTGGCGGGAGAAGGCCAGAAGAATGGTCGCCTATGGATCGGTCATGGGTCCATCGACCCTAGGACCGTTCCAGCTATGCGTAATGTCCGGCGTGGTAGGACGAGTGACCAGCCTGCTATAGAGACCCGCCCACGGCCTTCTGTTTTAGCTCTCGGCCAGTTACGGGTATGTTCTTCCTCAGTCATCTATGTTTTACTACATGTTTTGTGTTGCAATGTTCATCACATCGTCGCGACACGACGTAGGAGGAGATGGCCGCTGATAGGGCACGCAGAGAGGCGGCCGAGCAGTGGCAGCAGCAGCTGGAGCAGCAGATGGCCCATCGGCATGGGTTGCTGGAGCAACAGGGGCAGATGATGCGGTGGATGGCACAGCAAATGCTCATCAATTCTCAACCAGGGACTCTTCCTACTCCTCCTTTCACCTTCTCGTGGGTAAGTGATCATTATTGTCCAATGCTCGCAATTTTCAATCTTGCCTTATTGTCTAATGCTCAGAATTTCCAATGTTGCAGATGGGCAATGCCATGCCGCCGCCTGGTGGGTCCGCGGGTGGATCGAACAACCAGGCGCCGCCATATTTCACCTTCAACAATCCGCCGGTCGTCCGGAGGCTGAATCAGAGTCCTCCAGGTTTGTTTTCTTATACTTGTCAAATTTAGCCATGCCATCGCATTTGTAGAAATTTTAGCCATGCTATGACACTTGTAAAAATTTTAGCCTTTCCATGATACTTATAGAAAATTTAGCAATTCCATGACACTTTTAGTAAATTTAGCCTTGTCATGATACTTATAGCAAATTTAGTAATTCCATGACACTTGTAGATAATTCTATGCCATTGTCAAAATTTTATCCATACTATGCCACTTGTAGAAATTTTAGCCTTGCCATGACACTTATAGAAATTTTAGCCTTGCCATGGGACTTGTAGATATTCGTGATTTTACTTGTCATATTGATGTAGTCTGCCATGAGACTCGTCAAAATCCCATGTAATTGCCATTGCTATCAACTTTCCTAGAAACTTGTACATATTAATGATTTTACTTGTCATATTGATGTACTTGTCTTGAACTTGTAGGATCTCACGATGGAGCATGAGCTTGTGGAGCACTCGGCGGTGATGATCTTGTAATATTTGTCTAGTTTAGGTCTTATAGCTTGTTGGTTATGCACTTGGTAGTATTTGACACTTTTGGCATGAGCTTGTGGCAAGAATAAACACTAGCATTTGACACTTGTAATATTTGTGAAATCTCTTGCTTTCGTGGTGATGATCTGATACTTGTCTTAAGCTTGTGATGATATTTGCTAGTGTTGGTGATGCATTTTGGTGTTCGTGATGATATTATTATTGTTGTTGATAATTATATTGTTGTTGATGAGTATATTATTGTTGTTGATGATCTGTATGATCATATAAATATTATATGTTTTGAATTACAGGAAATGACTGAAAACAGGAATTTTTTTTGAAAAATGACTGATCCTTTGCCGTGTGTATACACACTGTGTGCTGCTGGGGTTGTCACGGGGCCTTTGCCATGTGCAATCTGCCCAAGGCACACGGCAAAGGATGGAATGTTGCTGTGTGTCCCCCTGACTGGCACACGGCAGAGAGGGACACGTGTATGGCCCGTATGGTGCTGCTGGCAGGGGCTTTGCCGTGTGTTGCCGTGTGTCACCCCTGAATGGCACACGGCAAAGAGGAAGAACACAGAAATGACACGAGACACGGCAAACAATTGACACACGGCAAAGACAAATGCACACGGCAAAGGAATGACACGGCAATGGCACGACACACGGCAAAGACCAAATGCACACGGCAAAGGAAAGACACGGCACCCATCTGTCCGCTCCGTCAGACGGACGGAACCATCAAGTACTTTAGTGTGCCATGTCTGAGCAGAAAACACACGGCAAAACCTTTTCCATGTTCCGGGCGTAAAGACACACGGCAAAAACCTTTGCCGTCCCGATCGTTGTCGTGTGGCTTTTGCCGTATGTTTACACACGACAAAGGCTTTGCCATGTTCCGATAGGCCTTTTCCGTGTGGGAACACCCACACGGTAAAGAACCTTTCTCCCATAGTGATTAGTCGTGTTACACGTATGTGTACACCTAAATAATGTTACGTTTCTCTCAAAAAAATTGTTATGTTTATTTCCTAGTTTACCGTACGTAGCGGTATGGAAAGTCTACAACCTTTACGTGCTGAGTTGATCGCTATCCCGATCAATCTCTCCTTCTCTTGTAACTACTCACGAGAGCCTTTTCTCTTATAATATATCAACATTCTATCATACAGTGCTAATCTGCTGGAATACATTCCATCACAAATCCTTTGATAACACTCTGAAGGAAGCATGACAGAGGGGAGGTACTTGTGTCTCGGCCTCTGAAGTAAAAGATAAATTGAATACATTATCGGGAAGATTGACAGAATGGAATAGAGACACGTTTGGTAACGTGAGAAGACAGCTGAAGCAGCTGCGTACTGATCTGGCACGTTTGAGAGCTTGTCCATCTCATGAGAAAATTAAAATACTTAATCATATTGTTGAGCTACAACATAGGGAGGAGGTGATGTGGCGTCAACGATCAAGAGTGCAATGGCTTGCTGTGAGGGGGATAGAAACACAGACTTCTTCCATCAGAGGGCTAGCCGACAGAAAAAGAAAAATAAGATCACGAGTTTAAAGAAGCCGGATGGAGAGATGACCGGAGACTTGGAGGAGATTAGGAATATGTCACATGCTTTTTTTTGCAACCTCTACGAGTCTGAGGGTACTCAGGGAATAGAAAATGTTCTGAATATCAAGGAAGGTCACGGCACTAATGAATGAGAGTTTAGTCGCTTCGTACAGTGAGGAGGAAGTAAAGGCGGCTTTATCCAGATGTATCCTATAAAGACCCTAGGACCAGATGGCTATCATGCATAATTTTTTAAAGAAATTGGGAACTTTGTGGGAGAGAAGTTATGAACTCGGTGCTTCCTATACTGTGCGGGGTATTGACAGTCCGGAAGAGATCAATAACATATTTATTGTGCTAATCCCAAAGGTGGCGAACCCAACAGAGTTAGGTCAATTCCAACCTATAAGTTTGTGTAACGTGATCTACAAGATAGTCTCTAAGGTTTTGGCTAACCGTTTGAAGAAGATTCTTCCCGAGATTATATCTCAATAGCAGTCCGCCTTTTGTTCCGGGTAGTTTGATCACGGATAATATAATTACAGCTTATGAGTGTTTGCACTTCATGAAAAGAAACAAGGCAAAAAAACACCTCCATTGTACACTTAAGCTGGACATGCGAAAAGCATATGACCGTTAGGAGTGGCCATATCTGGAGGCAATAATGCTACAGTTGGGCTTTGATGTTGGCTGGGTAAGCCTAGCGATGAAGGTGATTTCCACGGTATCATTTTCAGTGTTATTCAATGGGTCGCCACTAGAGTCATTCAAACCCTGAGAGGAATTCGACAGGGCGACCCTATATCTCCATACTTGTTTCTTCTTGCAGCAGAGGGCCTTTCGTGCTTCCTAAAATCAAAAAGTGTTGTTCCATCATCGAATTTAGAAGGGTTAAAGGTGGCGAGATCTGCTCCGGTGGTTAACCACCTACCTTTTGCTGATGAAAGCCTGTTTGTGAAGGCAAGTGTGGAGGGAGCCGATGAAGTGACTGAGGTTCTGGAAAGTTACTGCCAGGCTTTGGGTCAGAGGATCAATTTTGATAAGTCCTTAGTCTTTTTCAGCAAAGGATGTTCGAAGACGGTGCGAACTATGATAAAGCAAAGGCTTAGTGTTCCAAATGAGTCATTGAGTGCAAAATACCTTGGTATGCCTGTAGATTTTGGTCGTTCTATGAGCGGTGCTTTCAAGTATTTGAAGGACCGTGTTTGGAAGAGGGTACAAGGGTGGTTATAATTATATGTCCGTGGGAGGGAAGGAGATTCTTATTAAATCTGTTGCACATACAGGTCCTACATTTTTATGTCGTGTTTCAAGCTATCAAAAGTTCGGTGTGAAAGTCTCAACTCGCTACTACAGAATTTTTAGTGGGATAGCCGAGAAGGGAAGAGGAACACCTCTTGGGTCTCATGAAAGGAGATGCCTACTCCTAGGTATGCAAGCGTTTTGCGGTTTAGAGATTTTTAATTGTTTAATCTTGACTTTTTGGTGAGGCAGCATGGCGCCTCCTGCAGCACCCTGAGTCTCTAAGTGCACAAAATTCTGAAAGCGGTACATTATCCTTCAACTGATGTGCTACAAACAAAAACTTTCTGCCTCAAAATACCACACCAAAGAGGATCTAGAGAGGAACTAGGAGAAGGGAAAATCCTTGCTACTTCACATATCATTGGAGGACATGGCATCAATCCATTCATCATCTACTGTTGCATCTTCATCACCATCACTACTCTCATCCTTCATAGTTTAGTGTAAGTTTAAATTCAATTGTGATTTGCACTAGATTTATCCATGTACTTTTATCCAACCATTTGAATATGACGTTGATTGCTTCCATGTGTGAGTAGTTCCCTTTGTTCTTGGGGAGATGGAGAAACCCTAGAACTATTATTAAATGAAATAAAGATGTTCTATTACTTTTGTCCATGAACCATTGATCTACGATATTGTGTTTGATATCTCTCTTTAGATGGTATGTGTAGTCGGCCACATACCTTTGCCCTCGGGACTAAAAAGAGGGTGATACCCTTAGGACATGTATGAGAGTATCTCCAGTGTTACTTTCCTGATTACAATCATTGGCTTATAACCTGCACGGTCAAAGGGGAGATAGAGACAGATTCACTAAGCTAATTACGATATCCATGGGGAAACCCTTAATTGTGGTGGTATGGATGAGTGATTGCTCTCAGGCATCATAGTGTTAATTTAGATATGACCTCATTGCCTGACTCAAGAAAGCGACTATCCACGAGTCTTGTAGTGAACATCTTATTATGGAACTCTCTCCATATATGTCATGACACGAGAAATAGATTATCCTAATTATGATTAATTACAACATGCTAGTGGTGTATCCTACATCCCTGAGAACGCTTTAGCCTTATTTGGTTCCAACATCATTTTCATTGTTTTCCTTATGTGCTTTCCTTTACTTGTTTTATTTACTTTTCTGCATTCGACCAAAAACCTTTCAAATACCTTTTACTCGAAATCAAAGGCATCTTACAAATATCCTTTGGTAGACAGTGATGAGGGGCTTAAATACCTTAACCAAATATCTCTCTGTGGATTCGATACTCTTATTTCGAAACTAGCTACAATCGATTTTTGCACTTGCAGTCATCAACTGACTTGTTCAAGATCTGATCATCGCTATAATATACCTTGTTCAGTCTCGTTACCGACAAGTTTTATTTTACTTTTTACCTTGATATTCCATCCCCGTGACTTGGTCCCATGATGCAACATTATGGATGTAATCTCACCAGGTCGGCTGTGTGTATCTTCCTGTCACGCAGGTGAACAAATCCCGATCTTGATACATAGGCCTCAACTATTCCTCTGGAATACCCAACATACACCTTTATACTCACCCAGTTATGGACATGACGTTTGATGTAGTCAAAGCAGCCTCGGGCGATAGTGATTAATATTATCTCACTAAGGAGAAGGATACTATGCTTCTAACTATTGCAATGATGAACCATGTGACTTGAGCGTGTCGCAATACTTATCTTTGGGTAATGTCCATCACATCATTCACTAAGGATATAACTTCATTGTCAACTGGCATAAATGCCATTATTGCTCTGCATGATTATGGCCATTATTGCTCTCTTCGTTGGTCGCTCCCAATCTTTTGCTAGCCTCCACTTGTATTGAGTAAGCTCTACTCATGCTTCCAACTCCCAAGAAACCAAGTTATTCCAAAGTGTCCACTATAAACTCCTATGCATGGTGTGTTACACCATTCCAAGTATATTCTTGTTTTCGGCTATCTTCCAATTAAAAACTATTTTGTTATGTGAAAACTTAGTGATTAAAGCCCTCACAAACTTGATGGGACACTTTATATTCTTTGCCCCTAATAAACTTGAACCATTGTGACAACTTTGTTGTATATGCTTGCACTTATATGTTGGAATTAGCAGAACCATGCTGTCACGGGGAAAGTTTTCAACATTGCACTTGTACTTTGTACTCACTTGATATCATGCTCTTTTGTCTATGGATGTCACCGGTGTGAAATAAAGAGGGAACTTATAAGTCCATGGAGTTTGTATTCTGAGTTAGAGAAATGCCTAGGACGCTAGCCTAAGCCATGCCTAATCATGGTGGAAACTTCCAGCATCACCATAATGAGCTATCTATGAAGCATCCTCAATAAAAAGCTATGCATATGGTAAATAAAAAGATCGCTGAGATGCTCATTGCATGCTTGGCTTGTCATTTTGGTTATGGGAAAGCTCCTGTACCATGTGCAAGGGGTACCCCGTTGGCGGTTCTCAATGATATGCAAATACTTACAATGACAAGAACTTACCTGTTCCCAAAGTTGAGTATGCATGAGGTGTGGCCCTCATATTCAAGGGACTTGAGATTGCCAACTTATACTCGTCAAACATATACTCCATATTTGTCACTTTAACCTTAATCACTTCAAGATTCTTATGATAGGGGCAATGAGGGATGAAAGCTAACAAGTACCATAATTTTTGGAAGCTCTTTCTGAAATTTCAAATCACTGCTTCCTTTACAAAAAGGCCTTTCTTCCACTATTATATTGAGTCTCCACCTTCTACTTTTAGGGACCATTAAGAGAGCATAGTTGTCATTTTGTGTGCAGTGTCCCAAAGCTTATTGATTGATGCATATTGTGATATTACTTGTTCATGTGCTATTTGTTTCTAGTCACCCTTGTGAACTTTGAAGGTGTCATATGCATCTATATTGCTACTCTATGAGGGACAATCTGATTGCCACTATGCTATGTTTTCTGTATGTGAAACAAACAAATGTTTTTCAATGCATGTTATTCATGATCTTTGTTTGTAGCCTTTCATGTTGCATGCATAGTTACTATGTCCTATTGTTAGAACTCCATTTTTCATGCACATGTTTAGAGTTCTTTGATCCCATCTTTCAATGCTTGAAAATGGTTTGATCTTGGTTTTGATGGTGCATGTCACCTCAAAAATTATTCTTTTTATCACTTACATACTCGAGGACAAGCAGGAGTAAAGCTTGAGGATGTTGATACATCGGAAACGTATCTATAATTTTGATGCTCCATGCTTGTTTAGTGTCTACTTTGCTTTGCTTTGTCTACACTTTGAGGTGTTTTTATATCTTTTCTGGAACTAACCTATTAACAAGTTGCCATAGTGCCAGTTGCTAGTTTTCTTCTATTTTTGGTTCCGGAAAGGTAGAAAATCAATATTCTCGGAATTGGACGGGACAAAAGCCAAAGTTATTATTTTCCCGGAGCAACACGGAACCACGCGAGCGGAGGAAGGGGCCACGGTGGCGCACCACTAGGCGCTGGCAAGCCCTAGGCGCCACAGGGTGGGCCCCTGGACCCCACCAACCTTGATTCATGCGCCTATAAGAAGCATACGACCCAAAAACCCTGGGGAATCCAGAAGAAATCCACGAAAACCTCTATAGCGCCACCACCACCGAAGGGGAGATTCGGGGGACAGAAAGTCTCTGTTTTGGCACCCTGCCGGGACGGGGAAGTGCCCCCGGAGCCATCTCCATCGATCTGCACCACCATCTCCATCACTGTTGCTGATTCCCATAATGAGGAGGGAGTAGTTCTTCCTCGAGGCTAAGGGCTCTACCGGTAGCTATGTGTTCATCTCTCTCTCTATGCATGATCTTGTGGTCATGAGCTTTGTAATCAAGTAGATCTACCTTGCTACTCAAGTGCTTCATTAGATCTTTGCTCTCCCCATGTGTGTGAAAGTGACAGCGTGCACGCCATGGTGCCACTTAGGTTTGAGTCTACATAAATACTCTTTGTGCTTTAATAGATCTATGCTTTTCCCCACGTGTGTGAAAGTGATAGCGTGCATACCGTGTGTGGCACTTTGGCTAGATTGAATATTTTTTATGAGTTATATTTTGAGTTGGATGTCTCTATCAAATTGTGGTGTTTGTTGGAACCATCTAGCGCTCAAGGTGACAGTGTGGGGTTATCTAGATTGGGGAAGGCCCTACCATGGATTAGAGTGTCCAACCGGAGAGTAGTTAAGAGTAGTATCATGAAGAGAGGATAATTATATGAGAGAGTGTTCACTAGTGAAAGTATGATCCCTAGGCCTTGTTTCTAAACATTGAAACACCGTTTGCTACTAGATCTGTTGCATGTTTTCTTGCTTCCTTCTTGTTGCCTTTAGTCTTTACCCCACTGTCAAGCTCTTTTCTGGCACCGTTACCACTTGTATTTCACTATCTCTTCGCCGAACTAGTGCACCTATACACCTGACAAGTGTATTAGGTGTGTTGGGGACACAAGAGACTTCTTGTATCTTGATTGCAGGGTTGCTTGAGAGGGAATACCTTTGACCACTTCCTCCCTGAGTTCGATAAACCTTGGGTGATCCACTTAAGGGAAACTTGCTGCTGTTCTATAAACCTCTGCACTTGGAGGCCCAACAACTGTCTACAAGAATAGAAGTGCGTAGACATCAGTTCTTCATACCGAAGAGTTTCGATACACGAAGTCCTAGGGGCAGGCGAACCGACCTAGGGAATATCATCACCGCCATGCGAGCAGACAGGGTCCCTCCCTCGGCGACATGTCTTGCGTATCGCCTCGACACTGAGGGTACATGTGACGTGTCCGTGTGCGAACAAGGTGGATGCTCATGTATTCATGTAAGTGTTTTCATCCTTACTTTCAGGTGTGTTTTGCCTCTCCTAATCGTTTTTCATCCTTACATAATCTTCTAGAGTACTGCCAGTAGAGTCCACTTCCTAACCAAAAGAAATCATGTCTCTTTTTTTGGGTATGAATTCATATGTGAGCTACAAAATAAAACTAGAGATAGCTAAATATAAATAGTAGTGATCCAATTTTCTACATCGAGCCCCCTAGCCGCGTTGTGCCGACGTCGTCGCCCTCCTATCTCCATCAGGTCCATGGCGTGGACCTAAACCCTAGGGCCGGTGTGCCCTAGCTTCTCTCCTCTCTCTTGCGATAGCGCCACCAGATCGTCTACTCCATTTAGATCTAATCTTGACATCAATGGCGAACACCGTATCTTCATCCATTAGATTCCTCGCTTCGTCAATGTGCCTAATCACATGACGATGTGTTGATGCTAGAACACTGGATTTGTCATTCTTCGTACTCCCTCCGTTCAGAAATATAAGACGTTTTAGTTTTGTGAATCAAATGTATCTAGACATATTTTAGTGTATATGTCGGTTTGGAGTGAACCTATACACTAAAAGGCGTCTAGATATATTCATTTCATAAAGCTAAAATGTCTTATATTTCTGAACGGAGGGAGTAGAACACTGGATTTTAGCAATCATGCATGTATTGAAGGACAGCTGAGGGCATCTCCACCGGGCTGACCCATCCGATCGCTCCAAAGCTTTGTTTCGCTCGCTTTGGGTCGTTCGCGATCGATATGGGGAGGGGTCCGGCCTATCGGCCGCCAGCCCGCCGGGCGCGACCATTTGTCCGCCACAGGCTGGCCAGGGATTTCAAATGTTTGCAAATTTTGTCATGAAATTGATTTTTGGGAAGCAAATAAACTAGATTAGGTAATCAAATTGAAATAGTGCTTACATATAAGTAGTTCAGGCTCTCATGGTTCGATAGAAAACAACTAAACCATCATTCAAATTATAGAAAACAAATAAAAGGATTAAACATTGAGGTTTTCCGTACGAGCCCATATATGCTCAATCAAATCCAGTTGAAGCCGTTCATGGGTTTGCCTGTGATGCAAATTTTCATGCACTTTCATGAAATCTTCCCAAGACTCTAGACCTGGCTCTGGCTCAACCAAATGACCCTGAAAGTCTCAGCCTTGGTCCAAGATGCCGTCATCACACTCTTCCTCGACGATCATGCTATGCATGATGACACAAGCAGTCATCACATCCCACATCCTCTTTGTGCTCTAGGTTCTAGAAGGGTACCGAACAATAACCCACCTTGACTAAAGCACATCAAATGCTCGTTCCACATCCTTCCTAGTAGCCTCTTGCTCTTTCTCAAACCTCTTGCACTTCTCATCTCCAGGATTGCGGATTGTGTTCACAAAGGTGGCCCAGGAGGGGTAGATACCGCCAGCTAGATAGTAACCCATATCATATGGATTGCCATTGATCTGATAAGAAACATGTGGATCATTGCATTTTGCCGGCCTAGCAAACACCAGAGACCTCTACAGCACATTGATGTCATTGTTTGATCCATCCATGCCAAAAAAGAGTGCCAAATTCAGAGATCTTGTGATGCAACAGCCTCTAGTATGACGGTGCACCCCTTCGCATGCCCTTTGAACTGCCCTTGCCAACCAAAGGGACAGTTCTTCCACTGCCAATGCATGCAGTCGATGTTGCCAAGCATACCAGGAAACCCCCTTCTCTCGTTGATGGACAAAAGACGGGTAGTGTCTTCAGTGTTTGGCTCTCTTAGGTAAACTTTGCCAAAACACCGCAATAACCATGCTGCAAAACCAGTACATAGCCTCATGGCATGTGGACTCGCTCATGCGCATGTAGTCGTCGAGGAGGTCACCGGGAACTCCATATGCAAGCTGTCGAATGACAGCATAACATTTTTGGTAAGAGGAGAAGCCAATCTTACCGGTGCAATCGTACTTGGCCTCGAAGTAGTTATCGTACTCCATCACCCCATTGAGAATTTGCAAAAACAGGTCCCTCAACATCCGATAGCGGCGACGAAATGCCTTATTTTTAAAGATTGGATCAGTTGGATGGAAGTAGTCCTTGTAAAGATGTATGTGGCCATCTTCTCGGTCGCGCTCCTGGTTGGCTTCGCGCTGCTTGGACAAGCCACCCCTGCGCGGCGGCAGGAGGTAGTGGTCGTGCACCATCTATGCAGCTGCCAGCAGAATCTTGGTATCACCGTCGGACTCCTCCTCGGATGATGACTCCACGAAATTTGTGTAGAAGAACTCCATTGCCCTTCTTCGGTTGCTGCCCATCTGCAAAATATGCGGCCGTCAATGGCGATGCCAACTACCACGGCGGGCCGGATAACCTAGAAAGAACCGGCGAACGTACCTCAAGCAAATGATCGAGCAGGTTGTGCACCACACAAAGGGTGTCACGCGTCCAGTCCATAGGCGGAGGCCGAAGGCGGTGGAATTGCCTGCGACGCGTTCAGACAACTCCGGCAACGCGTGTGGACTGTGGTGGCACTCGATATCAAAGGGGAGTCGGTGGCAGCAAGCGGTGGCGGCAAAGATTGCGCCTGCTCGAGACACGGGATATGGAGTGCGAGGATTTGGGAGAGGAGAGCGTCTGTTGTGAAACTGGCGAGTGGGCCTGGGTGAATTATTGGGAGGATACGACATCTGTCCGCGCGTTCGGACCGATGCAACCGAAACCTAGATTAGATGCACCGATAAATTAATTCGGACACGTTTATCAAGATAGATTAGCTACTGAAATACGTGTATTGTCTATACGCCCACACGAATGAGTTCGAACCCGCTTAGACCGGACCGGTAAAGATGCTGTGATGCGGGGCTCCAACGGTTCTCCCATCATCCCATGCATTGGTGCACCGCTGTAGGCGGCGGGCACCGGACGATTCCACCCACGCGGACGCGGCTGTGCTCCCGTGAGAGAAAAAATCCGCACTCGAGTTGGTCTGCGATAACACGTTTGATTTACATGGTGGGCTGTGAAGAGAAGAACGGCGCGTGGTGAACCGAAGCACGTGTATGAGACCAGCCATCTAGCTCGGGACATCTGCACACGAGCGAGGCTGCACGTTTAAATACCGGGCTCAAGACCTTTGGCTCGCCGATGAAGCATCAATGCAACTGTTATCAGCAGCCGAGGCAAGAGCTGTCACTACCTACTTGGGCCGGGACTTTCCTGGAGGCCTGTAACCCTAGGTCTCCTGTGGAAGGGTGCGGGGGGCCAAAAGTGGGATGTTGGCGCCGGTCTCTTTTTTCTTCTTTGAGAAATCAGGTTTTTTTAAATAACACAACCTCACATCTTCCACACAAGCTTGAATCTCAGCCTCAAAAGGATCATCGCAACAGAGCAACCATCGGCAGGCTGAAAAAATAATTTGCCCCATCTTATTACGCAAAATCGTGCCAGTACCTCATGTTCCATCACTAGCTTGAAAAGATCCATCCACCGACTATTTTGCCCAACCCGAAGGAGGACAACATCACAACAAGCTGGGACAGGTAGCTGGCTTAGGCGCGGATATTTCATGTGAACATAACAACGGTTGCTTGCCTTTTATCGTGGCTTCTAGTGTCAAAGACGAAGCATCCTTCACCAACTTAATATAACTGCATAAATATGCATAAGAACCTTGATGAGCCTTCAACGGAAGGGAGTGGTTTATCATGGGTTATCTCATTCCGTACAGGCCACAAGCAGAATATTATTTAGCATCTCCATTGGAACTTTAGCTACCACCTCTTTAAACCAAGCATGTGGATTTACCTCAAGGTTAGAGTCAATGGGAAGCAACCATGATTCCCCCATCTTACTCCAGAGCCGATAAGCATGCACACACCTAAATAGAGCATGCACCACATCCTCAATCTCGCGACTACAGATGCGGCAAGAACCTGAGACCGGAATATGACGACCACACTTGTTATCCTCTGTAGCTAGCGCATTCTTCCACGCGAAAACCTTCACCTTGGGAGGTACATTGGAACTCCAAATCTTCTTCCAGGCCGAATCCGTTTTATCTAGCAGAGCACTCGAAGCCGCAAATATGCACTGCTCCGGGTGTAGTGACAGGGCCAGCTTGTATGCACTGCGCACCGAGAACAAATCGGATTTCTCGGGTTGCCACACTAAGAGATCCTCATTCAAGTGTGACGTTCTAATCTTCAAGATCACTTCTGCATCCATTGGAATAAATGTATTACGCACTAGATCTGATTTCCAATTTCCATGTTCATCAAGTAATTGAAACTACTGTAACCGTCAATTGCCTCTAACAGAATAAACCTTGCCATAGGACTGTCTCGGTAACCAACTATCACGCCAAATTCTGACATTACTACCATCTCCAATTCGCCAAACAACTTCGATAAAACTTCATGTCAGAGTACAAAGGGTCTTGTTTTTTCCTCTATGATTTTAATTTAGAAAAAAAGTGAGAAAGGGACTAAACGCAGCGCCCCTGGAGCGGACATCATCCAATCGATAGGGGAGACCGGGAAGATGTGTAGTGCATCTTCTGCACCTTCCCTGCAACATCATCCAATCGGTAGGGGAGACCGGGAGAGATGAGAGACACATGAGAATCAAGTGAGAAAGGAAGGATGATACCTCAGTCCCTCTATGACCAGAGGCACCAGAGGAGGGAGGAGGCAGCCGCGCAGGAGAGCAGCAGACGCCACGGCGCCATTGCCATCAGATGGAGAAGAGAAGATCACTGGCTGCTGCTGCTACTCGAGACGGACCCCATGGCCACAAGCTGCTGCCGCTCCCGCACCTCTGCCTCCTCCCGATGCAGTCCTGCCTTGGTCGACGACGGACGGCCAGGATCTAACCGACCGGACGGTTCGGACCACCTGTGCCTAATCGGATGGCCAGAAGTTCGTTGGAAGCTCTATTCGACCGCTCATGGTGCAGATGGACTCTAAGAGCTCGGGAGGGGGTGCGGGTGGGGTGTTGGGGGGGGGATATATAGTACCAACGAGTGTATATACACGTGCACACAAGAGGGGCATAAGAGTATCACACATGCAGGGAGAGCTCTGAGCTGATGAGTTGTGTCAGCAGCTCCTTCATCCAACATAACAAAAGAAGATGCCAAATTTCCAATAGATAGTTAAATATTAAGTGGAATATTCGGCAGTTCATTCTCTCAATACCATTGGTGGCTGTTGCCTTGTTGGTGCTGAGGAGGATTTACCAATTTGAGATGTGCTAGTGGTAGGACGAACCGATGCTTTTCCAATTTGTTTGCAGCTGTAACTAACTAACTAACCACGTGCCATCATAAGTAAACAACAATGAAATAATCAGACAGATGCAAATGCAAACGATCAACAAAATCAATTAGAAAGGGGAAGGGGCAAGAATGGGCGAAACAGAACCATGAGTAGCATCAGCGGCAAGAGAAAGGCCGAGAAGCACCAAGTCACCACCGGCGCCACAAACCAAAGATGATAAGGCTTTCGGGAGTTAAGCGGCATGGCTGGAGGCGTTCGGGCTGTAGAAACTCGAGAGCAGCATTGACGGCTTTGGCTCCATCTACCACAGCATCTTCCGCTCTACCGGTGGCGGAGGTCGCCCTCTTGTTCGAGAACCCCAACAAGTGCAGCCTGCAGGTCAAGAATGAATCGCTCGTTAAGATGCCATATTTTTCAGAAATAATCTTTGGTCTTTCTGTGAAAGAGGTCAAGATCATGAAGAATTTTTATACAACAACAAATTCACCGGGACACGGATATCCAGTAATGTCAACTTATATCAAAGAATGCAGAAGGCCTACCCAAGCAGACATGAATGAATATTTCAACCAGAAGGCACCCAAACAGGCACTATTGGGTATACCTTCTATCATAGATCCGAAGGCAAAATCTTCGTTGCCAAGAATGGATCCTTTCTAGAGAAGGAATTTCTCTCGAAAGAAGTGACTGGAAGGAAAGTAGAACTCGACGAGGTTGTCGAACCTTCTCGAATTGAGTAGCGCAAGACCGAAGAAGTTCTGTGGTGCCTGCACCAATTAGAGAGGAAGCTAATGATGATGATCATGAAACTGGTTGAAGTTGCTACAGAGCCTCGGAGGTCAACGAGAACTCGTACCACTCCATTGGTATGATCCCGTTATGAGTGTCATGTTGGTGGACAACACCGATGACCCCGAGACATATGAGGAAGCGATGATGAGCCCAGTTCCAATAAATGGCAAGAAGCCATGAAATCCGAGATTGGATCCATGTACGAAAACCAAGTATGGACTTTCTGTGATAACATGGGCCATAGCCAATGCGCAAGAACCAAGGTCACACAAGAAGTCAAGCACATCAAGCTGCGTTTTCACGCTATTCGAGAACATATCCAGGATGGGGATATAAAGATTTGCAAAGTACACACAGATCTGAATGTGGCGGATCCGTTGACTAAACCTCTCCCGAGGGCAAAACATGACCAACACCAAACTGCCATGGGTGTTCGGTATATTACCATGTAATCTAGATTAGATGACTCTAGTGCAAGTGGGAGACTGTTGGAGATATGCCCTAGAGGCAATAATAAATGTAGTTATTATTATATCTTTGTGTTTATGATAAATGTTTACAGTCATGCTATAATAGTATTAACAAGGAAACATTGATACTTGTGTGATTTGTAAACTTAATTTGAAAGTCCCTAGTATAGCCTCTATACTTCACTAGCTTGTTGGTTGATTAAATGATTGTGGTTTCCCTATCATGAACATTGAGATGTTATCAACAACAATATCATATCGTTAGGAGAATGATATGGTGGACATACTCCTATAGATAAGCGTAGCATAAAGATCAAGTCATTTCAATAGTTCAATTGCTATATGCTTTCTGATACATAGTAACCTGATTCCTTCGACCATGAGATCATGCATATCACCTTTACCGGATGGATGCTTTGATGACATCAAACACCACACCGTAACTGGGTGGCTATAAAGGTGGCATTGAGTGTTCGGAAAGTATTGGTTGAAACACATGGATCAAGAGTGGGATTTGTCCATCCATATGACGGATAGATATACTCTGGGCCCTCTCGGTGGAATGTCATCCAATTAGCTTGCAAGCATGTGACTGGCTCACAAGGGATCACATATCACGGGACGAGAAAAGAGTACTTATCAGTAAAGAGGTTGAACTAGGTATGCAGAGATACTGACGATCATAACCTCGGATAAGTAAACTATCGTGAGACAAAGGGAAATTGGTATCGTATGTAAGTGGTTCATTCGATCGCAAAGTAATCGTAGAAATATGTGGGAGCCATATGAATTTCCAGATTCCTCTATTGGTTATTGTTCGGAGAAGTGTCTCGATCATGTCCGCATAATTCACGAACCGTAGGGAGACACACTTAAGGATTTGACGTTGTTTGAGTAGTTATGGTATTATGAGAAAGAGACCGAATGTTGTTCAGAGTCTCGGATGGGATCCGGGATATCACGAGGTGATCCGGAATGGTCCGGAGAATAAGATTCATATAAGGAAAGTCCCGTTTCGGAGTTCAGGAATGATTCCGGTGTTTTCATCGGGAATGTTCTAGAAGGTTCCGGAATGTCCGGCACTCCGGGGGGGAGGGGTACATGAATGTGTCATTACATATTGGAATGATTGCATCATTTACTAAGTGATCTTGCTGTTCCAAATAAAGGATTAAATTGAATCCTAAAACAGAAAAGTCAAATGGCCAGTTTGAAAGTCAAACGGCTAAAACAGGAAACTGTGGGAAACAAGCAAGAGGAGGTTGGAACCGACTTTGGGGAGGAGTCCCTCCTCTCCAAGCCGGCGGCCCACCTAGGCCGAGTTGGGGAGGGACTCCCCTCCCTCCCCTGGCGCGCCGGCCCCTCCACCCATAAAAGGAGGGGCAGGGCCTCCTCCTCTAGACACACAAGTTCCTATCCTCTAATCTAAAACCTAGCCCTAGACTCCGGTTTAGAGCAGTTTTGGTTTAGAGCTTCTAATTGCCCTAGCCTTGGATTAGAGCCTTCTAATTGGTGTGTCTAAACCCTAGACCACTAATAGCTCTCTCTCATACTCCACCATACTCGCTCCGGCTTAAGGCGAAGCCCTGCGGGATCTCCCCTCTACTTCCGGTACCACGCCGTTGTGCTGCCGGAATCGCGAGGAGAGTGCTACAACCTCCGCACTTTGGAACAAGGGAGAGGAAGGTCTTCGTCAGTACCGAACGTGTGACCGACATGAAGCGCTGCCGTAACGCCCGGAAGGATCGTACACGATCTTGAGATCGAGAAGAGTACGACTACATCACCCACGAGAATCCGCTCTCGTTAAACGCTTTGGAATCTTCGAGGGTAAGTTATTCCATCGACTCGTTGCTACAATCTAGTAGATAGATCTTGTCTTGTTTGGTTGTATGCGATAGAAATTTTTTGTTTTCCATGCTACGAAACCCTACAGAAAGTATGGTGCGAGTTCAATGTTAGATATTGTTTCTCTTCTATGATGTTAATTTGAGAGATACAAGTCCTTTTTAATGATATTATTTTGGTATTTAAACGCTATCTTTTTTCTCTAATGATGCGGAGGAGCGCATGTTATGGTGGAGCACGCCGGGCCACACCCTCCCGGTCGTGTTGGACTACATCCCCATGGGAAACACCCGCATCCGTTGTACCCCTCTCCTTCCCTCCCACCTCATCGTGGCCGCGACAGCTACCCCTGGACGGCGAGAAGGATGGTGTCTCGTATTCATCGTCAGATTCTTGTCCATGCCAGCAACTCCCATGCTAGGTCTCTCCTCCCCTCTTTCCCGCTTCAAGGACGATAACAATGCGAATCCACGGCTGCGCTTCGATGGCCTCATCATCCATGAGCGGCGGGCGCCATCGCTGTCAGGCGACAGCCTGTGCCTCGTTAAGAGGAAGCCTTCCACCGGCGGTTTGTCACGGGCGAGGAGGCCGAAGCCAGAACCAGAGACGTAGAAGCAGTAGGCGTGACAGCCGCCGCCGGAGAACACCGTGCAACAATGCAACAACTGCTGTTCCAGCGCCAGAGGACCCGAAGGAGTTCCCCAGCTAGAGGATGGTCGAACCTGCCTCCTTCGAGGAGGTGCCGTCTGTGTCCATCGAGTTTGTCTTGGCCTTGTCGAAGGTGATGGAACCTTGCGCCGGAGCTCATCGCGCGTTACCACGCTGACAACATTGTCGTCCTCGACGACAACGAGGCCGGGACGACTAGCCACCGAGCAAAAGCGACGGGGACTACTCCAGGATGTACCACTACTTTGGCATGTAGTTATTTATTTAAGTTTTAAATTTATATTTTTTTACAAAATTTACCGATGTATTAATAATCATCAACAACAGTATAAAAAGGACCAAAATTGATAAAATTACAAATAGGTCGCCCTACTTGTTAAAAAACCATCGTGTTTAAATGAAAAAACCACACACTACTTGTTAGGCGTGCTGCCGTGTGATGCTGGGCATGCTGCAGAGAGCCGTTTTCCAATTTATCAAGCTAAAAAAAAAAGGGAGACACGAGCGTATTTAGTCCCACACACTCACACGCTGGGTTACGTACGTGGTACGCATTGTGCTGTTTAAGTGGTATATAGTGGGCCATGAACAGAAGAAGGGAGCGTGGTGGGCCGAAGGCCACGTCCTCGCCCAGCGATCCGGCTCACGACACACGGAGGCGAGCGAGGCCCGCGCGTTTAGTCCCACACAGCTGGGTTACGAACGCCTTGTGCTGCTTAAATACCGGGTTCAACAGCTTAGACTCGCCGATGAAGCATCAATGCAACTGTTTTTTTTTTAGGGCTCAATGCAACTGTTATCAGCAGCCGAGGCAAGAGCTGTCACTACTTACTTGGGCCGGGACTTTCCTGGAGGCCTGTAACCCTAGGTCTCCCATGGAAGGGTGCGGGGGGCCAAAAGTGGGATGTGGCGTCGGTCTCTTTTTTCTTCTTTGAGAAATCAGGTTTTTTTAAATAACACAACCTCACATCTTCCACACAAGCTTGAATCTCAGCCTCAAAAGGATCATTGCAACAGAGCAACCATCGGCAGGCTGAAAAAATAATTTGCCCCATCTTATTACGCAAAATCATGCCAGTACCTCCTGTTCCATCACTAGCTTGAAAAGATCCATCCACCGACAATTTTGCCCAACCCGAAGGAGGACAACATCACAACAAGCTGGGACAGGTAGCTGGCTTAGGCGCTGATATTTCATATGAACATAACAACGGTTGCTTGCCTTTATCATGGCTTTCACTGTCAAAGACGAAGCATCCTCCACCAACTTAATATAACTGTATAAAGCTGCATAAGAACCTTGATGAGCCTTCAACGGAAGGAAGTGGTTTATCATGGGTTATCTCATTCCGTACATGCTACAAGCAGAATATTATTTAGCATCTTCATTGGAACTTTAGCTACCACCTCTTTAAACCAAGCATGTGGATTTACCACAAGGTTAGAGTCAATCGAAAGCAACCATGATTCCCTCATCTTACTCCAGAGTCGATAAGCATGCATACACCTAAATAGAGCATGCGCCACATCCTCAATCTCGCGACTACAGATGCGGCAAGAACCCGAGACCGGAATATGACGACGACACTTGTTATCCTCTGCAGCTAGTGCATTCGTCGCCGCCTTCCACGCGAAAACCTTCACCTTGGGAGGTATATTGGAACTCCAAATCTTCTTCCAGGCCGAATCCGTTCTATCTGGCAGAGCACTCGAAGCCGCAAACAGGCACTGCTTCGGGTGTAGTGACAGGACCAGCTTGTATGCACTGCGCACCGAGAACAAATCGGATTTCTCAGGTTGCCACACTAAGAGATCCTCATTCAAGTGTGACGTTCTCATCTTCAAGATCACTTCTGCATTCATTGGAATAAATGTATTACACACTAGATCTGATTTTCAATTTCCATATTCATCAAGTAATTCAGAAACTCTGTGTAACCGACAATTGCCTCTAACAGAATAAACCTTGCCATAGGGCTGTCTGGGTAACCAACTATCACGCCAAATTCTGACATTACTACCATCTCCAATTCGCCAAACAACTTCGATAAAACTTCATGTCGGAGTACAGATGGTTTTATTTTTTCCTCTATGATTTTAATTTAGAAAAAAAGTAGGCACTCTCACGGGCGGACGCAGCGTCCCTGGCGCTCGCCCGGGCTTCACTGCCGCGCGCCTCGTGCGGGACACCGATTCCATACAGGAAAACAAGATCAGACGATGGGCAAAATTGTTTGGCAAGATAATCCTTTAAACTGTACATCTAAGTAGATCGATTCGTTCGGTTAAGCCATACAGTTGGGGCTGAATACAAGATTTAGTGATTTAGACAAAGTTACACTCACCTGATTTAAGCGGTTAAGCCATGCACCTTGGGGTAAAATCCAACACCCTAGCACCACAATTGTTTTTGGGGAAGAGTTCGGAAGTAGTCAGCGCCAAGTCCTAAACACAAATATGAGCATACATACATCAATTCTGAACACACCCGTCATATGACAACAACAACGACATAAAAATCTAGAAGCACCTAGCGAACAAAGAGGCAACGAGGACTTGGTTAACTACATTTTGCGCAACCAGAACAACCGACTCACCCTAGTGTGCTAGGATCCTCTGTCAGCAGCTTTGCGCGTGGACCCAGATCGAGCTCTCGCACTGAGCAGTGCCCATCAATGCTTAAGTTTTATGGATTCTTCTACAACTGCTGGAACAAAGCTCTGAACTTCTCCTTCCCTTCATCCTTTAAGAGTCCATGGGAACAAAACCAGTGCAAGAAATTAGGCAATATATTGGCACAACAAAATACGTATATATGTAACTTTGCTTCTATATTGTGGGCTATAACATCACGCCAACCTAACATTCATGAGGAAATCAAACAAACTCAAAACCAAGATTTGGATGTGTGTGTGTGTGTGCCTCTGGGGTTGGGCAAATAGCTCCCGTGCGACGTTTTTCCTTGGGATGGACCGAAACACAACGTCGTTCGAAAGAATCGCTATAGAACGATGCTTCTCGCAGAAAAAATACCCCCCGTGAGAAACAAGCCTTAAGAGGTAGCAGAGGTCGTTAAAAGTTTGGATTATGTGCGCTGAGCGGGACCCACAATTTATCCACCTCAGCGCCGATGCACCTCGTTGTGGGACCCACAACTCGCACAGCTCAGCTTCAGATCTCTCACCCACGCTCGCCCGTGCCTGCCCCTGCCGCTGCCGCCCCCATTTTCTCGGGTCTTCTTCTCCGGTGACGGCACGCGACTACGGCCACCTAACGATTTATGTCGACCTCTAGTTTAGCTTCCCGCCCCTCATGGCCTAAGTACGTGGCAGTGCCCATGACAAGATGTCCTGACTACCCACGTGCCGCGCCATTAAAGCGATTGGTCACAATCAAGGAGGACAATGGGAACTTTGGGCGAGAATTTGTGAAGTGCGAGAGCAAGGCCGAGCCGAGAAAGGTTAGATCTGAGTTATCCATCGGTTAATTTTCTGTAATTTGTGCAGTTTTTTGATTTTTCCACCGATTTAGGAATTAGGGTTCATGTGTTCTTTTTCAGAATCTGAAGAAATGTAACCATTTTGAGTGGATTGATGAATACATTGAGAGGATTCAAGGAGAGGGAATCATTGATTTGAGGGGGACGCAACCAGGGAGATCAATCAAGCGCTGACGATGGATAAATTTGCCACGGGAGATGAGGAACTGATTGGGAAACTGAAGAAACTGAACAAGCACCTAATATAGATGGTTGGTTTGAAGAAGCAGGCAGTTGTGATCAACGCATCATTTTATTTCTGTGTAATTTCTCTAGGAATTGTTTACCTTCAGTTGATTAGTCGTTAGATCGTGCTTTTAGATCAACTGGTTATGTTTGTGTTTGAATGTATGCTCAATAAGATGCATGACTCGTGCGCTGGCTTTTCGTAATGAATCAAATGTGGCATCAGCCAAAATTTTAACTTCTTCAGTTTCGTCAGTTAAGGTAGCGTTGAGTTCAGAAAAAAGTAATTATTGCCCTTGGCCCATTGAGAAAGAAAGCCGACCTAAGATGGTGAAGCTTGTGACAAAAGATCTTGTTGTCAGTTGGGACGTAGACATGTGTGCCCAGTTTTCTATTCCCCCAATTGATCTGAGAATTTTTGTAAACATTTTATCTAGTGATCAATAAAGCTTCGGTTGTTTGAGGTCAAAATAAGAAACGAATCCCTCTCAAATTTGGCTAAAGTTTATGTTTTTTGATGTTTTATATGAAAGGAACTTGCACGTTTTATGGTTAAAAATATATATATGACAACTAATTTTTGTTTCGTGTACAACATTACCTCCATTTAAAGAAACAAGAAGCATAATTAAGTCAATCGACATTGTCCTATAACTTGAGAGATAGTATGAACAAAAATATATTGTCATATAAGTTTGATCTTAGTTATTCACGGGCAAGCACTTATTTTTAATTGTTATTCTTGTGTTAAAGAAAATGAGTTGTCTCAATCATTGCATCAACTAGCAAAGTTAGTTTGCACTATCTAAGGTTATCTCAAGTAGCTAAGTTAGTTTTCTTATAAACGTGCTATGAAGTAGCAAAGTAGTTTCTTTTTTCTCTTTGGGTACCCATTTGTCTATCTCTTTTTCTTTATGCATTTGTGTAATTTATTAGTGATGAAATTAGACGTTGATATTGAGCCTTAGTTTGCACGAACTATAACCACATAGATAAAAATAACATGATAGTAGCCTTTCATAAACCCATCCACTGATGGGTACACGATACAAATGCACATAACTTAGATAGTAAAAACGGGCACACTCGGGCATACAACTAGAAAAACAATAAAACAACGGGGCAGGCATCTTCCTGGGCGCCTCATCTTCCCTCCTTGGCTCCTCCTTGCAGGGTAGGGGATCGCCTCTCACTCGTTGTCGTCCTCTGGCATGCGGTAGGGGAGGGTGTGCATGTTGCCCGGGGAGGGGAAGATGACAAAGAAGTTGGTGAAGACGTTGTAGGTTATGAATGTGATGAATTCGCATCCACAGCAGAAAACCTGCCCGAGGAGTGCGAACGGGTTGAAGGGGTTGGTGAAATGCACGTATAGGCCGTTCTCCAAGTCGGTGTTGTCGTCGTAGTACCGCTCGAGCCAAAACATGCGTGGCAAGCCCCTCGGGAGGTGGCGGTAGCCGGCAGAGAGGAAGAAATGTGCTAGTTCCGTTGGCCCCCTCCACCTTGATATGTCGGAAACGAATCTATAATTTTTGATGCTCCATGCTTGTTTGTATCTACTTTGCTTTACTTGTCCACACTTTGAGGTGCTTTTTACATGTTTTCTGGTACTAACCTACTAACAAGTTGCAACAGTGCCAGATGCATGTTTTCTGCTGTTTTTGGTTTCAGAAAAGTTAGTAAAGAAATATTCTCGGAATTGGACGGGACAAACGACAAAATCAATTACTTTCCGTGGGGAACAAGAAGACCAGAGGGGAGCCAAAGGGGACATACCCCCCCAGGCGCGGCCATAGGTGGGACCGTGTTTGGCTAGGGTTTGGTGGCCCTGGCCGCCTCCTCGGCCTCCCCCTTCGCCTATAAGAAGCCCCCGATGCAGAAACCCTGAGTACCCGATCATAAATCCACAAAACCGTCTATAGCCGCCGCCACCATCGTCCCTAGATCAGGGGGGGTCTGAAGTTCTTCCTGCGAACCCTACAGTTCCACCTTGGACTATGGGTCCATGTAGTAGCTAGATGGTTGTATCTCCTCCTTTGTGCTTTCATGTATAGATCTTGTGAGCTCCGTTCATGATCAAGATCTAATCTATTTGTAATCATGCATGTTGTGTTTGCGGGGATCCGATGGATATTGAGATTATTATGTTGGTTTGATTAATGGTTTTGTCTTTATGATTCTATCATGTCTGTGTTGTTTGTGATCTTGCATGCTCTCCGTTGCTAGTGGTTATCTTGGCCAAGTAGTTGCTAGTGACTCCAAGAGGGAGTATTTATGCTCGATAGTGGGTTCATGCCTCTAGTTTTCAAGGGAAGTGACAATAATCTCTTCGGTTGTTGATGTGTTGTTGCTACTAGGGAGAAAACAACAGTCTCTTGTTCATGGAACGTGTGTTTATTTACCTTACGCTTTGTAGCAGTTGTCTGTTGCTTGCAACTTAATACTGGAGGCGGTTCGGATGATAACCTGAAGGTGGACTTCTAGTCATAGATGCAGTTGGATGGTGGTCTATGTATCTTGTTGTATTGCCCAATCAACCTCATAGGATCTTTCTGACTAGTAATTGCATTGTTATGCCTTGCTCATTTCCTGTCAATTGCCCTGCTGTAATTTGTTTACCCTTCATGCCATGTTGTTTATCTAAGGAGAGCACCTCTAGTGAACTATGGACACTGGTCCAATCTTTAGCATTGATACATCTTCCACTGTTACTTGTTTACTTGCTGCAAACAATTACCTTCCATACCATACGTTTAATCCTTTGTTACAGCAAACCAATGAGCTTGACAACATCACTGTTCGTTGGGCAAAGTCTTGAGTTTGTGTTGTGCAGGTCTCCGCGTTGCTTGCAACAACTATGTGAAGTTTCCTTCCTCCTTATGGTTCGATAACCTCGGTCTCAACTGAGTGAAAACTTGCTGCTTCACACCTTGCTCTTGGGGTTCCCAACAGGCCGTGCATAGACAGTCGTCAAGCTTTTCTGGCACCGTTGCCGGGGAGGCTAAGGACGTCTTCACAAGGGGAGTCCTTCACTTCCTTTCTCTTTACTTTGTTTTTAGTTTGCTTTGTTTCTTTTGCTTGGTTATGTTTGCCTCTTTCCAAAAAACCCAAAAAAATTAGTTCATGCTCTAGCTACTGCTGTTTTTTGGCTTGCCCACCTTTGCCAAAATGAACTCTGCTGACAACACCAAGTTGTGTGACTTCACTAGCACCAACAACAATGATTTCCTAAGCACTCCTATTGATCCACCTGCTCCTGATGCTACCTTTTATGAAATTAAGCCTGCTTTGTTGAATCTTGTGATGAGAGAGCAATTTTCTGGTGCTGGTTCTGATGATCCTGTTGCCCATCTCAGTAGATTTATTTAACTTTGTGAGATGCAAAAGTATAAGTATGTAGATGGAGATTGTTGGAGATATGCCCAAGAGGCAATAATAAAGTGGTTATTATCATATCTTCACACTTATGATAAATGTTTACATACCATGCTATAATTGTATTAACCAGAAACATTAATACTTGTGTGATTTGTAAACTAAAATAAGAGTCCCTAGTAAAGCCTCTTGTTAAACTAGCTTGTTGGTTAATATATGATCATGGTTTCCTTATCATGAACATAGAGATGTTATTAACAACATGGTCATATCATTAGGAGAATGATGTGATGGACATACTCCTATAGATAAGCGTAGCATAAAGATCAAGTCATTTCAATAGTTCAATTGCTATATGCTTTCTGATACATAGTAACCTAATTCCTTCGACCATGAGATCATGCATATCACCTTTACCGGATGGATGCTTTGATGTCATCAAACACCACACCGTAACAGGGTGGCTATAAAGGTGGCATTGAGTGTTCAGAAAGTATTGGTTGAAACACATGGATCAAGAGTGGGATTTGTCCATCCATATGACGGATAGATATACTCTGGGCCCTCTGGTGGAATGTCATCCAATTAGCTTGCAAGCATGTGACTGCTCACAAGGGATCACATATCACGAACGAGAAAAGAGTACTTATCGAGAACGAGGTTGAACTAGGTATGCGAGATACTGACGATCATAACCTCGGATAAGTAAACTATCGTGAGACAAAGGGAAATTGGTATCGTATGTAAGTGGTTCATTCGATCGCAAAGTAATCGTAGAAATATGTGGGAGCCATATGAATTTCCAGATTCCTCTATTGGTTATTGTTCGGAGAAGTGTCTCGATCATGTCCGCATAATTCACGAACCGTAGGGAGACACACTTAAGGATTCGACGTTGTTTGAGTAGTTATGGTATTATGAGAAAGAGACCGAATGTTGTTCGGAGACTCGGATGGGATCCGGTATATCACGAGGTGATTCGGAATGGTTCGGAGAATAAGATTCATATAAGGAAAGTCCCGTTTCGGAGTTCGGAAATGATTCCGGTGTTTTCATCGGGAATGTTCTAGAAGGTTCCGGAATGTCCGGCACTCCGGGGGGTGAGGGGTACATGAATGTGTCATTACATATTGGAATGATTGTATCATATACTATGTGATCTTGCTGTTCCAAATAAAGGATTAAATTGAATCCTAAAACTGAAAAGTCAAATGGCCAGTTTGAAAGTCAAACGGCTAAAACAGGAAACTGTGGGAAACAAGTAAGAGGAGGTTGGAACCGACTTGGGGAGGAGTCCTCCTCTCAAGCCGTAGCACCCAAGGCCGACTTGGGAGGACTCCTCCCTTGGCCGCCCTCCACCTATAAGAGGAGGCAGGGCCTCCTCCTCTAGACACACAAGTTCCTATCCTCTAATCTCCGGTTTAGAGCCGTTTTGGTTTAGAGCTTCTAATTGCCCTAGCCTTCGATTTAGAGCCTTCTAATTGGTGTGTCTAAACCCTAGACCACTAATAGCTCTCTCATACTCCACCATACTCGCTCCGGCTTAAGGCGAAGCCCTGCGAGATCTCCCCTCTACTTCCGGTACCACGCCGTTGTGCTGCCGGAATCGCGAGGAGAGTGCTACAACCTCCATTCTTTGGAACAAGGAGAGGAAGGTCTTCGCCGAAACCGAACGTGTGACCGATTGCGGCTGAAGCGGAACGCCTTGGAAGGATCGTCTACACGATCTTGAGATCGGAAAGAGTGCGACTACATCACCCACGAGAATCTGCTCTCGTTAACCGCTTTGGAATCTTCGAGGGTAAGTTATTCCATCGACTCGTTGCTACAATCTAGTAGATAGATCTTGGATTGTTTGTTTGTATGCGATAGAAATTTTTTGTTTTCCATGCTACGAACCCCTACAGAGATATTATTAAGCTCAAGCTTTTTCCTTTCTCCTTGAGAGGAAAAGCTAAATAATGGTTCCTTTCTTTGCCTAAAAATAGTATTGATTCCTGGACTAAGTGCAAAGATGATTTTATTGGAAAATACTATCCTCCTGATAAGATTATTGCTATGAGAAGTGACATTATGAAATTTAAACAACTTGATAATGAACATGTTTCTCAAGCTTGGGAAAGAATGAAAACTTTGGTTAAGAATTGTCCCATTCATGGACTCACTGCTTGGATGATTTGTTGGGAATATGCCCTAGAGGCAATCATGTATGATGATATTTCCCATTGTATTCATAAAGATATTAAGTAGTCCTTGTATAAACATCTGATGTGTATCATTGAATATGTGATTCGGTTGTGGAACTATACATTCATGTTGTTTATACTAAATATCCTTGGTCATCGAGGTTGTGCTGGACATACAACTGAGACCAATGTGAAAGTTGTCTTGATGACTCGGTTCCACTTGTCATGGGCATGGATATGCTATTCCAACTTACACAGATTCGGCTAAAGAGTTTAGCGAGTCGGATTGACCCATATTGTGGTACAACGAACAAGTTGTCATTTGTATATCTCAATCAATGTAATCCTTAGACCTGAGGTTGTTTCATAGTCCGAGTTGAGGATCACCGACTTAGGTTACATCAACGCTGATCCGTGGCGGGCAGCTATAAAGGCGAGTTCGGAATCGAGAATCAAGCTGTGTGATGTGAATAACCAAGATGGGATTTTGCCCCTCCACTCGGAGAGATATTCTCTAGGCCCTCTCGGAAGATATGATTCGGAAAGCATGGCCATGCACGACTCAGTTAAGTGTTAACTGAGGCGGTCGACTAAGAGTTAGTCGGGTGAATCAATTATCTCGGATCGAGAAGAGAGTCGGACTATTTAAGGGATGACAATTATTCGCCTATAGTCTGACAAGGTATATCGTGAGGCAAAAGGGACTCGGACGCAAGTCGCATTGGAAAGGCAAGTCGTCATTACTCATTGGTACTTGGGAGTCGGCACATTCTGCTAGGATCCGCTGCCGACTGATCGATTGTGAGTCGGACTCCAATTGTGTCCAAGTAACCAAGAGCCTGCCGAGTCACACACTTAAGAGCGGGAGCAAGTTCGGATTGGATCCGAACCGGAAATCTGGCCGGGTTGGACCCGAGCCAGATTAGGACAGAGTTAGTGAGTCGGACTCGCGGTGACTAGTGTTATATGGGCTTTAGTGAATGGGCCACGAGAGTGGAGCCCATGTTCACTCCCTATATATAGTGGAGCACTGTAACCCAAAAGGGTTAATCGTTGTTCGGTTAGGTCATTCCATGTGTTGGAAACCCTAGCTCCACAACAGTCCTGCCGTCGTACCTAACCTAGTAGTTCGCCGCCGGTGCTCCTCCTTGCACGTGTGGATACCAGTAGAGGTGCTGTACGATCAGCACCAAGACGATCGGATCGCAAAGGACTGCACTGCATCAACTGACGCACTTCATTAGTAATCCGCAACTGCGCGTCTAGTGGTAAACCTCGTGGCCTTCTACCTCAGCTAGATCTTGGGATCACCACGTTAGAGGAAAAGTTTTGTTTTATCTCTGCGTGGACCAACATGATTATCTAGAATTTTTATGAAGGTTTGAACTACTCTTCAAGGAACCTGCTGGATTCAGCTGCTGGAGGCACCTTCATGGGCCTCACCTTGGGTGCTGCAACAATACTCCTTGACAATATGATGCTCAACTACTCTGAATGGCATGTTGAGAGAGCTCCACATGGTAAGAAGGTAAATTCTGTTGAGGAAACCTCCTCTTTGAGTGATAAGATTGATGTTATTATGGCTATGCTTGTTAATGGGAAAGCTCCTCTAGATCCTAATAGTGTTCCCTTAGCCTCTTTGGTTGCTCAAGAAGAGCAAGTTGATGTGAACTTCATTAGAAACAACAATTTCAACAACAATGCCTATAGGAATAATTTTGGTAGCAACAACAATTATAGGCCTTATCCTCCTAATAATGACAATTCCTATGGAAATTCTTACAATAATGCTAGAAGTGCCCCCTATGAACTTGAAGTCTTGCTCAAAGACTTTATTAGCAAGCAAACCACTTTCAATAAGACTATAGAGGAAAAGCTTTTAACTGTTGAGAAAAAATATACACTCTTTGTCTGAAGCTCAGTCTTCCTTGATTAATAAAATGGCTGCTAAACCTGAAGCTATGGAAAACACCTTTGCTACTGCTCATGCCATACAAGTTACTATTGATGAAATGTTAGGATGTTAGCTTAACTTCATGCTAAGTGGGAAAGGGAAGCTGAAATTGATAGAAACAATAGTGTGCGCACTATCACCACTAAACCACAAGTAGTCCCTATTCCTACTCCTACTATGCCTAAGCCTATTGAGCCTACTACTAGTGATGCTAAGTTTGACTTTGATATTGATGGTTGCAATATTTCTGAAGTGATTATGTTCTTGCAAAAGCTTGCTAGAAGTCCTGATGCTAGTGATATGCATGTTGCCTTTACCAAACACAGTACAGATGCTCTTGTGAAAATTAAGGAAGAGAAGCTAAAACACAAAGCTTCTATTCCTAGGAAAATAGAAGATATTTGGGAACCCATTATTAATATGCAAGTGAATGAGTTTGATCTCAAAGCTTCATGTGATCTTGGTTCTAGTGTCTCTATTATGCCTAGGACGATTTATGAAATGCTTGATTTGCCACCTTTAAAAGATTGTTATTTAGATGTCCCACTCAATGATAATGCTAAGAAGAAACTCATGGGGAGTATTAATGATGTTCTCATTATGGTTAACAATGCTTATGTCCCTATTGATTTCTATGTTTTGGATGTTGAATACAATGCTTCTTGTTCTATTACTTTGGGAAGACCTTTTCTTAGAATAGTTGGTGCCATCATTGATATAAAAGAAGGCACCATTAAATATCATTTTCCATTCAAGAAAGGTATTCAACACTTACCTATGAGGAGAGAGAAGTTGCTTTTTGCTCCTCCTTTGAAAGCAAGATTTGATGTTAATGCTTCTTCATTTGAAAATACTTGATTCTTCTTGCTTCTTGTGCCTAACTTAAAGGCGTTAAAGAAAAGTACTTGTTGGGAGATAACCCAAGAGTTTTCTTGAGTCTTGGAAGTTATTACTTCAGTAATGACCTCTCCTTATCCTTTTTGTTTGCTTTTTGTGCCAAGAATGACCTCTAATGAGTGGGAAGTAAGATTTGGGGAGTTGCTGTCCCGAAACAGATTTATGTCCTCCACCAAAAAAATCGTGAGGAGGCTCTGTAACTCGTATTGAGCTCAAAATTTATGAATAAATCCACCAGTATGTTATATAACTTTCATTAGTTCAACACTTTTTGATTTGAGCAACATAATATGTTCTAAAAAATCGGTTTCTACCTGTTGGTTTGTTTTGACAGATTTCTGCCATTATTTGCATTTGCTTCTTATTGATTTCTTTTTGAGTTCTCTTCAGGTAAATTGAACTTTTTGAAGGAGTTACTACAGTAGCTTGTGTTTCTAGTGAAAAGCCTTTCTTTTCCAAAGCTTTGCCAGTGGTCTAATATCTTTTGAATACACTAATGTTGCTAATGAAGATTGTGTGAAGTTTTGTATGAAGGAAAATTTCAGGTGTAGAGAGAGAATGATGCAATGAGATGAAGAATGGACAAAATCTCAAGCTTGGGGATGCCACCATGGTGTAAACCCAAGAAATATCCAATAGGTACCAGCGTCAAAGCTTGGGGATGCCCAAGGCATCCCCTTCTTCATCAATAAAAAGCTCAGGTCTGTCTAGACACTTCGTTTTTATTGTTTCATGCGCAGTTGTGTTGTTATTAGAGCGTCTTAGTTTTCGTTTGCTTTGCTTAGTTTGTTTAGTTTTCTTAAGTAGTTTGGACGCCCGCTCTCGCTGTGTTGTTTTGCAAATATGGTTGCTTGGTGTTTGGAAAGGAGAAGTAAGTTCTTGCTTGAAGTGCAAGAGGAGCTTGCATTGACTGTGACTTAGGCTTTAACATGACATGCTAGGTGTTGTTTTGACCTTATGCTTAGTGATTATTGCTGTAGCATGTCTTGTTCCAAACAATTTGGATTTCTTAGTGTGCCTTGAAGAAATTATGCGTTATTTTAGCATGCAAAAGCATAGTATTGTGGTATTCTCCTTTGATGCTTAGCTTGGGTTGACTTGGCACATGCTCACACCATGTTATGACTATGACAAGTCACCATTAGCCTCTATGATCATTTAGTCCTTGACTTGTAGTACCACTCTTTGCTTTGATTAGTATGCTTTGTTGCACTGCATGATTTTGGCTATTATTGCTCTCTTAGTTGGTTGCTCCCAGTGTAACATCCCAGGATTAGCATCTAGAAATAGAGAGGACACAGGTTTGTGCATTGCATTCATGCATAAGAAAATCCGGAGAATTTTTGCGCAAAGCTAAAAGAGCTATAAAGGGATTGAGATCTCTCTTGTACTGAATGAAACTTCGGAGCAAGTGCGATAGATTTCGACATGACCTTTATTGAATTCTTTGTTTTGGGGAAAATTTGTTCAAAAATGTATTTGAATTTCAAATATGAAATTCAAATGAATTTATACAATTCACAAATGGAAATTAGAAACATTTAATAACTTGAATTAAAATGATTAAAAAAAGATATAAAAAGATTTCTTTATTAATATATATGTATACAGATAGTATTACGTTGATGTTTTACAATAAATGAATAAAAGTAAAGTATCAGGAAACAAATAAGTAGAAAAAGGAATAACATTATTGAAATAAATAAAAGAATTATTTATTAGAAGAAAATAAATATTGCATTGTCTTTACAAATAAATAAATGAATTACAAAAGGATAAACATTACAGAAACAAAAATCTAAACTATATTACTACAATGTTTTGGTATTACCCAAAAAGAAAATAAACACAAGAAATTACTAAAAGGAAAAATTACAACAAGAATAATAAAGAAATCCTAAGCTGAATCCTCATGTCTTGAAAATTCTCTTCCTGATCTTGATTCCTACAAGAAGGAAAGACAAAAAGAACAAAAGCAATGAAAAATAAATAAAAGTTTTGTTTGTGTGTTGATTTTACTCTCAGATTAGGGCAAAGTAATGCTTTGCCTAAACTCATCACTGAGTATGTTTATGTGGGGACCAGATTATAGTATCTGTTCATATCAGTGTTTTTCCCTCAGAACCCCATCATTGGCTATCTAAGAAATTCACTTGGCAACATCCAAAAATATAGCTCAACTTCAGATAACACCAAACCAGCCGAGCACATCCATAGAAGAAAGGTATCATAGATGAAACTTGGACAAGGGGGAGGTTCCTGGATAGCAGCACACAAACAAGAAGTTTACACATGCATATAGGCATATGTGCTGTCAACACCACAAGGCAACATCAAGTAGAGGAAAAGCACCAGCCGTAGTAGAGCTGCTACTATATCCTCTCTTCACATACACAACTAGACCAATAGATCTTATGCTAGCCCAATAACACCACAAAGAACATCTCTTGTTCTTAGTAGTTCTCTCTCAAGAAAACACAAATCACAAATCCAACCACTGGATAACAACCACACATATTACTCCATCATCTCACCACATTTCTAGCTCTGGTTGCTACCTGGAGCCATCCAAGAGCTAGAATAAAGGGAAGACAAGATACAGGAGCACATAGGGAGGCACCACACATATTACTCCATCATCTCACCACATTTCCCTATGGATTTTATCCAACTGTATAAACAACAATTCACCCTATCTGAAGTACTATTGTGCTCACTCCCATAGGGAGGCACCACAATAGTAACCAAGGCAAGAGAAGCCATCAGAACAATACATCAAGTTTAGTAATCATCTTCCTACTTAAATAATTAGGAATCATTCTAATAAAAAACACTGTCATATGGAGCACCCATAGATGATATACCATTTCAACCATAAACAATAACCAGTTGAGGACGAATAATTTTCCTAGGAAATAACTCGAGGAGTCATTCCAGTATGTTTTCCATGATCACATAAGAGCACAGCTTGGCTGAGTACCCTACCAATTTAGCTAGTCCAAAGATTCTAGGAAACACCTGTAAGTGATTTCACAATACCAACATCACTCAAGATTCAAAGCATTCAATCAATCACTGTTATGTCTGATAGTAGTAGAAATTTAGCATCACATTATCCAAGCATCAATCCATCATAATACAGTGTGGGTTTATGTGATCGAATATTATTTAGCAACATGTATCACAACCAATTCTAGCACTAAAGCAAACAAGGGTTCACAGGATAAAGAAAACCAGTCCACAGGAACACCATGATGAATCATCAAAGCACTACTAGGAGTAGGAAAGTCTAATTAGAGCTAGCTACGAGGAATACTAGAATTGGAGGAGAAGAGGATACTTACCCGGAGGTCCTTGCTCAGCAAGAAGAGGAAGCAGAACACGAGGTTGCAAGGGATCAGAGGTGATGGCCCCGACATAGCAACATGATGACCCCCGAGGGCGCCACAACACAACCTGTGCTAAGCCACGACAACACGAGCACGTCCAGACCTAACTCATCATCACCAGCATCAAGGGGAAGCTGGAGTAACGCCAACGCGCAACAGCGATAGCAGCCCCACAAACCCTAGCACAGTGAGGGTTAGATTCAACCCGGTAGAAGCATTATTCCCAAATCGAGTTGGAGGGCCAGGTCCGTCTAGGGGAGACGGAGCTCCGACAACCAAAGGAGGCAACCGCAATGGCCTGCCTCGCCGGAATCGAGCCGGAGGTGGCGCCGCCTCGCTGCGTCGCGAGAGGGGAATCAGGGTCAAGGTCGTGGGCGTGCGTGGGTACAGGTGCGGGGAGGAAGATAAGGGCCAGGGGTGAGATGTGATGATCCAAGCCGAACTGGGCCGGCCTATTGCGCCAAACTAACTTAGTCTGTCGGACTAGGTCCAATTGCTACCAACTAGGCCACAGCCCAACTACTTGATCATCATTAAACAATTTTTTTATATTGACCCTATGAAATATTTCCAATGTATATGAAATTCATATTAAACCCTAAAAAATACTTATAACATATAAAAAATTGTTATATAAGACTATCCAATAAAAAGTATTAATTTATATTTTTACATATTAAAACTTCAGTTAAATATTTTAATGTAAGAAATTCTTTAAGGAAATTTCTAAAATAATAGGAACAAGACATAAAATAATTAAAAAATTATATAAAATATATCTGTATAATATTTTGAAATAAAAATATTAGCTTGTATTTTAATTTAATAAAATAAAACTTATATTTAAAAATACTTATAACTTTATGGAATTTTAGGAAAATAATAAAGAGCCCTTAAAAATAAATAAAAATCATTTTTGTGTATAAAAATAACTCTACTATTTGATAAAAATACTAACTTAGAGTTTTACAAATAAAATATAAAGCAAATATTTCAAGACACTTAATTCTTTGAAGAATTTTATAAAAATAAAGGTAATACTTAAAAATAAATAAAATTCATTTTTAAGATATTGAATAAATATATTTTACTAGAAAAATACTATATATGTTACTCAAAGACATTTAAATAACCTTAGATAATGAAACTCATTTACTTATTTTACTAAAACAAAATAACCACTTTGTTAATTCCCTAAAATTATTTACTAATCACATTTCTTAGTAAAAGCACTGAATCCTTTAAATCTAATTATTAAGTCTAATTCCATAATCATAATTCATAATAAAACTTAAGTATAACTATTAAATTTTAAATACTCTTATTAAATCTTAAATTCAAATACAACTCATTTTAAATAAATATTATATATCACTCATGTATAAGATGATGACAAATCTTCATCTCTTAACCACTCTTAAAAATGACTCTAAGTCCTAACAAATTTATAAGATGATCTAAGTATGCTCCCATGAATAAGATGCATGTTATTAAATTCATCTTTCACTTACATTAAAAAGGATCATTCATAATCATATTTGTCAAAACCTTCAAACTAGACAATGTTCTAAAACTCACTACATCTTAAGATTCACCTCTATTTTTATAGTTAACTTTGGTCTAAACAATAATAAACATCTCATTTGAAGTTTACTCATGTTTATTAAAGTTAACTTTGGTCACTTGTAAAATTAATTAAAAAATGATAACTTAACATCATTCATAACCATCACAAACCCTAAAGTAAAACGTAATAACCCTCAAGACTGATTAACCTTAAACTAAACACAAGTTTCTTCTAATGTTATTCTTTTTGCCACTTCAAACAACAAGTCTATGATAGTTCCTTCAACTCTTAACAACTCAACCCAAGGATTTTTATCCTAGTCACCAGATAACAATTAATCACAATCACATTACTATATCTGTACTTGTATATTTTGGATTGTTAACACTTAAGTTCCTTATCAATGCCATTGCTTATGAAATAAACTTAAGAATAAACCCATTCTTAAAGAAGATACCTAAGATCAACTCATTTATAATGCTGAGGGCTTCACTTTGGGAATTCTAAAATTGCATAGCATTATTTATGCATAATAGAATCTTGCTTAATTAAACATTAGTCCTTACCGGACCAATGATGATGATTTCAGATATTGGATCTTCTAATATCTCGAAGATCGTGAGTGCATAATCTTGCAATCACCAAAGGCAAGTTCACACTTGCTCATGTCCTTTGATTATTTTCTATAAAGTATTTTGCAAATCCAGTGTTGTCATCACCTGCATTTCAAAAAGGTCAGAAAACACTATTTTCATAGTAATATGATTATAGGTTATTTACCAAGTGGTAATAACCTACTATGAAAGTTCCGGTGGTAAAGGAACATATTATCTAGGACTTAATAACCAATGTCGCAAGTGATTCTTGCTCCGTATATTACGTGTTAACCATGAGATTTGGAATGGGACGGAGAAGTCAGCTGGATCGGCTCCCTTTCACATGCATTGGACACTGTTCTAGGCATTTGTAAGTTGCAGATCGTGGGTATAGCTATTTTATACGGGGGTCTACCATGGATCTGGGCTTACAAAAGACAGATTTATAGTGTTAATGGTTGTTGTGTGTATCCAACTAAGGTATATCCGTTTTATACAGGGAAAAGTCTACCTTGAGTTTGGGCATACAACAATTGTGGTGTATGCGGGGTCGCGAAGAAGGACAGTGATTGGATTAGATCTTAGTCTGGGCCTCACACAAAGGAAGTGTGAACGAGCCTATAACTCGGATGTGCAACAAAGCTAAGATCTCTCATGGGTAATGTGACGCACCCCTGCAGAGTGTAAGAACTATAACTTGTTACTCCCTGTTCCGGGAAGGAGATGCGAACGCTGCGGGAAAGGAACTCGTTCTGGTAAACCCGTGAAGGCTGATTGACATAGCTTTTCAGAATAAAAGCAACCTTTGAATAAATGTTTACGAAAACTTGCATTGCCTACGACCTATGGTCTGTGGTTGTAGTTAGTGCATCAAACACTCCTCTTTAGTGAACTTTCTGAGTACGCTCGTACTCAACGTATCTTCTTAACCCTTGCTAGGTCTCGAAGAAACCAATGACGTTTCCAGGAAATAAGTTACTTGAAGAGTTGAAGATATATAAGGGAGATCAACGGAGTCGAAGACCTTACCGAAAGCTATCGAAGACAAGCTGAAGCATAGAATATAAACAAAACTCCCAGAATCTAGAACCTACTTCTGTAGAACAATACTATAGTAGTACTTTCAAGCCTTATACATATATTAATAGTAGTACTCCTAAAGTAACTCCGAGTGGATCTTTCTGGTTATTTCTGTATAATATTCCTCACTGTTCGAGGAAGTTCTCTGGATCTTTTGTAATATGTTATATGTAATCTAAAGTATTGTCTTGGACCCGCGATGTTTCTGTTATACCACTCCGAGGGATATAATGCGGATGGAACGATGTTCCATTGGTGATATGTCAACGACTATAGTGTACTACATCATGCAGTGGTATGCTGGGTCACCGCAGTTGGTATCAGAGCATATGTTTTGACCTTAGGTTGGAAACCTAGTAAATGGGTAGAACCTGTAGGTTGGATAGTGACAATAGGAAGTCATCTTTTCTACACCATATTTCCTTATACAAGTGATGAATATTCACTTGAGAATAACCTTGTGACACCTTAGTGGAATTTTTAGGTTACTTCTTTTCTTATTAATGATACCTATCCAGTATTTCATAAGTAGGCAATATACTTCTACTAAACTATTCCGTACTGTAACTAAACTAGAGTAATATATCACCAAGTCAGAGTACCTCATTAGGGAGTAGTTAATCATGGTGTTATCTTACTAAGAGAAGCCATGAAATGAAGTAAAACTTAGTTATTATCTTTATACTAGTGGTAAATACCAGGGGAGTACGCCCAAAACCTTAAACAACATGTTATTGTAGGGGAATTAACTAATGTTTTGTTTAACTAAAAGCTATTATATGAAGAATAGAATCTTATAGAGAGTAACAAATAGGGTTATGCTTATCTAACCCCATGTAATATGCCAAATCCATAATGGCATGAATGACAAGGCAGTATTCTTGTAGTACAAGTAGACCTATATAGGTTATGAAACTAGTTAAAACTTGAGAATTATTCGTTGTTATAATAAATATGCTTAGAGAAGTTAAGATTAGAAACAAAGGGTAGAAATGTAAGGATGATGTTTAGTATAACTCCAAGGGATAATTATGTTATAACTAGTTATAGAGTGATTTAACCAACATCTCTAGAATCGGATCAAATTTTGCCAAAATTTATTCCTTTGCAATTGGGCAAATAGGTGTAATTTAGGAGGCAAAGAACATTATGAGCCATGACGATAGTATATAATGGTAGAATTCCATACACTATATGTATCAAAAGTTGTAGTGTATAACATCAAAGCCTAATTACAAGAGATGTTTTACTTGAAGTACTATTTCCACAGGTTTTTGATGTATGATTGCTAGAGGTAATATTTTGGATTTGTTGGATTTTATTGGATTTTATTGTGTGACTAGGTCTGTGCATGAAGTTGAACTTTATGGGCATATGAATGATGTTTCATGGAGTCCTTACTTGATGTACAGGTCTAGAAGGGAAAATGGGTTCGCGTGAGGGAGAGGCGAACTATCACTTTAATGTTGGGAAGATGAAGGCTCATGAGATGTTGGTGATACAACAAAAGGAGGTTAACCAGGCAATTCTGAAGGAAGGACCAATTCAAAGGCCGTATTTAACCACCAAAGAGGAGGTTCCTCGGTATATGACGAGTATGGAAGAAGGAAGAAAGGTTGAAATAGAGAGGCAGAACCAGTTTTATCAGGAGACATTAAATGTTAGGCATGAGAAGCAATTCAAGGAATTACATCCTAGGGCTAAACTGGTGGAATTCTTAGAAACCAAACCCTGGAGTTTTTCCATGGTTGAAGAACCTATGGAGGCAGAGAATTGGTTAATGGATACATCCCGTAAGCTTAAAAGTGTGGGATGCAAGGATGAAGAAAAGGTGCGCTATGCAACTTATCTATTAACCGGAACCGCAACCATGTGTTGGGAAAAGTCCAAGTTCGGGATTCCGGAAGGAGGTGTTAGTAACTGGGCTGAGTTCAAAAGGAAGTTTCGAGAAGAATTTGTTCATCGGAACAATGGGAAAAGGAAGGATAATGAAGCCTTAGAGAAAAATAATCTTCCAGTCCTGAAACATGTACGAGAGTTTAACCGTTTATCCAAGTATATTAGTGAGAAAGTAAACAGGGAGGCGAAACGACAAAGGAAGTTCATGAAAGGACTACAAGCAATTATGAAGATGCATCTCAGGATTGTGCATGCAAAGGAGTTCCAGGAATTGGTGGATAGTGCACATATATCAGGAGATGATGAGATTGATGCACCTAAAGGAAAGAAAAAGAGAATTCAAAAACAGACGACAACAGGTCATTTCCGAGGACATATGACAAAGAATTGTCCGGATCCACATATGACATACAAAACATAGAAGATATGTCACAACTGTGGAATTCGGGGCCACATTTTGAAGTTGTGTCCAAAACCTAAGATAGTATGTTACCAATGTGGAGAATCAGGACACATGAAAAAGAACTGCTTAAAACCGCAGTTAACTCATGGATCAACAGCAGGAGTAATAGAACCAATAATGAGGTTATCATCTACTCAAAGTATTCCGCCCAATCCAAATGGAGAAAGGAATGTAGGAGTATTTCAAGGGAAATGTAACAAGTGTGGAATCCTAGGACACAAGAAATCATGTTGTCCGGATCATCAGGAGGTTTATGGAACATTAATGGGAGGAGACACAACATCTACCAAATCACCATCAAAAGAGGGTGTAGGTGAATAAGGTACATCTTCAGGAAAATGGAAGTATGAAACCCTAAATGAAGTCAATAACAGCAACAACCACAACAAAGCAAGTGGTAAGTCAAGGCATTATTAATGATATAAATTACCTTATACATGCATTTAAGGATTTAGAGATTTTGCACTACTATTCCCAAGTATGTGGGTGTACCATCTGTTCCTCATAAGACCATTAGAAAATCTCAAGGGGGAGAGTGAATAATGAAGCATCGAGAGTTGAGATCCGGAGTAAGGTTTAGAGAAAGCAAAAAAATTCTTAAAAAGTAAGCCATAAGGACTAAGTATACCATAAATAGATGAATAATAGATTCAAGCTATATTTATCCAAAGTTTAAACCATAATCTTACCTTAAGGAGACTTTCTAAAAACTTAGACACTTCTTGAATAGATGTCCTAGTCTGAAAACACACAAAAGGATCTGATCATGGTAGAAGTGTAGGGTTTCATAGCATGGAAAACAAAAAAATTCTACCGCATACAAACAAACAAGCCAAGATCTATCTATTAGATTGTAGCAACGAGTCAATGGAATAACTCACCCTCGAAGATTCCAAAGTGTTTAACGAGAGCGGATTCTCGTGGGTGATGTAGTCGTACTCTTCCCGATCTCAAGATCGCGTAGACGATCCTTCCGGCGCTGCGTTCCGGCAGCGCTCCCGCAGTCGGTCACACGTTAGGTACTCGACAAAGACCTTCCTCTCCCTTGTTCCAGCAGACAGCGAAGGTTGTAGCACTCTCCTCGCGATTCCGACAGCACAACGGCGTGGTACCGGAAGTAGAGGGGAGATCTCAGGCTTCGCCAAGCCGGGCAGTATGGTGGACTATGAGAGAGATACCCGACGATCTAGGGTTTAGACGCACCGAGGAGGAGGCTTGGCCGGCGTCTAGGGTTAGCTAGGCGGCGGCGGCTTGCCCTAGGGCGGCGGCGGCAGGAGGGCGGCTTAGGGCTAGGGTTTGCGGGTGGAGGTGTTGGGTGCTAGGAGGGGCAGCCCTGCCCCTCCTTATATAGGTGGAGGCGCGCAGGAGGAGTCCTCCCCAACTAGGTTTCCCAAGGGGGCCGGCGGTGGAGGGTAGGAACTCCTCCCCAACTCGGTTTCCACCTTCCCCTCCACTTCCCAAAATAGTCGTTTGACTTTTCAAATTAGCGTTTGACTTTTCAAACTAGGATTTGATTAAACCCTTTATTTTGTTCAGCGATGACACCTAGTACATGATGCAGTCATTCCAACTTGGCATGACGCATTCATGTACCCTTCCCCTTCGGAGTGCCGAACATTCCCGATGAAAACACCAGAACCATTCTCCAACTCCGAAACAGGACTTTCCTTATATGAATCTTATTCTCCGGACCATTCCGGATCTCCTCGTGATATCCCGGATCCCATCCGAGACTCCGAACAACATTCGGTCTCTTACTCATCATTCCATAACTACTCAAACAACGTTGAATCCTTAAGTGTGTCTCCCTACGGTTCGTGAATTATGCGGACATGATCGAGACACTTCTCCGAACAATAACCAATAGAGGAATCTGGAAATTCATATGGCTCCCACATATTTCTACGATTACTTTGCGATCGAATGAACCACTTACATACGATACCAATTTCCCTTTGTCTCACGATAGTTTACTTATCCGAGGTTATGATCGTCGGTATCTCTGCATACCTAGTTCAACCTCGTCTTGATAAGTACTCTTTCTCGTTCCTGATATGTGATCCCTTGTGAGCCACATGCTTGCAAGCTAATTGGATGACATTCCACCGAGAGGGCCTAGAGTATATCTATCCGTCATATGGATGGACAAATCCCACTCTTGATCCATGTGTCTCAACCAATACTTTCCGAACACTCAATGCCACCTTTATAGCCACCCAGTTATGGTGTGGTGTTTGATGTCATCAAAGCATCCATCCAGTAAAGGTGATATGCATGATCTCATGGTCGAAGGAATTAGGTTACTATGTATCAGAAAGCATATAGCAATTGAACTATTAAAATGACTTGATCTTTATGCTACGCTTATCTATAGGAGTATGTCCACCATATCATTCTCCTAACGATATGATCTTGTTGTTAATAACATCTCAATGTTCATGATAGGGAAAACACAATCATTTATTAACCAACAAGCTAGTATTATAAAGAGGCTTTACTAGGGACTCTATTTTAGTTTACAAATCACACAAGTATTAATGTTTCCTTGTTAATACTATTATAGCATGAATGTAAACATTTATCATAAACACAAAGATATAATAATAACTACATTTATTATTGCCTCTAGGGCATATCTCCAAAAGTCTCCCACTTGCACTAGAGTCATCTAATCTAGATTACATGGTAATATACCGAACACCCATGGCAGTTTGGTGCTGGTCATGTTTTGCCCTCGGGAGAGGTTTAGTCAACAGATCCGCCACATTCAGATCTGTGTGTACTTTGCAAATCTTTATGTCCCCATCTTGGACATGTTCTCGAATAGCGTGAAAACATAGCTTGATGTGCTTCAGCTTCTTGTGTGACCTTGGTTCTTCCGCATTGGCTATGGCGACCATGTTATCACAGTAGATAGACATTGGGTCCAGCGCACTAGGAACCACACCCAGCTTTGTAATGAATTCTTTCATCCATATCGCTTCTTGTGAAGCCTCCGAAGCAGCCATGTATTCCGATTCAGTTGAAGATATTGCCACAACGCTTTGCTTTGCACTCCTCCAGCTAACCATTCAAAGTAAATACGTATCCAGATTGTGATTTAGAATCATCCGGATCGGTGTTCCAACTAGCATCAGTGTAACCATTAACAACGAGTTGTTCATCACCTCCATAAGAAAGAACCATATCCTTAGTTCTTCTCAAGTACTTAAGGATGTTTTTGATCATTGTCCAATGATCCACTCGGATCACTTTGATATTGCTAGTTAAACTAACAACATATGCAATGTCGGTCTAGTACATAGCATGGCATACATTAGAGATCCTATGGCTGAGGCATAGGAGTCTTACTCATCCTTTCTCTATCTTCGCCGTTGTCGGACTTTGAGTTTTACTCAAGGTCGTATTGGGCAACATGGGCAAGAACCCTTTCTTGCTATCTTCCATTCCAAACCTCTTTAGAACTTTGTCCAAATATGTACTTTGTGACAATGATATTAGGCGTGTCGATCTATCTCTATAAATCTTTATGCCTAATATGTAAGCTGCTTCGCCAAGATCCTTCATTGAAAAACTGTTATTCAAGTATTCCTTGACACTATTAAGAAGGTCTACATCATTCCCAATCAACAATATGTCATCTACATATAGTATTAAGAATGCTACAGAGCTCCCACTCACTTTCTTGTAAATACAAGCTTCTCCATAAGTTTGTATAAAACCAAAAATTTTGATCACCTTATCAGAACGTTGATTCCAACTTCGGGATGCTTGCTTCAATCCATAGATGGACCGTTGAAGTTTGCATACCTTGTTAGCATCTTTAGGATCGACAAAACCTTTGGGTTGCATCATATACAACTCTTCATCAATGTCTCCATTGAGGAATGCTGTTTTGACATCCATCTGCCATATCTCATAATCATAATATGCAGCGATTGCTAACATAATCCTCACAGACTTTAGCTTCGCTACAGGTGAGAAAGTCTCATCGTAGTCAACTCCTTGAATTTGTCGAAACCCTTTTGCGACAAGTCGAGCTTTATAGACAGTAACATTACCATCAGCATCTATTTTCTTCTTGAAAATCCAGTTTTTCTCGACAGCCTTCCGGCCATCCGGTAAGTCCACCAAAGTCCATACTTGGTTTTCGTACATGGATCCAATCTCGGATTTCATGGCTTCTTGCCATTTATTGGAATCTGGGCTCATCATCACTTCCTCATATGTCGCAGGGTCATCGGTGTTGTCCACCAACATGACACTCATAACGGGATCATACCAATCAGGAGTGGTACGAGTTCTCGTTGACCTGCGAGGCTCTGTAGCAACTACAACCGAAGTTTCATGATCATCATCATTATCTTCCTCTCTTATTGGTGTAGGCACCACAGGAACTTCTTTCGGTGCTGCGCTACTCGCAAGTTCGAGAGAAGGTTCGACTTTCCTTCCAGTCACTTCTTTTGAGAGAAATTCTTTCTCTAGAAAGGATCCATTCTTGGCAACGAAGACTTTGCCTTCGGATCTATGATAGAAGGTATACCCAATAGTTTCCTTCGGGTATCCTATGAAGATGCATTTTTCCGCTTTGGGTTCAAGCTTGTCCGGCTGTAACTTCTTTACATAGGCTTCGCAACCCCAAACTTTAAGGAACGACAATTTAGGTTTCTTCCCAAACCATAATTCATACGGTGTCGTTTCAACGGATTTAGATGGTGCCCTATTTAAAGTGAATGCGGCTGTTTCTAATGCATAACCCCAAAATGATAGCGGTAATCTGTAAGTGACATCATAGAACGAACCATATCTAAGAGAGTTCGATTACGACGTTCGGACACACCATTACGCTGTGGTGTTCCCGGCGGGTGTCAATTGTGAAAGTATTCCGCATTTCTTCAAATGCTCGCCAAACTCGTAACTTAGATATTCACCTCCACGATCAGAACATAGAAATTTAATCTTCTTGTTACGTTGATTCTCAACCTCACTTTAAAATTCCTTAAACTTCTCGAAAGTTTCGGACTTATGTTCCATGAAATAGATATACCCATATCTACTCAAGTCATCCGTGAAGGTAAGAACATAACGATAACCACCGCACGATGCTACACTCATTGGACCACACACATCGGTATGTATGATTTCCAATAAGTCCGTAGCTCGCTCCATCATACCAGAAAATGGAGTCTTAGTTATTTTTCCCATCAGACATGCTTCGCATCTTTCAAGTGATTCGAAATCAAGTGATTCAAGAAGTCCATCGGAATGGAGTTTCTTCATACGCTTCACTCCAATGTGACCAAGACGATTTACCATATAGGTCGAGTTATCGCTCGATTTCAAACGTTTAGCCTCAATGTTATTAATATGTGTATTTCCATCGAGATTCAATAAGAATAGACCATCTATCAAAGGTGCATGTGCATAAAACATATTACTCATATAAATCGAACAACCATTATTCTCGGACTTAAACAAGTAACCGCCTCAATAAACAAGATCCCGATATAATGTTCATGCTTAACGCAGCACCAAGTAACAATTATTTAAGTATAAAACTAATCCCGATGGTAGATGAAGGGTAGCATGCCGACCGCGATCACATCAACCTTTGATCCGCTTTCCCACGCGCATCGTCACCTCGTTCTTCGCTAGCTTCCGTTTATTCTGCAAAGACCTGTTTAGAGTTACAAATATGAGCAACCGAACCAAGATCAAATACGTGCACTACTACGAGTACTAGTGAGATACACATCAATAACATGTATATCGGATATACCTTTCTTCTTGATGTTGCCGTTCTTCAAATCCGCCAAGTACTTTGGGCAATTCCGCTCAAATGACCTTCTCCTTGCAAGAATGCACTCAAGATCGTGCTTAGGTACAGCCTTGGTCTTCTTCGTTGGCGCGGTAACTTTCTTACCACCCTTCTTGAAGTGTCCCTTTTGCTTAGACTTGCCTTTCTTGAATTTGGCGGTCTTATTGACCATCAACACTTGGTGCTCTTTCTTGATCTCCACTTCTGCAGATTTCAACATGGAAAAGAGTTCTGGCAACTGCTTGTTCATGTTTTGCATATTGTAGTTCATCACAAAGTTCTTGTAACTTGGTGGTAGTGATTGGAGGACACGGTAAATCCCCAAAGCATTAGGAATCACTATACCCAAGCTTTGAAGTTTGTTTGCGTGCCCAGACATCTTAAGCACATGCTCACTAACGGAGCTGCCCTCTTCCATCTTGCAGTTAAAGAACTTTTCAGAAGCCTCATAGCTCTCAATTGCCACGTGAGTGTCACATCCCAAGATTTTCCAAATATTGTTATGTGAAAAATAAAATAAACAAATTTTTTTTTTTTGAAAATCAGGGTGAAAAGAAACTTTTTTTCCTAAATGAAAACTTAATATCCCATCTTGAATAAACTTTGGTAAAGTTTGAATCCAACAAAAATCCAAATCAAGGGTAATGCATTCCTCAATGAATGTATCTAGAAATTTAAACACTTGGAAAATAAATCCAAACCCTAAACCTTAATGGAATAAAAATCATTTCCAAGTTATATCCAAGCCTATGGATTTGATCCATATAAAATCTTGTCAACAAACATTTACAAATGATCAAGAAAGACAAATAGAAATATTATAAGTCAATAGAAATTGGTTTCACTTAAATTGGAACCATGGATAAAAACTTATGAATTTAATAAGATAAGGAAGATTAAAATTTCCAAAGCTAATAAAGCACTTATCTAAAATACATACCAAATGGTGAACAAATAATCCTAAAGATATTTAAAAAGATAAATAAATATCAATTAAGATTTTACAAATTGGAATCACCAAGTTGGGATCTCTAAATAAAAAGATATGGATTTTATAAGATGAAGAAAGAAATATTAAAATAAAGAATATTTGAAAGACCAAATAAATCTTGGCCTAATCCAATAAGCAAATGGAATGAATTTAATCCAAATCAAATAAAACAAAAGGATAAAAGAACTTTCCAAAATAAAATGGCATTAACCATTCTATCCCTATTTTAATAAAGACAAATCCAAATTTTAAATGAATAATAAAACATATTAAAAACCTTTCCAAATAATTCAAGATGAATTAATTGAACCCAAATAAACAAATAAAAAACCTACTGAAAGGATTTGGAAAGTTTTAAGAATTTAAATGGAGATTTAAAAATATTATTAAATCTTATCTAATTAAAACTAGAGCCTATTTTGAATAAATAAAAGACCCCAAAATGAATAAGGTTTTATTCAAAAATTGACACCAGATTACAATACTAATCAGTATTTAAACCTACACAAAATCTGGGAAAGTTTTGAATTCAAATGAGTGTTTGAATTAATTAAACAAAACCAAAACAGTTTTTTCCTAAAAGGAAAAAGAAAAGAAAACAGATCCAAAAAAAATAATCTGGTCGACCCAACCCAGCCAGCCCAACAAGGCCCAACAGCCATTCCCTCTCTCTCTCCCGAAGAAAAACAGTTCGCACCAATAAAAGAACCCGCACAGCATATGACCAGTGGACCCCATCTCCCCACTCCTCTCTCACACTGCCAAGCAGACCCCACCGCCAGCTCACCTCGTCGTCAGCCCGCGACCAGTTCTTCCCCCGTTACTGCCGATTGATTCGCGTTGTCAATTCTCTTCAATGACGCAGTGATTCCGCCCCCTGACCATGCTCTCTTAATCGCCAGCATCCCCTCTAAGTTTCCCCCTCGGTTCCCCACCTTAGCATGCCCCCAGGCCGGCCTAATTCCTCTACGAAGCTCCACCGCTGACGAGCTCCGTGGCCGATTCCGCGGACCTGCCGCCTTGCCCCCTCGACCACCCTCACCTGCTCCCACTCCCTGGCGAACCTCCCAGTGGCATCAACTCGTCCCCGCGCGCCCAGAACACTCGGCAACAACGACGACCACCGTCGCCACCGTCTGCTTCCTCTCTGGCGAAGCTTCTGGTAAAAACCTGACCGCGCCTTTCATTCTCCTTCACACACGCATCATCGCCAGGACCGTGCGCATCTGACCATGTCTTCCACCTGTCCTAGCACACGATGTAGCCTCGCCCCCGTCGACGTCTGACCGTACCCGACGCCAGCAATATCTCCGGCGAGGAATTCCGATCAACCCCGTGCGCCCCTTCACCAACCAAGGGCAGGTTGAGCATCCCCGTGCCTCGGCGATCACAGTGAGCCACCTCTTCTTCTTCCTTGCTTCCTCTATCGCCAGCTCCGCCGCTAGCAGAGCGCCGCCGCCGCGCGCCACCGTCGTCGTGCCGCCAGTTCTTGGCAAGATGATAGGAGCCGTCCAATCCAGATCGTAGTGACGCGATAGAGTCACTTAAACGCCGAAGGGGTACGCAACCTGTGCCTCTCGATCTAACTTGATCCAACGCACCAGAGAACATGATCCGAGCGAAGCGGTATCAGCAAATTAGAACTAGACACGTGTCCCAGCTTGTTTGAATTAAAACAAATTTGTTCTATTAGATATGCCAAATTTGAAAAATCCATAACTTTCAAACCACACGTCCAAATTTTGCAAACTTTATGTCAATGGATTCAGAAAAACAAGCCCTAGCCAACCATGCACTTTGTTTAGTAAAAAGCTTCTGGTAAAATGTTTGTTTTTGCAGAAACTTGTGTATGCATGTTTAGAGTATAAAAATTGTTCTAACATGATTTTGAGGATAAAATCTTTGGAAAATGTGTGTTTTGAACCTACTGACCATAGGAAACTAATTGTGGATTCAAAAATGAATTTGGAGAAACAAAAGAATGAATCTTTGATTTAAATCATTTCTAGTCAAATAGAAATATGGTTTGATTATTAAAATTGATTTTGGAGGAAAACCTTTGGGAAATGTTTTGGAAATAAACTCTCTGACCCTAAACACAAGGTTATATGGTTTGAAAACATATTTTGTGAAACCTATAGAATATTTCCTTAATAAAAGCATTTCTACACCACATAAAATAATGACTTAGTCTAAGAATGGTTTATGAAGTAAAATCTTATACAATGATTTTTACCACTTTATAAATGACCATTAGGTGTTTTCAAATGTTTATGAACCATTAGAAACCACTTTTACAAATAAAACAATCTTTAGCATGCTTGCATGCATTGTTATGTTACTATGATTTTATGTGATGAATTACTTGAATGATAGATTGAAATATTGTTTGCTTGATTGAATTGTAGTGATTTGAAGTTAGTGAACATTGCAAAGAACAAGGAAGTGAACTTATACTCTCTACCAAAAGGCAAGTGATTCTTCATACTTTTGTCCCACTATTTTCACTATGCATTAGTGATGTTTATAAGTAGGACTTGCATGGAATTTTTGCTAAGTATAAACTATGCTATGGGAAAACCTAGTAGATGAAACCTTAGTAGAAATTTTCTAAGTTAAGATTCCTATTACCATCATGCTTAGATTAGCCAGGGCCGGCGCTGAGGCATCGCGACCCTGGCATCGGCCATGGGCCCATAGCCGGAGGGGGCCCAGAAATTTGTACTCACGTACTCCCTCTGTTCGGGATTATAGGTCCTACGCGCATATCTAGGTTGTTAATTTGACTAACAAAATATAACTTAATATCATAAAAGTTATATCATTAAAAATATAACCTCTAAAATTTCTAATGGTATAATTTTTATGCTATACTATTTATATTTTGTTATCAAATTGGCAACCTAGTTATCCGCGCGGGACTTATAATCCCAAACGGAGGAAGTACTCCCTTTGTCCGCAAATAAGTGTACTTTCTAACTTTTTACTAAGTTAAAGTTAATAACGTTTGACTAATTTTTATAGAAAAACGTAATGATACTTATGACTCTAAATTGTTACCAATAGATATGTTTTTAAATTAGTTTCATAATATGTTAATTTGATGTAATATATGTTGCTATATTTATTTATAAAGTTGGTCAAATTTAATAAACTTTAACTTGGCCCACTAGACTTACACTTATTTGCGGACGGAGGGAGTATATATATACGGGTATACATTTGCTGCCAAGCGAGAAACGAGCATGGCCCTGAAACCAGGCACAACGCGTCATGCCAGCTGGAAATAAAAAAGGCTCACTACGACACAACGCACCAGGCTTACGAGTTATGACACGTTATGACGCTGTCTGCATGGGTTACAACGCGTCGCGAACTTGTGATGTCCCTTCTCTTCTCTTCTCCTCGACTCTCGGAAATCGGTCGGACTCCGCGCCTCGATCTCTAGGGCCTTGCCTCCCTGACTCGATCGACGATCGCAGATTCGCAGGTCATGTATCGTCTATCGGGAATCACCAATTCACCAGCGGCAGGCCCTGGTCCTTACTCCTGACTTATTATCATTGAAATTATTTCTTATTTTAGGTAAGAAAACTAGCAACAAATACTACTTATTATATTTTAAGACTAAAATGTTTGGTTGGATGTTAACTTTTATTTTGAAAGTACTAGTAGATACATATATGCTAATTTTTCTTAATAAATCTATATATACATTAGCCTTAAGGGCATATACCGTCGACTTTGCCTAGGGCCCTGAAAAACATAGAGCCGGCCCTGAGCTTAGCTAATAGAAGACAAGGGTGGAATATATATATTCATGCTATGGAAAAATTTCTAATTCTGAGGACTTGTGTTTTGTTTAATAAAACAACTAAGTGAATGAATCACCTGGGTGGAATGGAAGGAATGGTTTGTGTTGAGTGGTTACACAAGGCCAGGGGACTGGTGAACCTTGTGTATCTCACTTGTGGATGGCCACCCAGGAACAAAGAGATTTGAGATGTCAAATGTTGAGAAGCTTCAAGTGCAACCACTTGGCATTATGGGCTCTGCCTGGATCATATAGGTTGCAATAACTTAGCCAAATGGACAGTTGGTGGTAGGGGATTGATAGGTTGGAGCGCGTCCATTTTGGTCTAAGGGAACGCTTCTGAAAGATCTTGTCTTGGTGAAACCAAGTCTTGTGGGGAAAGTGCACCACCTCTGCAGAGTGTAAAAAATCTAAGTACTTAGCCATGTCCCTGGCAAAGGACAATTTGAGCATCAAGACATGGAAGCTATCAAGAATCTCATCATCCAAATTTCTAAGTTAAAATCTTGTGGTTGAACAAGGGTTTAAAGGTTCACCAATTTCTATTGGTGGTTCCTTGGGTGATTTTGTCAAAGCATAAACTTAGTATTTTAAAATGATAAGGAAAATCTATTTTGATCAAAGCAAGCCTAAGCTCCACTTAGCCAAATGCATATAGATGATAGTCTCCACTATACTACCATAGTATCACTTGCCAATAAAATTCAAATGTATTGACCCTTGTGGTTGTAACTTGTTATGTTGCAGGTTTGTTTGATATTAGTGAAGTTTAATGATTAGGATTACAAGTCTACAACCAACATGTCTGCCTATGGCACTTTGAAGATGAAGGACCCCATGCTTATAGATATTCTGCTACAATGTAATGTAATAGACAAATGATCTATGTAAGATGTAATAAATTATGTCATTCCTGGTTATAAAGTATGACCTTTGTTTCTTGATATTACATCTTAACTGTGGATGCTAGCTATTGATCCAGGGACTAGCATTGTAAACACAGGGATCTCTACCTTATTAAAGGTTGGGAACCTTACAGATGGTATCAGAGCATTGTGTTGCCTGTAGGATTTGTAAACCTAGGATTGGACCAAAACCCCTTAGAAAAATAGGAGTTGTATTTGTTCCAAAACTTATTTACAAACAATCTTGTAAACTCTTTCCTCAACCATTTTGGTTTTGATTCTACATCTCTTCTAATTCAAACTTGATGGATAAAGCCTACCCCATTGCTAAATACTTCACCATGTGCAAAGGACTTCATCAACTCTAATGACTTCAACATCTTCAACATATCACCAAGGACTTCAACCTTGGATATCACTAAGGACTACAAATGAGACAAGAAATGAAGACTAAGGAAACACAACTTAGAAGGAACCATCATCCCTTTGAAGTTTTGAGACCAAGATGCAAGAAATTCTCTAAGGGTACAAAGATTTTGATCATGAAGAATTAACTAAGAAGGATGGAAAAATCTCAAGTGAACCATATAGATGGACCACCATATTTAGTTTAAGTCAAACCCACCAACTTATGTGGTGTAACAAAAATATTTTTGGTTGCCTAAAAATATGCTTGAAACTTGTTGTTTGAGTGGAATGTTTGTTTGTGATTGCTTGAACATTTCTTGTGTGAATTGTGATGTGTGTGATTAGAATTATTGCCTTAGAAATATTTTTCCTATTCTAATCCCAATCCAACCCAAACAGATGACTTCTCCAAGAGACTCCAACATCAAGGATGAAAATAACAACAACAACAACCAAGAGAACAACATGAGAGAACAACTACTAGCAAACCAAACCCAGTTGAGCCAAGTGACAACTCAGATTTTAGCCAACAACAATGGATTAGACCCAGCCATACAAAGGATTTTGAAACTTCAATCCCAATTGTTGCAAGGGATGGCTACTCAAATGACCAACATGGGAGAAAGCTCTTCCCAAGGAGCTAATGACAACAAGGATGACAAAGATGTTATTGTAGAAGGAACCCAAGCTTGCAATATTTGTGGAGACAAGGGTCATACTTCCAAGGAGCATGAAGATCAATGCCCCAACTGTGAAGAGAAACATCCAGCTAACCAATGCCCCACATCCCAAGCTACTTGTTACCTATGTGAAGGAAACAATCATGTCCCTATCCAATGCCCCATCTATTCCATAGTTGAACAAAGGAAACAAGGTGGAGTGCAACAACTGATTGCAGATTACCATGAGAGAGCCAAGTCTACCATGAAGGATGAAGACAAAGGAAAATCTCAACTTGTACCTCCCAACAACATGACTCAATTTAAAGGACCAAGAAGGAGACATATGTATTATCCAAGAAGTAATAGAAGGTCAAGGAAACCATTAGACATTCCTACCTATGAGATAACATATGAAGAACATGAACTAGAAGCACTCCTAGCTTTGGAGAAACCCAAGAAAAAGAAGGAAAAAAGCCATGTGCAATATGATCATTGCAAAGAAATGGGACACTATGCCAGTGTATGTCCAGAAAAGCAAAAGTATAAGGAGATTAGCCAAGTGTGGTGCAACAACTGCAAAGAGCTAGGACATTATGTAGCAACTTTCCCACAGAAGATACGTGATGAACTCAATCTTATCACATGTTACAATTGTGGTAACCAAGGACATTATGCAAGCAACTGCCCAGAAAAGATGAAGCACAAGATAAACAAACCTATGAAGGATCTCAGCCTTGTCACATGTTTCAAGTGTGGAAACAAAGGACACTATGCAGATGTTTGCCCAGAGAGATTTCAACAAGACCCCAAGCAAGTCAAGAAGTGATTTAGTTGGAAATTTTTTAAGGGTGGTAGTACCCTAGATGCTTTTGAGCCAACTTGTACCCCTAGCCTCCCCAAATCTCGGGACGAGATTTATTTTAAGGGTGGTAGCCTGTCACATCCCAAGATTTTCCAAATATTGTTATGTGAAAAATAAAATAAACAAAATAATTTTTTGTTGAAAATCAGGGTGAAAATAAACTTTTGTTCCTAAATGAAAACTTAAAATCCCATCTTGAATAAACTTTGGTAAAGTTTGAATCCAACAAAAAACCAAATCAAGGGTAATGCATTCCTCAATGAATGTATCTGGAAATTTAAACACTTGGAAAATAAATCCAAACCCTAAACCTTAATGGAATAAAAATCATTTCCAAGTTATCTCCAAGACTATGGATTTGATCCATATAAAATATTGTCAACAAACATTTACAAATGATCAAGAAAGACAAATAGAAATATTATAAGACCATAGAAATTGGTTTCACTTAAATTGGAACCATGGATAAAAACTTATGAATTTAATAAGATAAGGAAGATTAAAATTTCCAAAGCTAATAAAGCACTTATCTAAATTCCATACCAAATGGTGAACAAATTATCCTAAAGATATTTAAAAAGATAAATAAATATCAATTAAGATTTTACAAATTGGAATCACCAAGTTGGGATCTCTAAATAAAAAGATATGGATTTTATAAGATGAAGAAAGAAATATTAAAATAAAGAATATTTGAAAGACCAAATAAATCTTGGCCTAATCCAATAAGCAAATGGAATGAATTTAATCCAAATCAAATAAAACAAAAGGATAAAAGAACTTTCCAAAATAAAATGGCATTAACCATTGTATCCCTATTTTAAAATAAAGACAAATCCAAATTTTAAATGAATAATAAAACAGATTAAAAACCTTTCCAAATAATTCAAGATGAATTACTTGAACCCAAATAAACAAATAAAAAACCTACTGAAAGGATTTGGAAAGTTTTAAGAATTTAAATGGAGATTTAAAAATATTATTAAATCTTATCTAATTAAAACTAGAGCCTATTTTGAATAAATAAAAGACCCCAAAATGAATAAGGTTTTATTCAAAAATTGACACCAGATTACAATACTAATCAGTATTTAAACCTACACAAAATCTGGCAATGTTTTGAATTCAAATGAGTGTTTGAATTAAATAAACAAAACCAAAACAGAATAAAGGAAAAGGAAAAAAGAAAAGAAAACAAATAAAAAAAATGAATCTGGTCGACCCAACCCAGCCTGCCCAACAAGGCCCAACACCCATTCCCTCTCTCTCCTGAAGAAAAACGGTTCGCACCAATAAAAGAACCCGCACAACATATGACCAGTGGACCCCATCTCCCCACTCCTCTCTCATGCTGCCAAGCAGACCCCACCTCCAGCTCACCTCGTCGTCAACCCGCGACCAGTTCTTCCCCTGTTAGTGCCGATTGATTCGCGTCGTCAATTCTCTTCAATGACGCAGTGATTCCGCCCCCTGACCATGCTCTCTTAATCGCCAGCATCCCCTCTATGTTTCCCCCTCGGTTCCCCACCTTAGCACGCCCCCAGGCCGTCCTAATTCCTCTACGAAGCTCCACTGCCCCGACGAGCTCCGGCGTCGATTCCGGCCGGACCCTGCCGCCCCTTGCCCCCTCGACCACTCTCACCTGCTCCCCACTCCCTGGCGAACCTCCCAGTGGCATCAACTCGTCCCCGCGCGCCCAGAACACTCGGCAACAACGACGACCACCGTCGCCACCGTCTGCTTCCTCTCCGGCGAAGCTTCTGGTAAGAACCTGACCGCGCCTTTCATTCTCCTTCACACACGCATCATCGCCAGGACCGTGCGCATCTGACCATGTCTTCCACTTGTCCTAGCACGCGCTGTAGCCTCGCCCCCGTCGACGACTGACCGTACCCGACGCCAGCAAGATCTCCGACGAGGAATTCCGATCAACCCCGTGCGCCCCTTCACCAACCAAGGGCAGGTTGAGCATCCTAGTGCCTCGACGATCACAGTGAGCCACCTCTTCTTCTTCCTTGCTTCCTCTATCGCCAGCTCCGTCGCTAGCAGAGCGCCGCCGCCACCGTCGCCGCCAGCTTCTGCAAGATGATAGGAGCCGTCCGATCGATCGTAGTGACGCGATAGAGTCACTTAACGTCAAGGGGTACGCAACCTGTGCCGCTCGATCTAACTTGATCCAACGCACCAGAGAACGTGATCCGAGCGAAGCGGTATCAGCAAATTAGAACTAGACACGTGTCCCAGCTCGTTTGAATTAAAACAGATTTGTTCTATTAGATATGCCAATTTGAAAAATCCATAACTTTCAAACCACACGTCCAAATTTTGCAAACTTTATATCAATGGATTCAGAAAAACAAGCCCTAGCCAACCATGCACTTTGTTTAGTAAAAAGCTTCTGGTAAAATGTTTGTTTTTGCAGAAACTTGTGTATGCATGTTTAGAGTATAGAAATTGTTCTAACATGATTTTGAGGATAAAATCTTTGGAAAATGGTGTGTTTTGAACCTACTGACCATAGGAAACAAATTGTCGATTCAAAAATGTATTTGGAGAAACAAAAGAATGAATCTTTGATTTAAATCATTTCTAGTCAAATAGAAATATGGTTTGATTATTAAAAATGATTTTGGAGGAAAAACTTTGGGAAATGTTTTGGAAATAAACTCTCTAACCCTAAACACAAGGTTATATGGTTTGAAAACATATTTTGTAAAACGTATAGAATATTGCCTTAATAAAAGCATTTCTACACCACATAAAATAATGACTTAGTCTAAGGATGGTTTATGAAGTAAAATCTTATACAATGATTTTTAGCACTTTATAAATGACCATTAGGTGTTTTCAAATGTTTATGAACCATTAGAAACCACTTTTACAAATAAAACAATATTTAGCATGCTTTCATGCATTGTTATGTTACTATGATTTTATGTGATGAATTGCTTGAATGGTAGATTGAAATATTGTTTGCTTGATTGAATTGTAGTAATTTGAAGTGAGTGAACATTGCAAAGAACAAGGAAGTGAACTTATACTCTCTACCAAAAGGCAAGTGATGCTTCATACTTTTGTCCCACTATTTTCACTATGCATTAGTGATGTTTATAAGTAGGACTTACATGAAATTTTTGCTAAGTATAAACTATGATATGGGAAAACCTAGTAGTTGAAACCTTAGTATAAATTTCTTAAGTTAAGATTCCTATTACCATCATGATTAGCTTAGCTAATAGAATACAAGGGTGGAATATATATATTCATGCTATGGAAACATTTCTAAGTCTGAGGACTTGTGTTTTTTTAATAAAACAGCTAAGTGAATGAATCACCTGGGTGGAATGGAAGGAATGGTTTGTGTTGAGTGGTTACACAAGACCAGGGGACTGGTGAACCTTGTGTATCTCACTTGTGGATGGCCACCAAAGAAAAAAGAGATTTGAGATTTCAAATGTTGAGAAGCTTCAAGTGCAACCATTTGGCATTATGGGCTCTGCCTGGATCATATAGGTTGCAATAACTTAACCAAATGGACAGTTGGCGGTAGGGGATTGATAGGTTGGAGCGCGTCCATTTTGGTCTAAGGGAAGACTTCTGAAAGATCATGTCTTGGTGAAACCAAGTCTTGTGGGGAAAGTGCACCGCCTCTGCAGAGTGTAAAAAATCTAAGTACTTAGCCATGTCCCTGGCAAAGGACAATTTGAGCATCAAGACATGGAAGCTATCAAGAATCTCATCATCCAAATTTCTAAGTTAAAATCGTGTGGTTGAACAAGGGTTTAAAGGTTCACCAATTTCTATTGGTGGTTCCTTGGGTGATTTTGTCAAAGCAAAAACTTAGTATTTTCAAATGATAAGGAAAATCTATTTTGAGCAAAGCAAGCCTAAGCTCCACTTAGCCAAATGCATATAGATTATAGACTCCACTATACTACCATAGTATCACTTGCCAATACAATTCAAATGTATTGACCCTTGTGGCTGTAACTTGTTATGTTGCAGGTTTGTTTGATATTAGTGAAGTTTAATGATTAGGATTACAAGTCTACAACCAACATGTCTGCCTGTGGCACTTTGAAGATGAAGGACCCCATGCTTATAGATATTCTGCTGCAATGTAATGTAATAGCCAAATGAGCTATGTAAGATGTAATAAATTATGTTATTCCTGGTTATAAAGTTGTATTATGACCTTTGTTTCTTGATATTACATCTTAACTGTGGATACTAGCTATTGATCCAGGGACTAGCATTGTAAACACAGGGATCTCTACCTTATTAAAGGTTGGGAACCTTACAGTGAGTCTCAAAGATCAATTTGAGATCACGGACAATATCATGTGGGTCTGAATTATCAAACCTTTTCTGAAGCTCCGATTCTAAACCATACAAGATAGCACACTGAACTGTGGAGTACTGAGTCTTCCGAGCGAGGTAAACATTCTTTACTTCATCGGTAGAAGTAGCTGCAGGTGGGTCACCTAGCGGTGCATCCAGCACATAGGTCAAATTACCAGCTGTGAGGACAATCCTCAAATTGCGGAACCAATCCGCGAAGTTTCTTCCATTGTTTTTCAACTTTTCTTTCTCTAGGAACGCATTAAAATTGATGGTACGGGCCGCCATTGATCTACAAAATATTTGCAATAGTTTAGACTAAGTTTATGACAAATTGAGTTCTAATTAATAGTTAAATTAATCTAGGTGAACTCCCACTCAAAACAATATCCCTCACATTGTTTTAGTGATCACAAGAACCAAATCCACTACATCAACACCGATCATCACGAGAGTTGATATAGTTTCAATGGCGAACAATCGACATGTTCATCATATCTACTATATGATTCATGCTTTACCTTTCGGTGATCTGTTCGAGACCAGTGCATACATGCTAGGCTCATCAAGATCAAACCTTAGCTTCCGCATGAGCAAATCGCTTGCTCACGTTGTATACACTTGCGGAATCTAACACACGATCATCACGTGGTGCTTGAAACAACAAGCTTTAGCAGTGCTAACTAAGGGTGAACACTTTATGACTTGAAATTCATGTGCATGAGGATCATCTTATAATGCTACCGTCGTTAACTAAGCAATACAAGATGCATAAAGGATTAACATCACATGCAATTCATAATATGTGATATGATATGGCCTTTCTTCTATGTGCTTCTGATCTCCATCCTCAAGCACGAACATGATCTCCATCATCACCGGCATTGCATCAAGGTCAATGACGCTTCTCCATGGTTGTCGCCCACCGCTTCAACTATTACAACTACTTTGAATAGACACCGGTCTTAACAAAATTAAAGACAACCATATGGTTCTGCGGTTGCCAACTTACAATAAGGAACATTGCATACATCAAATATAATCACAATCATGGCCATATCACATCATCAGACACCTCGCAAAACAAAGTTAGACGCCTCTACTTTCTTTGCATGTTTTACGTGGTTTGGGGCTTTCAATAAGTGTCGTTCTAATTTACGAACAAGAACCACAACATTGATGCTAGCATTGTTAATCACCCGTTGTAAATTGAATCTTAACTATGCTGGGAGAAATAGGCACCCGCAAAGCCACTTATGCAATACAAGTTGCATGTCAAGCGTGGAGCAAGTCTCATGAACGATGTCACGTAAGGTTAGCCCGGGCCGCTTCATCCCAACATCCCGCAAGATGCAAAGTACACAAGAAGCAATCGACAATAAAAGCATTAACGCCCACAATGACTATTGTGTTCTACTCGTGCAACAGATCTACATATAGACACGGCTCTGATACCACTGTAGGGTTTCGTAGCATGGAAAACAAAAATTTTCTACCGCATACAAACAAACAAGCCAAGATCTATCTACTAGATTGTAGCAACGAGTCAATGGAATAACTCACCCTCGAAGATTCCAAAGTGTTTAACGGGAGCGGATTCTCGTGGGTGATGTAGTCGTACTCTTCCCGATCTCAAGATCGCGTAGACGATCCTTAGGTCTTTGCGTTGCGGCGCTCCATGATCGGTCACACGTTCGGTACTCGGCGAAGACCTTCCTCTCCCTTGTTCCAGGAAGCGGAGGTTTTAGCACTCTCCTCGCGATTCGGCGACTGACGTGGTCTGCAAGTAGAGGGAGATCTCGCAGTCGCCTTGGCCGAGCGAGTATGGTGGACTATGAGAGAGATCCCCGGTGATCTAGGGTTTAGACGCACCGAGGAGGAGTCTTGTCCGGCGGCTAGGGTTAGCTAGGCGGCGGCGGCGGCTTGCCCTAGGGCGGCGGCGGCTGCAGGAGGGCCAGCGGCTTAGGGCTAGGGTTTGCGGGTGGAGGTGTTGGGTGCTAGGAGGGGCAGCCTGCCTCCTTATATAGGTGAAGGCGCGGGGAGGAGTCCCTCCCAACTCGGTTTCCCAAGGGGACGGTGGAGGAGGAACTCCTCCCAATTCAGTTCCACCTTCCCCTCCACTTCCCAAAATAGCCGTTTGACTTTTCAAATTGGCGTTTGACTTTTCAAACTAGGATTTGATTAAACCCTTTATTTTGTTCAGCGATGACACCTAGTACATGATGCAATCATTCCAACTTGGCATGACACATTCATGTACCCTTCCCCTTCGGAGTGCCGGACATTTCGGAACCTTCTAGAACATTCCCGATGAAAACACCGGAACCATTCTCCAACTCCAAAACAGGACTTTCCTTATATGAATCTTATTATCCGGACCATTCCGGATCTCCTTGTGATATCCCGGATCCCATCCGAGACTCCTAACAACATTCGGTCTCTTACTCATCATTCCATAACTACTCAAACAACGTCGAATCCTTAAGTGTGTCTCCCTACGGTTCATGAATTATGCGGACATGATCGAGACACTTCTCCGAACAATAACCAATAGAGGAATCTGGAAATTCATATGGCTCCCATATTTCTCACGATTACTTTGCGATCGAATGAACCACTTACATACGATACCAATTTCCCTTTGTCTCACGATAGTTTACTTATCCGAGGTTATGATCGTCGGTATCTGCATACCTAGTTCAACCTCGTTGATAAGTACTCTTTTCTCGTTCGTGATATGTGATCCTTGTGAGCCAGTCACATGCTTGCAAGCTAATTGGATGACATTCCACCGAGGGGCCCAGTATCTCTATCCGTCATATGGATGGACAAATCCCACTCTTGATCCATGTGTCTCAACCAATACTTTCCGAACACTCAATGCCACCTTTATAGCCACCCGATTCACGGTGTGGTGTTTGATGTCATCAAAGCATCCATCCGTAAAGGTGATATGCATGATCTCATGGTCGAAGGAATTAGGTTACTATGTATCAGAAAGCATATAGCAATTGAACTATTAAAATGACTTGATCTTTATGCTACGCTTATCTATAGGAGTATGTCCACCATATCATTCTCCTAACGATATGATCTTGTTGTTAATAACATCTCAATGTTCATGATAGGGAAAACACAATCATTTATTAACCAACAAGCTAGTATTATAAAGAGGCTTTACTAGGGACTCTATTTTAGTTTACAAATCACACAAGTATTAATGTTTCCTTGTTAATACAATTATAGTATGAATGTAAACATTTATCATAAACACAAAGATATAATAATAACTACATTTATTATTGCCTCTAGGGCATATCTCCAACAAGAAGTGCTAGATTCAAAAGAAGTTTATATATCAAATGGGATTAGAAGTTGGCTCATTTCAAATCAGAAGAGGATCCAAGGAAAAGATTGAATGAAGATACAACAATTATCTTCCTCCCGGATTTAAAAGAGTCACCAGGATCTAAAGAAGTCAATCTTATCTTCCGAAACATAAGAGGGTGCGAACTTCGAGGACGAAGTTTATTTTAAGCGGGAGAGTCTGTAACATCCCAGGATTAGCATCTAGAAATAGAGAGGACACAGGTTGGTGCATTGCATTCATGCATAAGAAAATCCGGAGAATTTTTGCGCAAAGCTAAAAGAGCTATAAAGGGATCGGGATCTCTCTTATACTGAATGAAACTTCGGAGCAAGTGCGATAGATTTTGATATGACCTTTGTTGAATTCTTTGTTTTGTGGAAAAAAAATTCAAAACTATATTTGAATTTCAAATATGAATTTCAAATGAATTTATACAATTCAGAAATGGAAATTAGAAACATTTAATAACTTGAATTAAAATGATTAAAAAATGATATAAACAGATTTCTTTATTAATATATATGTATACATATAGTATTACATTGATGTTTTGCAATGAATGAATAAAAGTAAAGTATCAGGAAACAAATAAGTAGAAAAAGGAATAACATTATTGAAATAAATAAAAGAATTCTTTATTACAAGAAAATAAATATTACATTGTCTTTACAAATAAATAAATGAATTACAAAAGGATAAACATTACAGAAACAAAAATCTACTATATTACTACAATGTTTTGGTATTACCCAAAAAGAAAAGAAATACAAGAAATTACTAAAAAGAAAAATTACAAAAAGAATAATAAAGAAATCCTAAGCTAAATCCTCATGTCTTGAAAATTCTCTTCCTGATCTTGATTCCTACAAGAAGGAAAGACAAAAACAACAAAACCAATGAAAAATAAATGAAAGTTTTGTTAGTGTGTTGATTTTACTCTCAGATTAGGGCAAAGTAATGATTTTCCTAAACACATCACTAAGTATGTTTATGTGGGGACCAGATTGTAGTATCTGTTTATATAAGTGTTTTTGCCTCAGAACCCCATCATTGGCTATCTAAGAAATCCACTTGGAAACATCCAAAAATATAGCTCAACTTCAGATAACACCAAACCGGCCGGGCACATCCATATCAAAAAGATCACACATATGAAACTTGGACAAGGGGAGGTTCCTGGACAGCAGCACACAAACAAGCAGCTTACACATACATATAGGAATATGTGCTGTCAACACCACAAGGCAACAATAAGTAGAGGAAAAGCACCAGCCGTAGTAGAGCTGCTACTATATCCTCTCTTCACATACACAACTAGACCAACAGATCTTATGCTAGCCCAATAACACCACAAAGAACATCTCTTGTTCTTAGTAGTTATCTCTCAAGAAAACACAAATCACAAAGCCAACCACTGGATAACAACCACACATATTAATCCATCATCTCACCACATTTCTAGCTCTGGTTGCTACCTGGAGCCATCCAAGATCTAGAATAAAGGGAAGACAAGATCCAGGAGCACCAGCAGAAGAAAAGCAATAACAGATTCAATAGCTCAAGTCAGGAGCACAAGGAGGATGCCTAGGTGCCAAGGATAGTAGCAGTAGTAGATACCTCGGAAGGGGGAGGAAAGCATACACCAAATCAACAGTGGTTGATCAAGATCACCACCATCCCAGCAGCTGCAACAACTCAACAAACCATAGGTTAACCACCAAAATCATACTATAGCACATGTTCTTATTAAACTTCACCGTCAGGCTCAAGTAGAAATATAGATGTGGTACAAACTGATCCAATTTCATCTTTCCTTCAACTAGAGTTACATCTAGGAGGAGTGGTTAGGGCGATACTCTCAGTGTTGCAAAGAGAGCTTTGCAAAATCATCATAGAGTAATAGCAAGTCATATAATAATATCTGTTTTCATTATTTTCCAATCAAGGCCTTAGACTATGCATCACTGGCCATATTCCCACATCATCCACTACTGTGCAAACATAATTGCAACCAAACTTTGAGCAGCCAGATATGCTAGCTCAGTCACCTACTGGGCACACTCCAGGAATTGGAGGTACCACAGTGGCAACTTAACTAACAATCTGGAAATAAACATCTAACCAACCAAAGAAAATCATCTTCCTAGCTAATAATAGTTGGAAATCATCCAAGGAAGTACTGTGTCATGGTAGCAGTACCTATGATAGCATTCCAACTTTAAATTCAAAGTGAATTTATTCTAATTCACCAAAGCTTCAAACCAACATCATAAGCATAAATTCCCTATGGAATTTATCCAACAATATAAACAATAATTCACCCTATCTGAAGTACTATTGTGCTCTCTCCCATAGGGAGGCACCACAATAGTAACCAAGGCAAGAGAAGCCATCACAACAATACATCAAGTTCAGTAATCATCTTCCTAATTAAATAATTAGGAATCATTCTAATAAAAAAAGCACTGTCATATGGAGCACCCATAGATGATATACCATTTTAACCATAAACAATAACCAGTTTAGGACAAATCATTTTCCTAGGAAATAACTCCAGGAATCATTCCAGTATGTTTTCCATGATCACATAAGAGCACAACTTGGCTGAGTACCCTACCAATTTAGCTAGTCCAAAGATTCTAGGAAACACCTGTAAGTGATTTCACAATACCAACAACACTCAAGATTCAAAGCATTCAATCAATCACTGTCATGTCTGACAGTAGTAGAAATTTAGCATCACATTATCCAAGCATAAATCCATCATAATATAGTATGGGTTTATGTGATCGAATATCATTTAGCAACATGTATCACCAACAACTCTAGCATTGAAGCAAACTAGGGTTCACAGGCTAAAGAAAACTAGTCCACAGGAACACCACGATGAATCATCGAAGCACTACTAGGAGTAGGAAAGTCTAATAAGAGCTAGCTACGAGGAAGAAAGGAGGAAGACTAGAATTGGAGGAGAAGAGGATACCTACCTGGAGGTCCTCGCTCAACAAGAAGAGGAAGAAGAACACGAGGTTGCAGGGGATCAGAGGCGATGGCCCCGCCACAGCAACATGATGACCACCGAGGGCGCCACAGCACCACCTGTGCTAAGCCACGGCAACACGAGCACGTCCAGACCTAAATCATCATCACCAACATCAAGGGGCAGCTAGAGTAATGCCGACGCGTATCAACGATAGCAACCCCATAAACCCTAGCACCAGTGAGGGTTAGATTCGACCTGGTAGAAGCATTATTCCCAAATCGAGTTGGAGGGCCAGGTCCGTCTAGGGGAGGCGGAGCTTCGGCAACCAACGGAGGCAACTACAATGGCCTGCCTCGTCGGAATCGAGTTGGAGGTGGCACCGCCTCGCTGCGTCGCAAGAGGGGAATCAGGGTCAAGGTCATGGGCGTGCGTGGGTACAAGTGCGAGGAGGAAGAGAAGGGCCAGGGGTGAGATGTGATGACCCAAGCCAAACTGGGCCGGCCTGTTGGGACAAACTAACTTAGTCCGTTGGACTAGGTCCAATTGCAACCAACTAGGCCACAACCCAACTACTTGATCATCATCAAACCATTTTTTTATATAAACCCTATGAAATATTTCCAATGTATATGAAATTCATATTAAACCCTAAAAAATACTTATAACATATAAAAAATTGTTATATAAGACTATCCAATAAAAAGTATTAATTTATATTTTTACATAATAAAACTTCAATTAAATATTTTAATGTAAGAAATTCTTTAAGGAATTTTCTAAAATAATAGGAACAAGACATAAAATAATTAAAAAATTATTTAAAATATATATGTATAATATTTTGAAATAAAAATATTAGCTTGTATTTTAATTTAATAAACTAAAACATATATTTAAAAATACTTATAACTTTATGGAATTTTAGTAAAATAATAAAGAGCCCTAAAAAAATAATTTTTGTGTATAAAAATAACTCTACTATTTTATAAAAATACCAACTTAGAGTTTTACAAAAAAATATAAAGCAAATATTTCAAGACACTTAATTCTTTGAAGAATTTTATAAAAATAAAGGTAATACTTAAAAATAAATAAAATTCATTTTTAAGATATTGAATAAATATATTTTACTATAAAAATACTATATATGTTAATCCAAGACATTTAAATAACCTTAGATAATGAAACTCATTTACTTATTTTACTAAAACAAAATAACCACTTTGTTAATTCCCTAAAATTATTTACTAATCACATTTCTTAGTAAAAACACTAAATCCTTTAAATCTAATTATTAAGTCTAAATCCATAATCATAATTAATAATAAAACTTAAGTATAACTATTAACTTTTAAATACTCTTATTAAATCTTAAATTCAAATACAACTCATTTTAACTAAATATTATATATCACTCATGTATAAGATGATGAAAAATCTTCATCTCTTAACCACTCTTAAAAATGACTCTAAATCCTAACAAATTTATAAGATCATCTAAGTATGCTCCCATGAATAAGATGCATGTTATCAAATTCATCTTTCACTTACATTAAAAAGGATCATTCATAATCATATTTGTCAAAACTTCAAACTAGATGATGTTCTAAAACTCACTACATCTTAAGATTCACCTCTATTTTTATAGTTAACTTTGGTCTAAACAATAATAAACATCTCATTTGAAGTTTACTCATGTTTCTTAAAGTTAACTTTGGTCACTTGTAAAATCAATTAAAAAATGATAACTTAACATCATTCATGACCATCACAAACCCTAAAGTAAAACCTAATAACCCTCAAGACTAATTAACCTTAAACTAAACACAAGTTTCTTCAAATGTTATTCTTTTTGCCACTTCAAACAACAAGTCTATGATAGTTCCTTCAACTCTTAACAACTCAACCCAAGGATTTTTATCATAGTCACCAGATAACAATTAATCACAATCACATTACTATATCCGTACTTGTATATTTTGGATTGTTAACACTTAAGTTCCTTATCAATGCCATTGCTTATGAAATAAACTTAAGAATAAACCCAGTCTTAAAGAAGATACCTAAGATCAACTCATTTATAATGCTGAGGGTTTCACTTTGGGAATTCTAAAATTGCATAGCATTATTTATGCATAATAGCATCTTGCTTCTTTAAACATTAGTCCTTACCGGACCAATGATGATGATTTCAGATATTGGATCTTCTAATATCTCGAAGACCATGAGCGCATAACCTTGCAATCACCAAAGGCAAGTTCACACTTGCTCATGTCCTTTGATTATATTCTATAAAGTATTTTGCAAATACAGTGTTGTCATCACCTGCATTTCAAAAAGGTCAGAAAACACTATTTTCATAATAATATGATTATAGGTTATTTACCAAGAGGTAATATCCTACTATGAAAGTTCCAGTGGTAAAGGAACATATTATCTAGGACTTAACAACGAATGTCGCCAGTGATTCTTGCGCCGTATATTACGCGTTAACCATGATTTTGGAATGGGACGGAGAAGTCAGTTGGATCGGCTCCCTTTCGCATGCATTGGACACTGTTCTGGGCATTTGTAAGTTGCATATCGTGGGTATAACCGTTTTATACGGGGGTCTACCGTGGATCTGGGCTTACAAAAGACAGATTTATAGTATTAATGGTTGTTGTGTGTATCCAACTAAGGTACAACCTTTTTGTACAGGGAAAAGTCTACCTTGAGTTTGGGCATACAACAATTGTGGTGTATGCGGGGTCGCGGAGAAGGACAGTGATTGGCTTGGATCTTAGTCTGGGCCTCACACCAAGGAAGTGTGAACGAGCCCATAACTCGGATGTGCAACAAAGCTAAGATCTCTCATGGGTAAAGTGATGCACCTCTGCAGAGTGTAAGAACTGTAACTTGTTACTCCCTGTTCCGGGAAGGAGCTGCGAACGCTGCGGGAAAGGAACTCCATGAAAGTTCTGGTAAACCCGAGAAGGCTGATTGACATAGCTTTTCAGAATAAAAGCAACCTTTGAAGAAATGTTTATGAATACTTGCATTGCCTACGACCTATGGTCTGTGGCTGTAGTTAGTGCATCAAACACTCCTCTTTAGTGAACTTACTAAGTACGCTCGTACTCAACGTATCTTCTTAACCCTTTATAGATCTCGGAGAAACCAATGACGTTTCCAGGAAATAAGTTACTTGAAGAGTTGAAGATATCTAAGGGAGATCAACGGAGTCGAAGACCTTACTGGAAGCTATCGAAGACAAGCTGAAGCATAGAATATAAATAAAACTCCTAGAATCTAGAACCTACTTCTGTAGAACAATACTATAGTAGTACTTTCAAGCCTTATACATATATTAATAGTAGTACTCCTAAAGTAACTCCGAGTGGATCTTTCTGGTTCTTTCTGTATAATATTCCTCACTATTCGAGGAAGTTCTCTGGATATTTTATAATATGTTATATGTAATCTAAAGTATTGTCTTGGACCTGCGATGTTTCTGTTGTACCACTCCGAGGGATATAATACGGATGGAACGATGTTCCATTGGTGTTATGTCAATGACTATAGTGTACTACATCATGCAGTGGTATGCTGGGTCACCGAACCCAGTCTTTTGCTAAGCCTCCACTTGTATGAGTAAGTTCTACTCATGCCTCCAACTCCCAAAGAAACCAAGTTATTCCAAAGTGTCCACTATAAACTCCTATGCATGGTGTGTTAAACCATTCCAAGTATATTCTTGTTTTCAACTATCTTCCAATTAAAAACTATTTTGTTATGTGAAAACTCAGTGATTAAAGCCCTCACGAACTTCATGGCACACTTTATATTCTTTGCCCCAAATAAACTTGAACCATTGTGACAAATTTGTTGTATATGCTTGCACTTATAAGTTGGGATTAGCAGAACCGCGCTGTCACGGGGAACGTTTTCAACATTGCACTTGTACCTTGTCGTACTCAGTTGATATCATGCTATTTTGTCTATGGATGTCACCGGTGTTAAATGAAGTGGGAACTTGTAAGTCCATGGAGTTTGTATTCTGTGTTAGAGAAACGCCTGGGCCGCTAGCCTAAGCCATGCCTAATCATGGTGGAAACTTGCAACATCACCATAGTGAGCTATCTATGAAGCATCCTCAATAAAAAGCTATGCATATGGTAAATAAAAAGATTGTTGAGATGCTCATTGTCTGCTTGCCTTGTCATTTTGGTTATGGGAAGCTCCTATACCATGTGCAAGGGGTACCCCGTTGGCAGTTCTCAATGAGATGCAAATACTTATAGTGACAAGAACTTGCCTGGGCCCTAAGTTGAGTATCCATGAGGTGCGGCCTTCATATTCAAGGGACTTGAGATTGCCAACTTATACTTCGTCAAGCATATACTCCAGCTTTGCCACTTTAACCTTAACCACTTCAAGATGCTTATGATAGGGGCAATGAGGGATGAAAGCTAACAAGTACCATAATTTTTGGAAGGTCTTTTTGAAACTTGTAATCCCTGCTTCCTTTACAAAAGGTCCTTTCTTCCACCATTAATTGAGTCTCCACCTTCTACCTTTAGGCACCATTAAGAGAGAATAGTTGTCATTCTGTGTGCAGTGTTCCAAAGCTTATTAATTGATGCATATTGTGTTATTACTTGTTCTTGTGCTACTTGTTTCTAGTCACCCTTGTGAACTTTGTAGGTGTCCTATGCATTTAATTGCTACTCTATGAGGGACAAGCTGATTGCCACTATGCTATGTTTTCTGCATGTGAAACAAACAAACGTTTTTCAAATGCATGTTATTCATGATATTTGTTTGTAGCTTTCTATGTTGCATGCATAGTTACTATGTCCTACTGTTAGAACTCCATCTTTCATGCACATGTTTAGAGTTCTTTGATCCCATCTTTCAATGCTTGCAAATGGCTGGATCTTTATTGTGAGGGTGCATGTCACCTCAAAAATTATTCTGTTTATCACTTACCTACTCGAGGACGAGCAGGAGTTAAGCTTGGGGATGTTGATACGTCAGAAACATATCTATAATTTTTGATACTCCATGCTTGTTTAGTATCTACTTTGCTTTACTTGTCCATACATTGAGGTGCTTTTTACATGTTTTCTGGTACTAACCTACTAACAAGCTGCAACAGTGCCAGATGCCTGTTTTCTGCTATTTTTGGTTTCAGAAAAGTTAGTAAAGAAATATTCTCGGAATTGGACGGGACAAACGACAAAGTCAATTACTTTCCGTGGGGAAAAAGAAGACCAGAGGGGAGCCAGAGGGGTTAGACCTCCCCAGGCGCGGCCACAGGTGGGCCCGCGCCTGGCTAGGGTTTGGTGGCCCAGGCCGCCTCCTCGGCCTCCCCCTTCGCCAATAAGAAGCCCCCGATGCAGAAACCCTAAGTACCCGATTAGAAATCCACGAAACCGTCTGTAGCCGCCACCACCATCGTCCCTAGATTGGGGGATCTGAAGTTCTTCCCGGCACCCTGCCAGAGGGTAGATCATCCCGGAGGCCTTCTCTCCGGTATGATACGTGAGTAGTTCCACCTTGGACTATGGGTCCATGTATTAGCTAGATGGTTGTATCTCCTCCTTTGTGCTTTTATGTATAAATCTTGTGAGATTCGTTCATGATCAAGATCTAATCTATTTGTAACCATGCATGTTGTGTTTGCGGGGATCCGATGGATATTGAGATTATTATGTTGGTTTGATTAATGGTTTTGTCTTTATGATTCTATCATGTCTGTGTTGTTTGTAATCTTGCATTCTCTCTGTTGCTAGTGGTTATCTTGGCCAAGTAGTTGCTAGTGACTCTAAGAGGGAGTATTTATGCTCGATAGTGGGTTCATGCCTCTAGTTTCCAAGGGAAGTGACAATAATCTCTTCGGTTGTATATGTGTTGTTGCTACTAGGGAGAAAACAACAGTATCTTTTTCATGGAACATGTGGACTGTTTACCTTAGACACTTTGCTTAAAGAAGTTGTCTGTTTCTTGCAACTTAATACTGGAGGGGGTTCGGATGATAAACTGAAGGTGGACTTCTAGTCATAGATGCAGTTGGATGGCAGTCTATGTATCTTGTTGTATTGCCAAATCAATCTCATATGATCTTTCTGACTAGTAATTGCATTGTTATGCCTTGCTCAATTCTTGTCAATTGCCCTACTGTAATTTGTTTACCCTTCATGCCATGTTGTTTATCTAAGGAGAACACCTCTAGTGAACTATGGATCCCGGTCCAATCTTTACCATTGATACATCTTCCACTGTTACTTGTTTACTTGCTGCAAAACATTACTTTCCACACCATACGTTTAATCCTTTGTTACAGCAAACCGGTGAGCTTGACAACCTAACTGTTCGCTAGGGCAAAGTCTTGAGTTTGTGTTGTGCAGGTCTCCACATTGCTTGCAACACCTGTGTGATGTTTCCTTCCTCCTTCTGGTTCGATAACCTCGGTCTCAACTGAGGGAAAACTTGCTTCTTGCTTCTTCACACCTTGCTCTTGGGGTTCCCAACAGGCTGTGCGTAGACAGTCGTCACACCTTGAGATCGCCCACACACGCAGTTCATTCTCGATGATGACACCACCGAACTGCCGCTCGGGCGTGGTGGCTGGGTGACGAAAGGTGGGGCCGTTGAATTGCATGGTTGCGGCTAGGAGGCTAGCTTGGTTGCTGTTGCTTGATGACCCAAAAGTATAGGGGATCGCAATAGTCTTCGTGGGTAGTATTACCCAATTTATTGATTCGACGCAAGGGGAGCCAAAGAATACTTGCAAGCCTTAATAACTGAGTTGTCAGTTCAGCTGCACCTGGAAATAGTTCTTGCTCACAGAATTTTATTAGTAGCAATAGTTTGTAGTAGCAACAGCAATGCAACAACAACAACAGTGAAATAGTAGCAATAGTAACAGTAACGGTAACAGTAGGATTCGAGTGCGGTAGGCATAGGGATGGATGGATGGGCGTTGCATGGACGAGTCTAAACATGTAACTTCAAGAACTCGGGCATTGCATATAAATAATAACAAGCATCCAAGTACTAAACAATCCTAGGCATGTGCTCCAAATATAGTCATACGTGCTCGCAATGAGAACTTACACAACATCTTTTGTCCAGCCAGCCCGTGGCAGCGGGGCCTCTTGGGAACTACTGGCAATTAAGACGCTCCTTTTAATAGAGCATCGGAGAAAATCATTAAAACTCCATGAACACATGTGATCCTCACACCATAGCCATCCCCTCCGGTTGTCCCAATTATTTTCACTTTGGGGCCTTTGAGTTCGGACAATGGTATGTGTACACAACTTGCAGATAAGATCATAAACAATACTATCATAATTATTCAATAATAAGTTCAGATCTGAGATCATGGAACTCAGGTCCTAGTGACAAGCATTAAGCACAACAAGTTACAACAAAGTCAAATAGCACTAATAGAGATACTAGGAACTATGCCCCTAACAAATCTTATTCGATTACATGATAGAACTCATCCAATCCCTACCATCCCCAAGCCTATAGCGGGGGATTACTCACTCATGGATGAGGGAAACATCAGTGGTTGATGGAGATGCGTTGGTGATGATGATGGCGACGATCCTCTCCAAATTCCTTGTCCCGGCAGGGTGCCAGAACGGAGTTTCTGGATCCGAATCTTGGTTTCTGGTGGCGGCGGCGGAGCGGAACTCTTTATGGAAAACTATCGAACCCCCTATGTTTTTAGGTCAGAAGGCAACTTATAGGCGCAGAGGGAGGCCGAGGAGCTGCCTGGGGTGGCCAGACCTCCCCCAGGCGCGGGGTTAGTGGGCCCGCTCCTAGGGTGGGTCTGGTCCCCCAGGCCTCCCTTCTGTCTCCCCTTCTAGCTCCATGGATCTTCTGGTGAGAAATATTTTTTGGCATATTTTCTGGGATTTTTCCTGATATTTCATTTTCTGCACAAAAACAAGACACCAAGGTAATTCTGCTGAAAACAGCGTCAGTCCGTGTTAGTTGTATCCAAATCACACAAGTATAGAGGAAAAAGAATAGCAAATTCTTCGAGAAAGTAGATACGTTTTGGACGTATCATTGCTTTTGGTCGAGAAGAAGATGTGGTGGCGGCTGAAGAGAGAGAGGAGGGTGAGAGGTGTGCGGAGATTGGGAAGAAATGGTGCCATTATATAGGAGCGGCCGTTGCAAACCCTAGTGTGAAGAAGGTACGGTGGCGTTTGGTCTCCGTCGAGAAGTCAAAGCCGTCGCAGAGCATTCAAAGCGGCGGGACGGGTTATCCAAGCGGCGGGCAGAGCATCCATCGGCGCGTGCATGTGATGCCTAAACGCTGTCACGCTGCAACGTTGCGCGCAATAGCCAAGCTACGATGCTGCGTTCAATAGCCAGGCTACGACGGGCACGCTGCATGGCGCATGCATGTCAAAGGCCCTGGAAAAGAGGGCAGCGACGGGCGGCGGGCTGAGAGGCGTGGCTGCCATGAGCAGAGGCATAAACAGGCCCATTGGACAATGCATGGACGGCCCAGCGGACATGTCACGGTCTCCTGCCAAACCAGACGCCGACTCGCTGGAATAAAAAACGCCAGCCAATCACGTCGAAGAAACTGGGATCTCGCGGATCGCTCATGATTCCTCCTAGAAGACCATATCGCATGGCGGGAGTTTAGCGCGTAGCGTCAGATGAACGGTCAAGGTTGGTCGTTAGGATTAGCTGCCCACACACAGAATCCTTCTAGAAGAATAGACCGAATGGACCGGGTAGCGCGCTAGGGTTAGATCGACGCTCCAGGTTGGTCGTCAGGGTTAGCCTGGTCAACGAATGGGGGTTTGAGGGGTTTTGAGCTCAGTCAACGGGGTTTTGACAACTTTGACCGTGCATAAATAATTCAAAAAAATCGAAAAAATACAAAACCTTCGCGCATAGTCATGTTATGTTACCTAATTACGTGGAAAAATCATAAACATGATAAAAAGAAATTTCCATGAAAAATCTTTCACAAATCGAACAATCTCGACTAAGCTTGTAGAGAGTTCAAAGGAGAGAGTACAGGGTTTGGGGTTTTGAAAATACAAAATATCAAAAACCCCACCCTAGATTCATTTTGGAGTGACTAAGAAGGATTCGAATTTAGCTTTGCAATATCATGTTTTAAATTTGTTTTTTTAATCATTTCGTATAATAGCATATACTTTCAAAAATAATTAATAATATGAAGATTAATTCAAAAAGTAGTGAGATTTCGTACTAATACTATATATGTAGAATAGATGCTAAGGACATTTTTTTGGATGATTTGGACAAGGTCGAAAAACAAGATGCTTAACAATGAGGTCGTTTCCCCTAGCTTTAGAGGCCATTTCTAGCACATTTTCGGTGACAATGAGATGTACTTCACAAAAGGACTAGGATTGATGAACTAACATGCATAATAGTACATAAATCATTTAAACATCATAGAACAAACCAATAAACTCTAAAAATATTGAATGTTCGTTCAAATTAGAATGTCAATTCAAATTTGAATTTGAATTCCGGTTCAAATTCAAATTCACAGCACATAAGTTTTCACATCAAAGTACACAAACCAATACAAAAATCAAGATTACATCAATGAAATATAGGTTTTCACATCAAAGTAAAACAAACATAATGTTTCAATGGTTCCAACTCTATTTTATTTGCCTCTTGCCGCTCGATCTCTTCTTATTTTTTTCACTGCTTGGTTCAACATGACATATTTGTTGATGCTCTTGGTTTTCTTACCAGCAACGGTTGGCCCCAACAAATTTTGCAGCAAAACCTCCTGAACTGGTTTTGGTGGCAATTCAACAGCCAAATCAGCGATGTCGTTCAGCACAACCTCCAGAACAGGTTCAGGTGGCACCTCAATAGACTCTTTTGTTGCCTCTTCGGTTTGCACATCATACAAAACAGGTGGCAACTCAATAGATTGCAGCACAATATGATCAAGGACATGATCTGCTTCCATTGCAACATCCACAACAGGTGGCAACTCAATAGCCTCATTTTGCCTAGTTTGATCATCAGTTAACATGATCTGCACATTTATCTTTTTTCTGAATCCACCAAGTCTTGCCTTTTTGGTTGGCCAACATTTTTCAACAACAAGGGGCTGAACTGGACATTTTCTCCTGAAAAACGTAACAGGTCATTTTGCAACAAAACAAAGTGAAGAAACAATAGTAACAGTAACAAAAAAATATTGCATACTTCTTTGGCTTTTCAGGAGTGTAACATCATTTGGAAGACCTAGCTCGGTGCCCAAGTTCCTGGCAAATCTTGCATCTATTTTTGTTACCTTTTTTAGGTCTTTTTGGCTTATCATCCTTTTTCCCTTTCTTACTACTCCCACCTTTATCATACCATGCCTTGAATCTACTTTGCTTAGGCCGGCCAGCTTTTCTTTTGGTCAGTGGAGGACACATAGAAAATTCAAATTCTACTTCAGGCCATTGAGACCGGTATGTAAGTGCTGGAATTGGAGTTGCATATGCAGCTTTGAAATTTTCTAATGAATAATACTCATGCAAATACGGGTGCATATTTAATTTTGGTTTGGAGGCCAAGAAAAGTATGGCATGCTCACATGGATTTCTAGTGTGTTGCCACTCCAGACAAGTGCATTCATGCACTTCAGTGTCAACAACATGTCTCCTTCCAGTTTTGGTGTCTCTAACTTTAACACCCCACAAAGAAGATTTCTCAACTATCAAATATGCAAGATTTCTACTCCTGTTGACAACCTGTTGTACCACTGCAGGAAGCTTGTCCCCTTGCAGGACATCACCAATTCTTCTTCTCAATTCCCACAAGCGTGTGATCATCATCCTGATTTGGTCAACCATGTCATGTACATGCAAGTCCTTTAAAGCCTTCACCTTGTTGTTAAAACTCTCTGCCAAGGTTTTGTTATGATCACATTTTATGGCAGTATTAAATCCTGACTGATACCATAAGAGAGAGTGATAGGTTTATAGCCATGTACCAAAATCATTCTCAGTACATGCTGCCATTATCTTACCAAGATGATATGAATGTGTCTGGGTAGTGTAAGATCTTGCTGCAGGACACATGCGCCCAAATTCTTGTCTTCTGAACTTTTTGATCAAATTCATCCACATATGTCCAAAGCACTCTCTTTGCTCAAAATGGTGAAACATAGTCTCTACTGCATTTTCTAGGCCTTTGCATGCATCTGTATGAATTGCCAAAGGTGAGACTGGCCCTAAGCATCTTTTCAACTACATCATAAACCATGTCCATGAAGCCTTAGTCTCTGATTGAAACAACCCAATGGCAACGGGGAACATCCAATTATGTCCATCCAGAGCATTGCATGCTGCTAGCTGACCATTCCACTTTCCAGTTAAAAATGAAGAGTCTATGCTTAAATATGGACGACATCCTGCTTTGAAGCCATCTATGCAAGGCTTTAAAGCCATAAAAAACTTAGAGAAGAACACCTTGCTATCATCACTGACCTCAGTATCTATCTCCACAACACTTCCAGGTGACCTTTTCTCAACCTCTGCTTTGAAGTTATACAACATCCTAAAAGTATTTGTCCAATCACCATACAATTCTTTCATTTCCCTTTGTTTTGCCTTCCACACAATGCTATAATTCACCTTAATTGGGTAGTCCTTTTCCAAGTCTGTTTTTAGCCTCTTTGCACTAGTGTTTGGTGTCTTGGCTAAAATAGGAGTGATCTTTTCAGCTACCCAAATTTGTGATGTCATTGTTGATACTCTCTGTGAACTAGTAATGCAAGTGTGTTCAAAAGGGATTTGATTAAATCTAATGGTGCTTCCATCCGGTTGGCGTCTATCAGAAATGTACCATTTGCAAGGATTGGTTCCCCCATCAAAACCTCTACATCTAGCATAGAACTTCTTTTTATCAGTCCACTGAGTCTTGGCATCAAACTCCTTGATTGCATAAGTTTTGAAACACATCCTAAACTCACCCATGCTTGGAAACAGTTTCCCTACTGCAATAGCAGGGTTTTCCTTGTCATAGACAGTAACCATCTCATCATAATGTGCATCATTTACATCATCTGCAGCATTCTCCATCATCTCTCTATCTACATCTTCATAAAATGTTCTGTTACCACCATCATCATCAGCCAAATTAGTTTCATCAGCCTTTTCCTTATCTCTTTCATCTACTGGAATGCCAAATATTTTGGCCATTTCTGTCTTAGCCATTGGTGCTATGACTAAATCAGTAGTTTCATCTAACTCCACTGAATTCCAATCAACATACATACTAGCCCCTGCATCAACACCATGCCCTGCATCAACATCATTTCTGTCTGATAATTCTGTCACTTCAGTTCGTATGGGAACCATCTGCCTCTGTGAAGCCCAATCATCATCTGACATTTGCAAAGCAAAATTTGAAGCCACATATCATACCTTGGAACCTGCTTGCAGATCGATGAGCTCAGCATGAAAAGTAACCTCTTTGTTTGTCCAGCCATCTTGCCGATCAATTTCATCTACTAAATCATCTCCATCCTCAATTATCAAATATTCTCCCTTCCAATTTTCAAACCGTAACAACGCAACTTCCTGCTGTGGACCCCAAGGAACACTTTGCCCAATTTTCTCCACCAAATTCTTCATGGCCAATTCTTCGATTTGCTGCAGTTGCTGGGGATCAATATCTACAAACCCAACCTCCCAACCCACAGATGTACCTCTCTCGATGTTACGTACACTACCACCACCTAGTTTCGCTTTATATGGGAAGAACTTGAAATTGAATTGGAATTTTCTCCGCCCCTCATAATCACCCCTGTTTTGAGTAGAGGCGGGCAGAGTGAGCTAGAGGAATTGGTGATTATCCAAATGTGATCAAATCAAATCAAAAAATAGTGAGATTGACCTATTTGAAGTGCTCTCTTGCCTCTCCATCTCTATGCCCCCGATTCAGCCAACCCGCCCACGGAAATATAGCTCAGAAATCAGAAATCGGTGGGGAAGAGATTGGGTCAGATCCAAATCCAAGTGCAGGGAATGAGCTAGGGTTTATAGATTACGCACCACCGATGGGCTGCCCCTGAGCTCACACGGGCCGCCGCTGCCGCGCACACGAAGTTGAGGCGCCGCCGCCGGAGAAGATGGAGGAGGATGGCGGTCGGAACGGTCAGCACAGGGGCGGGCACTGAGTGGGACCCACTCGAAACAGTTGCCTTTTTAGAGCTAAAACGAAACCGTTGTCTGAATCTAACCCTAATCCTAACCCCATTGTTCATTAAAACACGTCGCAACAGATAGTTTGCACCGATTTACGGCCCGTGTCGCACATGGGCTATTTTTTCCGTGAGAAGCGTCGTTCTGTAGCGATTCTTTCGAACGACATTGTGTTTCAGTCCATTCCAAGGAAAAACATCGCACATGAGATATTTGCCCCTCTGGGGTTGGTGAAGGGGCAGATCAAGCCATATGTATCATCCAAAAAGATTGATTTCTGGGAAGCCTCATGCCCGTATTGCAAAAAACAAACAATTCGTATAGTGCATCTTCCCTGCAACACCATCCAATCGATAGGGGAGACCGGGAGAGATGAGGTACACACATGAGAATCAAGTTAGAAAGGAGGATTTGTTGATACCTCGGTCCCTCTATGACTAGAGGCACCAGAGGGCGGAGGCAGCCGTGCAGGAGAGTAGCAGACGCCGCAATGCCATTATCATCAGATGGAGAAGATCCCTGACTGTAGCTACTCGAGACGGACCCCATGGCCACAAGCTGCTGCCTCTCCCGCACCTCTGCCTCCTCCCGATGCAGCCCTGCCCTGGTCGACGGGGTGAGTGTGAGTACGAACGCGATCCCTCACAGGCACGAAGATAGACGGCCATGATCTAACCGACCGGACGTTTCGGACCACCTGTGCCTAATCGGATGGCTAGAAGTTCGTTGGAAGATCTATTCGACGACTCATGGTGCAGATGGCCTCTAAGAGCTCGGGAGGGGGTTGGGGGTACAAATATATTCTTTAGATGCTCTCTGTATTCTTCATCCATAGCCAAAGATCACACTATATATAGTACCAATGAGTGTATATACACGTGCACACAAGAGGGGCATAAGAGTACCACACGTGCAGGGAGAGCTCTGAGCTGATGAGTTGTGTCAGCAGCTCCTTCATCCAACATAACAAAAGAATGTTGGAGATATGCCCTAGAGGCAATAATAAATGTAGTTATTATTATATCTTTGTGTTTATGATAAATGTTTACATTCATGCTATAACAATATTAACAAGGAAACATTAATACTTGTGTGATTTGTAAACTAAATTAGAGTCCCTAGTAAAGCCTCTTCATAATACTATCTTGTTGGTTAATAAATGATTGTGGTTTCCCTATCATGAACATTGAGATGTTATTAACAACAAGATCATATCGTTAGGAGAATGATATGATGGACATACTCCTATAGATAAGCGTAGCATAAAGATCAAGTCATTTTAATAGTTCAATTGCTATATGCTTTCTGATACATAGTAACCTAATTCCTTCGACCATGAGATCATGCATATCACCATCACCGGAAGGATGCTTTGATGACATCAAACACCACACCGTAACTGGGTGGTTATAAAGGTGGCATTGAGTGTTCGGAAAGTATTGGTTGAGACAAATGGATCAAGAGTGGGATTTGTCCATCCATATGACGGATAGATATACTCTGGGCCCTCTCGGTGGAATGTCATCCAATTGGCTTGCAAGCATGTGAATAGCTCACAAGGGATCACATATCACGGGAACGAGAAAAGGGTACTTATCAGTAATGAGGTTGAACTAGGTATGCAGAGATTCTGACGATCAAAACCTTGGATAAGTAAACTATCGTGAGACAAAGGGAAATTGGTATCGTATGTAAGTGGTTCATTCGATCGCAAAGTAATCATATAAATATGTGGGAGCCATATGAATTTCCAGATTCCTCTATTGGTTATTGTTCGGAGAAGTGTCTCGATCATGTCCGCATAATTCACAAACCGTAGGGAGACACACTTAAGGATTCAATGTTGTTGAGTAGTTATGGAATGATGAGTAAGAGACCGAATGTTGTTCGGAGTCTCGTATGGGATCCGGGATATCACGAGGAGATCCGAAATGGTCCGTATAATAAGATTCATATAAGGAAAGTCATGTTTCGGGGTTGGAGAATGGTTCCGGTGTTTTCATCGGGAATGTTTTAGAAGGTTCCGGAAGGTCCGTCACTCCGGAGGGGAAGGGTACATGAATGTGTCATAACAAGTGGGAATGGTTGCATCATGTACTAGGTGTCATCGCTGAGCAAAATAAAGGGATAAATCAAATCCTAGTTTGAAAAGTCAAACGCCAATTTGAAAAGTCAAACGGCAAGTTTGCTTGGTGGAGGGAGAGTAGGAAACCTACTTGGGGAGGAGTTCCTCTCCCTCCACCGCCGGCCTTGGAGGCCGATTTGGGGGAGGACTCCCTCCACCTTGGCCGGCGCCCTCCACCTATAAAAGGAGGGGCAGGGCTGCCCCTCTAGACACACACCTTGCCCATTAAAACCCTAGCCCTAGCCGTCGGCCCCTCTTGCAGCCGTCGCCGCCCTAGGGCAAACCCTAGCCGCCGACTTGGGGCTTTCCCCAAGCCCTAGCCGCCGGCCTATCCCTCTCTCCTTGGTGTGTCTAAACCCTAGATCGCCAAGGCCTCTCTCATAGTCCACCATACTCGCTCCGGCTTAAGGCGAAGCCCTGCGAGAGTCCCCCTCTACTTCCGGTACCACGCGTCGTCTTTGGGAATCGCGAGAGAGTGCTACAACCTCCGCTGCTTTGGAACAAGGAGATGAAGGTCTTCATCAGTCTGAGCGTGTGACCGATTGTGGAAGCGCTGCGGAACGCAGCCGGAAGGATCGTCAACACGATCTTGAGATCGGCAAGATGCGACTACATAACCCACGAGAATCCGCTCTCGTTAAACACTTTGGAATCTTCGGTGAGTTATTCCATCGACTCGTTGCTACAATCTAGTAGATAGATCTTGGCTTGTTTATTTGTATCACGGTAGAAATTTTTTGTTTTCCATGCTCTGAACCCCTACATTGGTATCGAGCCGTGTCTATATGTAGATCATTGCAGTAGAACACAATGGTCATTGTGGGAGGTGGTGCTTTTATTATCAATTGCTTCTTGTGTACTTTGCATCTTGCGGTATGATGGGATGAAGCAGCCCGGGCTAACCTTACATGACATCGTTCATGAGACTTGCTCCACGCTCAACATGCAACTTGTATTGCATAAGTGGCTTTGCGGGTGTCTGTCTCTCCCATTATAGTATAGATCCAATTTACAACGGGCACTTGATAGTTCAAACATCAACGTTGTGTTTCTTGTTCATAAGTTAGATCGACACTTATTGAAAGCCCCAAACCACGTAAAATATGCAAAGAAATTAGAGGCGTCTAACTTTGTTTTGCAGGGGTGTGCTGTGATGTGATATGGCCATGATTGTGATTATATTTGATGTATGCCTGTTCCTTATTGTAAGTTGGCAACCGGCAGGAGCCATATGGTTGTCTTTAATTTTATTGAAGACTCGTGTGTCTATTCAAAGTAGTTGTAATAGTTGAAGCTGGTGGACGACAATCATGGAGCAGCGTCATTGACCTTGATGCAATGCCGGTGATGATGGAGATCATGTTCGTTCTTGAAGATGGAGATCGGAAGCACAAAGAAGAAAGGCCATATCATATCACATATTACGAATTGCATGTGATGTTAATCCTTTATGCATCTTGTATTGCTTAGTTAACGACGGTAGCATTATAAGATGATCCCTCATGCACATAAATTTCAAGTTCTAAAGTGTTCATATTTAGTAAGCACCGTTGCGAAAGCTTGTTGTTTTGAAGCACCACGTGATGATCGGGTGTGTTAGATTCTGCAAGTGTATACAACGTGAGCAAGCCGGATTTGCTCATGCGGAAGCTGAGGTTTGATCTTGACGAGCCTAGCATGTACAGACATGGTCTCGAAACACGGATCACCGAAAGGTAAAGCATAAATCATATAGTAGATATGATGAACATGTCGATTGTTCGCCATTGAAGCTACATCAACTCTCGTGATGATCGGTTTTGATGTGGTGGATTTGGTTCGTGTGATCACTAAAACAATGCGAGGGATATTGTTTTGAGTGGGAGTTCACCTAGATTAATTTAACTATTAACTAGAACTCAATTTGTCATAAACTTAGTATAAACTATTGCAAATATGTTGTAGATCAATGGCGGCCCCTACCATCAATTTTAATGCGTTCCTAGAGAAAGAAAAGTTGAAAAACAATGGAAGCAACTTCGCAGATTGGTTCCGCAATTTGAGGATTGTCACGAGGAGATCCGGAATGGTCCGGAGAATAAGATTCATATAAGGAAAGTCCTGTTTCGGGGTTGGAGAATGGTTCCGGTGTTTTCATCGGGAATGTTCTAGAAGGTTCCGGAAGGTTCGGCACTCCAGAGGGGAAGGGTACATGAATGTGTCATAACAAGTTGGAATGGTTGCATCATGTACTAGGTGTCATCGCTGAAAAAAATAAAGGGATAAATCAAATCCTAGTTTGAAAAGTCAAACGCCAATTTGAAAAGTCAAACGGCAAGTTTGCTTGGTGGAGGGAGAGTAGGAAACCTACTTGGGGAGGTTCCTCTCCTCTCCACCGCCTTGACCTGAGGCGAGTTGGGGAGGACTCCTCCCTGGCGGCGCCCTCCACCTATAAAAGGAGGCGGGGCTGCCTCTAGACACACACCTTTCCCATTAAAACCTAGCCCTAGCTTGGCCCTCTTCTTGCCTTGGCCCCTAGGGCAAACCCTAGCCGCCGACTTGGGGCTTTCCCCAAGCCCTAGCCACTGGCCTAGACCTCTCTCCTTGGTGTGTCTAAACCCTAGATCGCCAAGGCCTCTCTCATAGTCCACCATACTCGCTCGGCAGGCGAAGCCCTCGAGATCTCCCTCTACTTCGGTGCCACGAGTCGTCTGCGGAATCGCAAGGAGAGTGCTACAACCTCCATTTTCTTTGGGAACAACAAGGAAGGTCTTCATCAGTACCGAGCGTGACCATGCAGGCGCTGCGGAATCTGTTGCCCGGAAGGATCGTCTACATGATCTTGAGATCGGCAAAATGCGACTACATCACCCACGAGAATCCGCTCTCGTTAAACACTTTGGAATCTTCGAGGGTGAGTTATTCCATCGACTCGTTGCTACAATCTAGTAGATAGATCTTGGCTTGTTTGTTTGTATGCGGTAGAAAATTTTTGTTTTCCATTCTACAAACCCCTACAAAGAAGATGCCAAATTTCCAATAGATAGTTAAATAATTAAGTGGAATATTCGGCAGTTCATTCTCTCAATACCATTGGTGGCTGTTGCCTTGTTGGTGCTGAGGAGGATTTACCAATTTGAGATGTGCTAGTGGTAGGACGAACCGATGCTTTTCCAATTTGTTTGCAGCTGTAACTAACTAACTAACCACGTGCCATCATAAGTAAACAACAATGAAATAATCAGACAGATGCAAATGCAAACGATCAACAAAATCAATTAGAAAGGGGAAGGGGCAAGAATGGGCAGGAAATAGAACCATGAGTAGCATCAGAGGCAAGAGAAAGACCGAGAAGCACCAAGTCACCGTCGCTGGCGTCACAGACCAAAGATGATAAGGCTTTCGGGGGAGATAAGCGCGGCATGGCTAGAGGTGTTCGGGCTATAGAAACTCGAGAGCAGCATTGATGGCTTCAGCTCCATCTAGCAGACCATCTTCCGCTCTACCAGCGGTGGACGGGTCACCCTCTTGTTCAATAGCCCCAACAGAAGATACTCTTTTCAATCAGTTGCCTGATAGCATTTTCAAGGCAGAGTTGGCTCCAAAATGTACACCGACGGCTAAGGTGACTATGGTGGGTGCGGTGGTGGGTACATCTTTAGTTGTTGTTGTTGTTGTTCTTTATTCTTTGTTATTCTTTGTTGTTGCTGCTATTCTTTGTTGCTCTTTATTCTTGTTGTTGTTGTTGTTGTTGTTGTTGTTGTTGTTGTTGTTGTTTTTGTTGTTGATGCTGTTGTTGTTGATGTTGTTGTTGTTGTTGTTGTTGTTGTTGTTGTTGTTGCTGAAACTATTGATGGACCTGCTGCTAAAGATGCTATTGTTGTTGCTACTTAATCTGCTGATGTTGTTGTTGCTTCTGAAGATATCCGACGTGAATCCTTAAGAATAGCAAGCGGAGAGACCTGTGGCTTAGCTTTCTCGTTATTAAACTTATATGGGATTAGATACACTTTGGACAGGTATCTTCCTTGAACATCCTTGCCATCATTCAACCCGATTGAGTGCATGGTCTAGGGAACCCGTATGTCCTGCTCACTTCTCGTCTTCGGTATGTATGAAAAACTTTGTCTCCATCCAACCGGTTGTTGGACCCCACCGCCGCCTACAACCATGGGCTTGGTCCATTCACCCTTCGAAGTTCCCTCACCTGCAATCCTGCTCATTCTCGTGTCCCTCCCTTGCTTTTTCATTGGTGCACGGATGAAATACCAGAGAAGCTCACCTTTCGTCGCGGTGGCAGGTGAGTATTTTGCCGTGAGGGCTGCAGGGCCGTCTCCATAGACGTTCGCCTCGTGGATCCAACGTATGACCTCCCCTGGATCTAGCGACACAGGAGATTGATGAGGACACGCTCACTGGGATGGGCGTGGAAGGTCAACACCATGGCTTGCTTGGAGGCGAGGTAGGCGGCAGTGGCCATCCCAGATCTAGATTGGGGGATGGGACGAGACAGGACAGGGAATGGGGAGGACTGGAGCCGAAAAATTTCTGCCCCCTCCTTGAAATTAGCATGACACTTGGCTGGCTCTTGTATCAAGGCATTGATTAAGTTTGTATTAAAGAAACATATCAAGCGGTAAAAAGAATTAGCTGATGATACTTATAGGATATTTATCTTCCTTGTGGACAAGATTTACATTCACCTTAGACCTCCCATCAGTTGATCCAATCTCAGTTTGGCATTCAGAATTCTTGATGCTTTAGGGAAAAGGAAAAAACAAAGTCCAAATTAAAGGAGTGACTTACATTCAATTCGTCAAAAAAAAGTTATATAGAACCAATAATATATGATGGAAGTAAAAAAAATTGTGTTGCAGTACACATTATAATATAGCTGAACAGAAAGTGTTATGACTAAGATCAAAAGACTAAATGAGAACAAGAAAAATACCAAAAAAATGTAACACTAAACAAAAGAGTTCGGATAAAATATAGGATGCTAAGCTATCTGTTAATTTTTCACTTTCCTTAGGACATCAAGAATTCAGAAACCAGAACATATAACATTATTCTACTAAACAGTCTATTGCAGAAAAATGACAGGACATTATAAATACACCTAGAGTTTGTTGCACACACATCAGAATTGTTTACCTTTAAAAAGGATGCATGCTCTGGGCCATCAAAACTTATGAGTGGAACATCATCTGTTAGAAGACTGCTAGTCCTAGGAAAGCTCCTTGAGCTAGAAGATTGCCGGTGAGCTAGGCCTCTTCGTCTTACCTTGCTTAAGGGAATATCCACCGGGCCGACCCATCTGTTTGCCCCAAATGGTTCGTTTCTGTCCGTTTGAGTCGGGTCGCGGTCGCTTTTGGGTCGGGGTCTGGCCTATCCGGCCGACCACGTCCAGCGGTACGACCCATCTGTCCGCGCTTGCCATCGTCAACGCCGGCGTATTTCCAGTGTCTTCCCGTCGCCATGCCATCTCCCGCATTTCTTTACCGTCGCTTCCCGCCAGTTCTAGGCGTTTTCCGCCGTGTCCAGGCGCAAGCATAAAAAGGGGAGGTTGCCGAGATATCTTCGACTAGACCCGCACCACCCCCATCACAAAACCACCATGCCTGGCCATCGGGGTCGGCCCGATGAGATCCGTGGCAACCCCGAGCAACCACTACCATCATGGTGGTCGAACCCGCCAGTGGCACTGGACGTGTTGCCGCCTCCGATTCTGGGGCGCCCGTAGTTATTCCATATGATACTGCGGTTGTGGTGCTCACTACAACTACAACAGGACCACCGACGAGTGTTTCTCATTGGGGGTGATGAACCGCATCTTTCTGCCGGAGCACCGCCAGCATCTAGCACTCAGAGAAGCGTGTGACGACCTCTAGGAATCATTGACGGCTAATCCCTGTTGAAGTGTATAAGTGGATTGCACTAGCCCTTTCCATCAGTTCGAACTTTTGGTTGCGTTGGCTAGTGCATGAAGCTTGACATGGTATCAGAGCCTAAGGTCTTGAGTTCGAGTCCTGGCTTCGCAATTTATCCTAAAATTGTTGTTGACCCCTCTGTGTCCACGTATAGGCCTCTTGAGTCATACGTGAGTTTCTCGCACCGTCGCTCTCTTCTGGTTGCACGTGCTGACTTCTCCCCGTCATACGTGAGAGGGGGTGTTGAAGTGTATAAGTGGATTGCACTAGCCCTTTCCATCAATTCGGACTTTTGGTAGTGCATGAAGCTTGACATGGTATCAGAGCCTAAGGTCTCGAGTTCGAGTCCTGGCTTTCGCAATTTATCCTAAAATTGTTGTAGACCTCTCTGTGTCCATGTATAGGCCTCTTGAGTCATACGTGAGTTTTGCGCGCCGTCACTCTCTTCCAGTTGCACGTGCTGACTTCTCCCGTCACACGTGAGAGGGGGTGTTGAAGTGTATAAGTGGATTGCACTAGCCCTTTCCATCAGTTCGAACTTTTGGTTGCGTTGGCTAGTGCATGAAGCTTGACATGGTATCAGAGCCTAAGGTCTCGAGTTCGACTCCTAGCTTTCGCAATTTATCCTAAAATTGCTGTTGACCCCTCTGTGTCCACGTATAGGCCTCTTGAGTCATACGTGAGTTTCGCGCGCCATCGCTCACTTCCGGTTGCACGTGTTGACTTCTCCCCGTCACACGTGAGAGGGGGTGTTGAAGTGTATAAGTGGATTGTACTAGCCCTTTTCATCAGTTCGAACTTTTGGTTACGTTGGCTAGTGCATGAATCTTGACAATTCCGACAACGCGTACCTGCGTTCCCGCCTCCTCATGCCTAAGAAGAGTTGCAGACACATGAAGCGATCTACCACTCTCTCAGCGTAGAATGGGGCCTTGTTGACCCATAGGATGGGGCTGTAGTCTTGTTTGTAATATATGTGCCAGTCGAATAAATTTTTTCATTGCAAATGACCTAGCCCACATTGATACATCTTAGATGGCGAATGCAAATGGCCTAGCCTACTCATCGGAGTCGCAGTCGCAGTCGGAACGGTAGTAGCGATGGCACGTGGTGTCATCGAAGACACTGACGACGAGACCTCCTTCGCCGTAGTACTTGAAGACAATGATGTTGCCCGGTACGATCTGGTGCGCGCGGGCGAAGCAAACCCAGATGTTGGCGAGGTACATCTGACCGAGCTGGTCGAACTGCACCTCGACCTGGAACCTGGTGGTCCTGAAACCGTTCACCCGCAGAATGACAAGCAGGGGCGGTTCGTCACCGATCAGGGTCACGAACCTGTGGGGCAGGAGCAGCCTGTCACGCGGCATGCCGAAGTGGATGGACACGGCGAACTCGACACCTGGGTCGACCTCGTCGGTTGATGACGTCGTTGAGGGAGAGCATGGTGGCGCGCTACTTTCTCCGTGTCGTCTGCACCTCCCTCGACGTTCGCGTCCTGCACGCCCTCCCCTCGATCCATTGCCGCCGGCCATGGCCAGGTACCGGTAGTGGAGAACGGAAAGGAGAAGGAGGAGAGTGTGGTGTGGTGTGGGAGAAGATGGCCGCGAGCAGCCAGTTAAAAAGGATTGGCATCGGATTCTGGCACGGAGGCCGAAAAGACGGCATTGAAGTGTCCAGTCAGTCAGTGCGCTGTCTCGTCGTCATTCATGGCGCAGACTGTCGCCGGTCAGCCTTCCGCCAGCGTCTCTGAATCAATGTCACTGTTGCGTCTAAATCGGTGCCGCTGCGTGTGTCTGAATCAACACCGCGGTGGCTGACGGGTGGGCCAGCGGCACCAGCGAGCAGGACACGCCTCACGTCCGCGCACGTCCGGGCCGACGCAACCGTTGTCCAGATTTGGTGCACGCAAGGGTTGAACCGGACGCGTTCGTTCGAATGGGTCGTCCTACTGGGCGCCACACACGTCTGGCGCGTCCGCGTGGACGAATTCGTACGCGCTCGAATGGGTTGGATCTACCCGGTGAAAATACCCTAAAAACCTAATGCATAATGTTTTTTGTGTTCCTAGCGGTTTCTAAAAACCATTCCGCTGAAAATAGTAATGCAAATTACAAGCATTGAGAGGTAGAAAGGGTGCATATATAGTATACAATTCGTAAGAGCGTTCACTTCAAAACGTATGTACCTAGTGAAATAACACCTTAGAAACCGTGCTATCACTGATATTACAATTTCTACATATATGTACGATGCAAGTACAATATAAATCTTTGGTTGTTTATTCATACATGGATGTTTTCCTGCTTAAGATTTTCCGTAGGTTTTGGGCATTGAGCTAGAGCCTAGAACAACCCATGCCACACTAATCACTAGGGTTGGACATAAAACTCGAAACTCGACGAGTTTAATAAGCACTCGTTTGTTCGGCTCATTCGAAATCGACTCGTTTCCTTAGCGATCTGACCTGAGCTGCATTTTTTGCTCGTTATCCTTAACGAGTTAAACAATCGAGTTAATGATGCTCGTGAGATACTCATTAAGCTCAGTAACAACGTATGGCCTATTTATGTAGCTACATGTCTAATTTGGAATGCAATCTGTAAGTTTACATCCTTTCTATCTTTTTGTCAGTATTTGTACAATTTGAGTAAAATATTTTACTTATATCATTTCTTTTGCAGCAACAGTGATGATGATGTTGAATTCATACCATTTCATGATTCTTTTGTGGAAAGCAACTAGCTATCTTCTCTAATAGCTTGTTGTTTTGGAGACCTTTCTATTGAAGTACCGTGTTGCAATGTTGGCTAGTTGACAATTGTATTTTTCTATATATTTCTGTTGGGTCGAGTTATTAAGGTATTGTTGAGTATCGGTGAGTTAGAAAGTGTTGGTCAAGTGTGTGGCACTTCTATTGATAATTATCTGTTGTTTTTAAGTACTGGTATATATGTGATTGTAACTGTCGTTTTTAATTATCGGTACGTCTTTATCTGAGGCCGATGCATTTTCTTAACGAGCAGCTCGTGAATGCTCGTTAACATCTAACAAACTGAGCCGAGCTTTACTTTTTGCTCATTATCCTTAAAAAGTTTAATGATCCAAGCCTTAATGAGCGTGAGCCTTAACGAGCTGAGCCTTAATGAGTCGAGCTGCTCGATAGTCCAGCCCTACTAATGACCATAGAAAATTGAAGGTAACTAGTGAATATGATCAATGCCTGATGAGAAGCAGCATCAAAATAGTCAAACATAGTTTTTTGCAAACAGTTTATTTATGAATAGAATAGGATATGTGAAATCAACAGCAATCTTTTTTATCATTATGGGATCATTTTTTTATTCCAGTACACACTAAGTTTCTAGCCAGTTAAGTGCATTCCAGTACCATAGGGCCACAACCAGGTTTCCATTCCACTGGATTCTACGGATTGGCTAATTGGATAATCATCATAAACCAGTCCAAGTACAGGCCATTTCTCTATGTTTTGCTAACATGTGAAGAAGATAAAACATGGCAATAAATATCTTGTCTAACAAAATCAAGTTGAACATGCTAACTATTCAGTAACACAAATAAAGTAGCAAGAAAAGCAGCCACCCTAACAAGATCCAGAGATTCGTCAGTGACGATGAATCCAACAGGGCAAGCATCCCAAACTATCCATGACACGATTTTTTTCTTAGTTACACATAGGCCTTACTATCAGAACTAGTTCTCAATTCCAGAAAATATCTTAGCAAGTAGTGACTCTTCAGGCATGCTAATAATAAAAAAGTCTACAACACATCTATAATAAGAACATATTTGTATTTTAGAAGACAACTATGAACCAGAAAGTCAAACCATCAATTGTGAAATTTAAGATGCATACAACCAAAATCCCCAAATGTGGATCATCTACCAAGTAAATTGGTCCTCACATTTCCTAGCTATAGAGTTGAACTTATTGGTATATTGTACGGGTATGGGATTTTTTAAAGCTTTCTTGCCAATGATTAAACTCCACAATAAAAAGGTCATGACCCTTAATAAATGCCACCGTGACAAATACAAGTCTGCAACGACATACAATAGACACAAACCCGCATGTTATGCAAGGACGTAACATCATTATTACAATGATTGCAACATAGATCAACAATTTGTGGCTACGAATACTAGGAAACATATAGGGATGTCTAAAAGAGCAAAGTTCAACTCGCATGGAATCTAACATTTAACACATGTACTCCATCATTGTGTTAATACCTAGGACTTTAGGCATTTTCCAAAATAATATTAGCAGAACCAAATGCCATCTAGAAAATCACATAAGTAGATACTAGTAACATAACCTTTTATCTGCTTTGAGTTGGTACCAATCATCGTATTTTGTATGTTTCTGGCCCTATACATTTTTTAACTATTACATTTCTGGAACCCTTTACTTCATTAAAGGTGACGAACGGTGGAAGGAGATAATTGGTCAGGATGGTATGATGGTCATGTATATGCTCATGATCGTCCAGGTGTTTTAGCTTTACACTCAATTAATACCTAAATTCAAATTATCACATGGTTTATGCAGCAATGGGGAAACTATTGAAGCCTCGAGATGCTTAAGAGTGAACTAGGCATTTGACAGAAACTACAATGCTTTATCTTCACCCAAAAAAATTTATTGTCTTTCATTTGTGGAAAGAAACTCTCACCGCAACATATATGCATGACTATGTAAAAAAATTCGATGAACACTTTCAACAAAGATGATTCCTGAATGATGCATGACCTTGAAATTTCTCTATCTTTCAACCACATATGAAATAAAGTAAGCAAGAAAACACTAAGCATTTTAATATCCTAGTCTACAGCTCATCACACCAAACATCAAGCGACCCTCAAATCTTGGCATGCAAGTCCCCTGGATCACAACATTGGGCCAACCTAAAACTCTAGAAACGGACGCATATACGATCTAGATAGAAATAAAGTAAACATCTCAACCCCTAACAAATAATTAGCAACTGACCTCTTCTCGTCGCTGATGTACAACACAGAAACCCACTCGTTGACCTCCCAGTCCACATCCTCATCCCCGTCCGACCCCGCGGCCCTCTTGCTAGTGACGAGATCGGAGAGCGCCCTCACGGCCCCCTGCCACTCGCACCCCCATACCTGCCCCGCGCTCGGTGCAGGGCCAGACCGTAGCATTGGGTAGAGGGGTGGTCGCCCTAGGCCCCTATCCTCGGGGGCCCCGACCCATGTACTACATTTCTAGAGTGGTCACTGGTAGAAAACGCCCCATGCGTCCCGGTTGGTAAGGGACATTAGTCCCGGTTGCCCAACCGGGACGGGGGCATCGGGACTAAAGCTCCAACCATTAGTCCCGGTTGCCCCACCAACCGGGACAAATGGGGGCACACGTGGCGGCATCGAGGCGAGGCTGGAGCATTAGTCGGTTCGTAACACGACGGGACTAATAACCTCTGCTTGGCAGAGATTTAGCCCATTTCTCTACACCGGAGAGAATTCATTTTGGCACATTTTGTTGCCCGGCAGCATTTTCGCCACTTTTTGTGCATGGCGGAGAATTCATTTAGGTTGTTTTATTGTTTATTTAGTGTTTTGCACTTATCAATGAAGGAACCTTATATTACACAAGATCATCATGACAACATTTTACAATCCTTGAAAGTTGCTATTTTACAATCCATATTGTCTATACGGCCGAATAGTATTCTCCTTTTGGGTCTAGGACTTCGCATCCAAGAATCCCAATTCCTCTGTATTGCTCGTATGCGATCCTTTGGCGGAAGACCGTCCGTAGACGTTCGATCTGATTTAAAAAGAGTCAGCCTATATGAATATGAAACTAAACACAATTTGATTGTAATTAAAAACTATAGAAATTGTTTACATACGTGGAGTTGCTCTAAATTTCTGCCCTTCTCGCCATACGTCTGCGGATGAACTCGCATACATAGTATCCACATAGATTGTTACCTGGTCCTGCGTCGGGCACTTTACGACAACGAGTTCAATCAAAATAATAATCAAGCATGATAATAACTGTATCAAAACTAGAATCAAAGAGATGCGGATATAGCTAGTGGTGCTTACATCTAGTGGTTGAAATGTAAGCTCCTCTTTCCAAACACCCTAGCCTTCTTGGTGAACCGTTTCCAAGTGCTGGCGTGAAAAGCGAATAAAATAAGTTATTAAGTACTTGATATCATAAAATTCACGAGCGTTGCCGATATAGTGTCGTAATGATTAGAATTACCCTGGAGAAGTATCGCATGTCCTTCCACGTCTCAAGGGGTTTATGTTTGAATCCATGACTAGTACCGCCCTTTGTCAAGTTGAATGATTAACGAATATAGTGGTACTGCGAATGCAGAACTAATCAATTATATACTTAACATCGAGTAAGCTAAATAGAAAGTGTATACAAGACAATAACACTCACTTGGAAGTTGTAAGGAAATAGTATTTCCCTTTTGGTTTCTTGAAACCTTAGCGTGTACTATATTATCCTCCGTATCACAGGGGCTTATTTTGAGATTAGCTTCATGAACCCAATATGGGTCAATGAAGCCAATGTCATAGATTTGTCCTCTTCGCATTCGAGAATCTTCATTACGCATATTAAAGTATGATTATATACATGCAATAAACAAAATAATATAGCTGGAGACTAAATTAATTACAATTATACTTAGACAATATGCTGATGATCGATTTGTCTAAGGCGTCTTGATTGAATAATTGAAATAGTTCATCAAATTCAATGGATATCATGTCATCCTTTCTTTCCCATGATGCTTTTTGTAACCCTCGGCACTATCCAGTTAGCCCGGCCTTTGTGGCATGCAAGTACCAGTTATGCAATCTTCGCATTTTGTTGGAAGATTGTTTACCTCCTCAGTTTGTGACGAGAGGTTTGACGTCTTGGTATTTGTATGCTACTTCACTCAAGGAAGAACTCTAAGCGGGATAAATCTTGGGCAATACTCATACCTTGAGCAGCGGCTTCTCCGTATTAATGCAACTACCTCTGGATCATCTTGCTCCCATATTTGCTCGACCCACATTGGTTTGAGAAATCACCTTGAGAGGCGCAAGTCATTTGCTTATTCTCAGCTGGGCAACAGATTTCCGCTTGCATCGATCTTTGCTCTTGAGGCTTTTGTGCGCATGTGACTTGAGAATAGAGCGCTCATAGTCGATGACAGCTTTGGCTCGGGTTGATGAAGAGTCTTTAGCATTTTCAACACTTTGGCTTTTTCTTCTTTGGTCTGGGAACTCGGCTCTTTCGGCCGCCTTAGCGAAAACATTGTCGTTTCCGCATCAACGATCGCATGATCTCCTCTTGATGATCATAAGCTCTCTTGGGAGGAACCGTTGGTACTTTTGGAAGAGGCTCTTTTACGTTTGGCGATCGCTTCGGCGCGATGGCAGTGCGCTTCGCTTTTTATCCCGAGGCGGCGATGGCTCATGGCGATGGCTGCACGGAGACGGGTGAGGCGGCGGGCCGGGTGAGGCGGCGAAGCTGCCTTGCGGCGGCGACCTCGGCTGGAGACGGGTGAGGCGGCGGCGAAGATGGCCTTGGCGTGTGATTTGAAGCACGATACAATCCTTGACCATAGAATGGTGGCGTTTTGCGTCACCCAGCGATCACATCCCTTCACCGGCGGGGTAGTGAAGATCCAAAACCTCAAAGGTGGGCATGATTTCATCCACGCCGACAACAGCGTAGCCCTCTAGACCGGACGATTGTGGTAAGTTGGTGTGGGTCCAATTGGTAAGGCATAGCCCGCCACCTTCATTGATATGTTCACAACTTTGACATGTAGCTCGCGATGTGTCATCTCGTGATATCATCCTTTGGGTAGCCAGTGAGCCATCGTCGGTGCATCATCGGCGCCATTGTCATCACCGGGACCTCGGTGGAAGCCACCTGCTTTTCGATTATTCGATGGGCGGTAGCATCGAATGCGGTGTCTTCTTGAGATGGGCCGGTAGTACTTTGCTCTTTAAGTGAGTTAATTTCATCTTGTTGTTGCTTTAATCGTTCTTCAATTAAACGCATTCGCTCTTTTCGACTTTGCTTCAAGCCGCCTGTCCTTACTCCTCGTGGCTTCTATCGGGATATTTCTTCCTCTCTTGAAACCCAGTCCTCCATGATTGGGAGCCTATTGTGCCTCGTGTTCGTCCATCATGTTCCTTATTTCCAAGGCGAGTGTGAGCTCATCATTCTCTCTATCGGGAATGAAGTCCCCATCTTTAACAGCCTTTGCTTTTCTCATCCTCTCGATTGGCAAGGGTCTTCTTTATGTCGTATGGTATATATACCTCCTTTCGAGTCCAACGTGCCCCCATGCCCGTAAAACCAATTCCTTGCACGTTCTACCCAATAAATGCATCTCGGGGTGATATTTTATCACGCAGTTCCTGCTCAAGTTTCTCCCACTTAGGAATGCCAGCCACAGCCACCTTGCCCCATAGTATGGTGATACGTCTTGTTAGCGACATTCACTTATTCTTTCGGAGACTTTTCTTAGCTTTTACGATTTCTTGTATTCCACAAACTCATCCCAGAATGGTTTATCTTCTCAAACCGAATATTCTTGAAATCGAGTCTTCTTTTCATGACATAGTCAAGGTGCAATCTTTTCTTCCAGTTGGTGAAACCTTGGGCCATCTTCTTCAAAGCCCACTCCACGACCTTAGCCTCCATGGCTCTCCCATGTTGTAAGGCGTCCTCAATCTGGATCCTCCGCATTTGGATCCAGCTCTATCTTGGTAGTTTGAAATTAACCATGAGCCTCTTCCACGGTAAATCTTTGGCGTGGTTAGGGACAAATAAACATGTTCCCTCTTCATCCGCATTAGCAGGCCTATTCCAATTTCTAATGGTGATCGGGATTAAGTCCCTAACGATTACTCCGCATTGTGCCACAAATTTGGTTGCGACAACTTCGGGGCTGTCGGTCTGCGTCTACTGACATCTTCGATCTGAACCTCTCATGGTCTTCCAACTTTTGGTTGGGCCTTCCGCTCTTTTCGGTAGATTCCTTGATTCGGAGGGCTAAAGAAGAAAGATCGCCGTTACTATTTATATATAGATAGCAGATGATTAATTAATGAATTGATTTATATTACATGCACCTTGCGGGCGATCGCGTCTTCTCGATTACACAAGGCATCGCCTTCTCCCTCATGAAGGCAACACCTTCAACCTCAAACAAGTTGTCTACTCGGTAAAAGAGGATCACCCTCACGGAGTTGTTCGAGAAACGTTGATACGTCTAAATTATCTTCCCCACGGATCACACCTTGGATCAACTCTTCCTTTTCTTCGTCTCGGCGTGTGGGTCCATATTTTACATAGGTGGAAAAGCGAATAAGTCAAAGCGGCTAAAGGAGAAAGTTACGAATAAGTCAAAGCGGCTAACGAATATTTTCGGATCGAAGGTGAAACCCTAATATATACATACACAATAATAAAATGAAGAAACCCTAAACCCTAAGGCTATGAGAGGGAACATGAGTATAAGGCTACAAAAGGTCTTGATCTATCTATGGTCTTGATCTCGGTCTTGATCTCGATCTCGATATCGTATTCTACCGAGAAGAACCAAATCACCGGAAAGAAAGGAAACAATCAACACATGGCATCGATGCAATGCTCAAGCAATGATGATGATACGACAAGTTAATGTGCATTGGAATGTAACCTAAAGCATGCTCGACAAGTTAATCGGGGTTAGAGGCGCAAATCCTAAATCAAGGAACTCGGAATCACTGTTAGGGTTACTAGGTGTTCTAATTAAACTTGTCATTTAATTAGATCTATCTATGGTCTTGATCTCGGTCTTGATCTCGATCTCGATATCGTATTCTACCGAGAAGAACCAAATCACGGAAAGAAAGGGAAACAATCAAAGGGAGCCACCTCGCCACCTCGCTTGTTGTCAAGAAGCAGGTGGGGCAGGCTCCACCTCGCCTTGTTGTCAAGGAGGGGCCGCGTGGCGTGGCTGTGGACAAGGAGGGCGGTGGAGGAAGCAGCGGCGACGTGCACCACCCGTTCGAAGCCGCGCCCACCGGCAGAGGAGCCGGACCGAGCTTTCCTCGTCGAACACAATGGTTTTGACCGCGACCCCTTCGCCCATGTCTCGCCCGCGTGAGCAAACAGGGGAACTCCATCGGCGCCGCCTCCACCCCTCTCCTCACCTTCCCGAGCAAGCAGCTTACGCCTCTCTCTTGCCACAATACACCCGCAGCGTCCATGCACGCCTCCCATGTCTGCGGAACCGGCACCGACATCTCCTTTTCCCGAGCCTTACAAACCCGACATGAGGGAGTATAAATCTATCATTGAGTAAATGTGATACTCCTATAGCAAGCGAGGATAGTCCGATGATAAGGATGCGATTAGGGATGGCAATGGGCCCCGACGGAAACTGCTTAGCGCTAAATATGATTTTTTCCGCATCCGTAGTGTTTGTCGTGCAGGCGGCGTCGGCGTCTCTGTCGTTTATTCCTCGACCATGCAGCCGCACATTTCAGGTGAAATCGCAAAACTACCGGTATTGCGTGAAATTGTAAAAATCCACCTTTGAGTAGATTCGTTCCAATATGCACAGATTGTGAAATTAAGGCCTGTTAGCACAATTTCAGACTGATGGGGCCCACTGTAAGTGCTGATGTGTCAAGGCGGAGCTCAGATACATCTCATTTAGGTCTATTTGTGAACTTTTTGTGGGCCTGCGAGAAAACCGCCGCCGCCGCCTGCCTCTATTTTTTCCCGCGCCTCCTTGCTTCCCCGCCGCCGCTGCCGCGACCCCGCCGGTGCGCGCCTCCACCTCGCGGCCTCGCCCTCCCCGCTTCCCTTGGCCCCGCCGCCCTGTGTGCCCACCACCGCAGCGCCGCACCGCCTCCAGAGCTCCCCGCATGGCCGCCCACCACATGCCGGCCAGCGCCGCCGCCCACCATGGCTGTAGCCCACCATGCGGCGGCCGCCCGCCGCCGGAAGCGAGAAGAGAAGCGAAGAAGAAGAAGTTATATAAAGGGGAGGAGTATCGTCGGTTGGTGGCTCCAACGGGACTAAAACATCGTCGGTTGGAGCCTAACCGGGACCTATAATCAATTTTCAGCGGTGAAGAAGCGGCATGAGGACTCTTCCGTCGGTTGGTGGCTCCAACGGACGTATTCTAATTTTCAAATTTTTCGATTATTTTCTCTGTTCCGCCTTTTTTTTTTATTTTGGGGTTTAAATTTGTAATGTTTTTAAATGATAATTAATTTGGAATTTAGAAAAACTTTAAACATAAAAAGTGTTTGGATTTGAATAAATAATTGAAACCATTTTACATTTTGAAAAATAATTAATGTAACCATTTAAAATATGAACCATTTACAATTAAAAATGAATTAACTTATATTTTTTAATATCAATTTGGAATTTAGAAAACTTTAAATTTAAGAAGTGTATGGATTTGAATAAATAATTCAAAAACATATTCTATTTTAAAAATAATTAATGTAACCTTTTAAAATGAATTAACTTATATTTTGAATATTAATTTGGAATTTAGAAAAACTTTAAATATAAGAAGTGTATGGATTTGAATAAATAATTCAAAAACATATTCTATTTTAAAAATAATTAATGTAACCTTTTAAAATGAATTAACTTATATTTTGAATATTAATTTGGAATTTAGAAAAACTTTAAATATAAGAAGTGTATGGATTTGAATAAATAATTCAAAAACATATTCTATTTTTAAAAAATAATTAATGTAACCTTTTAAAATGAATTAACTTATATTTTTGAATATTAATTTGGAATTTAGAAAAAATTTAAATATAAGAAGTGTATGGATTTGAATAAATAATTCAAAAACATATTCTATTTTTAAAAAATAATTAATGTAACCTTTTAAAATGAATTAACTTATATTTTTGAATATTGATTTGGAATTTAGAAAAACTTTAAATATAAGAAGTGTATCGATTTGAATAAATAATTCAAAAACATATTCTATTTTTAAAAAATAATTAATGTAACCTTTTAAAATGAATTAACTTATATTTTTGAATATTAATTTGGAATTTAGAAAAAATTTAAACATAAAAAGTGTTTGGATTTAAATAAATAATTCAAAAACATTTTCTATTTTAGAAAATAATTTATGTAACCATTTAAAATATGAACCATTTACAATTAAAAATGAATTAACTTATATTTTTTTAATATCAATTTGGAATTTATAAAAACTTTAAACATAAGAAGTGTTTGGATTTTGAACTTATATGCGGTTTTTTGAATTTATTATGCAGTTTTGAATTATTTGAATTTCTAACTATGGTCGAACCGGTGTGCATGAAGATAGGGGCGGGCATCGTTAGAACTTGCATTGGATCTCTGAAGAAACCACATATTGCGAGTCTAAAATGATTTTTTCAAAAATCACAGGCGATAGATCATGTACACAGTACAAACCGGACCCACTTCCTACCGATTCGAGACATTTGTCCTTTTACGGGATGGGCGAAAAGGTTTGAGATGTACGGTTGGGATATAGTCCATGTAAGGTGGTCTAGTATTTTAGGAAAATAGGGCGGTAGCATTGAAGCGGCATTTTGGTGGTTACTTCACAAAGCGACCCGTTTTTGCGCTCGGAAAATGGAAAAGGGCTTTTCCATGCGACAAAAGGAAAACTTCCTCCTGCAACATTGTTCTCCATACCAATGTCCACACACATGCATAATATGGGCACAACATCACAAACTATGCCGTGATTGACACATAACATCGGTCATTTGGATGAAAGCCATGAAACCTCGAACATGATAGGTAATTTTGTGAAGGTTTTTGAAACATGATCAATATACCAAGTCTGGTATTTTCCTTTCAACTATGTAACATAATATGACACCAGCGAAGGATTTTCATTGTTCGGATTTTTTTGAATTTATTATGCCCGTTTTGAATTATTTGAATTTCTAACTATGGTCGAACGGTGTGCATGAAGATAGGGGCGGGCATCGTTAGAACTTGCATTGGATCTCTGAAGAAACCACATATTGCTAGTCTAAAATGATTTTTCAAAAATCACAGGCGATAGATCATGTACTGTAGTACAAGCCGGACCCACTTCCTGCCGATTCTGGAACATTTATCCTTTTACGGGATGGACGAAAAGGTTTGAGATGTCGGTTGGGATATAGTCCATGTAAGGTGGTCTAGTATTTTAGGAAAATAGGGCGGTAGCATTCGAAAGCGGCATTTTGGTGGTTACTTCACAAAGCGACCCGTTTTTGCGCTCGGAGAAAATGGAAAAGGGCTTTTCCGTGCGACAAAAGGAAAACTTCCTCTGCAACATTGTTCTACATACCAATGTCCACACACATGCATAATATGGGCACAACATCACAAACTATGTCGTGATTGACACATAACATCGGTCATTTGGACGAAAGCCATGAAACCTCGAACATGATAGGTCATTTTGTGAAGGTTTTTGAAACATGATCAATATACCAAGTCTGGTATTTTCCTTTCAACTATGTAACATAATATGACACCATGAAGGATTTTCATTGTTCGGATTTTTTTTGAATTTATTATGCCGTTTTGAATTATTTGAATTTCTAACTATGGTCGAACCGGTGTGCATGAAGATAGGGGGGCATCGTTAGAACTTGCATTGGATCTCTGAAGAAACCACATATTGCGAGACTAAAATGATTTTTCAAAAATCACAGGCGATAGATCATGTACTTGGTACAAACGGACCCACTTCCTGCCGATTCGCGAGACATTTGTCCTTTTACGGGATGGGCGAAAAGGTTTGAGATGTACGGTTGGGATATAGTCCATGTAAGGTGGTCTAGTATTTTAGGAAAATGGGCGGTAGCATTACGAAGCGGCATTTTGGTGGTTACTTCACAAAGCGACCCGTTTTGCGCTCGGGAAAATGGAAAAGGGATTTTCCGTGCGACAAAAAAAACTTCCTCCTGCAACATTGTTCTACATACCAATATCCACACACATGCATAATATGGGCACAACATCACAAACTATGCCGTGATTCAGCACATAACATCGGTCATTTGGATGAAAGCCATGAAACCTCGAACATGATAGGTCATTTTGTGAAGGTTTTTTGAAACATGATCAATATACCAAGTCTGGTATTTTTCCTTTCAACTATGTAACATAATATGACACCACGAAGGATTTTCATTGTTCGGATTTTTTGAATTTATTATGCCCGTTTTGAATTATTTGAATTTCTAACTATGGTCGAACGGTGTGCATGAAGATAGGGGCGGGCATCGTTAGAACTTGCATTGGATCTCTGAAGAAACCACATATTGCGAGTCTAAAATTATTTTTCAAAAATCAGGCGATAGATCATGTACTGTAGTACAAAGGACCCAATTCCTGGATTCGGACATTTGTCCTTTTACGGGATGGACGAAAAGGTTTGAGATGTACCGGTTGGGATATAGTCCATGTAAGGTGGTCTAGTATTTTAGGAAAATAGGACGGTAGCATTACGAAGCGGCATTTTGGTGGTTACTTCACAAAAGCGACCCGTTTTTGCGCTCGGAAAATGGAAAAGGGCTTTTCGTGCGACAAAAGGAAAACTTCCTCTGCAACATTGTTCTCCATACCAATGTCCACACACATGCATAATATGGGCACAACATCACAAACTATGCGTGATTCAGCATAACATCGGTCATTTGGACCGAAAGCCATGAAACCTCGAACATGATAGGTAATTTTGTGAAGGTTTTTGAAACATGATCAATATACCAAGTCTGGTATTTTTCCTTTCAACTATGTAACATAATATGACACCACGAAGGATTTTCATTGTTCGGATTTTTTGAATTTATTATGCCCGTTTTGAATTATTTGAATTTCTAACTATGGTCGAACGGTGTGCATGAAGATAGGGGCGGGCATCGTTAGAACTTGCATTGGATCTCTGAAGAAACCACATATTGCGAGTCTAAAATGATTTTTCAAAAATCACAGGCGATAGATCATGTACTAGTACAAACGGACCCACTTCCTCCGATTCGCAGACATTTGTCCTTTTACGGGATGGGCGAAAAGGTTTGAGATGTACCGGTTGGGATATAGTCCATGTAAGGTGGTCTAGTATTTTAGGAAAATAGGACGGTAGCATTACGAAGCGGCATTTTGGTGGTTACTTCACAAAGCGACCCGTTTTTGCTTTCGGAAAATGGAAAAGGGCTTTTCAGATGCGACAAAAGGAAAACTTCCTCCTGCAACATTGTTCTACATACCAATGTCCACACACATGCATAGTATGGGCACAACATCACAAACTATGCCGTGATTCACACATAACATCGGTCATTTGGACGAAAGCCATGAAACCTCGAACATGATAGGTCATTTTGTGAAGGTTTTTGAAACATGATCAATATACCAAGTCTGGTATTTTCCTTTCAACTATGTAACATAATATGACACCACGAAGGATTTTCATTGTTCGGATTTTTTTTGAATTTATTATGCCCGTTTTGAATTATTTGAATTTCTAACTATGGTCGAACGGTGTGCATGAAGATAGGGGCGGGCATCGTTAGAACTTGCATTGGATCTCTGAAGAAACCACATATTGCGAGTCTAAAATGATTTTTCAAAAATCACAGGCGATAGATCATGTACATAGTACAAACGGACCCACTTCCTACCGATTCGGACATTTGTCCTTTTACGGGATGGACGAAAAGGTTTGAGATGTACCGGTTGGGATATAGTCCATGTAAGGTGGTCTAGTATTTTAGGAAAATAGGACGGTAGCATTACGAAGCGGCATTTTGGTGGTTACTTCACAAAAGCGACCCGTTTTTGCGCTCGGAAAATGGAAAAGGGCTTTTCCGTGCGACAAAAGGAAAACTTCCTCTGCAACATTGTTCTACATACCAATGTCCACACACATGCATAATATGGGCACAACATCACAAACTATGCCGTGATTCACACATAACATCGGTCATTTGGACGAAAGCCATGAAACCTCGAACATGATAGGTCATTTTGTGAAGGTTTTTGAAACATGATCAATATACCAAGTCTGGTATTTTCCTTTCAACTATGTAACATAATATGACACCACGTGAAGGATTTTCATTGTTCGGATTTTTTGAATTTATTATGCCCGTTTTGAATTATTTGAATTTCTAACTATGGTCGAACGGTGTGCATGAAGATAGGGGCGCATCGTTAGAAATTGCATTGGATCTCTGAAGAAACCACATATTGCGAGTCTAAAATGATTTTTCAAAAATCACAGGCGATAGATCATGTACTGTAGTACAAACCGGACCCACTTCCTGGATTCGGCGGACATTTGTCCTTTTACCGGGATGGACGAAAAGGTTTGAGATGTACGGTTGGGATATAGTACATGTAAGGTGGTCTAGTATTTTAGGAAAATAGGGCGGTAGCATTACGAAGCGGCATTTTGGTGGTTACTTCACAAAGCGACCCGTTTTTGCGCTCGGAAAATGGAAAAGGGCTTTTCATGCGACAAAAGGAAAACTTCCTCTGCAACATTGTTCTCCATACCAATGTCCACACACATGCATAATATGGGCACAACATCACAAACTATGCCGTGATTCAGCACATAACATCGGTCATTTGGACGAAAGCCATGAAACCTCGAACATGATAGGTAATTTTGTGAAGGTTTTTGAAACATGATCAATATACCAAGTCTGGTATTTTCCTTTCAACTATGTAACATAATATGACACCACGAAGGATTTTCATTGTTGGATTTTTTTGAATTTATTATGCCCGTTTTGAATTATTTGAATTTCTAACTATGGTGAACCGGTGTGCATGAAGATAGGGGCGGGCATCGTTAGAACTTGCATTGGATCTCTGAAGAAACCACATATTGCGAGTCTAAAAATGATTTTTCAAAAATCACAGGCGATAGATCATGTACACGTAGTAGAAACGGACCCACTTCCTGGATTCGGAGACATTTGTCCTTTTACCGGGATGGGCGAAAAGGTTTGAGATGTACCGGTTGGGATATAGTCCATGTAAGGTGGTCTAGTATTTTAGGAAAATAGGACGGTAGCATTACGAAGCGGCATTTTGGTGGTTACTTCACAAAGCGACCGTTTTTGCGCTCGGAAAATGGAAAAGGGCTTTTCGTGCGACAAAAGGAAAACTTCCTCCTGCAACATTGTTCTACATACCAATGTCCACACACATGCATAATATGGGCACAACATCACAAACTATGCCGTGATTCAGCACATAACATCGGTCATTTGGACGAAAGCCATGAAACCTCGAACATGATAGGTAATTTTGTGAAGGTTTTTGAAACATGATCAATATACCAAGTCTGTATTTTTCCTTTCAACTATGTAACATAATATGACACCACGAAGGATTTTCATTGTTCGGATTTTTTTGAATTTATTATGCCCGTTTGAATTATTTGAATTTCTAACTATGGTCGAACGGTGTGCATGAAGATAGGGGCGGGCATCGTTAGAAATTGCATTGGATCTGAAGAAACCACATATTGCGAGTCTAAAAATGATTTTTCAAAAATCAGGCGATAGATCATGTACTGTAGTACAAACCGGACCCACTTCCTGGATTCGGAGACATTTGTCCTTTTACGGGATGGACGAAAAGGTTTGAGATGTACCGGTTGGGATATAGTCCATGTAAGGTGGTCTAGTATTTTAGGAAAATAGGGCGGTAGCATTACGAAGCGGCATTTTGGTGGTTACTTCACAAAGCGACCCGTTTTTGCGCTCGGAAAATGGAAAAGGGCTTTTCCGTGCGACAAAAGGAAAACTTCCTCTGCAACATTGTTCTCCATACCAATGTCCACACACATGCATAATATGGGCACAACATCACAAACTATGCCGTGATTGACACATAACATCGGTCATTTGGACGAAAGCCATGAAACCTCGAACATGATAGGTCATTTTGTGAAGGTTTTTTGAAACATGATCAATATACCAAGTCTGGTATTTTCCTTTCAACTATGTAACATAATATGACACCACGAAGGATTTTCATTGTTCGGATTTTTTTGAATTTATTATGCCCGTTTGAATTATTTGAATTTCTAACTATGGTCGAACGGTGTGCATGAAGATAGGGGCGGGCATCGTTAGAACTTGCATTGGATCTCTGAAGAAACCACATATTGCGAGTCTAAAATGATTTTTCAAAAATCAGGCGATAGATCATGTACTGTAGTAGAAACCGGACCCACTTCCTGGATTCGGCGGACATTTGTCCTTTTACGGGATGGACGAAAAGGTTTGAGATGTACCGGTTGGGATATAGTCCATGTAAGGTGGTCTAGTATTTTAGGAAAATAGGGCGGTAGCATTACGAAGCGGCATTTTGGTGGTTACTTCACAAAGCGACCCGTTTTTTGCGCTCGGAAAATGGAAAAGGGCTTTTCCGTGCGACAAAAGGAAAACTTCCTCTGCAACATTGTTCTACATACCAATGTCCACACACATGCATAATATGGGCACAACATCACAAACTATGCCGTGATTCACATAACATCGGTCATTTGGATGAAAGCCATGAAACCTCGAACATGATAGGTAATTTTGTGAAGGTTTTTTGAAACATGATCAATATACCAAGTCTGTATTTTCCTTTCAACTATGTAACATAATATGACACCATGAAGGATTTTCATTGTTGATTTTTTGAATTTATTATGCCCGTTTTGAATTATTTGAATTTCTAACTATGGTCGAACGGTGTGCATGAAGATAGGGGCCGGGCATCGTTAGAACTTGCATTGGATCTCTGAAGAAACCACATATTGCGAGTCTAAAATGATTTTTCAAAAATCACAGGCGATAGATCATGTACTGTAGTACAAACGGACCCACTTCCTGCCGATTCGAGACATTTATCCTTTTACCGGGATGGGCGAAAAGGTTTGAGATGTACCGGTTGGGATATAGTCCATGTAAGGTGGTCTAGTATTTTAGGAAAATAGGGCGGTAGCATTGAAAGCGGCATTTTGGTGGTTACTTCACAAAGCGACCCGTTTTTGCGCTCGGAAAATGGAAAAGGGCTTTTCGTGCGACAAAAGGAAAACTTCCTCCTGCAACATTGTTCTCCATACCAATGTCCACACACATGCATAATATGGGCACAACATCACAAACTATGCCGTGATTGACACATAACATCGGTCATTTGGATGAAAGCCATGAAACCTCGAACATGATAGGTCATTTTGTGAAGGTTTTTGAAACATGATCAATATACCAAGTCTGGTATTTTTCCTTTCAACTATGTAACATAATATGACACCATGAAGGATTTTCATTGTTGGATTTTTTGAATTTATTATGCCCGTTTTGAATTATTTGAATTTCTAACTATGGTCGAACGGTGTGCATGAAGATAGGGGCGGGCATCGTTAGAACTTGCATTGGATCTCTGAAGAAACCACATATTGCGAGTCTAAAATGATTTTTCAAAAATCACAGGCGATAGATCATGTACTGTAGTACAAACCGGACCCACTTCCTACCGATTCGGCGGACATTTGTCCTTTTACCGGGATGGGCGAAAAGGTTTGAGATGTACGGTTGGGATATAGTCCATGTAAGGTGGTCTAGTATTTTAGGAAAATAGGGCGGTAGCATACGAAGCGGCATTTTGGTGGTTACTTCACAAAACGACCCGTTTTTGCGCTCGGAAAATGGAAAAGGGCTTTTCCGTGCGACAAAAGGAAAACTTCCTCTGCAACATTGTTCTACATACCAATGTCCACACACATGCATAATATGGGCACAACATCACAAACTATGCCGTGATTCAGCACATAACATCGGTCATTTGGATGAAAGCCATGAAACCTCGAACATGATAGGTCATTTTGTGAAGGTTTTTGAAACATGATCAATATACCAAGTCTGGTATTTTTCCTTTCAACTATGTAACATAATATGACACCACGAAGGATTTTCATTGTTGGATTTTTTGAATTTATTATGCCCGTTTTGAATTATTTGAATTTCTAACTATGGTGAACGGTGTGCATGAAGATAGGGGCGGGCATCGTTAGAACTTGCATTGGATCTCTGAAGAAACCACATATTGCGAGTCTAAAATGATTTTTCAAAAATCACAGGCGATAGATCATGTACTGTAGTACAAACCGGACCCACTTCCTGCCGATTCGGCGGAACATTTATCCTTTTACCGGGATGGACGAAAAGGTTTGAGATGTACGGTTGGGATATAGTCCATGTAAGGTGGTCTAGTATTTTAGGAAAATAGGGCGGTAGCATTACGAAGCGGCATTTTGGTGGTTACTTCACAAAGCGACCCGTTTTTGCGCTCGGAAAATGGAAAAGGGCTTTTCCATGCGACAAAGGAAAACTTCCTCTGCAACATTGTTCTCCATACCAATGTCCACACACATGCATAATATGGGCACAACATCACAAACTATGCCGTGATTCACACATAACATCGGTCATTTGGACGAAAGCCATGAAACCTCGAACATGATAGGTCATTTTGTGAAGGTTTTTGAAACATGATCAATATACCAAGTCTGGTATTTTTCCTTTCAACTATGTAACATAATATGACACCACGAAGGATTTTCATTGTTCGGATTTTTTTGAATTTATTATGCCCGTTTGAATTATTTGAATTTCTAACTATGGTCGAACCGGTGTGCATGAATATAGGGACGGGCATCGTTAGAACTTGCATTGGATCTCTGAAGAAACCACATATTGCGAGTCTAAAATGATTTTTCAAAAATCACAGGCGATAGATCATGTACACATAGTACAAACCGGACCCACTTCCTCCGATTCGGCGGACATTTGTCCTTTTACCGGGATGGGCGAAAAGGTTTGAGATGTACCGGTTGGGATATAGTCCATGTAAGGTGGTCTAGTATTTTAGGAAAATAGGGCGGTAGCATTACGAAGCGGCATTTTGGTGGTTACTTCACAAAGCGACCCGTTTTTGCGCTCGGAAAATGGAAAAGGGCTTTTCGTGCGACAAAAGGAAAACTTCCTCTGCAACATTGTTCTACATACCAATGTCCACACACATGCATAATATGGGCACAACATCACAAACTATGCCGTGATTCAGCACATAACATCGGTCATTTGGACGAAAGCCATGAAACCTCGAACATGATAGGTCATTTTGTGAAGGTTTTTGAAACATGATCAATATACCAAGTCTGGTATTTTTCCTTTCAACTATGTAACATAATATGACACCATGAAGGATTTTCATTGTTCGGATTTTTTTTGAATTTATTATGCCGTTTTGAATTATTTGAATTTCTAACTATGGTCGAACGGTGTGCATGAAGATAGGGGCGGGCATCGTTAGAACTTGCATTGGATCTCTGAAGAAACCACATATTGCGAGTCTAAAAATGATTTTTCAAAAATCACGGCGATAGATCATGTACCATAGTACAAACCGGACCCACTTCCTGCCGATTCGGCGGAACATTTGTCCTTTTACCGGGATGGACGAAAAGGTTTGAGATGTACGGTTGGGATATAGTCCATGTAAGGTGGTCTAGTATTTTAGGAAAATAGGGCGGTAGCATTACGAAGCGGCATTTTGGTGGTTACTTCACAAAGCGACCCGTTTTGCGCTCGGAAAATGGAAAAGGGCTTTCGTCGATGCGACAAAAGGAAAACTTCCTCCTGCAACATTGTTCTCCATACCAATGTCCACACATGCATAATATGGGCACAACATCACAAACTATGCCGTGATTCAGCACATAACATCGGTCATTTGGATGAAAGCCATGAAACCTCGAACATGATAGGTAATTTTGTGAAGGTTTTTTGAAACATGATCAATATACCAAGTCTGGTATTTTCCTTTCAACTATGTAACATAATATGACACCATGAAGGATTTTCATTGTTCGGATTTTTTTGAATTTATTATGCCCGTTTTGAATTATTTGAATTTCTAACTATGGTCGAACGGTGTGCATGAAGATAGGGGCGGGCATCGTTAGAACTTGCATTGGATCTCTGAAGAAACCACATATTGCGAGTCTAAAATGATTTTTCAAAAATCACAGGCGATAGATCATGTACTGTAGTACAAACGGACCCACTTCCTGGATTCGGCGGAACATTTATCCTTTTACCGGGATGGGCGAAAAGGTTTGAGATGTACGGTTGGGATATAGTCCATGTAAGGTGGTCTAGTATTTTAGGAAAATAGGGCGGTAGCATTACGAAGCGGCATTTTGGTGGTTACTTCACAAAGCGACCCGTTTTTGCGCTCGGAAAATGGAAAAGGGCTTTCCGTGCGACAAAAGGAAAACTTCCTCCTGCAACATTGTTCTACATACCAATGTCCACACACATGCATAATATGGGCACAACATCACAAACTATGCCGTGATTCACATAACATCGGTCATTTGGACGAAAGCCATGAAACCTCGAACATGATAGGTCATTTTGTGAAGGTTTTTTGAAACATGATCAATATACCAAGTCTGGTATTTTTCCTTTCAACTATGTAACATAATATGACACCACGAAGGATTTTCATTGTTGGATTTTTTGAATTTATTATGCCCGTTTTGAATTATTTGAATTTCTAACTATGGTCGAACCGGTGTGCATGAAGATAGGGGCGGGCATCGTTAGAAATTGCATTGGATCTCTGAAGAAACCACATATTGCGAGTCTAAAATGATTTTTCAAAAATCACAGGCGATAGATCATGTACTGTAGTACAAACGGACCCACTTCCTGCCGATTCGGCAGACATTTGTCCTTTTACCGGGATGGGCGAAAAGGTTTGAGATGTACCGGTTGGGATATAGTCCATGTAAGGTGGTCTAGTATTTTAGGAAAATAGGGCGGTAGCATTACGAAGCGGCATTTTGGTGGTTACTTCACAAAGCGACCCGTTTTTGCGCTCGGAAAATGGAAAAGGGCTTTTCGTGCGACAAAAGGAAAACTTCCTCCTGCAACATTGTTCTCCATACCAATGTCCACACACATGCATAATATGGGCACAACATCACAAACTATGCCGTGATTCACACATAACATCGGTCATTTGGACGAAAGCCATGAAACCTCGAACATGATAGGTAATTTTGTGAAGGTTTTTGAAACATGATCAATATACCAAGTCTGGTATTTTTCCTTTCAACTATGTAACATAATATGACACCATGAAGGATTTTCATTGTTCGGATTTTTTTGAATTTATTATGCCGTTTTGAATTATTTGAATTTCTAACTATGGTCGAACGGTGTGCATGAAGATAGGGGCGGGCATCGTTAGAACTTGCATTGGATCTCTGAAGAAACCACATATTGCGAGTCTAAAATGATTTTTCAAAAAATCAGGCGATAGATCATGTACTGTAGTACAAACGGACCCACTTCCTCCGATTCGAGACATTTGTCCTTTTACCGGGATGGGCGAAAAGGTTTGAGATGTACCGGTTGGGATATAGTCCATGTAAGGTGGTCTAGTATTTTAGGAAAATAGGGCGGTAGCATTACGAAGCGGCATTTTGGTGGTTACTTCACAAAGCGACCCGTTTTTGCGCTCGGAAAATGGAAAAGGGCTTTTCCGTGCGACAAAAGGAAAACTTCCTCTGCAACATTGTTCTCCATACCAATGTCCACACACATGCATAATATGGGCACAACATCACAAACTATGCCGTGATTCAGCACATAACATCGGTCATTTGGACGAAAGCCATGAAACCTCGAACATGATAGGTAATTTTGTGAAGGTTTTTTGAAACATGATCAATATACCAAGTCTGGTATTTTCCTTTCAACTATGTAACATAATATGACACCATGAAGGATTTTCATTGTTCGGATTTTTTGAATTTATTATGCCCGTTTTGAATTATTTGAATTTCTAACTATGGTCGAACCGGTGTGCATGAAGATAGGGGCGGGCATCGTTAGAACTTGCATTGGATCTCTGAAGAAACCACATATTGCGAGTCTAAAATGATTTTTCAAAAATCACAGGCGATAGATCATGTACTGTAGTACAAACCGGACCCACTTCCTGGATTCGGCGAGACATTTGTCCTTTTACCGGGATGGACGAAAAGGTTTGAGATGTACCGGTTGGGATATAGTCCATGTAAGGTGGTCTAGTATTTTAGGAAAATAGGGCGGTAGCATACGAAGCGGCATTTTGGTGGTTACTTCACAAAGCGACCCGTTTTTGCGCTCGGAAAATGGAAAAGGGCTTTTCCGTGCGACAAAAGGAAAACTTCCTCCTGCAACATTGTTCTCCATACCAATGTCCACACACATGCATAATATGGGCACAACATCACAAACTATGCCGTGATTCAGCACATAACATCGGTCATTTGGACGAAAGCCATGAAACCTCGAACATGATAGGTAATTTTGTGAAGGTTTTTGAAACATGATCAATATACCAAGTCTGGTATTTTCCTTTCAACTATGTAACATAATATGACACCACCTTGAAGGATTTTCATTGTTCGGATTTTTTGAATTTATTATGCCGTTTTGAATTATTTGAATTTCTAACTATGGTCGAACGGTGTGCATGAAGATAGGGGCGGGCATCGTTAGAACTTGCATTGGATCTCTGAAGAAACCACATATTGCGAGTCTAAAATGATTTTTCAAAAATCACGGGCGATAGATCATGTACTGTAGTACAAACCGGACCCACTTCTGCCGATTGTGAGACATTTGTCCTTTTACCGGGATGGACGAAAAGGTTTGAGATGTACCGGTTGGGATATAGTCCATGTAAGGTGGTCTAGTATTTTAGGAAAATAGGACGGTAGCATTACGAAGCGGCATTTTGGTGGTTACTTCACAAAAGCCCGTTTTTTTGCGCTCGAAAAATGGAAAAGGGCTTTTCTGTGCGACCAAAAGGAAAACTTCCTCCTGCAACATTGTTCTACATACCAATGTCCACACACATGCATAATATGGGCACAACATCACAAACTATGCCGTGATTCAGCACATAACATCGGTCATTTGGACGAAAGCCATGAAACCTCGAACATGATAGGTAATTTTGTGAAGGTTTTTGAAACATGATCAATATACCAAGTCTGGTATTTTTCCTTTCAACTATGTAACATAATATGACACCAATGAAGGATTTTCATTGTTCGGATTTTTTTGAATTTATTATGCCCGTTTTGAATTATTTGAATTTCTAACTATGGTCGAACGGTGTGCATGAAGATAGGGGCGGGCATCGTTAGAACTTGCATTGGATCTCTGAAGAAACCACATATTGCGAGTCTAAAATGATTTTTCAAAAATCACAGGCGATAGATCATGTACTGTAGTACAAACCGGACCCACTTCCTGCCGATTCGCAGACATTTGTCCTTTTACCGGGATGGGCGAAAAGGTTTGAGATGTACGGTTGGGATATAGTCCATGTAAGGTGGTCTAGTATTTTAGGAAAATAGGGCGGTAGCATTCGAAGCGGCATTTTGGTGGTTACTTCACAACGACCCGTTTTTGCGCTCGGAAAATGGAAAAGGGCTTTTCCGATGCGACAAAAGGAAAACTTCCTCTGCAACATTGTTCTCCATACCAATGTCACACACATGCATAATATGGGCACAACATCACAAACTATGCCGTGATTGACACATAACATCGGTCATTTGGACCGAAAGCCATGAAACCTCGAACATGATAGGTAATTTTGTGAAGGTTTTTGAAACATGATCAATATACCAAGTCTGGTATTTTCCTTTCAACTATGTAACATAATATGACACCACGAAGGATTTTCATTGTTCGGATTTTTTGAATTTATTATGCCCGTTTGAATTATTTGAATTTCTAACTATGGTCGAACGGTGTGCATGAAGATAGGGGCGGCATCGTTAGAACTTGCATTGGATCTCTGAAGAAACCACATATTGCGAGTCTAAAATGATTTTTCAAAAATCACAGGCGATAGATCATGTACTGTAGTACAAACCGGACCCACTTCCTACCGATTCGGCGGACATTTGTCCTTTTACCGGGATGGAGAAAAGGTTTGAGATGTACGGTTGGGATATAGTCCATGTAAGGTGGTCTAGTATTTTAGGAAAATAGGGCGGTAGCATTCTGAAGCGGCATTTTGGTGGTTACTTCACAAAACTACGTTTTTTTTGCGCTCGGGAAATGGAAAAGGGCTTTTCCGTGCGACAAGAAGGAAAACTTCCTCCTGCAACATTGTTCTCCATACCAATGTCCACACACATGCATAATATGGGCACAACATCACAAACTATGCCGTGATTCAGCACATAACATCGGTCATTTGGACTGAAAGCCATGAAACCTCGAACATGATAGGTCATTTTGTGAAGGTTTTTTCGAAACATGATCAATATACCAAGTCTGGTATTTTTCCTTTCAACTATGTAACATAATATGACACCACGCGAAGGATTTTCATTGTTCGGATTTTTTTTGAATTTATTATGCCCGTTTTGAATTATTTGAATTTCTAACTATGGTCGAACCGGTGTGCATGAAGATAGGGGACGGGCATCGTTAGAACTTGCATTGGATCTCTGAAGAAACCACATATTGCGAGTCTAAAAATGATTTTTTCAAAAAATCACGGGCGATAGATCATGTACCTGTAGTACAAACCGGACCCACTTCCTGCCGATTCGGCAGACATTTGTCCTTTTTACCAGGGATGGACGAAAAGGTTTGAGATGTACCGGTTGGGATATAGTCCATGTAAGGTGGTCTAGTATTTTAGGAAAATAGGACGGTAGCATTCTGAAACGGCATTTTGGTGGTTACTTCACAAAACGACCCGTTTTTTGCGCTCGGAAAATGGAAAAGGGCTTTTCCGTGCGACAAAAAGGAAAACTTCCTCCTGCAACATTGTTCTACATACCAATGTCCACACACATGCATAATATGGGCACAACATCACAAACTATGCCGTGATTCAGCACATAACATCGGTCATTTGGACCGAAAGCCATGAAACCTCGAACATGATAGGTCATTTTGTGAAGGTTTTTTCGAAACATGATCAATATACCAAGTCTGGTATTTTTCCTTTCAACTATGTAACATAATATGACACCACGCGAAGGATTTTCATTGTTCGGAATTTTTTTGAATTTATTATGCCGTTTTGAATTATTTGAATTTCTAACTATGGTCGAACGGTGTGCATGAATATAGGGGCGGGCATCGTTAGAACTTGCATTGGATCTCTGAAGAAACCACATATTGCGAGTCTAAAATGATTTTTCAAAAATCACGGGCGATAGATCATGTACTGTAGTACAACCGGACCCACTTCTGCCAGATTAAGCAGACATTTGTCCTTTTACCGGGATGGACGAAAAGGTTTGAGATGTACGGTTGGGATATAGTCCATGTAAGGTGGTCTAGTATTTTAGGAAAATAGGGCGGTAGCATTCGAAGCGGCATTTTGGTGGTTACTTCACAAAGCGACCCGTTTTGCGCTCGGAAAATGGAAAAGGGATTTTCCGTGCGACAAAAGGAAAACTTCCTCTGCAACATTGTTCTACATACCAATGTCCACACACATGCATAATATGGGCACAACATCACAAACTATGCCGTGATTCAGCACATAACATCGGTCATTTGGACGAAAGCCATGAAACCTCGAACATGATAGGTAATTTTGTGAAGGTTTTTGAAACATGATCAATATACCAAGTCTGGTATTTTCCTTTCAACTATGTAACATAATATGACACCACGAAGGATTTTCATTGTTCGGATTTTTTTGAATTTATTATGCCCGTTTTGAATTATTTGAATTTCTAACTATGGTCGAACGGTGTGCATGAAGATAGGGACGGGCATCGTTAGAACTTGCATTGGATCTCTGAAGAAACCACATATTGCGAGTCTAAAATGATTTTTCAAAAATCACAGGCGATAGATCATGTACACATAGTACAAACGGACCCACTTCCTGGATTCGGCGACATTTGTCCTTTTACCCGGGATGGACGAAAAGGTTTGAGATGTACCGGTTGGGATATAGTCCATGTAAGGTGGTCTAGTATTTTAGGAAAATAGGACGGTAGCATTCGAAGCGGCATTTTGGTGGTTACTTCACAAAACGACCCGTTTTTGCTCGGAAAATGGAAAAGGGCTTTTCCGTGCGACAAAAGGAAAACTTCCTCCTGCAACATTGTTCTCCATACCAATGTCCACACACATGCATAATATGGGCACAACATCACAAACTATGCCGTGATTCACACATAACATCGGTCATTTGGACCGAAAGCCATGAAACCTCGAACATGATAGGTAATTTTGTGAAGGTTTTTTGAAACATGATCAATATACCAAGTCTGGTATTTTTCCTTTCAACTATGTAACATAATATGACACCACGAAGGATTTTCATTGTTCGGATTTTTTTGAATTTATTATGCCCGTTTTGAATTATTTGAATTTCTAACTATGGTCGAACGGTGTGCATGAAGATAGGGGCGGGCATCGTTAGAACTTGCATTGGATCTCTGAAGAAACCACATATTGCGAGTCTAAAATGATTTTTCAAAAATCACAGGCGATAGATCATGTACTGTAGTAGAAACCGGACCCACTTCCGCCGATTCGGACATTTGTCCTTTTACCGGGATGGACGAAAAGGTTTGAGATGTACCGGTTGGGATATAGTCCATGTAAGGTGGTCTAGTATTTTAGGAAAATAGGACGGTAGCATTCGAAGCGGCATTTTGGTGGTTACTTCACAAAGCGACCGTTTTTTGCGCTCGGAAAATGGAAAAGGGCTTTTCCGTGCGACAAAAGGAAAACTTCCTCCTGCAACATTGTTCTACATACCAATGTCCACACACATGCATAATATGGGCACAACATCACAAACTATGCCGTGATTCACACATAACATCGGTCATTTGGATGAAAGCCATGAAACCTCGAACATGATAGGTAATTTTGTGAAGGTTTTTGAAACATGATCAATATACCAAGTCTGGTATTTTCCTTTCAACTATGTAACATAATATGACACCACGAAGGATTTTCATTGTTCGGATTTTTTGAATTTATTATGCCCGTTTGAATTATTTGAATTTCTAACTATGGTCGAACCGGTGTGCATGAAGATAGGGACGGGCATCGTTAGAACTTGCATTGGATCTCTGAAGAAACCACATATTGCGAGTCTAAAATGATTTTTCAAAAATCACGGCGATAGATCATGTACTGTAGTACAAACGGACCCACTTCCTGATTCGGCGGACATTTGTCCTTTTACCGGGATGGACGAAAAGGTTTGAGATGTACCGGTTGGGATATAGTCCATGTAAGGTGGTCTAGTATTTTAGGAAAATAGGACGGTAGCATTCAGAAACGGCATTTTGGTGGTTACGTCACAAAACGACCCGTTGTTTGCGCTCGGAAAATGGAAAAGGGCTTTTCCGTGCGACAAAAAGGAAAACTTCCTCCTGCAACATTGTTCTCCATACCAATGTCCACACATGCATAATATGCAACATCACAAACTATGCCGTGATTCACACATAACATCGGTCATTTGGACCGAAAGCCATGAAACCTCGAACATGATAGGTAATTTTGTGAAGGTTTTTGAAACATGATCAATATACCAAGTCTGGTATTTTCCTTTCAACTATGTAACATAATATGACACCACGAAGGATTTTCATTGTTCGGATTTTTTGAATTTATTATGCCCGTTTTGAATTATTTGAATTTCTAACTATGGTCGAACCGGTGTGCATGAAGATAGGGGCGGGCATCGTTAGAACTTGCATTGGATCTCTGAAGAAACCACATATTGCGAGTCTAAAAATGATTTTTCAAAAATCACAGGCGATAGATCATGTACACCTAGTACAAACCGGACCCACTTCCTACCGATTCTACAGACATTTGTCCTTTTACTGGGATGGACGAAAGGTTTGAGATGTACGTTGGGATATAGTCCATGTAAGGTGGTCTAGTATTTTAGGAAAATAGGACGGTAGCATTCTGAAACGGCATTTTGGTGGTTACTTCACAAAACTACTCGTTGTTTGCGCTCGGAAAATGGAAAAGGGCTGTTCCTTGCGACAAAGAGGAAAACTTCCTCCTGCAACAGCGTGTTACATACCAATGTCCACACATGCATAATATGGGCACAACATCACAAACTATGCCGTGATTCAGCACATAACATCGGTCATTTGGACCGAAAGCCATGAAACCTCGAACATGATAGGTCATTTTGTGAAGGTTTTTTCGAAACATGATCAATATACCAAGTCTGGTATTTTTCCTTTCAACTATGTAACATAATATGACACCACGTACAAGGATTTTCATTGTTCGGATTTTTTTTGAATTTATTATGCCCGTTTTGAATTATTTGAATTTCTAACTATGGTCGAACCGGTGTGCATGAAGATAGGGGACGGGCATCGTTAGAACTTGCATTGGATCTCTGAAGAAACCACATATTGCGAGTCTAAAAATGATTTTTTCAAAAAATCACGGGCGATAGATCATGTACCTGTAGTACAAACCGAACCCACTTCCTGCCGATTCGGCAGACATTTGTCCTTTTTACCCGGGATGGACGAAAAGGTTTGAGATGTACCGGTTGGGATATAGTCCATGTAAGGTGGTCTAGTATTTTAGGAAAATAGGACGGTAGCATTCTGAAACGGCATTTTGGTGGTTACTTCACAAAACGACCCGGTTTTTGCGCTCGGAAAATGGAAAAGGGCTTTTCCATGCGACAAAAAGGAAAACTTCCTCCTGCAACATTGTTCTACATACCAATGTCCACACACATGCATAATATGGGCACAACATCACAAACTATGCCGTGATTCAGCACATAACATCGGTCATTTGGACCGAAAGCCATGAAACCTCGAACATGATAGGTCATTTTGTGAAGGTTTTTTCGAAACATGATCAATATACCAAGTCTGGTATTTTTCCTTTCAACTATGTAACATAATATGACACCACGCGAAGGATTTTCATTGTTCGGATTTTTTTTGAATTTATTATGCCCGTTTTGAATTATTTGAATTTCTAACTATGGTCGAACCGGTGTGCATGAATATAGGGGACGGGCATCGTTAGAACTTGCATTGGATCTCTGAAGAAACCACATATTGCGAGTCTAAAAATGATTTTTTCAAAAAATCACGGGCGATAGATCATGTACCTGTAGTACAAACCGGACCCACTTCCTGCCGATTCTAAGAGACATTTTTCCTTTTTACCCGGGATGGACGAAAAGGTTTGAGATGTACCGGTTGGGATATAGTCCATGTAAGGTGGTCTAGTATTTTAGGAAAATAGGACGGTAGCATTCTGAAACGGCATTTTGGTGGTTACTTCACAAAACGACCCGTTTTTTGCGCTCGGAAAATGGAAAAGGGATTTTGCGTGCGACAAAGGAAAACTTCCTCTGCAACATTGTTCTACATACCAATGTCCACACACATGCATAAGATGGGCACAACATCACAAACTATGCCGTGATTCAGCACATAACATCGGTCATTTGGACCGAAAGCCATGAAACCTCGAACATGATAGATCATTTTGTGAAGGTTTTTGAAACATGATCAATATACCAAGTCTGGTATTTTTCCTTTCAACTATGTAACATAATATGACACCACGCGAAGGATTTTCATTGTTCGGATTTTTTTTGAATTTATTATGCCCGTTTTGAATTATTTGAATTTCTAACTATGGTCGAACCGGTGTGCATGAAGATAGGGGACGGGCATCGTTAGAACTTGCATTGGATCTCTGAAGAAACCACATATTGCGAGTCTAAAAATGATTTTTTCAAAAAATCACGGCCGATAGATCATGTACCTGTAGTACAAACCGGACCCAATTCCTGCCGATTCGGCAGACATTTGTCCTTTTTACCCGGGATGGACGAAAAGGTTTGAGATGTACCGGTTGGGATATAGTCCATGTAAGGTGGTCTAGTATTTTAGGAAAATAGGACGGTAGCATTCTGAAACGGCATTTTGGTGGTTACTTCACAAAACGACCCGTTTTTGCGCTCGGAAAATGGAAAAGGGCTTTTCCGTGCGACAAAAAGGAAAACTTCCTCCTGCAACATTGTTCTCCATACCAATGTCCACACACATGCATAATATGGGCACAACATCACAAACTATGCCGTGATTCAGCACATAACATCGGTCATTTGGACCGAAAGCCATGAAACCTCGAACATGATAGGTAATTTTGTGAAGGTTTTTGAAACATGATCAATATACCAAGTCTGGTATTTTTCCTTTCAACTATGTAACATAATATGACACCACGCCAAGGATTTTCATTGTTCGGATTTTTTGAATTTATTATGCCCGTTTTGAATTATTTGAATTTCTAACTATGGTCGAACCGTGTGCATGAAGATAGGGGGGCATCGTTAGAACTTGCATTGGATCTCTGAAGAAACCACATATTGCGAGTCTAAAATGATTTTTTCAAAAATCACGGCGATAGATCATGTACTGTAGTACAAACCGGACCCACTTCCTACCGATTCGGCAGACATTTGTCCTTTTACTGTGGATGGACGAAAAGGTTTGAGATGTACGGTTGGGATATAGTCCATGTCGTGGTCTAGTATTTTAGGAAAATAGGGCGGTAGCATTCAAACGGCATTTTGGTGGTTACTTCACAAAACCCGTTTTTGCGCCGGAAAATGGAAAAGGGCTTTTCCGTGCGACAAACAGGAAACCTTCCTCCTGCAACATTGTTCTACATACCCATGTCCACACACATGCATAATATGGGCACAACATCACAAACTATGCCGTGATTCAGCACATAACATCAGTCATTTGGACTGAAAGCCATGAAACCTCGAACATGATAGGTAATTTTATGAAGGTTTTTGAAACATGATCATTGTTCAAGACACATTTAGTCCCGGATGTAGTCACAAACCGGGACTAAAAATATTTTCCGCCATTTCCCACCTCTTCCCGCCAAGTTTTCCGCCCTTTCCTTTCTACTAGAGCTTTTAGTCCGGATGTAGTCACTCCGGGACTAAAGATATTTCCGCCATTTCCCAAAGCTTCACGCCAAGTTTTCCCGCCCTTTCCTCTATATTTAGGGTGATCGTGTCATGGCTATCAACACATCCACACCTTCCTCTCTTAGAACAATGGACAACGCCATCGGGCCATTCGACCCTCGAGGAGACCAGGGCAGGCGCCCAACTACCCTTGTCCACTGGGTACCGCCGCCGGGTGGATGCCGAAGGCCGGAGGGTTCTGTCCCTCCTGTCCCTCAAGGTTCCGCACGCCAGCGCCATGACAAACCACTTCTACCACGAGCTCACGCCGGAGCAGCGGATGGATCCCCAGTGGGATCCCGACAACTATGACACCTGGAATGCCTTCTTCGCTAATAGGCGGGAAAGGGAGCTCGCCAGGTACGAGGGTGATGGCCCGCCACCGGTGAACAACAACGAAGTCGGCCGTCGTCTGTGGTGGGAGAACCGTACTATCATCGAAGTGATGCGCTACATCGCCGGGGGAGACCATTTTGGTGGCATTCTGAAACGGCATTTTGGTGGTTACTTCACAAAACGACCCGTTTTTTGCGCTCGGAAAATGGAAAAGGGATTTTCCGTGCGACAAAAAGGAAAACTTCCTCCTGCAACATTGTTCTACATACCAATGTCCACACACACATGATCATTGTTCGGCACACATTTAGTCCCGGATGTAGTCACAAACCGACTAAAGGGATTATGCAGAGTGGGCAGACAACACTAATAATAGGGGTGAGTGTCGACATTATGTCGCGGCTTGTACCTTGTCCCGGATGGTGTCACCAACCGACTAAGATGAACCTTAGTCGGTTGGAGACACCAACCGGGACTAAAGATGAGTCAAGACTAATAATAGGTGAGTGTCGACATTATGTCGTGAGTCGACATTATGCCGAGCTGCTTGTACTATAAATATGCATCCTTGTGAGTCCAGTCCTCCACCAGTTTGAGGCATCTCCAAGATGGTTTTAGAGAGCAGGACACCACTACGGGCCTTCGGGGAGATGCCGAGCCTGGGCCCTCTCGGCATCTCCGAGAAACTGTCATAGAGGCACTCTAATATGTGAAATTAGTTAGCTCGAGGCGATTGATCTAGTTAGTGAAGTTACAAGCTGCAAGATGGTTTTAGAGCAGGGACACCTGCGGCCAGTTCGAGGAGATGCCGACGAGCCTGTCCTCCCATCTCCGAGAACTGCTCATAGAGGCACTCCTAATATGTGAAATTAGTTAGCTCGAGGCGATTGATCTAGTTAGTGAAGTTACAAGCTGCAAGATGGTTTTCGAGCAGGGACACCCGCTGCGGCCAGTTCAGGAGATGCCGACGAGCTCCTCCTCGGCATCTCCGAGAAACTGTCATAGAGGCACTCCTAATATGTGAAATTAGTTAGCTCTGAGGCGATTGATCTAGTTAGTGAAGTTACAAGCTGCAAGATGGTTTTCGAGAGCAGGGACACCACTGCGGCCAGTTTGAGGAGATGCCGACGAGCCCAGTCCTCGGCATCTCAGAAACTGTCATAGAGGCACTCGGTCCAGCCACAAATGGGACTAACACTCAAGACATTTATTAATATTAAAATCGAGACTACAAAACCGACTAAAGGCCACAAACCGCGAAGATATCCTTCGGTCAAGCCACAAACCGAAAGACATGAACTAGAGTTACATAATATGAGCATGAACTTTGGCATATGTCATTCCTTATGACCGCTTCAGACGTAACCATGGAGCATCTTCTTTACTTAACGGAATGCTTGGGTCAGGCCACCGTGAAGGGCGAATTTCATCAAACTTATTATAATCTTCCGACATGTCATCTTGCCCTCGATTCCCACGATGTTTCTTTTCCCGAAAGAACTATGTGACGCTTTGGATCATCATATGATGTATTCGCTTGCATATTTTTTCTTTTTTGGTCCGGAGGACATGTCCTTCACATAGAAAACCGAGACACATCATTGGCTAGGACGAATGGTTCATCTCTATAACCAAGATTGTTGAGATCCACGTTGTCATTATGCATAACCTGGTCTATCTTTACCCTTCCCCATTCAAAGTTGACCCATTTGCGGAAACAAAGGGACCTTAAAAGAGACTCCATAGTCTAGTTCCCATATCTCCTCTATGTATCCATAATATGTGTCATTTTGTCCATTCTCGTCTATTGCATCAAAGCGGACACCACTATTTTGGTTGGTGCTCTTTTATCTTGGGCGATCGTGTAGAATGTATTCCCATTTATTTCGCACTTGGAAATTCAATACAGAGAAGATGGTGACGCGCCAACAAGTATAGCCGATCTCCAACAGTGGTGTCATTCAAGAGATGTGTCGCATCCAACCACCGACAGACTTCATGTGTTCATCTGTAATCCATGATTCAGCTTCCCGGGTTTTTGAGCGCATAATATTCTTGTGTTCCTCCATATCTGAGCTGCCAAGGTGGAATTATGTAGAATCGTAGTGTGCTTTAGTGAAAGAATCCCGTCCCTACATATCGTTGCTTTCTTTCCCAGTGCCTTTTCCACTTAGTCTTCCCTCATCATGAGTCGAAACACCAATCGGCTTAAGGTCGAATAAAGTCAACACAAAACTCAATGACCTCCTCTGCTCCATATCCCTTGGAGATGCTTCCTTATGGTCTAGCACGGTTATGAACATATTTCTTTAAGACTCCCATGAACCTCTCAAAGGGGAACATATTGTGCAGAAATACCGAACCGAGAATGGCAATCTCTTCCACTAGATGAACCAGGAGATGCGTCATAATATTGAAGAAGGATGGTGGAACACCAATTCAAAACTAACAAGACATTGTACCACATCCTTCTCAGAACCTTGGCAGAATATCCGGATTGATTACCTTCGAGATATTGCATTGAGGAATGCACACTTCACAATGGGTACTGAACATTTTACGTAGAAGCCCCTCAATGCACCTAATCAAGCAATGCGTCATAATCACGTGATACCATATGAGACTTCAGGTTTTGGAACTTTTCTCTGCCATATTTATTATCCCTTTATATTAGATGAGAAGTCTGACGGCACCTTGATACCGTAAGGACTTCAAAAAGATTTCCTTCTCGCTTTGGTAAGAGCATAGGCACGACTTAAGTGACGCCTTTATCCGCCTTTGTTATCTGTATGCATGTTCTTTGGGTCTTTCATAATTTGTTGGTCCTCCTGCTTGGTGTATCTTTTGTCTTCCCATACACGCCTAGGAATCCTAGCAGGTTCACGCAGAGATTCTTCGCCACGTGCATCACGCCGATTGAAGAGCGGACACGCAGGACTTTCCAATATGGCAGCTCCCAAAATATAGATTTCTTCTTCCACATGGGTGTGTCTGAAGCGACGCTCGCTCGAACTGATTGACCCGGGACCCTTTCCAAAGATTACTTCTATGTCCTTGACCATACCAAATACATCATCACCACGAGTTTAGGCTTCTTCCTGATCGCCTCACCTTTGAAATGCTTGCCTTTCTTTCTTACGGATGATTGGTCGGAAGAAATCGTCGATTCGCTAGGTACACAACCTTCTTGAATTTATGCAAATATGTACCTTCGGTCTTATCTAAACAGTGGGTGCATGCCTTATATCCTTTGTTTGTCCGTCTCCGAAGGTTACTAAGAGCGTGCCAATCATTGATGGTTACGAATAACAACCCTCAGAGATTAAATGGCTCTGCTTGTTCTCATCCCACGACGTACACCTGGTTTGCCCCACAACCGTAAGAGTTCTTCAACTAATGGCCTAAGGTACACATCAATGTCGTTGCCGGTTGCTTCGGCCTTGGATGAGCACGGCATCATAATGAACTTACGCTTCATGCACAACCAAGGAGGCAGGTTGTAGATACATAGAGTCACGGGCCAGTCTGTGTGTCGCAGCTCTGCTTCCCAAAAGGATTCATGCCATCCGCATTAGACCAAACCATAAGTTCCTTGCGTCACCGCAAAGTCCGGAAGTCTCTCTCGATTTTCTCCATCGTGACCCATCGCCAGGTGTCTCAACTCCCGCCTTTCTTACGGTCTTCTTTGTGCCATCGCAACAACTCGCATGCTCTTTGTTTCGAACATGCGTTTCAACCTTGGTATTATAGGAGCATACCACATAACCTTAGCAGAACCCTCTTGAGGGGCTCTCCTCAACATCACTGTGGTCATCTCGCTCGATCTTATACCGCAACGCTGCATACCGGCATTTATCTAAATTCTCATACTCCTTATCATGTAGAGGATGTCATTAATGCATGCATGTATCTTTTGCACATCTAATCCCAGAGGATGAGAGTCTTCTTTGCTTCAGAGGTACTCTGGAAGTTCGTTATGTTTTGGAACTTGCTTCATTATTTTCATCTTTTCAAACGAGGAGTCGGTTAGACCACACTCGCCTTCCATCGCAACAATTCCGTTGTGGTACCGAGCTTTATGCTGCCATCTTCACAATTTGGGTACAACAATTTCTTGTGATCTTCTAACATGCCCTCTAACTTCAACTTCTCATTTCATTTCACAGCCTCGCTTTGCATCAGAAATGACCCTACCAAGTTCATCACCGGCTACCATCCGATGCCCGTTCTTCACCTTTTTCCTCTCCATTGTCTTCCATAGCGGTATCACCGTATTCAGAAACATATGATGATAGTTGTTATCATCATCTTCTTCTTCACCATCTTCCATCATAACCCCTCTTTCCCGTGCTTGGTCCAAAGAATTATAGTTGGGCATGAAACCTTTCATAATCAGTGGCATGAATGATTTTCGAGGAAGAGTACTCCTTGTTGTTCCGACATTGAACACATGGACAACGATAAATCCATTCTCTTTGTTTGTCGTAGCCACATTGATAAATTTATCCACGCCTTTGATATACCCGGCTACCGCCGTCACCGTACATCCATTCCCGACTGCTCATCGCATCATATAAGTAAGTTTATCAAAAACAGGACATCATAAATAGTGAAATAACCAATTCACCGACACATGAATTGTATCAATGACCTAGAAAAGATAGGATTGCTAACCTCGATCGAGGGAAATAAAGAGGAGAAAGCTCAAGCGTCTCGGACACCTTCTATATTTTTGTTCTATGAGAAATTCAACCTGATTTTTCACTCAAACATTTCAACAAACACCTTCAATGCATGCATGAGAAAAACTAGCACACACCCTCACACCTTACACCATTCAAAAAAAGAGTGGAGGCAGAGGGGCTGGCGCATTTATAGAGGGCAGGGTCTTTAGTCCCGGTTGAAGCCAAAGAACGGGACTAAAGGTGTGTGGCAGCCACGTGGTGTGGCCAAACCTTTAGTCCCGGTTGGTGGCTCCAACCGGACGCATGCCCCTTACCAACCGGGACCCATGCCCTTGGCCCGTCCCGCTCCAAGGGACGTGCAGCATTAGTCCCGGTTGGTGGCGCAACCGGGACTAATGCTCCCAGGGGTGGCGAACGGATGGCCCTTTTTCCTCTAGTGGGTAGGCTAGAGTATCATGCTCCATTCAATTAATTTTTAGTTGTTCGTATTTAATTTTTCAACTCGATCAACGTTCTCTTATTTGGGGATGAATTGTATTTTTTACTTCTTAATAGTACTACTTAAATACCACAAATGAAAATGTCCCATATGAAATAAGTTCACTATTTCTTGTTTATTCTTGGCTTGGAAGTATTTCTCAAAATTTTGATTATCGAAGTGAATATCAAAATCTTCAAGGAACGAACTAATTAGCAGGAATGTTTGTACAAAAATCTAAAAATTAAATAAAACTCCTAATTATTTAGCCTTTTGTATGGCAACTTATTTTGAGAATTTCACAACCGTATGTTTCTACCAAATATCTAGACAGATGATTTATTTATTTATTTATTTTTCAGAAGTATGTTTCATATGTACCATATGTTATTATTCTGTTGTTTTACTTTTTGAAAGTTCAAATTTGCGAAAGTTTCTCTATTTGTTTGAAAATTCATTCTATAATGGCGTTGTAATCTTTAAATTGTCTTCGATACTTGAGATTTTCTAAAATTTTGAAACCTTTAGGTTTGTGAGAATTTTACAAAATTTTATAAAAAAACGAAACATGGTTTAAACTTTTGGTAAGAGAATTATAACATATACACTAGAACCAACCAGAAAGAACCAACAAAATAGAACAACCCAAATAGAACCCCCCTAGTTAGGATATTTCTTCGAGTGTATCTTTTAAAGATATTTATCTTGACATTTACGCACACAGCCAACCCTTCTGCATTACTGCATAATCTATTCCATAATGGATAATTAATTAAATGAGATTTTTTATTACAATAATGTAATTTAAATATAAAACAATCAAACTACTGTGTGATACATTACAACTTAAAAACAAAGAATAGTATAACTCGCAAAAATTGTTATGTGTGTCATAGAACTAAATAAAACTATGATAATGCTAGTGTAGAAATATAAGTTTAAATAAGTATAACAGTTTAGTATAAAACATATTACTTTTATCTTCCTTGTGGACAAGATTTACATTCACCTTAGACCTCCCATCAGTCGATCCAAGCTCAGTTTGGCATTCAGAATTCTTGATGCTCTAGGGAAAAGGAAAAAAAGTCCAAATTAAAGCAGTTACTTACATTCAATTAGTCAAACAAGTTATATAGCACCAATAATATATGATGGAAGTAAAAAAAATGTGTTGTAGTACACTTTATAATATAGTTGAACAAAAAGTGTTATGACTAAGATCAAAAGACTAAATGAGAATAAGAAAAATACCAAAAATATAACACTAAACAAAAGAGTTCGGATAAAATATAGGATGCTAAGCTATCTGTTAATTTTTCACTTTCCTTGGGACATCAAGAATTCAAAAACTAGAACATATAACATTATTCTACTGAACAGTCTATTGCAAAACAATGACAGGACATTAGAAATACACCTAGAGTTTTTTGCACACACATCATAATTGTTTACCTTTAAAAAGGCTACATGATCTGGGCCATCAAAACTTATGAGTGGACCATCATTTGTTAGAAGACTACTAGTCCCAGGAAAGCTTCTTGAGCTAGAAGATTGCCGGTGAGCTGGGCCTCTTACTCTTACCTTGCTTAAGGTCATCTCCACCGGGCCGGTGAGCTGGGCCTCTTACTCTTACCATGGTTTGGCTAGTTATTGCCGTCGCTTCGTTCAGAACTTTTTGAAGATAGCGAAGCCTCTTACCGATCTCCTCAAGAAAGGCAAGAAATACCTTTGGACTCCTGCATGTCAAGCAAGCTTTGAGACACTCAAAGAGAAGCTCACTTCCACACCATTCTTGGTTCCTTCGGATACATCTAAGCCTTTCCAGATATTCTGTGACGCCTCTTTGCAAGGATTGGGTGCGGTCCTTATGCAAGAAAAACAAGTTGTTGCTTATGCCTCTCGACAGTTGAAGACGCATGAGATCAACTATCCTACACATGACCTCGAGCTCGCAGCAGTTGTCTTTGCTTTGGAGCTATGGAGGCACTACTTGCTTGGCAACCGTTGTGAGATCTTTTCTGATCACAAGAGTTTGAAGTATATCTTCACTCACTGATCTCAACCTTCGCAGAGGAGATGGATTGAAGCAATCAATGATTTTGATTTGACCATCAACTACACTCCGCAAAGCTAATGTCATGGCCGATGCTCTCACCGCAAATCTTATGTCAACAACCTCATGATGGAAGAACAACGGCCTGACCTCTTGTGCGAGGAATTCCGTCACCAACCTTGAAATTGTGGAACAAGGGTATCTCCCGAACCTTCCGCAACCTCTCTTGGAAGAAAAGGTTCGCCTCGTCACTTGGTGATCCGCGACACCAAAAGATCATCTCCAAACTTCAGCTTCCAAAGTATGAGTCCTTCCACGCCGATGATCAAGGAACGCTTTTCTTTGAACACCGGATGTTTGTTCCGAACTACCCGGTTTGAGAGAGCAAGTTCTCAAGGAGGCGATGATTCATTCTTTCTATCCACCCCGGCAGACAAAGATGTACATGGACTTGAAAACACAATATTGGTGGCGGGTTTGAAACGATATTGTGCCAAGTATGTCTGGAGTGTGATGTCCGCCACAGTGAAAGCTGTCCATCGAAACCTTTTGGTCTTCTACAGCCATTGAAACCCGGAATGGAAATGGGAGAAAGTAGAGATGGACTTCATCACTGGTTTTCAAGGTCGCAAGGGCAACAATGCAATCTTTGTTGTCATCGATGTGCTTTCTAAAGTGGCTCACTTCTTCCCGTCAAGGAGACAATTTCGAATTCATTGGTGAGCTCTATATCAACAATTTCTCTAGAGTATGGGTTTCGCTTGAGATCAGTTCTGACTGTGGGAGCATCTTCACTTCCAAGTTCTGGGAAAGTTTCAAATGCTTTGGGAACAAAGTTGAACTTCAGCACAGCTTACCACCCTCAGTCGCAAGGACAAGTTGAAAGGATCAATCAGATTCTGGAGGATATGCTTCGTGCTTGCGTCATCTCTTTTGGCATGAAGTGGGAGGAATGTCTTCCTTATGCTGAATTTTCTTACAACAACAGCTTCCAGAAAAGTCTGAAGATGGCACCATTTGAGGCTCTCTATGGCCGGAAGTGCAGAACTCCGATTGGTTGGTCAGGTGCAGGAGAAAGAATTTGGTTTGGCCCTGACATTGTAACTCAATCGGAGGAGAAGGTGCATATCATTCTTGAGAATCTGAAGATTGCTCAAAGTCACCAGAAGAGCAATTATGACAGGAAGCACACGGACATGGTGTATGTCCCTGGTGACCTCGTGTACCTTCGTGTCACTCCCATGAAAGGCACACACCGCTTTGGTATCAAAGGAAAGCTGGCTCCTAGATACATCGGACCTTTCACAATTCGTGGAAGAAGAGGAGAAGTTGCTTATGCTCTTGAGCTCCCGGAAAAACTCAAGGTCCATGATGTTTTCCACATCTCTCAACTCAAGAAGTGCTTCAAGGATCCCGCAGGACCGTGGATCATTAGCTAATCAATCTCCAAGAAGATCGTCTTATCAAGAACACCCCACAAAATCCTTGAGACCGCAGAAAGAAGGACTGCAACAAGTCCATCAAGTTCTCGCAAGGTGAAGTGGTCGCACCATTCCGCTGATGAAGCCACTTGGGAGCGTGAAGATGAACTCCGTACAACTATCCTACCCTCTTTGAGTCTTCTTCTTCTTCCTAGAATCTGGTAGATTCCTGCTTTAGTGGAGAGTTGTAGCATCCCATTTGTCTAACAACTGTAATGCTACTTGATCTAGTAATATAATGGATACTTCAAATATATAATTGTTGCATCATAATTATATCATGCTCATGTCATCATGCCACCTTGCATTTGGGCATCATACAAAAACCCTTTTTGTTTTGGTTCTTATCTCATATGCATTATTATTTGTATTTGCCTCTTGATATTGTATTTGGTTCTTGATATATTGGTTAAATGCCCAAGTTGAGTTGGGGGCATATCTTTTGTCCACTCCACCACCTTTCTTGTCACCACCTTATTCTTCCACCATTCCAATAACCCATGAGCTTGTAATTCTTTTCTTTGGTTTTTATTCTAGCTCATGTGGGTTGGGTGGATCCAACTCTAATTCTTTTGCTTGGCCTTTACTCCACATTTTGGGGATGCATGAGAATAATGCCATGTCTATTACTTTGTTTTCACAAGGAGGACACATGGCATTAAATGCTTGCATGGGCCATGCAACCATCATCAGCTTTTGATCTCCTTTGTTTTTTTTTTGGTTTTTGGGTGGATCATCTCTCTTCTCTCTCTTCCCCTTTGCTTGATCTTGTTTGATTTTGCCAAAAACCCTAAGCCCCCTCTTCTCACCCTCTCCTCCAACTTTTCCTTTTTGCTTGTTTGTGTGGTCTTGCCATACACCAAACCCATGTGCTTGACCATGTGTGTCCTTGATCATGTGCTTGATCACCTCACCCCTCATCTCTCTAACTCCATGCCACCCCTCTCTCACCTCACCTCTCACAAACCGAGCCACCCCTAGATAAAACCCTAACCCTAGTCCGACTCTCTCTCTCGGCCTCTCTCCTCTCTCTACCATGCTTGCCCCACATGACTACCCTATCCCTGGCCCCACAACCATCTACCCCAACCCAACCCGAGTCATACCCCCCCTCTCACCGAGCCTAGATCCAACCTTAGCCGAGCCCTCCTCTCACCTCTTTCTCTCTTCTCCCTGCCTCAGTAGCCCCACCCCGAGCTCCCTCACCGCCTGGCCCACCTGCAGACCTCCCCCAGACCTACCTGCCCTCTCCCTGCCCTGCCCAAGCACGTGAGGAAGGAGCAAAAAGGTGGCACCGAAGCCACCTTTCTCTGCCCCACTCCCCACGGCACCCCTCCCCTTCCCCCGTCCTTATCTACTCCCTCTCCCCCTCTCTGCCTCGCCAGATCCACCCCCAGGGGCCTGCCCTCGCCTCCCTCCTCTCTCTCCACACAGTCTACCCCCCAACAACCTCACCGTCGGCCTCCTCTCGACGACACCGTACCAGGCGGCGGGCGCGGCGTCCAGGTGTCGAGGAAGATCGAGCCGAGCCCCAGCGTCGCCCCTATACACGGAGTCGAGCAGGAGAGGCACCAGGGACCCCAGGCCGTCGCCACTACGATGAAAACCCTAGCTCCGGGGAGCGCCTGCGTCCTCGCCGCTCCAGTACCTCCCAGCCCGATCCGACCCCACCGACCCACTCCCGGTGAGCGCCTCGACCTCTCTGACATGCTCCGCCTCGCCACCGTCGTCTAGATCCGTGGTTCGTTTGGTCGAACGCCCTTGCACCGCCATGCTGCCGTCTCGCACGCACGCTCGCGTAGCCCTCAACTAGGCCCCGTCCACCCTTCTAACATCAACCCCGCCCTAGCCCGGTAGCAGCGCGTCAAGACGCCCAGTCCCGCTCGTCAATCCCCCTCAAGGCTGCGCGCTGTTTTCCCGTCGCACGCAGAGAAGATCCACAGTGCGCGGAACCGTTTTACAGAAAGCCCCCCCACCTTTTTGTTTCTTTCACCCGCGCTCCTCTAGGCCCACCTGTCTGCGGTTGTTGCCATTTTGCAAAAAGGGTCCCGTAGTTTTGGCGCCTCAACCCATGATCCCCACAAGTGGCCCGTGGCACTCGCTTCGGCGTATGGGACCGCGTGGCCGCTGGCCCCACCTGTCATCCACTGCGGCTAAGCGTGCTCATGGTGGCATTGTTCTGCAGGCGTGTTGGGCCATGACCTGGCCCACCCACCGGGCAAGTGGCTAAGTCTGCCTGAGTACAAGAGGGTTTTTCTGTTATCTGTTTTAAACTAAATCTTTTCCAAATTGTTTTGAAATTCAAAATTCAAATCTGTTTTTAAATAACTTTTAAAATATGAATTCAAATAATACAAATAATATATGTTTTCAAATCAGAAAAATGTGAGGATTTCAAATATGCCATCCAAAATATATCTTGGACACTTTAAATTTCAAGTTGAATTAAATTACAATAAAATGCCCTTGTCTTAATTATTTAATAACTTTTGATTTATAATTCCAAATTTAACAAATGATATGTCTAAAATGATCAGCTCGACGAGACCTTTCTGTTTATGCATTCCATGTTCTGAATTGCAGCATGCATCATATAAATATAATGTAAACAGCAACTAATATGAGGATAAAATGTGGCCAAAACTCAATAAAATGACTTATTCTTGTAGTCCACACCTCACCCATGCCATGCTACTTTATTGCCATGCAAATTGTGCATCATTCATCATGGCATGATTGTTTGCTTGTCGCATTTTATTCATATGCTTGTGCACTTTATTTATATTGGCCCTTGTTTGTTTGGTTCTTCTTCGAATAGGCGCTGAGCAGGGGATATATCAAGAGAACCAGGAGCACTACCCCGATCCTTCTCTCGCTTCAACTGAGCTGCCAGGCAAGCACTACCACATGCTTTCATACATTTAGTACCTATTGCCTCTATCTTATTCTTGCATCATTGAGTCGCGATTGCATTAAACTGAATCCCAAGTATTGCATAGCCTTTACTTTTAAACCCCACCGAAGCTTGTTCCTCCATCCCATGAGCCATTACTATAGGAGTTGTTTGAGCCATGCGAGTCGTAGAACAGCATGTGTAGGGTATGTGAGTGTCTGATGGATAACGAGGTACCTAAGCAACTTAAACTGAGTAGTAATGGGATAACTAATGAAAGTGGCACCGGTGAGAAATATCTGCTATTTGGTTCTTCCTGCTCACTTGTGTCCCGTAGGACCCCGAGTACTTGATTCCTGTTCCTTGATTATTCGCGCTATCCACATACGGGAGGCTTATGGGACCCCCCTGAGCCAGAGCTTGATTCAGACTTATTTCTTGGGGCCACAAACTAGTTTGAGGTTTTATTTACTATCCTGTACTTATGCCATGCTTTACTTCTTTATTTACGATTGTGCGAGGAGCACCTGTACTGTTTATGTAAGCGGAGTGTTTTCACATGTCGACAAGCCCACATTTGGGTTCCCGGTCGTTCTGACCCGGCGCAAACCTTGAGTCCGTCTCGAGTCGCTAACCGCTATGGGTGTACTCAATGGGGTGACCCCTGAAATATTTCGAATCCTGTGATTGCTTTGTCGTGAAGGCCTCGTTGGGTTTTGATTTGGTTTTCCGAGGTTGATCGAGTGTGTGTTGCTATTTGTGCACCCTGCTAGGTAAAACTTTCAAAGCCGTGTCCGCGGTTATGGACGACTTGGAGCACAGTTTCTCGATCATAGACAAGCATAACTAAAGTACCGCTTTTAATTTGACTAAGAAATTGACTAGTAAATAGTGCAACACTCATGGAATGGATAATAAAACTGCCAACGGATGGGGGTTGTTAAAGCTTCCTCGTTGGTAGCGAGGAGGAGGATGGATCTGGTATATTACTGTTAGAATTGTTGTCATTAATTCACGGACATCCGTCTATCTTTGGTTAGGCGGATGGTTAGCGAGTTTCTATAGAACTGCTAGGGTTTATCTTTTGCTGCAATTGCGTCACCCCAGGTCGTGTCCCCTTTAGAGGCATAAAGACTTGCTGAGTACCCCTAGGGTCTCACACGATAAATTATTTGATTCAGATGAACATGTACACTCACAAGATGGATACTGGGTGGAGGAGGCGTATGATGTGGGCAACGATCGTTCGGTGTAGAGATTCCGGGAACGGGGATCCGTGAGATCCGTGGGCGGGATGTTCTTATTTATGGGGCATCTTATGCCGATTTGCTTCTTACCCGTACTCGGATCTTGTTTGCCGCTTCCGCCTGATACTCCGATGTGTGATGTATGAGGAGATATCCTAAACTATTATATCTATCTAGGACATTTGAATGTTGTCGTATGGTGTTGCTATATTTCCTTTCTTTTTAGATGGAATAGCTCTGATGTACTGTTGTATGGTGGCTTGCATACATACTCATTTGTGTATGTAGTTGATCCCTTCGCCTGCCGATTACGCCGCCCGTTCTTGCCCCGACGATTGGAAATGGTTGGGACGGCCGAAAGGTCTACCTGTGAGTGGCATTTGGGCCCCACCGTACTATTTCAACCATTTCCGCTCGTCCAGGCTTGTAACTAGGAGCGTAATTCACCGAGGTAGTTACAATTGGTATCAGAGCCATTCCGCCCTTCAGGGTCTCATCCAAATGGTCGTTGTCAGTCTAGCAAATATTTTGATAGTTATGTATACTAGGGAAAAACAAAACGTGAGAGTAGGACTGCTTCCATTTTTCTTCTTACCCACCCACCACCCTTTTCTGGTAAGGAAGTGTAACGTTTTCAATCCTCTTCTTAAAAGTTTAAACTAGGATTCACGTGTTCTGGGTTTCCGTAGTACCATAGGTTGTGTGTTTGTGTGTATGTGTGTGTGTAATTCCTTGTCTATCTGTTGCATCCAAGTTGTTATCACAATCGGCCTTTTGGTTATCAACTGTTGGTACATTCCATACCGACAGGCTTTTGCAAACCGACGCGATCTATCTGATTCGTTGTATACCGCCGCGATCTGTCTTACTCTTTGTTATCCGACGTTATCTTGTTTGGGGTGTTCGTTTCCGTAGTTACTAATCTTTAGGTTAAACGTGAGAAGAAGGGGTTAGGATATGTGTTCTACTTATTCATGTGCGGAGTAATGCTTTGAGTGCGGGATGGAGTCGCGACCATACCACTACTCTTATCATTCGCTTTTGTATATTGAATTGGTAGAGTCACTAATCTTGATTCGTTAAGTGTTTTGGCGCATCTATTGGTATTTTAATGCCGAAATTTGTGGAAAATTTTTTCTTTGATATATCTGTGTACCACACTCCTTTTCAGTCGTGTGCGATATGCTTAATATCTTCTAGGTGCTTTGAACTTTGTTGATATTTTAATATCATCTTAGTAAATTGTATCCTTTAATCTTGACTAATTCCATCTTGGTACTATTTTGGATTATTATTATTCTCCATTATATTACTGACTTGTGTTTTATATCAATCACAGGATGGCTCCACCACGCCGTTCTGATGAGGACATACCACCTGAACTGGGGTCCGCGTTGTCAAACATCGCCAATGCCTTGGCAACAATGCAAAGATAACCAAAGAACGCTTTGAGGAAAGTGTCGAGGAATGAGTTTGCTCGCTACCTCCACCTCCCAAGCGAGGAGACATCAAAAGCTTCCAAGTTCAACCTCGCCAATTTGATGTTTCTGATCAACCACTTGATGCTGATGATTGGTTGCATGAGATGTCAAGGCTACTAGAGGCTGATGTTCTGAGCAAGAATGGGTAAAGTGTGCTACTCACCTCTGAAGGGAGATGCGACTCTGGTGGGAGAATTACGAAGGCAAAGCGCCTGGTTTTCACCTACTTGGAGCAGTTCCTTTGGAGCATTCAAAGAGCAAGATTCGAGAAATTGTCATGGAAAGGATGAAGGAAGTGTTTCTCAACCTCAAGCAGGGAAATGACAATGTCAATACCTACATCAGGAACTTCATGAATCTTTCTCGTTATGGTGGCGATGAGATCTCCGATGAAAAGAAGAAGCAAAAGAGGTTCCAGCAAGGGCTCAATGCATCGATTAAATATGCAATCACACATGCAAGGCCGGCGTCTTTTTTGGAACTTCAAAGATCTGACTCTGCAGGAGGAAGCAAGTAGGCAAGTGTTTGAGGAGTCAAAGAAACACAACCGTGATGCACCAAGCTCTTCAGCTATGACAGCTCCTTCTAAGCGTCGTGTTTGGGTTCCTAACACCCCACCGTCGCTCCCGGCTCCACCAAGACCTGCAAGCTACGCGGCAAGGCCACCAAACTTCCTCACTGCTGCTCCCAGGGGCTACAACCACCACTACCCTGGAGCGCCTGGCGGAGTCCCTGGCTACGTTGCTCCACGTCCACCTGGTGCTTGTTTCACGTGTGGAGACTCTGGACATCTAAACTGGAACTGTCCGTTGAAAAACAAAGCTCTTCCTCCACCCCCTCCAAGATCTGCGGCAAGCTCTCCTTTGGTTCGTGCACCACCACCTCGGGCTCTCAACATCAACACCAACCCGGGTCTACTGTTGCTCGTGCCAACTGTGTCAACGCCGCTCAAGCTGAGCATGCACACAGGTTGTGATGGGTATGCTATCCGTTAACTCAGTCCCTGCACGAGTTTTGTTTGATTCTGGTGCATCGCATTCTTTTGTTTCTATCAAGTTTGCTTATGAGAATGGGTTAGCGTTGGTTCCTCTCCTCAAGCGGTTAATGGTCCTTTCTCCTGGAGCAAATATGGCAGCTTCTAAAATCAGCCATGGCAATCAAATTGAGATTGGTGGCTCTTCGTTCTCGGCATCCTTAATTGTTCTGGGCAATTCTGACATTGATGTCATCTTGGGCATGGATTGGTTCACAGCAAATGCAGCTGTGATTGATTGTCTTTGAACGCCGGTTTCTTCGAAGATTCCTCAAGGCCATATAGTCTATTCTCCAAGTCGACTCACGCTATCCGCTTTTCTCTTTGGCAGCTCGAATGATGATGCTATGGAAGCTATTCGAGTGTCCGGTGGTCGTGAGTTCGCAGATGTCTTTCACGAAGAGTTGCGGTATGCCTCCGGATCGTGAGGTTGAGTTTGTAATTGAGCTTGAACACGAACGGCTCCTATCTCCAAGCGGCCTTATAAAATGGGTCCTTTGAGTTGGTGAACTCAAATGACAGCTTGATGAACAAGAGAAGTTGGGTTTCATTCAACACAAGATTTCTTCTTGGGGTAGCCCAACAATCTTTGTGAAGAAGCGAGCAGACTGGTAGACTTTGTGTTGACTATCGGGCTCTCAATGCTAAAACCATCAAGAATAAGTATCCCCTTCATGGATTAATGATCTCTTTGATCACTAGTCGGAGCCGTGGTATTCTCTAAGTTGGACTTGAGAAGTGGTTATCACCAAATCAAGATTCGCAAGGAAGATGTTCCTAAAACAGCTTTCACCATCCGCTATGGCTGTATGAGTACGGTCATGTCTTTCGGTCTCACCAACGCACTGCTACCTTGTCGAGGCTTATGAACTCGGTTTTCATGGAGTATCTTGATAAGTTCGTGGTCTATCCGGATGACATCCTAGTCTATTCAAAGTCAAAGGAAGAGCATGAAGAACACCTTGTGTGTCCTAAACAAGCTTTGAGAACCGCTTGTATGCAAAGTTCTCCAAGTGTGAGTTTTGGCTGCCTCAAGTAACCTATCTTGGTCACGTTATCTCTGCCAAGGGCATTGCGATCAACACAACTGTGAAGACAATTGTTGAATGGCTTCCTCGTTAATGTCAAAGAAGTGCGGAGTTTCCTTGGTTTGGCTAGTTATTGCCGTCGCCGTTCGAACTTTTCGAAGATAGCGAAGCCTCTTACCGATCTCCTCAAGAAAGGCAAGAAATACCTTTGGACTCCTGCATGTCAAGCAAGCTTTGAGACACTCAAAGAGAAGCTCACTTCCACACCAGTCTTGGTTCCTCCGGATACATCTAAGCCTTTCCAGATATTCTGTGACGCCTCTTTGCAAGGATTGGGTGCGGTCCTTATGCAAGAAAAACAAGTTGTTGCTTATGCCTCTCGACAGTTGAAGACGCATGAGATCAACTATCCTACACATGACCTCGAGCTCGCAGCAATTGTCTTTGCTTTGAAACTATGGAGGCACTACTTGCTTGGCAACCGTTGTGAAATCTTTTCTGATCACAAGAGTCTGAAGTATATATTCACCCAGCCTGATCTCAACCTTCGGCAGAGGAGATGGATTGAAGCAATCAATGATTTTGATTTGACCATCAACTACACTCCGGGAAAAGCTAATGTCATGGCCGATGCTCTTAGCCGCAAAGCTTATGTCAACAACCTCATGATGGAAGAACAACAGCCTCTCTTGTGCGAGGAATTCCGTCAGCTCAACCTTGAAATTGTGGAACAAGGGTATCTCCTGAACCTTCTGGCAACCCCTCTCTTGGAATAAAAGGTTCGCTCTCGTCAGCTTGGTGATCCGCACACCAAAAAGATCATCTCCAAACTTCAGCTTCCAAAGTATGAGTCCTTCCACGTCGATGATCAAGGAACGCTTTTCTTTGAACACCGGATGTTTGTTCCGAACTACCCGGGTTTGAGAGAGCAAGTTCTCAAGGAGGCGCATGATTCTGTTCTTTCTATCCACCCTGGTAGCACAAAGATGTACATGGACTTGAAAACACAATATTGGTGGCCGGGTTTGAAACGATATTGTGCCAAGTATGTCTCGGAGTGTGATGTCTGCCACAGAGTGAAAGCTGTCCATCAGAAACCTTTTGGTCTTCTACAGCCATTGAAACCCCCGGAATGGAAATGGGAGAAAGTAGAGATGGACTTCATCACTGGTTTTCCAAGGTCGCAGAAGGGCAACAATGCAATCTTTGTTGTCATCGACAGGCTTTCTAAAGTGGCTCACTTCTTCCCCGTCAAGGAGACAATTTCTGGAATTCAGTTGGATGAGCTCTATATCAACAGAATTGTCTCTCTATATGGGGTTCCGCTTGAGATCAGTTCAGACCGTGGGAGCATCTTCACTTCCAAGTTCTGGGAAATTTCCAAAATGCTTTGGGAACAAAGTTGAACTTCAGCACAGCTTACCACCCTCAGTCGCAAGGACAAGTTGAAAGGATCAATCAGATTCTGGAGGATATGCTTCATGCTTGCGTCATCTCTTTTGGCATGAAGTGGGAGGAATGTCTTCCTTATGTTGAATTCTCTTACAACAACAGCTTCCAAAAAAGTCTGAAGATGGCACCATTTGAGGCTCTCTATGGCCGCAAGTGCAGAACTCCGATTGGTTGGTCAGGTGCAGGAGAAAGAATTTGGTTTGGCCCTGACATTGTAACTCAAGCGGAGGAGAAGGTGCATATCATTCTTGAGAATTTGAAGATTGCTCAAAGTCGCCAGAAGAGTAATTATGACAGGAAGCACACGGACATGGTGTATGTCCCTGGTGACCTCGTGTACCTTCGTGTCACTCCCATGAAAGGCACACACCGCTTTGGTATCAAAGGAAAGCTGGCTCCTAGATACATCGGACCTTTCACAATTCGTGGAAGAAGAGGAGAAGTTGCTTATGCTCTTGAGCTCCCGGAAAAACTCAAGGTCCATGATGTTTTCCACATCTCTCAACTCAAGAAGTGCTTCAAGGATCCCGGCAGGACCGTGGATCATTAGCTAATCAATCTCCAAGAAGATCTGTCTTATCAAGAACACCCCACAAAAATCTTGAGCCACTTGGGAGCGTGAAGATGAACTCCGTGCCAACTATCCTACCCTCTTTGAGTCTTCTTATTCTTCCTAGAATCTCGGGGCGAGATTCCTGTTTAGTGGGGGAGAGTTGTAGCATCCCATTTGTCTAACAATTGTAATGCTACTTGATCTAGTAATATAATGGCTACTTCAAATATATAATTGTTGCATCATAATTATATCATGCTCATGTCATCATGCCACCTTGCATTTGGGCATCATACAAAAACCCTTTTTGTTTTGGTTCTTATCTCATATGCATTATTATTTGTATTTGCCTCTTGATATTGTATTTGGTTCTTGATATATTGGTTAAATGCCCAAGTTGAGTTGGGGGCATATCTTTTGTCCACTCCACCACCTTTCTTGTCACCACCTTATTCTTCCACCATTCCAATAACCCATGAGCTTGTAATTCTTTTCTTTGGTTTTTATTCTAGCTCATGTGGGTTGGGTGGATCCAACTCTAATTCTTTTGCTTGGCCTTTACTCCACATTTTGGGGATGCATGAGAATAATGCCATGTCTATTACTTTGTTTTCACAAGGAGGACACATGGCATTAAATGCTTGCATGGGCCATGCAACCATCATCATCTTTTGATCTCCTTTGTTTTTCTTTGGTTTTTGGGTGGATCATCTCTCTTCTCTCTCTTCCCCCTTTGCTTGATCTTGTTTGATTTTGCCAAAAACCCTAAGCCCCCTCTTCTCACCCTCTCCTCCAACTTTTCCTTTTTGCTTGTTTGTGTGGTCTTGCCATACACCAAACCCATGTGCTTGACCATGTGTGTCCTTGATCATGTGCTTGATCACCTCACCCCTCATCTCTCTAACTCCATGCCACCCCTCTCTCACCTCACCTCTCACAAACCGAGCCACGCCTAGATAAAACCCTAACCCTAGTCCCACTCTCTCTCTCGGCCTCTCTCCTCTCTCTACCATGCTTGCCCCACATGACTACCCTCTCCCTGGCCCCACAACCATCTACCCCAACCCAACCCGAGTCATACCCCCCCTCTCACCGAGCCTAGCTCCAACCCTAGCCGAGCCCTCCTCTCACCTCTTTCTCTCTTCTCCCTGCCTCAGTAGCCCCACCCCGAGCTCCCTCACCGCCTGGCCCACCTGCAGACCTCCCCAGACCTACCTTCCCTCTCCCTGCCCTGCCCAAGCACGTGAGGAAGGAGCAAAAAGGTGGCACCGAAGCCACCTTTCTCTGCCCCACTCCCCACGGCACCCCTCCCCTTCCCCCGTCCTTATCTACTCCCTCTCCCCCTCTCTGCCTCGCCAGATCCACCCCCAGGCCCCTCGCCTCCTCCTCTCTCTCCACACCGCCTACCCCCAACGACCTCACCGGCCTCCTCTCGACGACACCGTCAGGCGGCGCGGCGTGACAGTGTCGAGGAAGATCGAGCCGAGCCCCAGCTGCCGCCTGCACGTAGTCGAAAGCGGAGAGGCACCAGACCCAGGCCGCCGCCCGACGGCGAAACCCTAGCTCGGGGCGCCTGCGCTCGCTCCAAGTACCTCCCACCGACACGACCCCACCGAGACCCTCCCGGTGGCGCCTCGACCTCTCGACATGCCCGCCGCCACCGTCGTCTAGATCCGTGGTTCGTTTGGTCGAACGCCCTCGGTGCACCGCCGCTTGCTGCCGTCTGCAAGCACGCTCTCCGCGTAGCCCCTCAACTAGGCCCCGTCCACCCTTCTAACATCAACCCCGTCCTAGCCTGGCAGCGTCTGCCGTAGCGCCGCCTGTGTCCGTGTTGACCCCCTCCGCTCTGCGGCTGCACGCTGTTTTCCGTCGCAGAGAGAAGATCCACAAGGCGTGCACCTTTTCAAGCCCCCACCTTTTTGTTTCTTCCACCCGCGCTCCTCTAGGCCCACCAGTCTGCGGTTGTTGCCATTTTGCAAAAAGGGTCCCGTAGTTTTGGCGCCTCAACCATGATCCCCTCATTGCGCCGCGTGGCAGCCCGACTTTCGCTTCTGGCGTATGGGACCGCGTGGCCGGGCCCCTTTGTCATCCACTGCTAAGCGTGTTCGCATGATGGCGGTTTTTCTGTGGCGTGTTGGGCCCAATCGACTGCCCCACCCGTCAGCCGATGGCTAAGTCCTTTGAGTACAAGAGGGTTTTTCATATCTGTTTTTAAACTAAATCTTTTCAAATTGTTTTGAAATTCAAAATTCAAATCTGTTTTAAATAACTTTTAAAATATGAATTCAAATAATACAAATAATATATGTTTTCAAATCAGAAAAATGTGAGGATTTCAAATATGCCATCCAAAATATATCTTGGACACTTTAAATTTCAAGTTGAATTAAATTACAATAAAATGCCCTTGTCTTAATTATTTAATAACTTTTGATTTATAATTCCAAATTTAACAAATGATATGTCTAAAATGATCAGCTCGACGAGACCTTTCTGTTTATGCATTCCATGTTCTGAATTGCAGCATGCATCATATAAATATAATGTAAACAGCAACTAATATGAGGCTAAAATGTGGCCAAAACTCAATAAAATGACTTATTCTTGTAGTCCACACCTCACCCATGCCATGCTACTTTATTGCCATGCAAATTGTGCATCATTCATCATGGCATGATTGTTTGCTTGTCGCATTTTATTCATATGCTTGTGCACTTTATTTATATTGGCCCTTGTTTGTTTGGTTCTTCTTCGAATAGGCGCTGAGCAGGGGATATATCAAGAGAACCAGGAGCACTACCCAGATCCTTCTCTCGCTTCAAGCTGCCAGCAAGCACTACCACATGCTTGCATACATTTAGTACCTATTGCCTCTATCTTATTCTTGCATCACCGAGTCGCGATTGCATTAAAGAATCCCAAGTATTGCATAGCCTTTACTTTTAAACTCCACCAAGCTTGTTCCTCCATCCCATGAGCCATTACTATAGGAGTTGTTTGAGCCATGCAGTCGAGAACAACATGTGTAGGGTATGTGAGTGTCGATGGATAACGGTACCTAAACAACTTAAACCGAGTAGTAATGGGATAACTAATGAAAGTGGCACCGTGAGCAATATCTGCTATTTGGTTCTTCCTGCTCACTTGTGTCCGTAGGACCCAGTACTTGATTCCTGTTCCTTGATTATTCGCTATCCACATACGGAGGCTTATGGGACCCCACGAGCGAGCTTGATTCAGACTTATTTCTTGGGGCCACAAACTAGTTTGAGGTTTTATTTACTATCCTGTACTTATGCCATGCTTTACTTCTTTATTTACGATTGTGCGAGGAGCACCTGTACTGTTTATGTAAGCGGAGTGTTTTCGTGGTATCGACAAGCCCAGTCACATTTTCGGGTTCCCAGTCGTTTGACCATGGCGCAAACCTTGAGTCCGTCTGAGTCTAACCGTTCTTGGGTGTACTCAATGGGGTGGCCCCCTGAAATATTTCTGAATCCTGTGATTGCTTTGTCGTGAAGGCCTCGTTGGGTTTTGATTTGGTTTTTCCGAGGTTGATCGAGTGTGTATTGCTATTTGTGCACCCCTGCAGGGTAAAACTTTTTGAAAGCCGTGTCCGCGGTTATGGACGACTTGGAGCATAGTTTCTCGATCATAGACAAGCATAACTAAAGTACCTCTTTTAATTTGACTAAGAAATTGACTAGTAAATAGTGCAACACTCATGGAATGGATAATAAAACTGCCAACGGATGGGGGTTGTTCGTCCGCTTCCTCGTTGGTAAGCGAGGAGGAGGATGGATCTGTGATATTACTGTTATAACTGTTGTCATTAATTCACGGACATCCGTCTATCTTTGGTTAGGCGGATGGTTAGCGAGTTTCTATAGAACTGCTAGGGTTTATCTTTTGCTGCAATTGCGTCACCCCAGGTCGTGTCCCCTTTAGAGGCATAAAGACTTGCTGAGTACCCCTAGGGTCTCACACGATAAATTATTTGATTCAGATGAACAGGTACACTCACAAGATGGATACTGGGTGGAGGAGGCGGATGATGTGGGCAACGATCGTTCGGTGTAGAGATTCCGGGAACGGGGATCCGTGAGATCCGTGGGCGGGATGTGCTTATTTATGGGGCATCTTATGCCGATTTGCTTCTTATCCGTACTCGGATCTTGTTTGCCGCTTCCGCCTGATACTCTGATGTGTGATGTATGAGGAGATATCCTAAACTATTATATCTATCTAGGACATTTGAATCTTGCCAAATGGCGTTGCTATATTTCCTTTCTTTTTAGATGGAATGGCTCTGATGTACTGTTGTATGGTGGCTTGCATACATACTCATTTGTGTATGTAGTTGATCCCTTCGCCTGCCGATTACGCCGCCCGTTCTTGCCCCGACAATTGGAAATGGTTGGGACGGCCGAAAGGTCTACCTGTGAGTGGCATTTGGGCCCCACCGTACTATTTCAACCATTTCCGCTCGTCCAGGCTTGTAACTAGGAGCATAATTCACCGAGGTAGTTACACCGGGGAGGCTAAGGACGTCTTCACAAGGGGATTCCTTCTCAACCTTTCTCTATAGTTTGTTTTTGTTTTGCTTAGTTTCTTTTGCTTGGTTTTGTTTGACTGTTTTTATCAAAAACTCCAAAAAAAATAGTTTGGTTTGGTTTTATTTCTCTTATAGAAACACAAAAAAAAATTAGTTTCTACTCTAGTTGTCACCTTGCTCTAGCTCACCATGTTGTTCCCCAAGTTCACCCTGAAAGACCTTTCAATAGGTAGTGGCTCTATAATTGGGAAAGAAAATATTGAAGAATTCTTTAATCATGGTAGCAAACATGAGGATATTGAGGATAGATCAATATCAGAACTTGCTCCTAATTATGAAATTGATGCAGCTTCTTTAGTTCATATGTTGGAGGCTAGGTTTGTTAACCTTGACCCCATGATGCAAATTTTGTTTCTCAAACTAAAAGAAGAAAAGGATCCTGAAAAGAGAGACTTTATTCTACAAACTTTACTAAAAGAGTTCAATGATTTTGCTAAGGAAGCCAAAAAGGTATTTGAACGTTTTAATATGCTAGGCTCATGTGTAGATGTTATGGGTACTTCAGATAAAACCAAACCTAGAGAGGAAATTAAGATACACATACCCTTTAAACTTGTTGGGATGCATGAATCCTTAGAAAAGAATTTTGATTGGATTATTCCTGAAAATCCTTTTTATGAAAGTAGTGAACCAAGGAGAGATGAGAAGGGATCCTCCAAAACTCATTTGGATGAGATACCTTTCCTAGTTGAAGAGATTGCAAGTATTAATCTTAATTCTTCATTTAAAAATACTTGATTCTTGCTTCTTATGCCTAACTTAAAGGTGTTAAAGAAAATTACTTGTTGGGAGATAATCCAAGAGTTTTCTTAAGTCTTGGAAGTTATTAATTCAGTAATGACATCTTCTTATCCTTTTTGTTTGCTTTTTGTGCCAATAATAACCTCTAGTGAGAGGGAAGTAAGATTTGGGGAGTTGTTATGGGAGATAACCCAAGAGTTTTCTTGAGTCTTGGAAGTTATTACTTCAGTAATGACCTCTCCTTATCCTTTTTGTTTGTTTTTTGTGCCAAGAATGACCTCTAATGAGAGGGAAGTAAGATTTGAGGAGTTGCTGTCCCGAAACAGATTTGTGTGCTCCACCATAAAAATTCGTGAGGAGTATCTGTAAGTCGGATTGAGAAATTTACGAATAAATCTCCCAGTATGTTAGCTAACTTTCGTTAGTTCAACACCTTTTGATTTGAGCAACAAAATATGTTCGAAAAAATCGGTTTATGCCTGCTGGTCTATTTTGACAGATTTCTGCCATTATTTGCATTTGCTTCTTATTGATTTCTTTTTGAGTTCTCTTTTGGGGAATTAAACTTTTTAAAAGACGTTGCTACATTATCTTGTGTTTTTAGTGAAAGTTTTGCTATTTTGAAACTAAACCCAAGGGTCTATTATATTTTGAATAAACTAATGTTGCTAATGAAGATTGTGTGAAGTTTCGTATGAAAGAAAAATTTCAAGTGTAAAGAAAGAATGATGTAATGAGATGAAGAATGGACAAAATATCAAGCTTGGGGATACCACCCCGTGTCACCCCAAGAAATATTCAAGAGGTACAAGCGTCAATGCTTGGGGATGCCCAAGGCATCCCCTTCTTCATCAATAAAAAGCTCAGGTCTTTTTAGACACTTCGTTTTTATTGTTTCATGCATAGTTGTGTTGTTCTTGAAGCGTCTTAGTTTTCGTTTGCTTTGCTTAGTTTGCTTATTTTGCTTGAATAAAGTAGTTTGGACCCCCTTTCTCGATGTGTTGTTTCAAATAAGTTGGAGAGGAGTAGAAAGTTCTTGCTTGAGTAGAACAAGAGGAGCTTGCTTTGACTATGACTTAGACTTTAGCATGTCATGCTAGGTGTTGTTTTGACCTTATGCTTAGTGATTATTTCTGGAGCATGACTTGTTCCCAACAATTGGGATTGCTTAGTGTGCCTTGAAGGAATCTTGCGTTGTTTTAGCATACGAAAGCATAGTATTGTGGTATTCTCCTTTGATGTTTTGTTTGAGTTGACTTGGCACATGCTCACACCATGTTATGACTATGAACAAGTCACCATAGTCTATATGATCATCTAGTCCTTGACTTGTAGTACCACTTTATGCTTTAATTGATAATGGTTTGGCGCTCTGCATGATTATGGCCATTATTGCTCTCTTTGTTGGTCGCTCCCAGTCTTTTGCTAGCCTCCACTTGTATGAGTAAGCTCTACTCATGCATCCAACTCCCAAGAAACCAAGTTATTCCAAAGTGTCCTATGCATGGTGTGTTACACCATTCCAAGTATATTCTTGTTTTCATCTATCTTCCAATTAAAAAGTATTTTTATGTGAAAACCTAGTGATTAAATCTCTCACGAACTTGTTGGCACACTTTATTTTTCTTGCCCCTAATAAACTTGAACCATTGTGTCATCTATGTTGTATATGCTTGCACTTATACGTTGGGATTAGTAGAACCATGCTATCACGGGGAAAGCTTTCAACACTTCTTGGATCTCGATCTAGTTCATATCATGCTCTTTTATTTGTGAATGTCTTCGGTGTGAAATAAAAGGGGAGCTTGTAAGTCCATGGAGTTATGTATTTTGTGTTAGAGAAACACCTGGGACGCTAGCCTAAGCCATGCCTAATGTAAGGTTCCCAACCTTTAATAAGGTAGAGATCCATGTGTTTACAATGCTAGTCCCTGGATCAATAGCTAGCATCCACAGTTAAGATGTAACATCAAGAAACAAAGGTCATATTACAACTTTATAACCAGGAACAAAATAATTTATTACATCTTACATAGCTCATTTGGCTATCACATTACATTGCAGCAGAATATCTATAAGCATAGGGTCGTTCATCTTCAAAGTGCCACAGGCAGTCATGTTGGTTGTACACTTGTAATCCTAATCAGTAAACTTCACTAACATCAAACAAACCTGCAACATAACAAGTTGCAGCCACAAGGGTCAATACATTTTAACTTTATTGGCAAGTTTCACTACTATGTAGAGATAAGTGGATCCTATCATTACATGCATATTTGGCTAAGTAGGGTTTAGGCTCATTTGCAGAAAGCAATATAGTTTTATCCTATCTTTTCAAAATAGTTTTTGATCTTTGTCAAATCTTTTTGAACTTCTTGGAAAACTCCAAGTGCTTCAAATCCCTTGTTGTCACCCTCAAGTTTTTAACTTTGAGAAATTGGAATGTCGAGATCTTCCATAGCTTCAGGCCTTAGTTGCTCAGTATTGTCCATGGACACGACTAAGTACTTAGAATTTTGATATTCTGCAGAAGTTGTACACTTTACCCACATGACACAATCTCATCTTGATGCCACCAGTGGCCGCTGGATAAGTACTCACCAAGATGGAGTACTGGCAGATTGAGAATGTGACAAAGTCTTTCCATAGGAGTCCTCCCAATACACAATGCTAGCTTGTCATCCAGGCACCAATGTAGGGTTTTAAGTTCCCTAGCACAAATCTAGTTAACCTGAAGATGCCAATGCATGGGTCTTCCACTATGTAGTTGACTAAGCCAGAGCCCATTTAGCATGTGGCTGTACACGGAAGCCACTGTACGAGAAACATGTTCAATCTCTAAGTCCCTGGGTGGTTTTCTTCTAGTGCACAACAAAAAGAGATAGCCATATAAACATCGTTCCTTTTGTTGCCACCTTGTCCAACCTTGAGTATCCTTGTCCACCCAGGTGGTTCATTGAGTACTTGTTTTATTATATAAAACATATGTCTTTTCAATTCTTCATATATTCATAACATGTATCCCATCCCAATATATAGCAGGGCTAAGCATACTACAACTACATTGTTTCCACTAAGGAATATATAAGGGTATCCTATTAGGATTTAGCATAGCATAAAATATAGTAAACCTTATCATGCATGTTTCAAAAATCCACTAAGTGTAATGAAAATAATAGGACTTGGATGATAGTGTCACTTGCCTTTTTGGTAGAGAATGTTGGTTCACTTCTTGATCTTGCTAATATAACACTCTTCTAACTTCACTACAAATCAATCCAGCAAACATAGATTCAACTAGCATTCCAACCAATATTCAAACAATTTATCACACATAAAAATAATAGAAAGCATGCAAAAGATAGTTTTATTTGCAAAGGTGGTTTCTACTAGGCTCTAAACATTCTAAGGTTCAAAGTGGTCATTTTCTAAAGTGGCAAAACCATTTGCAAAAGGGTTTATCTATAAACCATTTTTAAATTAAATTATTATTTCATGTGGTGGAAAATGCTTTTAGCAAAGCAATATTCTTTTAAAGGGTTCACCAAATACATTTTAATTCTCAAAACTTGGTGTTTAGGGTCAGTAGGTTTGAATCTAATCATTTCCCAAAGGTTTTACTCAAAAATCATTTCCATATCAAAATCAATGTTTTTATTTGACTAGAAATGAGCTAATTCAAGTATTTATTCCTAAACTTCACAAAATACATTTTTAAATCCATGAGTTGGTTCCTGGGGTCAGTAAGTTCAGAACAAACCATTTTGCAAAGATTTCACATTAAAATCTTATCTAGAACAATTTTTATATTCAAATTAAGTCTACACATGTTTCTGCAAATTCAACCAATTTACCCGAAGCAAATCATTAAACAAATTGCATGGTTGCAAAGTACTTGATCTACCGATTCCATTGATATAAAATTTGCAAATTTTGGACGTGTGGATCAAAAGTTATGCAATTTACAAGTTTGCAATTCAATCAGATTCTAATTCTGTTTTTAAATCAAACTTCGTCCACGTGGCTGTTTCCTATTGGTTGAAAACGGTTCGGTTGGATCGACTGTTACAGACCGTAGGATCTCATTTAGATCACACGGTGCAGATCGACTGATACCCCTTCGTTAAGTTGTTATATCGTAGTCCTTTGGATGACGATCCAGCTCATAGCGACTTGACCCGATGGCTGGCGGTAGCGGCGGCGCGGCTCTGCTCGCGGTGGTTCTGGCGAAGCAGGAAGGGAGGGAGAGGAGATGCTCACAGGGTTCGCAAGGTTGCAGAGAAGCTCGACGTGGTCGTAATAATCCAAGGGGCGCACGGTGATGTCAGGGATTGCTCGCCAGAGTAGCTCCTGACGACGGGTGCTCTCTGTTGAAGTCGGAGACGAGCTTGTAGGCCACGCGCGGATTATTGGAGGGCACCTGGAGATGCACAGGAAACAGGTGAACCAAATGGCGTAAGTCACAACTCGAGGCGCGCATGAGGTTGAGGGCTAAGACTCACCGGAGATTCGGCAGAGGACGGCGATGCTCAGAGGCAGACCGAGGCGAGCTCCTGGGTCACGCGCGGGCGAGTGGGAGGCACCGGCAGGTTCGTGAGGGGGTGGCGAGCACGCTCGTGTGCAGAGGGAGGGGAGGGGAGACTGGACAACGCCGGAATTGCTCGGAGAAGGTCGTCGGAGCAGCGGCGGTGCAAACGAAAATAACGATGGCCTGGGGGTGCTCTTGCAGTGATTTCTGAGGGGAAATGGAGGGAAGAGGGAGGTGTTTATGGGTGCGTGGTCTCTGGGAGAATTAATCCTGTCATCAACGCGAATTTAATCGAATTCAATCGCGGCAGAGCAACGTTGAGGGAGGGGGAAACGGCCGGCGCGGGGTTGAAGATGACTGTGTGGCAGTGGGGTCCGTCTGTCAGCGAGAGAGGGAGAAGAGGCACGGGGTCCACCTGTCTGCGACTCTGCGGGTGCTTTCGCGCGTAGAAAAACATTTCGCCGAGGGGTATGCCGGGTGGGCTCCTGCTGGGCTTAGTGGGCTGGCCAGTTGGGTTTGGTCCGATTCATATTTTTTATACTGATTGCCTTTTTCTTTTTCTATTTGATTTTCCTGTTTTGGTTTTCAAACAACAATTCAAACACCCAAATCAATTCAAATCAAACTACCACCAAACTTTTGCTAAACTTTGTATTGATTTTAGTTCTGTTTAACAACACAAACCAAAGTCCAAAATAAAATAATACTTTTATTCTTTTAGAATTTATTTAATGATTAAATAAAATAGTCCTTAGTTATTAATTCAAATAGGATTTGATTTATTAAATCTCCATTTGAAATCTAAATAAAACCAAAATCAATTCAGTAAGTTTTATTTGAATAAATAAAACACTTGGAAAACTTATTTAAAATAAATTAATAAGTTTTAGTGTTTATTTAAAATGGGAAAAGCCTTTACTTAAATAAAATTGGATATTAAATCCTCATTATTTTATTTAATTAAACCTTTACTCTTTTTATCAAATAGGAATGTTTTACTTCAAAAGCTTGGCCAAGTTTTTAATTTGGCTTTATAAAATAATCCTTATTTATAATTCTACCTTTTCTTTTGGAAACCAAATCTTTATTAAAAGATCTAAAAATAGTGATTCCAAATATTTTGACTTTATTGTTTATTTATCTTTTTAAATCCCTTTAGGATTCTATTTGATCAAAATAGGTTTGAAAGTTTCCAATTGGATTCAAAAAGTTTCTTCTCACCCTAATTTTCAACAAAGTTTTATTTTGTTTATTTATTTTTCACATTTCAAAATTTGGAAAATTTTGGGATGTGACACCTAATCATGGTGGAAACTTACAGCATCACCATCATGAGCAATCCGTGAAACATCCTTAATAAAAACCTATGCAAATATAAAATAAAAAGATCGCTGAGATGCTCATTGTCTGCTTGCCTTGTCATTTTGATTATGGGATAGATCCTGTATCATGTGCAAGGGGTACCCCGTTGGCGGTTCTCTATGATACGCATATACTTACTATGACAAAAACTTGCAAGTAACTAAAGTTGAGTAGCATGAGGAGCGGCCCTCGTATCCAAGGGACATGAGATTGCCAACTTATACTTTGTCAAGCATATACTCCATAGTTTGTTCACATTAACCTTAATCACTTCAAGATGCTTATGATAGGGGCAATGAGAGCTAAAAGCTGAAAAGTATCATAATTTTTGGAAGCTCTTTTTGAAACTTGAAATCCCTACTTCCCTTATGAAGGGCCTTTCTTCCACTATTATATTGAGTCTCCACCTTCTACCTTTAGGCACCAGTTAAAAGAGCATAGTTGCCATTCTTAGTTCTATGTGCATTGTCCCAAGACTTATTGATTGATGCATATTGTTGATATTACTTGTTCTTGTGCTATTTGTATCTAGTCTCCCTTGTGAGCTTTGAAGGTGTCCTCTGCATCTATTTGATACTCCATGAGGGACAAGCTGAATGCCACTATGCTATGTTTTCTGTATGTGAAACAAACAAATATTTTTCAATGCATGTTATTCATGATCTTTGTTTGTATCCTTTCATGTTGCATGCATAGTTACTTTGTCCTATTGTTAGAGTTCCATATTTCATGCACATGTTTAGAGTTCTTTAATTCCAGCTTTCAATGCTTGCAAATGGTTTGATCTTGGTTGTGATGGTGCATGTCACCTCAAAAATTATTCTTTTTATCACTTACCTACTCGAGGACGAGCAGGAGTTAAGCTTGGGGATGCTTGATACATCAGAAACGTATCTATAATTTTTGATGTTCCATGCTTGTTTAGTATCTACTTTGCTTTGTCTACACTTTGAGGTATTTTTATATGTTTTCTGGTACTAACCTATTAACAAGATGCCATAGTGCCAGTTGCCTGTTTTATTCTGTTTTTGGTTCCAGAAAGGCACTAAATTAATATTCTCGGAATTGGACGGGACAAAAGCCAAACTCAATATTTTACCATGGGGAACACAGAGCTAGAGTATGATACGGAGGGGAGGCACCAGGGGGCCACACACCTGGCGGCGCGGGCTAGGGCTAGCCGCTCCTGGGGGCTGTGACCACCCTGGCCGCGCCTCTGCCTCGCCTCTTCGCCTATATAGACCCCCCGATGCATAAACCCTAAGTACCCGTCAATATTCCACGAAACCGTCTGTAGCCGCCGCCACCATCATCCCTAGATCGGGGGGATCTGAAGCTCTTCCTGGCACCCTGCCGGAGGGGAGATCATCCTAGAGGCTTTCTTCTTCATCATGCTAGCCTCCGGTATGAAGCGTGAGTAGTTACACCTTGGACTACGGGTCCATGTAGTAGCTAGATGGTTGTATCTCCTCCTTTGTGCTTTTATTTTTAGATATTGTGAACTCCGTTCATGATCAAGATCTCATCTATTTGTAATCATGCATGTTGTGTTTACGGGGATCCGATGGATATTGAGATTACTATGCCAGATTGATTAATGGTTTTGTCTTATTGATTCTATCTTGTCTGTGTTGTTTGTGATCTTGTATGCTCTCTGTTTCTAGTAGCTATCTTGGCCGAGTAGATGCTAGTGACTCCAAGAGGGGTATTTATGCTAGATAGTGGTTTCATGCCTCTATTTAATCTAAGGGAAGTGACAGAAATCTCTAAGGTTCTAGATGTGTTGTTGCCATTAGGGAGAAAACAACGGTCTCTTGTTCATGGAACAAGTGGATTGTTTACCTTACGCACTTTGGTTAAATCAGTTATCTTTTGCTTGCAACTTAATACCGGAGGGGGTTCGGATGATAACCTAAAGGTGGATTTCTAGTCATAGATGCAGTTGGATGGCGGTCTATGTATCTTGTTGTATTGCCCAATCGAATCTCATAGGATCATGAATGTCTAGTATTGCATTGTTATGCCTTGGTCAGTCATGTCAATTGTCCTGCTGTAATTTGTTTACCTAGCATGCCATGTTTGTTTATCTAAGAAGAACACATGTAGTGAACTATGGACCCTGGTCCAATCTTTACCATTGATACATCTTCCACTGTTAATGTTTACTTTCTCCAAACCATTATTACCTTCCACACGGTTAATCCTTTGTTACAGCAAACCGGTGAGATTGACAACCTCATTGTTCGTTGGGGCAAAGTCTTGAGTTTGTGTTGTGCAGATCTCCACGTTGCTAGCAACACCTTTGAGTCGTTTCCTTTCTCCTACTGGTTCGATAACCTCGGTTTCTTACTAAGGGAAAACTTGTTATTGTGCTCATCACCAACCAATGTCAAAGAACTTCGAGGATTTCTTGGTATATCTGGATATATTGCTCTTGGGGTCTCGCAACGAGGCGTCACCACGCCATCATCACCGTCTCGTCGCCATTGATGGCGCAGACTGCCGCCGGTCAGCCTTCCGCCAGCGCCTTTGAATCGATGTCGCGGCTGCATCTAAATCGGTGCCGCTGCGTGTGTCTGAATCAACACCGCGGTGGCTGACGGGTGGGCCAGCAGCACCAGTGGGCAGGACACGCCTCGCGTCCACGCGCGTCCGGGACGATGCAACCGTTGTCTAGATTTTGTGCACGGATGGGTCGAACCGGATGCGTTCGTTCAGATGGGTCGTGCTGCTGGGGCGCCATGCACGTTCGGCGCGTCCGCGCGGACGAATTCGGACGCGCTCGGACGGGTTGGATCGATCCGATGGAGATACCCTAAAAACCTAACGCACAATGTTATTTGTGTTTTGAGCGGTTTCTAAAAACCATTCCGCTGAAAATAGTAATACAAATTACAAGCATTGAGAGGTAGAAAAGGTGCATATATAGTATACAATTCGTAAGAGCGTTCACTTCAAAACGTATGTACCTAATGAAATAACACCTTAGAAACCGTGCTATCACTGATATTACAATTTCTACATATATGTACGATGCAAGTACAATATAAATCTTTGGTTGTTTGTTCATTCATGGATGTTTTCCAGCTTAAGATTTTCCGTAGGTTTTGGGCTTTGAGCTAGAGCCTAGAATACAACCCGTGCCACACTAATCACTAGGGCTGGACATCTTAAAGAGAACTAAACTCTCTAGAATTGAGCTCTTGTGGTTGCTCGAGAGGTGTACTTGTGTAGGATCCAGCTTGTGGTGTGGCACACTGGTCCAAAACAAGATTTACGCTCCATCAAGAAAATAATACTCGAAATTAGTATGACGTATTAAGTGGGCAAAACGATTTCAATTTTCAACCGTTTCCTCGTGTATTTTTATTACGTGACAGCTTTAATTACGAGATAGTTTAATTACCGGAGAGAAATGATGGTATAGGAATGGTGATTTAGAAGCATTAACCATGCTTGGACTTATAAACGTGAAATATACGATTTAAACTTTTTAATTGGTCCCCTTGGTTGTCTCAGTTATGTTCTTTCGATTGGGCCCCAGCTGTCGGCGTGTAGCCGCTGAGAAATGGACGTTGCCGTTTCGTGCGGGCCTACCTGCGTGTCTTTTGTGTTCTTGGTATTGTAGCGGGCCATGTGTAGCCGTATGTGTCCTATGTGGAAAAATGAGGAACGGGGTCAGTCTGTTGCTTCATTAGAGGAAAAAGGGCCATCCGTTCGCGACCCCTCGGAGCATTAGTCCCGGTTGCGCCACCAACCGGGACTAATGCTGGCACGCGTCCCGGTTGAAGCGGGCACGGGGCCAAGGGACATGCGTCCCGGTTGGTAAGAGAATCGTCCGTTGGAGCCACCAAGGACTAAAGGTTTGGCCACAGCACGTGGCGTGGCACCTTTAGTCGGTTCTTGGCTCAACCGACTAAAGACCCTTGCCCTCTATAATCTGCACGCCCCTCTGCCTCCACTCTGTTTTTTGAATGGTGTAAGGTGTGAGGTGTGCTAGTTTTCTCATGCATGCATTGAAGGTGTTTCTTGAAATGTTTGAGTGAAAAATCCCGTTGAATTTCTCATAGAACAAAAATATAGAAGGTGTCCAGACGCACTTGAGCTTTCTCCTCTTTATTTCCCTCGATCGAGGTTAGCAATCTTATCTTTTCTAGGTCATTGATACAATTCATGTGTCGGTGTGAATTGGTTATTTCACTATTTATGATGTCCTGTTTTTGATAAACTTACTTATATGATGCGATGAGCGGTCGAATGGATTACGGTGACGGTAGTGGCGGTATATCAAAGGCGTGGATAAATTTATCGATGTGGCTACGGCAAACAAAGAGAATGGATTTATCGTTGTTCATGTGTTCAATGTCGGAACAACAAGGAGTACTCTTCCTCGAAAATCATTCGCGCACCTGATTATGAAAGGTTTCATGCCCAACTATAATTGCTGGACCAAGCACGGGAAAGAGGGTTATGATGGAAGATGGTGAAGAAGAAGATGATGATAACAACTATCATCATATGTTTCCTGAATACAGTGATACTGCAATGGAAGACAATGGAGAGGAAAAAGGTGAAGAACGGGCATCATATGAGCCGGCTGATGAACTTGGTAGGGTCATTTCTGATGCAAAGCGAGACTGTGAAACAGAAAATGAGAAGTTGAAGTTAGAGGGCATGTTAGAAGATCACAAGAAATTGTTGTACCCAAATTGTGAAGATGGCAACACAAAGCTCGGTACCACACTGAAATTGTTGCGATGGAAGGCAGAGTGTGGTCTAACTGACTCCTCATTTAAAAAGATGCTGAAAATAATGAAGCAGAAGTTTCCAAAACATAACGAACTTCCAGAGAGTATCTACGAAGCAAAGAAGACTCTCTGTCCTCTGGGATTAGATGTGCAAAATATACATGCATGCATTAATGACTGCATCCTCTACCGCGGTAAGGAGTATGAGAATTTAGATAAATGTCCGGTATGCAACGCGTTGCGGTATAAGATTAGACGAGATGACCCTGGTGATGTTGAGGGAGAGCCCCTCCGGAAGAGGGTTCCTCTATGACCAGTTTCTCGGAGATGCCGGAGGACTGGGCTCCGTCGGCATCTCTCTGAAACTGGCCGCAGTGGTGTCCCTGCTCTCGAAAACCATCTTGCAGCTTGTAACTTCACTAACTAGATCAATACACCTCGGAGCTAACTAATTTCGCATATTAGGGAGTGCCTCTATGACCAGTTTCTTGGAGATGCCGGAGGACTGGGCTCCGTCGGCATCTCCCTGAAACTGGTCAGTGGTGTCCTGCTCTCAAAACCATCTTGCAGCTTGTAAGTTCACTAACAAGATCAATACGCCTCGAGCTAACTAATTTCATATATTAGGAGTGCCTCTATGACGATTTCTCGGAGATGCCGGAGGATCGGGCTCGTCGGCATCTCCACTGGCCGTAGTGGTGTCCCTGCTCTCTAAAACCATCTTGGAGATGCCTCAAACTGGCTGGAGGACTGGACTCACAAGGATGCATATTTATAGTACAAGCAGCTCGGCATAATATCGACACTCATGACATAATGTTGACACTCACCCCTATTATTAGTGCTGACTCATCTTTAGTCCCGGTTGGTGTCTCCAACCGGGACTAAAGGTTCATCTTTAGTCGGTTGGTGACACCATCCGGGACAAGGTCTAACCGCCGCGACATAATGTCGACACTCACCCCTATTATTAGTGTTGTCCGCCCACTCTGCATAATCCCTTGATCGCGTCGGTTTCTCCAACCGAGACTAAATATGAACCCTCTCTTTATATAGGCATTTCCCTCTATTTATTAGGTAACACTTAAGACATTTATTAATATTAAAAACCGGGACAAACCGGGACTAGCTAACACTCAGTCCTAAAGCCGCCCCCTTTAGTCATAATCATGCCTAGTCCTATAATGCAGCTTGTGGTCTTCATAAATCGTCGTCATCATCGTCATCGTCACCTGCCACTCCGGGGATCCTCAGCCCATCCATGGCATATACCAGGGGCCATTCCAGCCTCGGATTCATGGCAGGCGGGAGAGGGGTCTCCTGGAAGACGATGCCGCTATCGCCGGGACAGTGTGGGGCCTGTGGCGGGTGGACTCGTGGGCACCGTAGGCGAGGATGGTCTCCCCCGGCGATGTAGCGCATCACTGATGATAATGCGGTTCGCCCACCACACGGCGGCCGACCGTTGTGGTTCACGGTGGCGGCCATCACCCTCGTACTGGCGAGCTCCCTTTCCGCCTATTAGCGAAGAAGGCATTCGGTGTCATAGTTGTCGGGATCCCAGGGATCCATCCGCTGCTCGGCGTGAGCTCGTGGTAGAAGTGGTTTGTGATGGCGCTGGCGTGCGGAACCTTGAGGCGGAGGGACAGAACCCTCGGCGCTCGGCATCCAAATGGGCGGCGGTACCGTGGACAAGGGTAGTTGGGCGCCGACACCTCGGTCTCCTCGAGGGTCGAGAATGGCCCAAGATGGCGTTGTCCATTGTTCTAAGAGAGGAAGGTGTGGATGTGTGGATAGCCATGACACGATCACCCTAAATATAGAGGAAAGGGCGGAAAACTTGGCATGAAGCTTTGGGAAATGGCGGAAATATCTTTAGTCGGTTAGTGACTACATCCGGACTAAAAGCTCTAGTAGAAAGGAAAGGCGGAAAACTTGGCGGAAGAGGTGGGAAATGGCGGAAAATATTTTAGTCGGTTTGTGACTACATCGGGACTAAATGTGTCTTAACAATGATCATGTTTCGAAAAAACCTTCACAAAATGACCTATCATGTTCGAGGTTTCATGGCTTTCGGTCCAAATGACCGATGTTATGTGCTGAATCACGGCATAGTTTGTGATGTTGTACCCATATTATGCATGTGTGTGGACATTGGTATGGACACCAATGTTGCAGGAGGAAGTTTTCCTTTTTTTCGCACGGAAAAGCCCTTTTCCATTTTCCGAGCGAAAAAAACGGGTCGTTTTGTGAAGTAACCACCAAAATGCCGTTTCACAATGCTACCGTCCCATTTTCCTAAAATACTAGACCACCTTACATGGACTATCTCCCAACCGGTACATCTCAAACCTTTTCGTCCATCCCGGGTAAAAAGGACAAATGTCTGCCGAATCGGTAGGAAGTGGGTCCGGTTTGTACTACAGGTACATGATCTATCGCCCGTGATTTTTTGAAAAAATCATTTTTAGACTCGCAATATGTGGTTTCTTCAGAGATCCAATGCAAGTTCTAACGATGTCCGTCCCCTATCTTCATGCACACCGGTTCGACCATAGTTAGAAATTCAGATAATTCAAAACGGGCATAATAAATTCAAAAAAAATCCGAACAATGAAAATCCTTCGCGTGGTGTCATATGATGTTACATAGTTGAAAGGAAAAATACCAGACTTGGTATATTGATCATGTTTCGAAAAAACTTTCACAAAATGACCTATCATGTTCGAGGTTTCATGGCTTTCGGTCCAAATGACCGATGTTATGTGCAGAATCACGACATAGTTTGTGATGTTGTGCCCATATTATGCATGTGTGTGGACATTGGTATGGAGAACAATGTTGCAGGAGGAAGTTTTCCTTTTTGTCGCACGGAAAAACCCTTTTCCATTTTCCGAGCGCAAAAAACGGGTTGTTTTAAAAATTAATACTCAAAAATAGAATATAAGTTTATTCATTTTAAAAGTTACATTAATTATTTTTTAAAAATAGAATATGTTTTTGAATTATTTATTCAAATCCATACACTTCTTATGTTTAAAGTTTTTCTAAATTCCAAATTGATATTAAAAAATATAAGTTAATTCATTTTAATTGTAAATGGTTCATATTTTAAATGGTTACATTAATTATTTTTAAACAGAAAATGTTTTTGAATTATTTATTTAAATCAAACACTTTTATGTTTAAATTTTTCTAAATTCCAAATTAATATTAAAAAATATAAGTTAATTCATTTTAATTGTAAATGGTTCATATTTTAAATGGTTACATTAATTATTTTTAAACAGAAAATGTTTTTGAATTATTTATTTAAATCCAAACACTTTTTATGTTTAAATTTTTCTAAATTCCAAATTAATATTCAAAATATAAGTTAATTAATTTTAAAGGTTACATTAATTATTTTTAAAATAGAATATGGTTTTGAATTATTTATTCAAATCCATACACTTCTTATGTTTAAAGTTTTTCTAAATTCGAATTGATATTAAAAATATAAGTTAATTCATTTTAATTGTACATGGTTCATATTTTAAATGGTTACATTAATTATTTTTAAAATAGAAAATGGTTTTGAATTATTTATTCAAATCCAAACACTTTTATGTTTAAAGTTTTCTAAATTCCAAATTAATTATCATTTAAAAACAATACAAATTTAAACCCCAAAATAAAAAATAAGGCGGAACAGAGAGAAAATACATGAAATTTTTGAAAGCAGAATATGTCGGTTGGAGCCACCAAGGGACTAAAGACCTAGCGCCAACCCTTGGTCTGAAAATATTGGAGTATAGGTCGGTTGGTGGCTCCAACCGGACGATATCTTTAGTCCCGGTTGGAGCCACCAAGGGACATATTCTCCCCTTATACACGGCCTCGTTCTCTCCTTCCCTTCCATTCTCTTAACTCCGGCGTGCCGCATAGGAAGGCGTCGCCGCCCGTCAGTGCCCATTGTCGCCTCTCGCCGTCGTGCGTCGCGTCGTTCTCTCCCTCTTTCTCCCCCTCGTGCGTTCTCTCTCTCGGCAAGCGGAATCGCCGCCAACCTCGTCTTCGTCCCCGACAAAGCTCGCTGTCGTCGATTAGCTCACCTTCGGCCTCTGGATTCCAAGACCCCGTCGAGCACCATGGTGAGCTTCTTGTGCTCGAGGCACCCTCCGCTTGCCTCCTAGATCTTTGCCACCGCGGCCGTTCGCTTGTGAGCTTCGTCGACGCCGACGTCGCAAGCCTCACTCGGTGACCCTAAAGGGGCGACGCCACCACTATGTGGTTCCCCTTGTCACGATCTTTCCAGCGCACCCCTCCGCGCGTGCTAGGGTGGCCCAGATCGTCGCCGGCGACCACCGCCTGACGCCTCCCGCGCCGCCGCGTCTGACGTGGCGCCTACGTGGCCACGGGGTGGACCCAGATCGGCCTAGGGCCCCCTAGTCAGTGGTTGTGGGTAGGAGCAGCCCCGGTGTAGAAAGTTAGGGATAGGGTTGATGACGTCAGGGTGATGCAGTAATGGCTTAATCCTTTTCAGAAATGTTTAAAAATAGCAGAAATTAATATAATTTTGTAAAATCAATAACTAATTCATATTTAATCATAAAAATATGTATAATGTATCAAAATGTTCAGAAATTTGAGAGCCATGTGTCTAAGCAATCATAATACATTGTCAAGAAACTTTAAACCCTTGTTTAGTTGGAAGAACATCGATACCCCTCATATACATGTGAGTTTGACGATGCACCTTTGCCAGGGCATTCCAAACCCTCTTCTTCTTCTTCTTCCCCATCTCATTCATCGACGCTTGTGAACCCCCCCCCACGACGGCAGGCTGCCCGCCGAGAGCTCCGCGTCGGCTTGCGTCTCACGCCAAAGGAATCCCCCGCCGCCTTAATCAAGCTCGCAACTCATCTTCCCGAGCTCCGGCCGTGATCGATTCCTTTCGGCCACCCTTAATTAGAAAACAAATCAACCCCTCTCATACTCCGGAGTTTCGCGAGTTAGGGTTTTCACGCCTCCATTCAGAGAGCAAGATGATCCAGTAGTTGCTGTCACGAGAAGCCATTGCTCAAGGTATGAGTATTGCCCAATACTTATCCCGATTAGAGTTCTTCCCGTGAGTGAAGTAGCATACCAATACCAGTGGAAAACCTCTCGTCAAACTCGAGGAGGTAAACAATCTTCCAACAAAATGCGAAGATTGCATAATGGTACATGCATGCCACAAGGGCCGGGCTAATCGGATAGTCTTGAGGGTTACAAAAAGCATCATGGGAAAGATAAGGATGACATGATATCCATTTAATTTGATGAACTATTTCAATTATTCAATCAAGACGCCTTGGACAAATCGATCATGAGTGCCTATTGTCTATAAGTACTAATTCTGTAATTAATTTAGTCTCCATCTATATTATTTTGTTTATTGCATGTGTATAATCATCTTTGTAATATGAATGAAGATTCTCGAATGCAGAGAGGACAAATCTATGAAATTGGCTTCATTGACCCATATTGGGTTCATGAAGCTAATCTCAAAATAAGCCCCGGATACGGAGGATAATATAGTACGCGTTAAGGTTTCAAGAAACCAAAGGAAATACTATTTCCTTACAACTTCCGGTGAGTGTTATTGTCTTGTATACACTTTCTATTTAGCTTACTCGATGTTAAGTATATAATTGATTAGTTCGCATTCGCAGTACCACTATATTCTCGTTAATCATTCAACTTGACAAAGGCGTGTACTAGTCATGGACTCAAACATAAACCCCTTGAGACGTGGAAGGACATGCAGATACTTCTCCATGTAATTCTAATCATTACGACACTATATCGGCAACGTTCGTGAATTTTATGATATCAAGTACTTAATAACTTATTTTATTCGTTTTCTACGGGCGCTTTGGAAGCGGTTCACCAAGAAGGCTAGGGGTGTTTGGAAGAGGAGCTTACATTTCAACCACTAGATGTAAGCACCACTAGCTATATCCGCATCTCTTTGATTCTAGTTTTGATACGATTATTATCATGCTTGATTATTATTTTGATTGAACTCTGTCGTAAAGTGCCGACGAGGGACCAGGTAACAATCTATGTGGATACTATGTATGCGAGTTCATCCGGCAGACGTGCGATGAGAAGGGCGAAATTTAGAGCAACTCACGTATGTAAACAATTTCTATAGTTTTTAATTACAATCAAATTGTGTTTAGTTTCATATTCATATAGGTGACTCCTTTTTAAATCAGATCGAGCGTCTACGGGACGGTCTTACAAAGGATCGACACGAGCAATCTGAGAAGGAATTGGCGGGATTCTTGGATGCGTAAGTCCTAGACCCAAAAGGAGAATACTATTCGGTGTGTATAGACAATAGGGATTGTAAAATAGCAACTTTCAAGGGATTGTAAAATGTTGTCATGATGATCTTGTGTAATATAAGGTTCCTTCATTGATAAGTGCAAAACACTAAATAAACAATAAAACAACCTAAATGAATTCTCTGCGGCACAAAAGTGGCGAAAATCTCCGCGGCAACAAAATGTGCCAAAATGAATTCTGCGCGTCGGAGAAATGGGCCAAATCTCTGCAGCGGCAGGTTATTAGTCGGTTCGTATTGAACCGTACTAATCTCCACCCCTCGCTACGATGCCACGTGTGACCCATTTGTCCCGGTTGGTGGGGCAACCGGGACTAATGGTTAGAGCTTTAGTCACGATTGCCCCGTCCCGGTTGGGCAACCGGTACTAATGGCCCTTACCAACCGGGACGCATGGGCCCTTTTCTACCAGTGCTTCTTTGACTGCATAGTCGTTCTCTCTCATGTTCTTCTTGATGTGGCGGTAGTTTTCTTTGGCACTATTGTAACCTTTTGCTTCTTCGTCTTCTGACATTGGTTGGTGTGGGCTGGTTCTCTATGTGGCCGTTGTGCCCATGTGTGTTCTCTGGGGCTACCTCCTCTTTGGTTCATTTCCTCTACTCCCTGCTCAGCGATTTTCTTCAATGTTGTAGGGGCCGGTTCTGGTAGGATGGGTCATGGGGTGTGATTTGTTGTATGGGCGTGTGTGTGATGTGAATCTATGATGGTCATCGTTACGTCGGCTGGCCGTTGGTCGAGAACGGTGCGCAGGTGTGCGGTGGATTTGCAGATTTAGGGGTGCGTGAGACACAATTAGCTCTTGCCAGCTTCCAGCGTACAACGAACAAACCCATGACATACGAACCAAAACAAGCCACAATGGGTTAAATATGAAACCACATATATATAAATATATATACCCTGTATATAATTTAAAAGCAATTAGCAGAGGACAGCGCAGCGAAGCGCGCTGGGTCCATCTAGTAAAACTCGAAACTCGACGAGTTTAATAAGCACTCATTTGTTCGGCTTATTCGAAATCGACTCGTTTCCTTAACTATATGACCTGAGCTGCAGTTTTTGCTTGTTATCCTTAACAAGTTAAATAATCGAGTTAACGATGCTTGTGAGATACTCGTTAATCTCGGTAACAACGTATGGCCCATTTATGTACCTACATCCTTTCTATCTTTTTGTCAGCATTTGTAAGTTTACATCCTTTCTATCTTTTTGTCAGCATTTGTACAATCTGAGTAAAATATTTAACTTATATCATTTCTTTTGCAGCAAGATGACAGTGATGATGATGTGGAATTCATACCATTTCCTAATTCTTGTGTGGAAAGCAACTAGCTATCTTCTCTAATAGTTTGCTGTTTTGGAGACCTTTCTATTGAAGTACCGTGTTGCAATGTTGGCCAGTTGGCAATTGTATTTATTTTATATATTTCTGTTGGGTCGAGTTATTAAGGTATTGTTGAGTATCGGCGAGTTAGAAAGTGTTCGTCAAGTGTATGGCACTTCTATTGATAATTATTTGTTGTTTTTAAGTACTGGTATATATGTGATTGTAATTGTCCTTTTTAATTGTTGGTACATCTTTATTTGAGGCCGATGCATTTTCTTAACGAGCAGCTCGTGAACGCTTGTTAACATCTAATGAACTGAGCCGAGCTTTACTTTTTGCTCATTATACTTAACGAGTTTAATGATCCAAGCCTTAATGAGTGTGAGCCTTAACGATTTGAGCCTTAATTAGTTGATCTGCTCGATAGTCCAGCCCTACTAATCACCACAGAAAATTTAAGCTAACTAGTGAATATGATCAATGCCTGATGAGAAGCAGCATCAAAATAGTCAAACATAGTTTTTGCAAATAGTTTATTTATGAACATAATAGGATATGTGAAATCAACAGTAATCTTTTTATCATATGGGATAATTTTTTTATTCCAGTACACACTAAGTTTCTAGCCAGGTAAGTGCATTCCAATACAATAAGGCCACAACCAGGTTTCCATTCCACTGGATTCTACAGATTGGGTAATTGGATAATCATCACAAACCAGTCCAAGTACGGGCCATTTCTCTATGTTTTGCTAACATGTTAAGAAGATAAAACATGGCCATAAATATCTTGTCTAACAAAATCAAGTTGAACATGCTAACTATTCAGTAACACAAATAAAGTAGCAAGGAAAGCAGCCACCCTAACAAGATCCAGAGATCCATCAGTGACGATGAATCCAATAGGGCAAGCATTCCAAACTATCCATGCCGCGATTTTTTTCTTAGTTACACATAGGCCTTACTATCAGAACTAGTTCTCAATTCCAGAAAATAGCTTAGCAAGTAGTGACTCTTCAGGCATGCTAATAATCAAGAAGTCTACAACACATCTATAATAAGAACTTATTGGTATTTTAGAAGACAACTATGAACCAGAAAGTCAAACCATCAATTGTTAAATTTAAGATGCATACAAACAAAAACCCCAAATGTTGATCATCTACCAATTCGTTGTCCTCCCAGTCCACATCATCGTCCCCGTCCAATCCCGCGGCCCTCTCGCCAGTGACGAGATCAGAGAGTGCCCCCGCGGCCCCCTTCCACTCGCACCCCCATACCTTTCCCGCGCTCGGTGCAGGGCTGAACCGTAGCATGGGGTAGAGGGGCGGCCGCCCTAGGCCCCTAGTCCTCGAGGACCCCGACCCATGTACTACATTGCTAGAGTGGTAGGCTAGTGTATCATGCTCCATTCAATTAATTTTTAGTTGTTTGTATTTATTTTTTTAACTCGATCAATGTGCTCTTATTTGGAGATGAATTGTATTATTTACTTCTTAATAGTACTACTTAAATACCACACATGCAAATGTCCCATATGAAATAAGTTCACTATTTCTTGTTTATTCTTGGCTTGGAAGTATTTCTCGAAATTTTGATTATCGAAGTGAATATCAAAATCTTTAAGGAACGAACTAATTAGCAGAAATGTTTGTACAGAAATCTAAATATTAAATAAAACTCCTAATTATTTAGCCTTTTGTATGGCAACTTATTTTGAGAATTTCGCAGCGTTATGTTTCTACCAAATATCTAGAACATATGATTTATTTATTTATTTTTCAAAAGTATGTTTCATATGTACCATATGCTATTATTTTGTTGTTTTACTTTTTGAAAGTTCAAATGTGCAAAAGTTTCTCTATTTGTTTGAAAATTCATTCTATAATGGCGTTGTAATCTTTAAATTATGTCTTTGATACTTGAGATTTTCTAAAATTTTGAAATCTTTAGGTTTGTGAGAATTTTACAAAACTTTATAAAAAACCGAAACATGGTTTAAACTTTTGGTAAGAGAAATGTAACATATACACTAGAAACAACCAAATAGAACCACCCCTAGTTAGGATATTTCTTCGAGTGTATCTTTTAAAGATATCTATCTTGACATTTACACACAGAGGCAACCCTTATGCATTACTGCATAATCTATTCCACAATGGATAATTAATTAAATGAGAATTTTTATTAAAATGTGTAAATTAAATTTAAAACAATCAAACTACTGAGTGATACATTACAACTTAAAAACAAAGAATAGTATAAATCACAAACAATGTTATGTGTACCATCTAACTAAATAAAATTATGATAATGCTAGTGTAGAAATATAAGTTTAAATAAGTATAACAGTTTAGTATAAAACATATTACTTTTATTTTCCCCGGGCCCATTTTTTGTTTGGATCATCCCTGGCTCGGTGGCTGACCTTCCGCCTCTTCGTTGGCCTCCTCTTCTCATCCACCGCCGCAAATGCAGCGGCGAGGGCGGCATTGCCGCCCATGTAGTCCTTGTCATCCTCATGCTTGTCGCCGCCGCTAACGCAGTCTTCGGAGTCGGACCCATCGTCAGCGTCCACGGCAAGGGCTGGGGTAAAGGATCGGGGCCGTCCGCGTCTACCGCCCTAGAGTCGTGGAACGAGCGGATGGCAGGCTCGAGGGCCTAGCTATGGCTCTTGAGGAAGGCGGTGGCCTCGGGGCGCTCACCAAGGTCACGGCGTAGAACCACGCCACGATATTCTGCAACTCCGAGGCCGACAGCGCGTGGGTGGCGTCTCCGGTGTCCATCTCGAGCGCGTGGGTGGCGTCTCCGGTGGCCATCTCGGCTACTAGAAGATTGATCCGAAGCTTGTACTGTAGAAACAAAGCCCTAAGCATGAATCAAAATGGCACATAACGCACACTGAATGCAAAAAACATGCAAACTGTTTTAGTCCATCTCATGCCGTTGTTAGAGATAACTAGCATGGTGGCCCTCGCAATTGCGAGGGCATCGTTGTATTGTGTTGAAAGTGCTTCGGGAATAGTTTGTAAGTTTATGGTTATTCCCATTTTTGTGTGGGGAAATTACACGTTGTATTGTCATCATGAACATAAATATAAATATATTATTTCTTCTGCTAAAAAATATATTTAATCATCTTTAAATTAGTAGTGAATCGTGATTTTGTCATTCCCAAAATACCATATCATAGTTACTTTGATTGAAATGGTGTTGTTTAAGTACCGAGTCTTGAGTTTTAGAATGAAAACCCTAGTTCTGACCCTTCATTGTTATTCTGGGGCATGCTTTATTCAATAGCATTAACATCTAATGAGACAATAAAATAAACAACGTACATTTATTAAAATATGGTATTTCATTACATATAAATCGTTGTATCCACTTAATAGTTCTTTTGTGCCATAAGCTTGCAAACTTCACGAAGAGTTTTTTAAACATCTCATGTGATTAACAATTATTTGATAGTAGTGTTATTTTGTTAAATGGGTGCAGTAAGGGAGGATCCTACAATGCTTTAATAAAGAGAATTAGAAATCAAATAGCATCTATGATGACTTAAACTTGTTGGTATATCCACTCTCTTAATTAAGTGAACTTGGCTTACTTATTTGCTATTGTTAAATTCATCACACTAAAGCTTAGAAATTAATTTCGTATGATGAATCCAACATAAATAGCAAAATGATCCGAGTTAACCTTTACACTTAACCCAACCAAATGATTTTTGTAGTTGCTAGGTGACAAATTGCTCTATATGTACATAAAAAATTAGATCTGTATAAACTACGTAAAAATGTTTTTTTCTCATCCTCGTGGCCTTTCCATCCTTCTGATTGGACTTCAAATTGGATTCTAAAGAAATTGCATGGTTGCAGCTAGCTTCCATGTGTCAGTAGTTGTTCATGAGTGTCTATGCCTCCATGAAAATATAGGTGTTATGACACGATATGAATCTTCAATAAAATCAAAAGATATATTTCCATATGAATATCCATTGTTTTTTCCTTCATGCATTACTGAAATCTCATCCATTCTTTTTTTACATATAAATCTCAACCATTTCTTGGTGCATTCTTAAAATCATTATTTTTCAATGTCAAGCCACATGTTAGATATATTACATTCGATAGAGTGAAATATTTTTGAAGAGCACATTATATAAAATCTTCCAAAATGATTAGACAATACTTTATTACATATTTTTCGATTTATATCTCACCACCATGTTTTTCTACATTTGTGTTTCACAAAAAAAATCATATGGTAATTTGAAGATGAACATGTCCCACTTCTAAGCCTAATATCATGTCTTAGCCTTGTACTATTTGTGCCGCCACCTCATAAGTATACATGTTAGTACAATATTAAACATGTACTTAATAGCAATAGGTCCTAGTAGAGTTTTATTAAAGGGACGCTGTGACGTAGGATCCTACAGTTTATTTTTTGTTTTTAGAGATACAAAGAACTAGGAGCAAATGAATTTGACTAGAAATTAGGATCCTACAGTTCATTTGCTCCGATTTTTTTTAATTGGATAAAGGAAATGCAGTTGCTAGAAATTAACGCTACAACATGTGGTCCACCAACAATTGTCTATTATTTGACTAGGAGCAAATGAACGGAAACAAGACGAACTACAAAGAACTATTTGTCTAATGCAATGATAGTATGTGCATGCCAACTACAGGGAGGAGAGTGTACGCAATTATCATAAGATTCTGATTTTATCGTGCAACTTCAAAACATATTCCCTCCGTCCTAAAAAAGATGTCTCAAATTTATTTAAATTTGGATATATCTATATACTAAATAGTGTCTACATACGTTCAAGTTTAGACAAATTTAAGACATCCTTTTTAAGACGGAGGAAGTACTATTTGTATTATTTTTCACATGGATACAAAGAACTAGGAGCAAATGAACGGAAACATGACGAAGCCAAAGGCAAGAAATAGCAAAGTGTAATGCATTATTCTTATTAAAAGGAATAAACCTGTTTAGAAGTGTGATACCATTGCATTATTGAAAATATTAGTGTATCTATCTAAAAAATTAAAAGACTATGACAACCAACGAAACTTTGAAACCGCATGGCAATGCCCGGGAATGCGCAAAGAAAGATGTTTACGATACATTCGGCATAATAGAAAAGATATATCTAGGGTGGTTTGAATAAAAATTGGTCGTGTCGTTGATAAATTAATAGACCGTAATAACGCACGGACTTTACGGCGCCATGTTGTATCTGTGTTGACCAAATATTGAAGGGATTGTCTACAAAACAGTCGACTGGGAATTTGATATGACTCATTCGATGGTGTGATGCTTTGTGCTTCCTTGGAGTGTGCTATGCATCGATCCATTGAAACATCGATTGAGGCATAAAGAAAGAAAAGTAGGCAACTGAGGTATAGCAAATCTGAATACGAAAACTATATTTTCTTCCACTGTTATCATGTTTAATTGTATATGTTTTTTTTAAATATGAGCCGTAGCAACGCACGGGCATTCAGCTAGTATTCGGTAATATGTGATGTGGTCAGGTGTAAGGCCCAGGGCAAGAATGGAACTATATATTTGCATATACGTAACTTCTAGAACTTTTAATCTCATCCATTAATTGCAGATCAAACTAATTTGTTTGGTAACACGTACGTAATGTGGTTGGGTGTAGGGTGCGTGACGTAAACCGGACTATGTATTTGTATGTACATAACTTTTAGATCTTTTAATCTCATTCAATAATTATAGATCTAACGGTCTTAATAATTTAGATTATGTGGATCAACCTGATGCCTCGAAAACATCCTTATATTGCTTTTAGTATATAATAGATAATCTCATTCAATAATTATAGATCTAACGGTCTAAATAATTTAGATGATGTGGATCAACCTAATGCCTCGAAAAACACCCTTATATTGCTTTTAGTATATAACTAGCATGGTGGCCCTCGCAAATGCGAGGGTATCACCTAAATTATTTTTATGTTATATAAACATTTTAATCTTGTTTAGCTCCTTCTTTTTAAAATACACAATGTATGGGCCATGGACCTATTTATAAATGTGTAACTTTGACGTTTTGGAACATGATTGTATTTCTAAGAGATAAAAATAATTAATACAAAAATTCTTTCTAGAAAAAAACGGCCACATAGATTTAAGATATGAGGTTTGATGAAGAAAGGTTATATAGATCTTATAGGCTATGGTATGGTTAGATAGCTCTAGTTAAAGATCTATCATTTATGAGTTTTTTATGTGAAGTTATAAAGATTTAACATATGATATTTTAGAAACAAAGTGCTCTGTTTGGATATATCTAACGGGTTATAGCATTTTGAGTTAAACTTTTGAAGATCTACCTAATGAGATATGTTTATTTATAATTATGTTGATACAATGTTAGTGACATGCTTAGTTCGAATTATGAAGTTCTAATGGATGCCATTTATTTTATGCCTAAGTTTGATGATCTAAGGAATATGATATGTTCAAGTACGCCTATGTAGATCTCAGAGTTATGATCTCTTTAGGGCAGGTACCAAGATGAAAGAATTGTAATATTTCTAATAAAGAGGCGGCCACCATATCGACAACTGGTGCTTTGATTTCCCCCAGAAGTTTTAGTTCTATTTTGTGCCTGATGTCTTCCTATTAGTATATAACAGATAGATAGATGTGTAAGTTTAAGTCATTTTCTCTGATAAAATAAGGCACATGGACATGTATTTCATCTTCAATAGTCAATCATACAGATGAGTGCAAGGCAGCCCTAGATGAACTTCTGGTGTGTCATTCAGTTTCCTTTATTATCAGGTTGTAGTTCAGTGTGATGCAACCCGACATTTAAGATGATGTCACAAGCAATAAGGTCTCGTGACTTTATGTCTCCTCCGCATGACTGGAGAATACTTCATGAAGCATGTGTGCTCGTCTTTTGTATTTACAATACCCCATTGTTAGGTATACGTGAGTTCCTTACGATGGTAACCCGATTGTGCTAACAATGTCATAAAAAATAAGTAGGATCGTGGCTCCTCTTCGTCATTTGGACGTTGTAATACTATGGAGTTAGTGGATCGCCTAACTCATCTTTTCATGCTTACTTTCGTTCATACATTGTCAAGAAATGGACCAATATTTGGTAGTTGTTTGTATCTAGTGGGGTGTTTAGCGATCTTAGCGTCTCGTTCTTTTTATGGTGGCCCATACTCTCTTTGGAATCTATTAGGTTAGTCATCTTCTATTTTTTGCTATATTTTGACCCGAGCCATGAATCACCATGGAAATCGGTTCATCTTTTCATACTTACTTTTCTTCATCCATTTTCAAGAAATGGACCAAATTTTGGTAGTTGATTGTATCTAGTAGGGTGTTCATGCATCTCGTTTTTTCTGATGGGCGGCCCATATTATCTTTAGAATCTATTAGGTTAGCCAGCTTCCATTTTCTGCTATATTGTGACCAGGGCCATGAATGACCATGGAGATACAAATGGTGTACACAGTTTAAAGGCCATTATCGAGCTTCATATTTTATCAAATTTGTTTTAATCTATTATATTTTGTTTAATACATAATCTTCATCTAAAAATAAGAATAACTTCAGGGAACAATTTTGGTAATAAGTCCTTCAATTTCATATCCGAGGGCGTCTAAATTTTTTGAAAACATTGAGGAATCTAGACAATAACATCCTACATGTGGCATCCGTTTTTAATTACCCTATGTTATGGGTTAAATAAGGTTCACCCTGCATGTAGAAAAAATCGACGTCTATAATACAATATATATAATATATATTTCACAACAATAGCACTAATATTAATTGATTTTGTAGTATAGTGCATTGATATTTTTTTTACATTCGATCAATCTTGAAAAAGTTTGATTTTGGATACCATAGCGCAGAGTACTGATTTGCCTTATTTTTAATTGTCCTATATTATAGGTTAAACAAAAAAAAACGGTTCACCATGCATGTAGGGAAAAAAATGTGTGCGCTACACCAACCGCATGTACTACTAATTGCAGCGGAGTTTTAGGAGTCCAGAGACCGGGACAGTATAGCATAATATATTTGGATGATCTTTTGAAGAAAAATTGAAGTGGAATCTATCGATGCAGATTAGAGTTAGATGGACTCTATCGCTACAGTCCGGTCCAAACTAATATGGACCCGACTCGTATGTGATTGAACCCAGATCATTTTTCCTGTTTCATTGGAGTACACGTGGACGTGGGCATTGGATTGTTTTAGTTACATGCTTAGACTTTTATGTGACAGATTAAAAATAGCATACAACTAATCTCATAAAATCCTAGCCGTAAGTAGAAGATCTAATGGTTAATATCCTTATATTACTCTTAGTATATAATAGAATAGATGGACCGTAGATATACATATATATTAGTAGTTTAGTACGGTATCTATCCGTTGTCAAACAGAAATAAACAACTCCGTAGCTCGTTTTGTTTTCGGCCGGGCCGGGCGGAGGGAAAAGTTCACGCACGGGATTTTTTTTTTTGAGGGACACGACACGGGATCTTCCTAATATGTAGATTGTTACTAAGCGTGTCATAAACTCATGTGCACCTATTTAATATTTTACGTAACACTTGTTGTCTTTTAATCTTAACCGCTAATATGCTGATCAACGTGGTATATTTTATAAGCCTATGTGGATTAACCTAGTGCCTCGAAACACAACCTTATATTGCTTTTAGTATATAATAGATAGATAGATAATCGCATTCAATAATTATAGATCTAACTGTCTAAATAATTTAGATGATATGGATCAACCTGATAGTTCGAAAAACACTCTTATATTGCTTTTAGTATATAATAGATTAGTCGTGTTACACTTACGTGTACACCTAAATAATGTTACGTTTCTCTAAAAAAAAATTGTTACATTTATTTCATAGTTTACCGTACGTAGCGGTATGGAAAGTCTACAACCTTTACGTGCTGAGTTGATCGCTATCCCGATCAATCTCTCCTTCTTGTAACTGCTCTCACGAAGCCTTCTCTCTTATAATATATATCAACATTCCATCATACACTGCTAATCTGCTGGAATACATTCCATCACAAATCCTTTGATAACACTCTGAAGGAAGCATGGCAGAGGGGAGGTACTTGTGTCTCGGCCTCTGAAGTAAAAGAAAAATTGAATACATTATCGGGAAGATTGACAGAATGGAGTAGAGACATGTTTGGTAACGTGAGAAGACAGTTGGCACGTTTGAGAGCTTGGCCAGGACGGCAAGGTCCATCTCATGAGGAAATTAAAATACTTGATCATATTGTTGAGCTACAACATAGAGAGGAGGTGATGTAGCGTCAGCGATCAAGAGTGCAATGGCTTGCTGAGAGGGATAGGAACACAAACTTCTTCCACTAACCAGCGGAAAAGGAAAAATAAGATCACGAGTTTAAAGAAGCCGGATGGGGAGATGACCGAATACTTGGAGGAGATTAGTAATATGTCAGAGGCTTTTTTTGGCAACCTCTACGAGTCTGAGGGTACTCAGGGAATGGAAAATGTTTTGAATATGGTGCCAAGGAACAGGCCCGGCCCTGAGCCTGTGCAGTCTGTGCGGCCGCACGGCCCCCCTTGATTATTAGGGCCCTATCAAGTTAGTACAAGCCCAGTATGCCAGCAGTTTAGCCAAATCATAACGCAACTAATTTTAGCTTAGTATATGCCGTGCGTCCCTTTTTCCAAGAGCAGACCGACCCTTGGCAGCCAGCGGCAATGGAATTTCTTGGACATTTCTTGTCCGGAAGTGTCCATCGGCACGAAATATTAAAAAAATAATTCTATAGCTAATTGTGTATGGGACCCATAATTTTGTCATGCACCGGGGGCCTAAATTGTCAGAGCCGGCCCTGCCAAGGAAGGTCACGGCACTAATGAATAAGAGTTTAGTCGCTTCGTACAGTGAGGAGGAAGTAAAGGCAGATTTATCCCAATTTTTCAAAGAAATTGGGAACTTTGTGTGAGAGAAATTACGAACTCGGTGCTTTGTATACTGCGGGGTATTGACAGTCCGGAAGAGATCAATAACACATTTATTGTGTTAATCCCAAAGGTGGCGAACCCGACAGAGTTAGGTCAATTCCAATCTGTAAGTTTGTGTAACATGGTCTACATGATAGCCTCTAAGGTTTTGGCTAACCGTTTGAAGAAGATTCTTTCCGAGATCATATCCCAATAGCAGTCCGTCTTTGTTCCGGGTAGGTTGATCACGGATAATATAATTACAGCTTATGTGTGTTTGCACTTCATGAAAAGAAACAACGCAAAAAAACACCTCCATTGTACACTTAGGCTGGACATGCGAAAAGCATGTGACCGTGAGGAGTGGTCATATTTGGAGGCAATAATGCTACGGTTGGGCTTTGATGTTGGCTGGGTAAGCCTAGTGATGAAGATGATTTCCACGGTATCATTTTCCGTGTTATTTAATGGATCGCCACTAGAGTCATTCAAACCCTCGAGAGGAATTCGACAGGGTGATCCTATATCTCCATACTTGTTTCTTCTTGCAGCAGAGGGTCTTTCGTGCCTCCTAAAATCAAGAAGTGTTGTTCCATCATCTAATTTAGAAGGGTTAAAGGTGGCGAGATCTGCTCCGGTGGTTAACCACTTACCTTTTGCTGATAAAAGCCTGTTGTTTGTGAAGGCAAGTATGGAGGGAGCTTGTGGTTGGGTGGCTAGGAGGGTGGTTGTACCCCCAGCCCATCAGAGTTCAAACCCCAGGTTTGACGCTGTGTGTTGCATAAAAGGCGGAATATTCTTTCATTGGGAGGCGACGTTCCCGTCAACAGCGAGGCGCCCGTGGTGACTTCGTCAATCTCAAGACCCGATCCGCCGACTCGTTCTATCGGAGGTGCTCATAGGGGTAGGGTGTGCGTGTGTGCGTTCATAGGGATGGGTGCATATACGTGTTGTGAGCGTCTACGATTTCAAAAAAAAGTATGGAGGGAGCCGATGAAGTGCTGAGGTTCTGGAAAGTTATTGCCAGGCTTCGGGTCAGAGGATCAATTTTGATAAGTCCTCGGTCTTTTTCAGCAAAGGATGTCCGAAGACGGTGCGAACTGTGATAAAGCAAAGTCTTAGTGTTCCAAATGAGTCATTGAGTGCAAAATACCTTGGTATGCCTATAGATATTGGTTGTTCTATGAGCGGTGCTTTTAAGTATTTGAAGGACCGTGTTTGGAAGAGGGTACAAGGGTGGTTAGAATTACTTCTGTCCGCGGGAGGGGATGGGATTCTTATTAAATCTGTTGCACATGCAGTTCCTACATTTTCGATGTCGTGTTTCAAGCTACCAAAAGGTCTGTGTGAAAGTCTCAACTCGCTACTACGGAATTTCTAGTGGGGTAGCCGAGAAGGGAAGAGGAACACCTATTGGGTCTCATGAAAGGAGATGTCTACTCCTAAGTATGCAAGCGTTTTGGGGTTTAGAGATTTTTTATTGTTTAATATTGCCTTGTTGGTGAGGCAGCATGGCACCTCCTGTAGCACCCTGAGTCTTTGAGTGCACAAATTCTAAAAGCGGTATATTATCCTTCAACCGTTGTGCTACAAACAGAAACTTTCAGCCTCAAAATACCATGCCAAAGAGGGATCTGGAGAGGAAATAGGAGAAGGGAAAATCCTTGCTACTTCACGTATCATTGGAGGACATAGCATCAACCCCTTCATCATCTACTGTTGCATCTTCATCACCATCACTACTCTCATCCTCCATACTTTAGTGTAATTCCAAATTCAATTGTGATTTGCACTAGATTTATCCATGTACTTTTATCCATCCATTTGAATATGATGATGTTGATTGCTTCCATGTGTGAGTAGTTCCCTTTGTTCTTGGGGAGATGGAGAAACCCTAGAACTATTATTAAATGAAATAAAGATGTTCTATTACTTTTGTTCATGAACCTTTCATCTATGATATTGTGTGTGATCGCTCTCTTTAGATGGTATGTGTAGTCGGCCACATATCCTTTGCCCCCGGGACTAAAAAGAGGGCAATACCCTTAGGACATGTATGAGAGTATGTCCAGTGTTACATTCGTGACTACACATTGGCTTATAACCTACACAGTCGAAGGGGTATAGAGAGAGATTCACTAAGCTAATTATGATATCCATGGGGAAACCCTTAATTGTGGTGGTAAAGATGAGTGATTGCTCTCAGGTATCGTAGTGGTAATTTAGATATGACCTCATTGCCTGACTCAAGAAAGCGACTACCCACGAGTCTTGTAGTGAACATCTTATTATGAAACTCTCTCCACATATGTCATGACACAAGAAATAGATTATCCTAATTATGATTAATTACAAATGCTAGTGGTGTATCCTATATCCTTGAGAACGCTTTAGCCTTATTGGGTTCCAACACCATTTCAATGTTTTCCTTATGTGCTTTCCTTTACTTGTTTTATTCACTTTTCTGCATTCAACCAAAAACCTTTAAAACACCCTTTACTCGAAATCAAAGGCATCTTACAAATATCCTTTGGTAGACAGTGATGAGGGGCTTAAATACCTTAACCAAATAGCTCTCTGTGGATTCGATACTCTTATTTTGAAACTAGCTACAATCGATTTATGCACTTGCAGTCATCAACTGACTTTTTCGAGATCTAATCATCGCTATAATATACCTTGTCCAGTCTCGTTACCGACAAGTTCTATTTTACTTTTTCCCTTGATATTTTATCTCTATGACTTGGTCACATGTTGCAACATTATGGATGTAATCTCACCAGGTCGGCTGTGTGTATATTCCCATCACGCGAGTGAACAAATCCTGATCTTGATACATAGGCCTCAACTATTCCTCTGGAATACCCAACATACACCTTTATACTCACCCAGTTATGGACATGACATTTGATGCAGTCAAAGCAGCCTCAGGCGATAGTGATTAATATGATATCACAGTCTAAGGAGAAGGATACTACGCTTATAACTATTGCAATGATGAACCATGTGACTTGATCGTGTCGCAATACTTATTTTTGGGTAATGTCCATCACATCATTCACTAATGATATGACTTCATTGTCAACTGGTATAAATGCTCCATGATCAGGAAACCTTGATCATCGGTTGCCCAATGAACTAGTATAAATATAGGCTATTAGGGACTTGGTTTATTTCATACCGCACTTTTATCAATGTTTCCAGTTGATACAGTTATAGAACAATACAAAACTATTATAAACTAATTGAGATATGATAATAAATCCATTTACCTCTAGGACATATCTCCTTCATGGTCAAGGGGTTGGTGTTGTTTATGTGTCTCCTCATGGTACTGTTTTTGAAGCCTCATGCCGCTTAGAATATTTTTGCACAAATAATCAAGCCGAATATGAAGCTTTATTATTCGGGCTATAACTTTTAATCGTTGTAGGTGTAACACATATTGAGGCTTTTGGTTATTTGTTGCTAGTAGTACAACAAATATCCAAGGTTTTCCAATGTCTCGATAAATCACTTAATATTTACCTTGATAAATGTCTAGATATAATTTCCATCTTGAATTACTTTAGCATTACTCATATATCTAGACAAGACAACTGGAATGCAAATGATTTAGCACAACAAGCATCTGGCTACCATATTAATCGTGGTGTTTTTCATATTTCTCATGGGCCGATGTTTATGCTCGCTAACATATGTAAGGGTGAATAAAATCCCATTGATTCAGCCACTAATGAAGGATCTAGTGCAAGTGGATATGAAGATTAGAGAAAACCCATTATTGAATATTTGCAGGATCCTAGTAAGAGGAAAGATAGGGATGTTTGGCAGATGGCTTTCAAATATGCATTGATAGATGATGATCTCTACCGCCTAACGGTTGATGGTATTCTTTTGAAGTTCTTGGATGAGGATCAAGCAAGAGTTGCTATGGGAGAGGTACATGAAGGCATATGTAGTACTCATAAGTCAGTGCACAAAATGAAGTGGATCTTACGACGTGGAGGATTTTATTGACCGACAATGATCAATGATTACTTTAGATACTATGAAGGATCTGAAGCTTGTCAAAAGTTTGGTGATATTCAATTGGCTCATGCTGCTATGTTAAATCATATTATCAAGCCATGGCCATTTAGAGGTTGGGGATTAGATTTTATTGTTATGATCCATCATTGTTCTTCAAAAGTACATCGGTTCATGTTGGTAGGTACTGATTATTTTACCAAGTGGTTTGAAGCAATACCTCTCAAAAATATGACCCATAAGGGGGTGATCAAGTTCATAATCGGGAACATTATACATATATTCGACATTCCTCAAACATTGACTACAGATCAGGGTACGTCATTTATGGCAAAGGAAGTGAAAGAGTTCGCCAAATCTTACAAGATAAAGATACTTAGTTCATCTCCATATTATACGCAAGCTAATGGACAAGTTGAGTCGAGCAATAAGATTTTAATCAAGAAGATTGAAGATCATCTGATAAAGTGGAATGAAGTATTATCCGAAGCTTTATGGGCACATAGGATCTCAATGCATGGTGCAACATAGGTAACTCCCTATGAACTTGTGTATGGACATGGAGCTGTTTTGCCGGTAGAGGTAAATCTAGATTCTTTGAGATTTGCTAAGAAAAAATACTTATAAGCGGTAGATTTTCATAACTTGATGATGGACAACATTGATGAAGTCGCTGATAAACGTTTGCTTTAAAAAAGATAGAGAAAGAAAAGTTGCGGGTGGCAAGAGCTTATAATAATAAGGTGAAATTGAAGAGCTTTTAAGTTGACGACCTAGTGTCGAAGGTGATTCTACCGGTTGGTTCAAAAGGTAAGAAGTTTGGCAAGTAGGCTCCGAGCTAGGAAGGTCTTTTCAAGGTTGTAAGAGTAGTTCCTAGGAATTCATATCTGGTGGAGTCTATGGAGGGGAATTAATTGCCTCGTGCTCTCAATGTAAGATATCTAAAGAAGTTCTACCCGAGTGTGTGTCAAGAAGGTAGATACACGTATGGATGATACATATTTATCGTCCTTAACATATATGGCCGATACAAAGTTATCTCCCTAAATATAAATGGATGATTGAGTGTTGACATTGCCCTTAGAATAAAAACAGTGCAAGTTATTTTTCGGCACACAATTTTTACCCAAAAATAGGGGGGGCATGTGTTGGTAAGTGTTTTTGTCTTACAGATAGAATTCCTCAATATTACCTCAAATGAAAAAGTGTCCAACATGAAAGTAGTGCATCTCGTCCATACAAGCAACTTTGATTTTTAAGTCATCGCAATCCGAGGTAGTATGCAGATTTTAGAACCAAAATACTGTATTACCCTTTTCATCACACATAAATACCCATGTTTGTTCAACTGCGGGGATAAATTTGCCAAAAGAACTCTCGCAAGCTGGATGTATCTAACTTAGTGTGACTGAAAAAAGATAATCAAGATCAATCTAGATGAAAAAGTGGAAAACATAAAAGTTCTTCGTTTTTGCGAGACGAGCTACTATGATTTTGGATCCATCTTCATCTGAGCAAGTATACAATCTTTATAATTAAATTACGACTAAACAGAACTAAAATCATTCGGTCAACATCCGAGTTTGATAGGAAAACAAGGGGGGGAATACCATCAAGATCAAGTTATATGGAAAAGTGGTCAACATCAAAGTTATTTGTTTTTTTAAACAAACACTTTTATTTTTACGAGATTTAGATTAGGGTATGTTTACTATCTCAAAAGTGGAATAGAAGATACCGACTAGTTTTTGGCCGAACAGTTACAGAAAGTTTGGACTAAATCATCTGAATTGGACCCCAATTAGGGTTTTGGACGTGAATCAAACATTCATTTTTGCACGGAAAGTCCACCCGATCCTTATATACGTGAGACGTGATGACCGTTTGAACAACAACACACAATCACATAAACCAATCTACAAACCTCTCCCTGCCCTAGTTTCTGCTTCTCGTTCATCGACGTTCTTCATACCGAAGAGTTTAGATACACGAAGTCTTAGGGGCGGGTGAACCGACCTAGGGAAGCTCATCACCGCCGTGCGAGCAGACAGGGTCCCTCCCGGCCGCGTGGGGTTTCGAGTTCCAAAAGAGTTTGTCGGACTGTCTTGCTCATCGCGCTTCCGGCGAGCCTCCTTCGGCGACGTGTCTTGCATATCGCCTCGACACTGAGGGTACATGTGGCATGTCTGTGTGCGAACAAGGTGGTTGCTCATGTATTCCTCTAAGTGCTTTCATCCTTACTTTTAGGTGTGTTTTGCCTCTCCTAATCATTTTTCATCCTTACATAATGTTCTGGAGTACTGCCAGTACAGTCCACTCCCTAACCAAAAGAAATCATGTCTCTTTTTTTGGCTATGAATTCATATGTGAGCTGCAAAATAAAACTAGATATAGCTAAATATAAATAGTAGTGCTCCAATTTGCTACACCAAGCGCCCTAGCCGCGTTGTGACGACGCCGTCACCCTCTTGTCTCCATCGGGTCCATGGCATGGACCTAAACCCTAGGGTCGGCGTGCCCTAGGTTCTCTCCTCTCTCTCTCTTGCAATAGCGCCACCAGATCGTCTACTCCATTTAGATCTAATCTAGACATCAATCGCGGAACACCGTATCTCCATCCATTATATTTCCCATTTCGTCAATGTGCCTGCTTATATGAAGATGTGTTGATGCTAGAAAACTGGATTTGCCATTCTTCGTACTCCCTCCGTTCAGAAATATAAGACGTTTTAGTTTTATGAATCAAATGTATCTAGAAATCTTTTAGTGTATATGTTCGTAGAGGTTCGGAGTGAACCTATACACTAAAAGGCGTCTAGATACATTCATTTCATAAAGCTAAAATGTCTTATACTTATGAACAGAGGAAGTAGAACACTGGATTTTAGAAATCATGCACGTATTGAAGGACAACCGAGGGCTGTTGGAATTATGCCCTAGAGGCAATAATAAAGATGTTATTATTATAATTCTTGTTCATGATAATGTTTATATTCCATGCTAGAATTGTATTAAGCGGAAACTTTAATACTTGTGTGGTTTGTGAACAACACCGTGTCCCTAGTACGCCTCTATGGACTAGCTCATTGATTAATGATGGTTAAGGTTTCCTAACCATGGACATGAGTTGTCGATTAATAATGAGATCATATCATTGGGAGAATGATGTGATGGACAGACCCAAACTAAGCGATTAAATTAGATCGTGTCAATATTGTATTCCTTAGTGACGAGGTTTAATCTCATCAATGCCCATTGTTATGGACTTGGGTTTTGGAGAAGATGGGGATGCTGGAGATCGTGGCACGGTTAACAGACAAGCAACCAGGGGACACGAGATTTACCCAGGTTCAGGCCCCCGGAGGGAAAACCCTACTCCTGCTTGTCTGCTCTTGATTACGGCGGAACCCACTACTAGGAAAATGGCCTTTAGTGGCGCACCATGAAACATCATCTGTGGCGCACTAGCAGTGCGCCACGTGCCTTGCGCTACAGAAGTTTAGAGACAGGCGTGGCGCACATGCCAGTGCGCCACAGAAGTTTGGGCAGGTGCGCCACGCGTATGAAACGATAACCGTGGCGCACTAGGTGCTGTGCGCCACGGATGTAAATTTCAAAATTCAAAAAAAAGCAGCAGATCTGGATCTCGTCGTCAGTCTGACAGCGTCGGTGCGGTCGCCATCGCCGTCGATGCGGTCAGCGTCGGTCGTCGTCGGAACGCAAGGAGGAGGAAGAGGAGAATAGGAGGAAGAGGAGGAGAAGAAGATGAGGCAGAGGAGGAGAAGAAGAGGAGGAGGAGGAGGAGAGGAGGAAGAGGAGGAGAAGAAGAAGAGGCAGAGGAAGGAGGAAGGAGAAGAACAGGAGGCGAGAGGAGGAAGAGGAGGAGAAGGAGGCCGCCGTTGCACCGCCGTCGAGAGGAGGAGAAGGAGGCCCGTTGCACCACCGCCGCCTGTTCTCACCGCGAGGAGGAGGAGAAGGAGGTCGACGCGTGCCATCACTGCAAGAAGAGGAGAAGGGAAGGAGGAGAAGGAGAAGGAAGAAGGAAGAAGGAAGAAGGAAGAAGGAAGAAGGAAGAAGGAGAAGGGAAAGGAAGGAGAGGAAGAGGAAAGGGAAGGGAAAAGTGGAAAGGGAAAGGGAGAGGAAGAGGAAAAGGGAAAGGGAGGAGGAGGCGGGGTGGGATTCAAATTTGAATCCCAAGCTTATCCGTGGCGCACTAGGTGTAGGTGCGCTACGGATAAGTCGCCTGTATTTTTTGAGGAAAAACGGTTTTTGACCGTAACTTTTACTCTTTTCAATTTTGAAAATCTAAAAATCGCTAAACGACCAAAGGTGGTTGCGAGCATATGCGAGATCTCGGTGTCGTCATTGTGGTATATTATACGATTTTTTTCGATATCGTATGCAAAAGTTACGGCCTTTTTACTGTGGCATAACTTTTTTTTGCAAATAAAGTCGAAACTCATTTTTGTTAATTTTACTAGAAGCTATATCACATTACCTATCTAAATATGAAAGGATTTAATTTTTTGAAGTGTTTATCATTTTCTTTTATTTTTTGCAAACCCTAAAAAGGCGATCCACAGGGGGGGGTGGAGTTGGTGCATGCCACTACATCTGTGGCGCACATGCCATAGTGCGCCACAGAGAGTACAAACTTCTGTGGCGCACTATGCCATGTGCGCCACAGATGCTTGCGGATGGTTCACATCAGAGAGGGGCGTGCGCTTAGGCGTAGCGCACCCCCCCCCCATGTGCGCCACAGATGACACTAACAACCGTGGCGCACATGACTATATCTTCTGAGATGTTTGGCGTGCGGCCAGTGGCCCACACACATACGTGGGCGCACGCACTATAGTCATGTGCGCCACGGTTGTTCTAGTTACTAGTAGGGCACTGCCCACAGGTGAGCCACACCTGTTTTAGCCGTGGGGCACTTCAACCATGTGAGCCACGGATGTGCTGATTACCTATAGCTGTTTTCCTAGTAGTGACCGAAGGTTACAGGGTGCGTAGATTCGATCTGGCGTGGAGGTGCGTGCGAAAGTATGAATCGAGAGATCTAGGACGTGCCCTCCTAGCCTTTATATATACTTAGGCAGGTCCCGGGCATAGTCCTAGTCGGTTACAAGTTCTAGGGTTTTATCCCTTTAAATTTCCTATCTGTGCTAGTCTTGTTCTCCAAGGATCCGAAAGCGTCATGGGCCTTGGTCACCCGAAAATCTTCATGGGCCAGCGTATATCCGCTGTGGGCCTTCCTTGGGCTGGACCAGGTATGCTGAAGTCACGTACCCGTAGGGTATAACCATGTCAAGCCCCGGTGATCGGTCCGAATCGTAGATTGGTGAGACTCTTCAATCCTTCGGGTGCAACTAGGTGTTAATAATATATGTGTGTAGGGATTGTTGATACATGTTCCTGACTCACCTGACGGATCAGGGTCAGTTAAGTGTCTTAGGACGAAACAACATGATCTTCATCAGGTTCGATTCCCTTAACTTGAATCCGGAACATATGCTGGCGTAATTCGACTCAGGCCGCGGAGGACTTACAGGAGTGAAATTCCAGTGTTTTTAATTGATGTACCCAACGCGTTCGTCGGGATTTTTCATCACGCCTGTTGGCATGGATTTGTTCTAGCAGAGCGTAGTCATGTACGTTACCAGGCCATCAGATGATATCTGCAGGTCTTATCTTTGCGTCGCAGACGCAGCATCCGAACATTTGTCTCCACGGAGGTGCTTCGGATGGCCAAGGATATTGTCGCTCACTCAGCGTTTTGTTGGGGCAGAGTTGCCAAAAAGTTTTTGCGTGCTGATCCGAAAGATCGCAGTCGAAGATTTCATAGGGTGCGCGACCAGCGCTCCCTATGGGAGTAGCCCCCGAGTGTCTGTTCGAGTCGTAGACTCGAGCAGAGACTTTAGTCCAAGCATTGTTTAGTTGTTAAGTCCGTAAGACTCAAAATTTTTGGATGAATAAATCCATCCTCCCTATGGGAGTAGCCCCCGAGTCCGTAGTGGAGTCGCAGACTCGACGTAGGACTCGAAGAAATACTTTGTCGATATTCATCTTCCGGGTGCGCGGCCAGCGCTCCTGATAGGAGTAGCCCCCGAGTATTTAGTCGAATCGAAGATTCGAGTGAGTACTCTTAACTTCTTAGTTGTGGAGCCGAAGAATCGTAATTGATGCTAGTTTAGCTTTTGATGACATCAGTGCTGACGATCGATGACCTCAAGCGTCTGCTACGCAAGAGATGACTTGACTGGACGAACATGGGTCCCACTTGCTGACTTTGAATTGACCGTCACGCTGCGTGAGATAATTACGGCGTCTCCTCGATTTCCGCGCGTAGTGGACGGCGTGGTAACGACGGTTCGTTGTGGTGTTGACACGTGTACGGCCAGATCTGCCGTTGGCGTTAGGTCTTCTGGATGAACGACTGCCATGCGTCGTCTTCGCTGTTATAATCATTGAGGGGAAACGTGATTTGTTTTCACCGCACCAGTTCTTGTGTTTCACTACCTCCTTGTGCTCGAGCGATTCTTGCCTCGCGCTGGGATTTCCTTCCACATTTCCGTCGTCCTTTGTACGTTTTCACCGCCGGCGCCGCCGTAGCGTGATGGGGAAACCAAAGAAGTCATCATCTGCAGTTGGGACCAGCGCCGCCGGGGGAAAGAAGGGCGTCGCCGCTGCTCGCGTCACCGATGGTGGCTGGCAGCGATCAGAGACACGGGAGAGCGATCTCCCCAAGCTGCACGAGCGGGGCTTGATCCCGGAGGACAGGGAGGCCGTTAAACTCCCCGGCAATGAGGTAATCCCCCGTCCCCCATCTGGGTACCGGGTTATGTTTCTCGCCTTCGTTTTGTGTGGGTTTTCGTATCCAGTCCATGACTTCCTTCGTGGACTGCTCTTCTTCTATGGGGTTCAGCTGCATCATCTGTCTCCCAACTCTCTTCTCCACATTGCTTGTTTTATCACTTTTTGCGAGTGCTGGCTTGGCATTGAGCCGCACTTTGGCCTCTTTCGGAAGCTCTATTCCGTGACGAGGCAATCTGGTTCGGATGGTGTGTATCCCATTGGGGGTTTCATCATCTCTCTTAGTCCCAATCTTCTCTTCTTTTCCTTTTCCATGTCCGAATCTGTCCAGTACTGGTGGAGGCGATGGTTTTATATCCGCGACTCCGTAGTGCCCGGGCAAGATTTTGGTCTTGTTCCCTTTGACCCCTCCTAAATGATTGAGAAGAAAAGGTCTTGGAAAAATCAAATCTTAGACGGTGAGGTGGCGGAGATAGATGCCTTGTACCGTCGGGTGGAGGATCTCCAATTGATTCCTGAGAAGGAGGTGAACGGTGTGGACATCATCCGAACGTTTCTTAAGAGTCGGGTGCAGCCTCTCCAGGCGAGAGCGCACCCGATGTTTCTTTATTCTGGGCGCCGTGATCCGACGAGGGTTTCGAGTGAGAAAATCTCCGAGGGTGATCTTGACAAGGCTCTTCGCGAGCTGTTGAAGTTCAAGGCCGACGAAGAAATCCCGGGGAAGTCGCTGACTCCTCCCTTTTCTTCGACGTTGGTCGCATCGAAGGTGTAGATTTCTGCGTAGTGCTCCCCTTTTTGTCGGCTGTTATTTGTTTCCTTTGTTTGCTAACAAAGTTCCTTCTGATTTTGTAGAGCTTCAAGGTGCGGGATGGTACCACCATTGCCCAAAGGTATCCGAATTCCCGGATAATGAAGTGGTTGATTCGTGTCCGAGCTACCGTCGTGATCTCCAGGAGGATCTTGACGAGTCGAGTGAGGACCATTCGCGAAGCGATCACGAAACTCAGTGAGTCTTGGATGCCGACTCCTCCGACTCCCGAAACCCTCCGGGCCTTGGCGTCATGATGATGTTCATGGAGATTCTTCTCTCCCTTCCTGCCATTCACATGCGGGCTGTCGCGCGCACCCGCCAAAGAAGCGGAAGAAGGAAGAAAAGAAGGAAGAGAAGAAGGAAGAGAAAGAGGAGAAGAGGGCCGAAGGGCTTCTCCTATCTTCGACCTGGCGCATTGGGCTCGTAAGTTTTCTTGTTATCGGTATCCTTGTTCCTTCGTGATATTTGTACTTGTCTTTGATTGGTTTGTATGCAATCCTCCCATGATTCCTCCAGTGATGGTGAACGGGAGATGATGGGGGAGTCGAAAATTGCGTCTCCTCCACCTCAAACGGTGGCGACTTCAGGTGACGCGCCTCCGGATCCTCCATTGCAGGAGGTGCAGGTGGTTGCGCCTCGGAATTTCGCAGGCGGTCCTTCGGGGTCGTCATCAGAGCATGTAAGTTTTCCCGGCCTCATGGGGGGAGCCCCCGCGTGTCTTCATGTGCGAATCTTGTTTTTACTCCTTTGTGTTGGGCGTAGCCCCCAAGCCCTTTTCTTACTGACATATTTTTTCCTGCAGCCTTTTGTGCAAGAGGCCAAGCGGCTTGTGCAAGAGCGCCTGGTGCTAGAGGCGAACCTTCGGCAGCTTCAAGGTATCTATCTGACTTTTCTCTTATGTATCCTGGTTTAGTTCTTTGACACTTGTTTGTTTTGGATGCAGAGGAGCATAACAAGTCTCTCCGTGAGGTTGACGCTCTGAAGAAGAGCCTTGGTCAATCGGAGCAGAAGGCTGGAGCCGCCGTTGGTGCGAAAGAACGCCTTGAGCTAGAGCTGACTAAGGCAGCCAAAGGGAAAGAGCGTCTGCAGCAGGAAACCGCAGATCGTGAGGAGCAGCTGGCCACGGTTGCGGTTTTTCGTGAAAAAGAGGTGGCGACGAAGCTCATGGCTGCGTCCAAGGCTATTTAGGGTGAGTACTAGTTTTGTACTTTTTCTTTTCCTTCGGGTCTTCTTTTATGTCGCTTTTCTTCATGTCTTTCTTCTTTTTGTCTCAGATGCCGCAGGCATCGAGTTTGACCGCGGTGCTCTGGAGCACGGTAGTGCTCTAGATGATGCCACTGCGGCGGTCGAAGACCGCTGCAGCACCGTCGTCAACTCCCTTGCCAAGGCGAAAGAGGTCCTTGGTCGCTTCTACAAGGAGCTTGTCCCGAAGGGCGCAGCCCTTGACGATGTGGATGCTCTGGCGGAGGCTCTGTCGGTAGCGCTGCGGCGCAAGCATAAGGCATCGGCGTCCGTCTGGCGATAGCCATGGCGGCTGGGCGGAGATGGATCTACCCAGATCACTTCTCGGATGCCGGCACCGCGGATGGATCCGAGGTAGCCTTTGCTACCTATTACGCTTGCAGCGATATGGGCCCAAGCTCATTGATTTCTCCAGTGTCTGCGGCCAGCGTAGGTGGGGCCAAACCTAGGCAGTCTGGCTCCGAAGCGACTTAGGCGTAGTAAATGTAGGCTAGTTTGTAGTTTGTTTTTGTTGTAAATATCTTGAACAACACCATCCTTGTGCCACGTGGTGGCTTTATATATTCAATGAATTTCTCTGAGTTGTGCTCCATCCTTGGCTGAATGTTTGTGTTCCTTTCTTTTGCTGCCGCTCTAGGTTCCTTTGGGTGCTGACCCTGTTGACGCCCCATCCGCAACGTTCGCCCATCCTGGATGATTCCTCAGCTTACTTTCCTTGGGATCGTGCATGATCTGGAGAGGGAGTTGCTCAGACTCGCGTCATGCCGATGTTTGGAAGTCAAGCGGATCGTGGCGCAGCAGAGGAGTACGATGGCGGAGTTGGTCCGTCTGTCCGAAAGCAAATGCAATGTAAGTTGTTCTTTGGTCGAGTTGTAGCTGGTCTTGGGTGAGCTGTGGCCTTACTCTTATTTTGTTCGATTGTTGCAGGTGCAAATCTTGCTCCAAGGGAAGAAAAAGAGCGTGTCGCTGTTCGGGTCAACTGCTTGACTCAACAGGACATGGAGGCCGGCGGGTTCTTCTGGATGGATCGTGATCGCGCCATGGCCCTGACGACGGTGCAGGATCGTGTTCATCAAGTTTCGCGGGTGCTGCACCAAGTACAGACGTCGCTTTCCTCGGTGTTGCACGTCATGTTCCCTTTGGATGCCGCGCCAATAAACCTTGCGGGTCTTTTGTCGAAATTTCGGAACGTAAGCAATGTCAAGGAGTTGGTGTGGCAGCAGCTTGTTGCCGGAGTGAAGGCTGCATTGTCTCTTGTGAGGCTGCACCGGCCTGATGTGGACTTGGCTGCCGTGGCTGCTGGGCCACCTCTTCGCCCTGATGGTAGCGAGTGGGACATGCGTCCGCATTACGCTGTGAGGCGATATGCCGATTGTTATTTGTTTGAGCAGCGTGCCCAAGTTATTCTTCAACATAGGTAGTACCTGTAGAAAGAGAGAGATGTAAAATTTGTATATTTCGGCTGGGCGTGTTGTGCCCTTTGTTGCAAAGGTTTGTTTGTATGTGAGCACGCAGTGCTTTGATTGGATACGTGTCCTTTTCGTTTGCCTGACGTTGTCAGCTACTCGGGTGTACACGTTTGGCCCTCAGTCGATGAAATCGTGAGGTGGGGGGAGCCCCCGAGTGCGTTTGTAGCATATAGTATAGCTGCAAAAAATTGTGAAACGGAGTTTTGGGGCGAGACACTTAGCTTTATACATATCGTAATGGAGGAGATACATTGTTCGGCTGAGTAGCCTTGGCTGGAAGCCTTATTGAAAGTAAAAGAAGGGGGTAGGTTGCTATGGATAGAATCGTCGCAGGTGCGAGATATTCCATGGGTTGGAGTATGCGAATCCAGACTCCACGTGCTTGAGGCGATAGGCGCCACCTGGGATGACTTCGGTGATGACGTAGGGTCCTTCCCATGGCGACTCGAATTTATTCGGTCGCTTTTTCTTGAGTCGCAAGACGAGGTGTCCTTCGACGAAGGACCTTGGGCCCGGGCGCTGTGGTAGTTGCGAGAATCTGCTGGTACACCGATCGAGCTTTCTGCTATATCGTGCTTCGAGTGTATCGGCAGCGTCTTGAGTGCAGACGTGATTCAGCCTCGTAGGCGGCGACCCATGGGGCCTGGTGGCGATTGCCGGTAGCACGGCTCCGTGTACCATGAAGAATGGCGTGTGGCGGTGGAGCTGTTTGGCGTGGTTAAAGCTCCACGGAGAGGTAGCTCCTTCGTCCAATTTCCAGCTTTGTGTTGAGTGAGCTCATGAGGCGCTTCTTGATGCCTGCTCGATTAGCCGCTTGGCCTTTTCCACTTGTCCGTTTGTTTGCGGGTGTGCCATCGAGGCATATGTGATGTTGATCCCAAGGCCTTCGAAGTCACCGGAATTCTTCGGAGATGAAGTTCGATCCGTTGTCGGTGATGATGTGTGGTACATGAACCTAGCACAATGTACTCGAAGAACTTGGGCGGTTTGCCTTTTTGGTTGGTGGCGGCATGGCCTCGATCCACTTGGTGAATTTGTCGGCGGAACGGGAGGAAGACGTGTCCTCCTTTCGAGGATTTTGGCAGTTTGCCGATCATGTCGAGGCCCCATTGAGCGAAAGGCCAAGCTATAGGTATGGGCCTGAGTTCGGACCCGGGTGCGTGTGGTTTGTCGGCAAACCGTTGGCATCCGTTGCATCTTCGGACGATGTCCTTTGCGTCGCTCATGGCCGTCGGCCAGTAGAATCCTGCTCGTAGAGCTTTGGCGACAAGGGAGCGGCTGCCTGCGTGGTGGCCGCAGATGCCTTCGTGGATGTCTTGGAGTATGGCCTTGCCGTCGTCGATGGTGACGCACCGTTGAAGTATACCCGTGATGCTTCGCTTGTACAGCTCGCCGTTGATGACAGTGTTATCGCCATATTTTGGCCAAAGGAGGAGATGGGCCGTGATCAAGATGGGCTTGAAAGATACGTATATTCAAAGTGTTGTTGAATCGGCCTTGTGCGTGGATTTGGGCTAAATTGCCCGTGTATTTTGTATCGTAGTAGGTTCCGTTTCAGTTTAGGTAAAGATAGAGTTGTAGAGTTATCCCAAAGATAGAAAGTCTCCGGACTATAAATATGTACCTAAGGTTATCGAAAAAAAGAGGACAATCACGTTCACAACAAACACAATCTCGGCGCATCGCCACCCCTTGTTTCTAGGGTTTCTTTCGGGTAAGTGTCATGCTGCCTAGATCGCATCTTGCGATCTAGGCAGTATCTGCTTATGCGTTATTTGGTGTTACTCGTACTGAAGCCTTGTTGATGGCGAGTAATACTATTATCATAGATTTGTTGAGACTAGCATCGGTACTTTTCACTATGATTGTTTAAGTTATGCTGCCTCTAGTTACCTCGCTACCTTTGCACCTTTTCCCAAGTGCAAGGGTAGCATCTTGCTTGATCTTTATTTAGCTGATTCGATCTGTTATGGTTATGCCTTGTTCACCAAGGTTTAGTTTGATATCTACGTAGTCAGGCCTTGCAAACGGGTTGAATGATCCAGTAGTACGTAAGGACGTGGTTTACTAGTTCTAGAGAAGTTGTTCCGGTAATTGACTTTACGTCGGTTGTTAGGCCTCCTCTAGGGTTAGTTTTCTATCATATTTTGTATCTAGCAGGCTCAATTACGTGTAGGACGTTCCAGTTACGTGGTGAAAACGTTAAACTGTTGTAGATCGATTTAACTTGTAATGATAAAGCAAAACCCCATGTTATCGTAAATCTAATGCAGAACCATGGGATAATCGGCTCTAGGAGCCGATTCACAAGGAAACCTGGGAGCCGGTTACGGCTCGAATTTTACGTATACTTGTTTACCATGCAGGAAATCAATCGGAGCAATCCTTCACCTTCCTGACCAGGTATAGGTCAGGTGGCACTCGAACCAAGCCGGGGCGTGTCGGAGTTTTGCGGGCCGTTGCAGGGACCAGGCCACCAGTTACCTGGAGCCTCCGGCTCTTCGTGTTGCTCGCTGCTCGCCCGGTGGGTTTTGGCAACACATTTCGCACGCCGGTGGGACATTCAACAACATCTGCATCAACATCCGACGCCGAGATGGGGGAGACAGACCGCACGTCTGACAGCTGCTCAAGAGCACAAGGCGGTATGGCGAGATCGAGCTCTCTTGGCCGATCTCATCGGCTCGTTTGAGAGGACCCGTAAGCATGGCATCAAGTGGAGGGTTCTACCCGAGGGTGCTCTTGATGAGGTGGATCTGCTCATTCCTTGAGGAGCGCACTGAGCTCTGACGGAGGTCAACTACATGGTGGCTCATTCTCTTCACCGCCATTAGAGCCCGTGAACGCTTTGAGCGGATCGCAGTTCGCGTAGTTCAGGAGATCATGAAACATCAGTATTCTCCGACGGGGCCTACTCTGGGGACTCACCAGGGAGAAAGACCGCTCGTGCCAGCCACGCTGCCATTCACACTTGCAGCTCGGAGCCGCCAGGCGGCAGCGTCGTCGTCTACAAAGTCGGAGGCGACCCAGGCGATTGCCAGTTCCTGTTTGAACCACCTAAAGAAATCCCACATGGATATGTGTGCACTTACGTGCCGGACTGCAATAACCTGACACGCACCAACCAGATTGCAACCGCAGGGATTTCTGCGGCAGGAGTTCCTGGAGCAGGGGTTTCAGCAGGCGTTTCTGGGGCAGCGATGTCTGGGATGGACGCCGACAAATAGGCGTGGCTAGCCAAGTATGCCAATGGAATGAGTCATGAGAATCTAGCCCCTGCAGCTCAAACAGTGGAGCAAATCCGTACCATCTTGAGAGACCACTTCGGCTTCGTGCCGAAGAGAAGAACAATCGGCTATTCAAAGCCGTACCCTAACGAGTTTGATCTGATCCCGCTTCCTCCCAAGTATCGGCTCCCTGAATTCTCAAGGTTCAGCGGATCAGAAGGATCGAGCTCGATCGAGCACGTGAGCCGATACCTGGCACAGTTAGGCATGATTTCAGCATCGGATCAGCTGCGTGTAAGGTTCTTTGCGCAATCTCTGACAGGACCAGCTTTTGGGTGGTACACCTCGCTGCCACCTGATTCGATTCATACCTGGAAGCAACTGGAAGAGCAGTTCCACATTCAGTATCATTCAGAGGCTACCGAGGCTGGCATTGCGCACTGGCGCAGTGCGGCGAGAAAGCGTAGCCGAGTACATCCGGCCGGCAGACCGTCAAGAACCGATGTTACTCACTCGTTTAAGCGAGAAAGAAGCGATCGAGCTAGCAGCGTTGGGTCTCGGCACCCATCAAGGATCGCTTTCCAAGTAGAGTACAACTCATTGGCGCATGGCCCAAAAGGCGACAATGTATGAACAGCGCCACCACGAGTTGTACCAAGACAAGTTCAAACGTCCGATAGGCCTGGTCGTCTGAAGAAGAAGATCCTACACAAGACCAGGAGGTGGCCGTGGCTGAATGGGCTCGGGGCGGACCTGTATCCTGCAAATGGGTGAAACAAGGGCCGCCAAAGGGTTCGACTTGATGTGAGCAAAGCCGGCAGATATTCGATTCTTCTGAAGAAGCGGTGAGGTTGCCGAAGGCCACAAAATCCCACGCTCAGAGATGAACGGGAGACCATCGCAAGTGGCATCACTCGTTCACCCACACCACCAATGACCGCAAAGAGCTACGTCGCCAGATCCAAACAATAGAGCAAGGCCGTCTGATCCTGGGGCAGTTCGCCATGAAAGTAGACACAAACCCATTTCCCGGCGTCAACATGGTAGAACACAGCCACTCCGCGAGGCGTCAGCTGGAGTTCTCGTTCTATGTTAACATGGCAGGATCTGGGTACCACCATGGCACATACAAGGAGGAAGGCGGTCGCTCTCGCAAAAGAAGAGAGGAGGCTGGTCCACACGACCGGCCACGATAATTATGGCGAGCAAAGCAGGTCGAGCGTGCGATATCGAAGCCACTCCACATCTCTGAATAAGTATGAGCGTCGGATGATCGGCGTCGGCCATGATAGAGATGATGAAGGATATGAGCACCTCTCTGGGGAACGTCAAAAGAAAAGGAAGGCGTCGACAAGCATTGGGATTGTCCTTTCTTCAAATATTGCTGGGATACGGAATGAGCCGATTGCCTACAATCGATAGCCGTAATGTGGACAGCAGAAGGAGGACAGGGGGCCAGTTTCAGTGTTCAAGCGTCTAGGGCCTCTCCCACCTCAGAGCCAATACAGGGAGTCCGCTCGAACAAAAGATCTCGAGGATCCAAGGGTTGACAAAGAAGAAGACAGATATCACCGTCCAAGGTGGTGTCCCGACGGACTCAGACACACCCAAAAGCGTAGAGTACAGCGGCCAGAACTGGAGGAAGGAAGCCAGTATTCCACGCTTTAAAAGCACGGATCGGCCGTTAAAATTAAGCGAGACCTTGGAAGCGGAAGACCGCCAAAAGGAAGAGTGGCGCCTAAACCGGTAAAAGCCTATGCAAAGACATCGGTGGCACAAACATGGTGTTCATACTTCCGTCCAGTCGCACGCCAAGAACCAATGAGCTACCAGTGGCACGATTCGATCGCGGCCACGGCCGTTATCTTTGAGAAGCCACGTGAGAAGGGTTACAAACATCGAAAGCCACTACCTCTGAGGTTACATCAATGGGCTGTCGGCAAGATGTTGGTGGACACCGGAGCGATCAATATAATGCCATACTCCATGCTACGGCGTTTGGGACGCTCACTGCAGATCGATCAAAACCAACGTCACGTTAAGCGACTTCAACGGCGGACTTGGAAGCATAGCGTCTTGAACATGGATCCGACCGTGGGCAGAAAACCATACCCACGTCATTCTTCGTCGTGGATGGCAAAAGCACCTCTGTCTTGCTAGGGAGAGATTGGATTCACGCTAATTGCTGCATTCCGTCCACGATGCACCGTGCCTAATACTGATGGGATGGAGATGAAGTGGAGGTCATCCATGCAGATGATTCTATCGAGATCTCCATAGCTGGCATGAACGTCTGGGAAGCAGAAGACCAAGAGCCGATCTCTGGAATCAGTCTAGACGGCTGTGAGCGCATTGAAGCTACAAAAAACGGGGTGAGGCTGGTCTTATCCACTGGCCTGACAGAGTAGCAAAGTCCACGATCATGCGTGGTACGGCCGATCCCTGCGATCGGCCACAAAAAATAAAAAGAAGAATTCATACGACAAGCAGATCACGTAGTCGTAGCAGGGAGCTTCACTAACATCAAACAAAACCTGCAACATAACAAGTTACAGCCACAAGGGTCAATACATTTGAATTGTATTGGCAAGTGATACTATGGTAGTATAGTGGAGTCTATCATCTATATGCATTTGGCTAAGTGGAGCTTAGGGTTGCTTTGCTCAAAATAGATTTTCCTTATCATTTGAAAAACACTAAGTTTTTGCTTAACAAAAATCTTTCCCAAGGCATCTCCCAATAGAAATTGGTGATCCTTTTAATCCCTTGTTCACCCACAAGTTTTTAACTTAGAAATTTGGATGATGAGATTCTTGATAGCTTCCATGTCTTGATGCTCAAATTGTCCTTTACCAGGGACATGGCTAAGTACTTAGATTTTACACTCTATAGAGGTGGTGCACTTTCCCCACAAGACTTGGTTTCACCAAGACAAGATCTTTCAGAAGCCTTCCCTTAGACCAGAATGGACGGGTTCCAACCTATCAAACCCCTACCACCAACTGTCCATTTGGCTAAGTTCTTACAACCTATATGATCCAGATAGAGCCCATAATGCCAAGTGGTTACACTTGAAGCTTCTCAACATTTGACATCTCAAATCTCTTTGTTCCTGGGTGGCTTTTCACAAGTGAGATACAAAAGGTTCACCATTCCCCTGGCCTTGTGTAACCACTCAACACAAACCATTCCTTCCATTCCACCCAGGTGATTCATTCACTTAGTTATTTTATTAAACAAAACACAAGTCCTCAGACTTAGATATTTTTCCATAGTATGAATATATATTCCACCCTTGTTTTCTACTAGCTAAGCTAAGCATGATAGTAGTAGGAATCTTAACTTAGGAAATTTCTACTAAGGTTTCATCTACTAGGATTTCCCATAGCATGGTTTATACTTAGCAAAAATTCCATGCAAGTCCTACTTAGAAATATCACTAATGCATAGTGAAAATAATGGGACAAAAGTATGAAGCATCACTTGCCTTTTTGGTAGAGAGTATAAGTTCACTCCTTGTCTTTGAAACAAACACAATCTTCAAGTCACTATAATTCAATCAAGCAAACAATATTTCAATCTACCATTCAAGCAATTTATCACATAAAATAATAATAACAAAAACAATGCATGCAAGCATGCTAAAGATTGTTTTATTTGAAAAAGTGGTTTCTAATGGTTCATAAACATTTGAAAACACCTAATGGTCATTTTATAAAGTGGCAAAACCATTTGCAAAAGGTTTTACTTCATAAACCATTTTTAGATCAAGTCATTATTTTATGTGGTGTAGAAATGCTTTTAATAAGGCAAAATTCTATAGGTTTCTCAAAATATGTTTTCAAACCACAAAACTTTGTGTTTAGGGTCAGAGAGTTTATTTCCAAAACATTTCTCAAAGGTTTTCTTCCAAAACCATTTTTAACAATTAAACCATAATTTTATTTGGCTAGAAATGGTTTAAATCAAAGATTCATTCTTTTGTTTCACCAAATACATTTTTGAAACCACAATTTGTTTCCTATGGTCAGTAGGTTCAAAACACACCATTTGCCAAAGATTTTATCCTCAAAATCATTTTGGAATAATTTTTATAACCTAAACAAGCATACATAAGTTCCTAAAAAACAAACATTTTACCAGAAGCTTTTTACTAAAAAAAGTGCATGGTTGGCTAGGGCTTGTTTTTATGAATCCATTGATATAAAATTTGCAAAAATTTGGACGTGTGGTTTGAAAGTTATGGATTTTTCAAATTGGCACCTCTAATAGATCTATTCTGTTTTAAATCAAACGAGTTGAGCCACGTGTCTTAATCCTATTCGCTGTCGCCGGTTCGAGTTGGATCGTGACGGCTGACGTTAGATCTAAAGTGGATAAATGCGGCACGCAAGCGTACCTCTTCGCTCGATCAATCTATCGTGGCCCGCGATTAAGATCCCACGGCTACGGTAGCTTGCCGAGGCTGGCGGCGCGGCGGCCGCAAGGGTGGCTCTGGAAATGACCTTGCCTGCGATACAGGAAGCTAGGGAGAGAGGGGAAGGGCTCACCAAGTTCGCTGTAGCTTGGGGAAGCTCAAGGTGGTACTGGCTGGCAAGGGGGAGCACGAGGATAGTCTCAATCGCTCATCGGAGTTGTGCTGTGCCTCGGGTGCGCGCGGTCGTCGTCGGGGACGTCGCTGTAGAGCACGGGAGAGGGAAAAGATGATGTTATTAGACGCGTGGGGAAACAGGGAGCACGGGAGCATCAAAGAGAGAAGGCGGCGCGGCCAGAAATTACCTGTGGAGCTCGTCGGAGTTGGAGCGGACGGCGGCGTCGTTCAGTCGAAGACGGAGTCGATGCTACAGGGCACGCGCGAGTGAGCTACGGGTGCAGAGAGAAGCGCCAGGGGGTGGGGATCACGCTCGGGTGCTCGAGGGGGCGAGGGGCTGCCGGAATCGTCACCGGAGCATCGTCGGACAGTGGACGGTGCAGAGAGCAATTGGGTAGCCTGGGGACGCGCTAGGGTGAGGCGACTGGGGGGAAATGGAGAGAGGGCGTGGGCGTTTAAGTGTTCATGATCACAGCGAGTAATGGCTGCGGCGTTAAGGCGAATTAAGCCGCGGAATCATAGCCAAAAACGGCGTCGACGGGAGGAATAACAGGTCGCGGGGTGGGGAAGATGACCGCGTGGCTATGGGGTCCTCTGGCAGCGAGAGAGAAGGGAAGGGAACGGGGTCCACCGGTCAGCGTCTTCGCGGGTTCTTTTGCGAGTGAGGAAAACGTTTCGGCAGAGGGGTTGTAGGTGGGCTTGCTGGGCCTAGTTGGGCTGGCCGGTTGGGCTGGCTCCTTTTATATTTTTTTCTGTTTTGTTTTTCTTTTTCCTTTTCTTTTATTCTGTTTTGATTTTGTTTAACCAATTCAAACACTCATTTGATTTCAAAACTTTGCCAGGATTTGTGAGGGTTTAAATACTGGTTTGTATTGTATTCTGAAGTCATTTTTAGGATAGAACCTTATTCATTTTGGGGCCTTTTATTTATTCAAAATAGGCTCTAGTTTTTAATTAGATAGGATTTAATAATGTTTTTAATTTCCATTTATTTCTAATTTATTCCAAAACCTTTCAGTAAGTTTTTATTTGATTAATTGGGTGTCAAATAATCCATCTTGAATTATTTGGAAAAGTTTTTAATAAGATTTATTAATCATTTAAAATTTGGGTTTGTCTTTATTCCAATAGGATTTGGTCTAAGCCATTTTATTTTAGTTTGGAATTTCTTTATCCAATATTTTATTTGGATTTGGATTATATTCATTCCATTTTTTTATGGATTTGGCCAAGATTTGATTTGGTCTTTAAAAATCCTTTCTTTAATAATTCTATCTTTATCTTATAAAATCCATATATTTTTATTTAGAGATCCAAACTTGGTGATTCCAATTTGTGAAATCTTGTTTATTATTTGTTTATCCTTTTAAATTTATTTAGGATCATTTGTTCACCAATTGGTATGGGTTTCTAGATAGGTTCTTTATTAGCTTTGGGAATTCAATTTCTTATCTTATTAAATTCATAAGATTTTATTTATGGTTCTAAATTGAGTGAAACCAATTTATATGACTTTATGATATTTCTGTTTGTCTTTCTTGATCATTTGTGAATGTTTGTTGACAAATTTTTATATGGATTAAATCCATAGGCTTGGAGATAATTTGGAAATGATTTTTATTCCATTTGGGTTTAGGGTTTGGATTTATTTTCTAAGTGTTTAAAATTTCCAGATACATTCATTGAGGAATGCATTACCCTTGATTTGGATTTTGTTGAATTCAAACTTTAACCAAAGTTTGTTCAAGATGGGATTTTCAGTTTCCTTTTAGAAACAAAAGTTTCTTTTCACCCTGATTTTCAACAAAATTTATTTTGTTTATTTTATTTTTCACATTACAAGATTTGGAAAATCTTGTGATGTGACAGGCTACCACCCTTAAAATAAATATCATCCCGAGATTTGGGAAGGCTAGGGTTACAAATTGGCTCAAAGCATCTAGGGTACTACCACCCTTAAAAAATTTCCAACTAAATTACATTTTGGCTTGCTTGGGATCTTGGGGAAACTTCTCTGGGCAAACATCTGCATAGTGTCCTTTGTTTCCACACTTGAAACATGTGACAAGGCTGAGATCCTTCATAGGCTTGTTTATCTTGTGCTTCATCTTTTCTGGACAGTTGCTTGCATAATGTCCTTGGTTACCACAGTTGTAACATGTGATAAGATTGAGTTCTTCACGTATCTCATGTGGACAAGTTGCTACATAATGGCCTATCTCTTTGCAGTTGTTGCACCATACTTGGCCAATCTCCTTATACTTATTCTTCTCTGGACATTCACTGGCATAGTGTCCCATTTCTTTACAATGATTACATTGCACATGGCTTTTGTCCTTCTTTTTCTTGGGTTTCTCCAAAGCTAGGAGTGCTTCCAGTTCATGTTCTTCATATGTTATCTCATAGGTAGGAATGTCTACTGGTTTCCTTGACCTTCTATTGCTCCTTGGATAATTCATATGCCTCTTCTTTGGTCCTTTAAATTGGGTCATATTGCATGGGGGTACAAGTGGAGATTTTCCTTTGTCCTCATCCTTCTTGGTAGACTTGGCTCTCTCATGGTAATCTACAATCAGTTGTTGCACTCCACCTTGTTTCCTTTGTTCAACTATGGAATAGATGGGGCATTGGATAGGGACATGATTGTTTCCTTCACATAGGTAACAAGTAGCTTGGGATGTGGGGCATTGGTTAGCTGGATGTTTCTTTTCACAATTGGGGCATTGATCTTCATGCTCCTTAGAAGTGTGGTCCTTGTCTCCACAAATATTGCAAGCTTGGGTTCCTTCTAGAATAACATCTTTGTCATCCTTGTTGTCATTAGCTCCTTGGGAAGAGTTGCCTTCCATGTTGATCATTTGATCTGTCACCTTATGCAACAATTGGGCTTGGGTTTCCAAAAACTTTTGCATGGTTGGATCTTCCCCACTGGTGTTGGCTATGAATTGAGCTGTCACTTGGTTCAACTGGTTTTGGGTTGCTATAAGTTCTCTCATGTTGTCTTCTTGGTTGTTGTTGGTGTCATCCACCTTGATGTTGGAGTCTCTTGGAGTAGTCATCTGTTTGGGTTGGATTGGGATTAGAATAGGCAAAAGATTTCTAAGGAAATAATTCTAATCACTCACATCACAATTCACACAAGCAATGTGCAAGCAATCACAAACAACCACTCAAACAACAAGTTTCAAGCATATTTTTAGGCAATCAAAAATATTTTTGTTACACCACATAAGTTGGTGGGTTTGACTTATAATAAATATGGTGGTCCATCTATATGGTTCACTTGAGATTTTTCCTTCCTTCTTGGTTGATTTTTCTTGATCAAGATCTTTGTATCCTTGGAGAATTTCTTGAATCTTGGTCACAAAACTCCAAAGTGATGATGGTTCTTCTAAGTTGTGTTTCCTTGGTCCTCAAGTCTTGAGCAAGATTTCTTGTCTCACTTGTAGTCCTTAGTGATATCCAAGGTTGAAGTCCTTGGTGAAGATGTTGAAGATGTTGAAGTCATTAGAGTTGAAGATGTTGAAGTCATTAGAGTTGAGGATGTTGAAGTCATTAGAGTTGGTGAAGTCCTTTGCTCATGGTGAAGTCTTTGGCCATGGGAAAGGCTTTGTCCATCAAGTTTGAAATAGAAGAAATGTAGAGTTGAAACCAAAATGGTTGAGAAAAGAGTTTACAAGATTGTTTGTAAATAAGTTTTGGAACAAATACAACTCCTATTTTTCTAAGGGATTTTGTCCAATCCTAGGGTTACAAATCTTACAGGCAACACCATGCTCTAATACCATCTGTAGAGTTCCCAACCTTTAATAAGGTAGAGATCCCTGTGTTTACAATGCTAGTCCCTGGATCAATAGCTAGCATCCACAGTTAAGATGTAATATCAAGAAACAAAGGTCATAATACAACTTTATAACCAGGAATAACATAATTTATTACATCTTACATAGCTCATTTGGCTTTTACATTACATTGTAGCAGAATATCTATAAGCATGGGGTCCTTCATCTTCAAAGTGCCACAGGCAGACATGTTGGTTGTAGAATTGTAATCCTAATCAATAAAATTCACTAACATCAAAGAAAACCTGCAACATAACAAGTTACAGCCACAAGGGTCAATACATTTGAATTGTATTGGCAAGTGATAATATGGTAGTATAGTGGAGTCTATCATCTATATGCATTTTGCTAAGTGGAGCTTAGGCTTGCTTTGCTCAAAATAGATTTTCCTTATCATTTGAAAAACACTAAGTTTTTGCTTGACAAAAATCTTTCCCAAGGCATCTCCCAATAGAAATTGGTGATCCTTTCAATCCCTTGTTCACCCACAAGTTTTTAACTTAGAAATTTGGATGATGAGATTCTTGATAGCTTCCATGTCTTGATGCTCAAATTGTCCTTTACCAGGGACATGGCTAAGTACTTAGATTTTACACTCTGCAGAGGTGGTGCACTTTCCCCACAAGACTTGGTTTCACCAAGACAAGATCTTTCAGAAGCCTTCCCTTAGACCAGAATGGACGCGTTCCAACCTATCAAATCCCTACCACAAACTATCCATTTGGCTAAGTTCTTGCAACCTATATGATCCAGGCAGAGCCCATAATGCCAAGTGGTTGCACTTGAAGCTTCTCAACATTTGACATCTCAAATCTCTTTGTTCATGGGTGGCTTTCCACAAGTGAGATACACAAGGTTCACCAGTCCCCTGGCCTTGTGTAACCACTCAACACAAACCATTCCTTCCATTCCACCCAGATGATTCATTCACTTAGTTGTTTTATTAAACAAAACACAAGTCCTTAGACTTAGAAATTTTTCCATAGTATGAATATATATTCCACCCTTGTTTTCTACTAGCTAAGCTAAGCATGATAGTAGTAGGAATCTTAACTTAGGAAATTACTACTAAGGTTTCATCTACTAGGATTTCCCATAGCATGGTTTATACTCAGCAAAAATTCCATGCAAGTCCTACTTAGAAATATCACTAATGCATAGTGAAAATAATGGGACAAAAGTATGAAGCATCACTTGCATTTTTGGTAGAGAGTATAAGTTCACTCCTTGTATTTGAAACAAACACAATCTTCAAGTCACTACAATTCAATCAAGCAAACAATATTTCAATCTACCATTCAAGCAATTTATCACATAAAATAATAATAACAAAAACAATGCATGCAAGCATGCTAAAGATTGTTTTATTTGAAAAAGTGGTTTATAATGCTTCATAAACATTTGAAAACACCTAATGGTCATTTTATAAAGTGGAAAAACCATTTGCAAAAGGTTTTACTTCATAAACCATTTTTAGATCAAGTCATTATTTTATGTGGTGTAGAAATGCTTTTAATAAGGCAAAATTCTATAGGTTTCTCAAAATATGTTTTCAAACCACAAAACTTTGTGTTTAGGGTCAGAGAGTTTATTTCCAAAACATTTCTCAAAGGTTTTCTTCCAAAACCATTTTTAACAATTAAACCATAATTTTATTTGGCTAGAAATGGTTTAAATCAAAGATTCATTCTTTTGTTTCACCAAATACATTTTTGAAACCACAGTTTGTTTCCTATGGTCAGTAGGTTCAAAACACACCATTTTCCAAAGATTTTATCCTAAAAATCATTTTGGAATAATTTTTATAACCTAAACAAGCATACATAAGTTCCTACAAAAACAAACATTTTACCAAAAGCTTTTTACTTAACAAAGTGCATGGTTGGCTAGGGCTTGTTTTTATGAATCCATTGATATAAAATTTGCAAAATTTGGACGTGTGGTTTGAAAGTTATGGATTTTTCACCTTGGCACCTCTAATAGATCTATTTTGTTTTAAATCAAACGAGTTGAGCCACGTGTCTTAATCCTATTCGCCTGTACCGATTCGGTTGGATCGACAGACAGCAGCCGTTAGATCTAAAGTGGATCGTGCGGCACAGGGGCAAGCGTACCTCTTCGTTTAGTCAATCTATCGTGGCCACGCGATTAAGATCCTACGGCTACCAGGCGCTTGCCAGGAACTGGCGGCGGCAGCAATGGCTTGGCTGGCAATGACCTTGGGCGTCTGAGGAAGCTAGGGAGAGGGAAGGCTCACCGAGTTCGCTGTAGCAGGAAGCTCAAGGTGGTGCTTGTGGCAAGGGCGACGAGGATAGTCTCAATCGCTCATCGGAGTTGTGTTGTGCCTCGGGTGCGCGCGGTCGTCGTCGGGGACGTCACTGTAGATCACGGGGGAGGGAAAAGATGATGTTATTAGACGCGTGGGGAAACAGGGAGCACGGGAGCATCAAAGAGAGAAGGCGGCCAGAAATTACCTGGAGCTCGTCGGAGTTGGGCGGACGGGCGTCGTTCGATCGGAGTCGATGCTCTGAGCACGCTGTGAGCTACAGGTGCAGAGAGAAGCGCCAGGGGGTGGGGATCACGCTCGGGTGCTCGAGGGGGCGAGGGGCGGTGAGGGGCTGCCGGAATCGTCACCGGAGTGTCGTGGGACAGTGGACGGTGCAGAGAGCAATTGGGTAGCCTGGGGGCGCGCTAGGGTGAGGCGAATGGGGGAAATGGAGAGGGGGCGTGGGCGTTTAAGTGTGCGTGATCACAGCGAGTAATGGCTGCGTCATTAAGGCGAATTAAGCCGTGGAATCATAGCCAGAAACGGCGTCGAGGGGAGGAAGAACGTGTAACACCCTCAGAATCGGACCTATGCTAGTTTTAGCGAAACCCGCCAAACCCGCATAGAAACGATTCAAAGGTGCCCACCAGGCACTTTCGTGCGGGTGGAAAACGAAGTAATAACATTACACAACAGTCCTCGATGGGACCCACAGAACAGATATATATACAACACGACTCCATGAGTCAAGAATACAGATATAATATACAAAGATCCAAATCACCTTGAAAATGATAGGGCGTCCGACTACGGACAAGATGCAAATGGGGCTAAGAGCCCTGAAGAATAACCAATGGCGTCCATAACCCTGAGCCAAGCCGGAAGGGTAACCACCGCTAACGGGCGACCTCAAAACCTGCTTAAACAAAAGGGGTGCCGACAGAGGGCAAAGGAAAAGAGGCGTCAAGATCGAGGCGATGCAGCGAGGCTAGAATTCGGCGGTCCTCGCCTACATAGGTATGGTGGACTGAGCGGCAGCGGCAGCATGCACTAAACAACCTATAGAGACTCGGTACAACTGGCGGTTATCAGAGAGGGGTGAGAATGACCTATTCGGAACCGACCTGATACTACCATCAATCAAACCCATCCTGGTATTTCCCCTCGAGACCAACGAGGAAGTCAACCGAGGAACTCACACAGTTGGCAGTTTTACTTATTCAGTTATCGTTGCAGCAATTACTAGTCAGGTTTAGATAATCATCCTGATAAAATAAGCAGTAGGCACTTTTAGTTAACCATTCCGTGATAGTGGCAACACTTACTAGTCAGATACAATTAGCATGAGATAACCCTTAAACCCAGCAGTTGTTGGTACTTTTGTTCAGCCATTCCGTTGTAGTTGCAATACTTACTAGTCGTACAATGGTACATGGCGACAATCCAAACAAGCAATTGTGGGCAATATTAATTAGCCATTCCATTATAGTGAAGCTGATTACTAGTCATTATAAAGTCAAATTATAGCAATAAACTTTAGTTATGCTTGTCATGATCGAGATCTGTGCTCCAAGTCCATATCCACGGACACGGCTTTGAAAGTTTTACCCGGCGGGTGCACCAATAGCAACACACGCTCGATCAACCTCGGAAAACCAAAACAAAACCCAACGAGGATTTCATTGAACAATCACATGATTCAGAAATATTTGAGGCCACCCTTAAGTAGATCCCATAGCGAAGCTAGCTGAAGAGGCGGCCTCAAGGTTTGGGTGGGCGGTAAACATCGGGAACCCGAAAGTGTGGCTGGGCTTGTCGATGCAGTAAACGTGTCCCGATCCTAAGCGATGCGGTGCTCCTCGCAATTTAAATACATAAGTAGCATGGCATAAGTACAGGATCGTAAATAAAACCTCAAACTAGTTTGTGGCCCCAAGAAATAAGATGAATCAAGCTCAGCTCGGGGGCCCATATACCTCCGGATGTGGATAGCGCGATAAATCAAGGGCAATTATCAAGTACTCGGGGTCTTACGGGACACAAGTGGGCGTTGAAACCAAATACTTTCTATCACCCAGATGCCTGCTTATTTCAATTTTAGTTGTTAAGCAGAAATTAAAGTGAGCGATAAGTAAAACTATGATCATCTCCAACATCAACATGCGGCAATACATCAACAAGCGTGGCATTTGACGACACACAACAACACTTGAGCAAGCGACTCGACATAAGTCCAACTATCTACCAAACAACAGGTATTAGGATGTGTCCAAGGCAATATATGGCTGCAAGGGATATTACGGGTACGGAAACTAGAGCATCGCAACACAGATAGCAATAGATCAACAGGAGGGAATAAATACTTTAAAAGTAAGATAGGTAGAAAGGGGGAGATGCTCGCCTGAAAACATTGTCGAAGGTTCAACCGAAGATCGGGGCGAAGCTCACATCCACTCAACAGCCTTATCCGCGAAGAACCAAAACGCTAGAAGAAACACCGGATGCAATATTTAATTCAACGGCGGAAGATCGGCATGATGCATGTATGATGCATGGCATGGCAAGGTGCGATGCAATTGGGTCAATATTAAGTGGAACCGGGGTCCCGACAATTAATTCATAGGTTCAAGTTGTTTAGCTACCCCGCATTTAAATGTTGTCATAACAAGGCAAGATAAGATACCGGTTCGCTACACAGATTTAAATGAGGCCGATATGAGACTAGATTTTCCCGCATATGGGCCCCATATTTAATTATGAGGTGAATCGGCATAAGGCCCCCAAACCACAGACAAATATGCATGCATGAACAATTAATATGCGACAAGTTATATTATGTTATAAAATAGGGTTTCGGAAAGGGTTCACACATTAGGGTTCGGCAGATCTTGGGGTTCCGGGGTTCGGGGTCGGTCTCAGGGTCCAGGGTTCGACGGGTTCGTTCTCGGGCAGATTAGTTCTTGGCGTATCCGGGTTCTCGACGTACTTGGCGTCCGGGAAGGAGAGCTTGGCGTTCCGCGTCGATGTCCGTACCGTCCGTGTTCTCGAGCGTCGCATCCGAGGAGGAGTACTTGTCGCTGGTGTCTTGGTCCGTGTAGGCAGTCATGGCGTCCCAGGGAGTACTTGTCGTATCCGGTGGCGTGCATGTCGAACCGATGGCGATCTCGGCGGTCATCGTCCTTGGTCATCGGTAGATCTTGGCGGTTATCGGGTCGGAAACGGCTCTCGGCGAACGGTCGATTCCATGACGGCGTTTGGCGTCCCCAGGAATCCTTGTCGGTCTGCGGCGATGATCTCAAGTTCGGGGTCTCGGCTCCGACTTGATGGTTATTGAAGGGCTTGGCGCACGAATCCTCGGACGATGGCGTGGTGTCCGCGACGGCGAGGATGGGGCCGCAAGGCCCTTGGATTCACCGGTACAGGAGCCTCACGCTGCAAACACTCGGCGCCACGGCAGGCATGGACGGGCAAAGAGGACCGTGGCGGCGCCCACGCCGGGGTCGCGGCAGAAAAAAGGAGGAAGGCCGGGAGGCGCGGCGACGGAAGGTTGGCGGAGGAAGCGCGGCCGGCAGCGGAGGCGGCAGGACGCGGCAGCAGACGCAGTTCCGGGCGAAGGCGGCGGCGAGCTCGGGAGGCACCGTGAGGAGGCCCGGCGGCGAGGCGAGGAGGATCGCTGGTCGTGCGGGCGATGCGGGAGCCGGTCTTGTGGCCTTGAGCTCGGCCAGTATGGTCGAGCCGGGGCAGCGCTAGGGCGGGCGGAGGTGGTTGCGGGAAAGGAGAGCTCGTCGGCGCGGGGGAAGGGTGGCTGGAGGCGGCTAGCGCGCGGGAGGAGGGAGAGGGCTGGGACAAGTGGCAGCTGCTGATTGGAGGGGTGAGGGAGAAAGGTGACGTGGCGGCCAACGATTGGAGGGGGTGAGGTGGCCAGGGGGTGTGGGTAGGTTTCCTGGTAGCCTTAGGATTTAGGTTGGGCCGTCCTGTTTTGTACGGGGGTGGTCGTTCGGGTCGATTTGGCCCGTTCGGCTGCCCCCACTAAATAATTAGTTAAATTATTTATTTTCAAACAGCGCTTTTGCAATCCGACAGCGGACAAAACAAAATATTCCGGGGACCCGGTTTTCGGTGTTTGAATAAGATGGGGCGTTTTAGAAAAACAAAACGGGCGTTGCGAAAATAGTTTTGGCAAACAATGCATGATGATGACGATGCAATGCACAAATTCAACGCGATTTTCTAGTAGTGGTTTTGCGGGATGCCACAGAACGGGTCGCGGGATGGGGAAGATGACCGCGTGGCTATGGGGTCCTCTGGCAGCGAGAGAGAAGGGAAGGGAACGGGGTCCACCGGTTAGCGTCTTCGCGGGTTCTTTTGCAAGTGAGGAAAACGTTTCGGCAGAGGGGTTGTAGGTGGGCTTGTTGGACCTAGTTAGGCTGGCCGGTTGGGCTGGCTCCTTTTATATTTTTTTCTATTATGTTTGTTTTTCTTTTTTCCTTTTCTTTTATTTTGTTTTGATTTTGTTTAACCAATTCAAACACGCATTTGATTTCAAAACTTTTCCAGGATTTGTGTGGGTTTAAATACTGGTTAGTATTGTATTCTGAAGTCATTTTTAGGATAGAACCTTATTTATTTTGGGGCCTTTTATTTATTCAAAATAGGCTCTAGTTTTTAATTAGATAGGATTTAATAATGTTTTTAATTTTCATTTGATTTCTAATTTCTTCCAAAACCTTTCAGTAAGTTTTTATTTGATTAATTGGGTGTCAAATAATCCATCTTGAATTATTTGTAAAAGTTTTTAATAAGATTTATTAATCATTTAAAATTTGGGTTTGTCTTTATTCCAATAGGATTTGGTCTAAGCCATTTTATTTTAGTTTGGAATTTCTTTATCCAATATTTTATTTGGATTTGGATTATATTCATTCCATTTGTTTATGGATTTGGCCAAGATTTGATTTGGTCTTTAAAAATCCTTTCTTTAATAATTCTTTCTTTATCTTATAAAATCCATATCTTTTTATTTAGAGATCCAAACTTGGTGATTCCAATTTGTGAAATCTTGTTTATTATTTGTTTATCCTTTTAAATTTATTTAGGATATTTGTTCACCAATTGGTATGGGTTTCTAGATAGGTTCTTTATTAGCTTTGGGAATTCAATTTCTTATCTTATTAAATTCATAAGATTTTATTTATGGTTCCAAATTGAGTGAAACCAATTTATATGACTTTATGATATTTCTGTTTGTCTTTCTTGATCATTTTTGAATGTTTGTTGACAAATTTTTATATGGATTAAATCCATAGGCTTGGAGATAATTTGGAAATGATTTTTATTCCATTTGAGTTTAGGGTTTGGATTTATTTTCTAAGTGTTTAAAATTTCCAGATACATTCATTAAGGAATGCATTACCCTTGATTTGGATTTTGTTAAATTCAAACTTTAACCAAAGTTTGTTCAAGATGGGATTTTCAGTTTCCTTTTAGAAACAAAAGTTTCTTTTCACCCTGATTTTCAACAAAATTTATTTTGTTTATTTTATTTTTCACATTACAAGATTTGGAAAATCTTGGGATGTGACAACTGGCAACCACGACGTCATCTGACGACGAGTTCCCTGACGACGACTTCTTCCCGGACGTCACCAATCTTTTCGACAACCTCAACATGGGCGACGCTGCTGCAACCGCTGCGGCTGCTATTCAGCCTACTCTGTACGTGATACTCAACTGTCTTTTTCGGATTATGCTAGAGTTCTCTGTTCTAGCGTTTGTTGTAGATGTGATAGGTTTATCTCTTATAGATGTAATCTGTGCATCTACTTTGTTGATCTGCATAATTGGTTTAGTATCATTTGTATGATCATGTTTTATCAATTTATTATTCGGATTAAATCATATGGATTATTGCTTATATTTCCAACACTAGGCACGGTGACCGTGTCCTGGATGTCCACTGCCACTGCTGTGGCACAGGACTCCGTCAGTCTTGACGTATTATATATTACTAGGAAAATGCCCGCGCGTTGCGACGAAAGGAGAAACACTATGTTTATATACGTTTTCTCTAGGCGAATATTTGGGGTGTGAAATATACGAAAACCTTGTTAAAATTCGGAATCGTGGACCGGTTATAATTCTTAGCCGTAATATCCACGCTCCAGATCAACTTCCAAGGTTCTTGCAGACGCATGATGTCCGACTATATCCGCTTGAGCTATTCAAGGACATCGACCTTAATAACCCCGGTATGAGCACGTGCACGCTGCCGTCGACCTTGCTCCTCCTCCTCGACAGCCACCCCTCGCACTGGCGGACGCACTTATGACTAATTGACATAACTACTATTTTCTTTTGAAGGAAGACGTGACTACTAAATTCACGTTGGTACCGAGCATGGAAATCAAAACGTTTTATTTGAAAACATTTTATTACTTGCGGGTGACACAGTGGGTAGGGTCCGCATCAGTGGCGGAGCCAGGATTTTTATATTGGGTATTCGGGCTAAAAAATCGATGCACCAATATAATATATGTAGGTTAAAAATAGAAAAGAACAAAACTACAAATTGTTTATAGTAGTATAAATGTCTCGAATAATTAAATTACATTAGATGAATTGAGAAAAAATGTATTACTTTCAAGTCTTGATTACTTTACTCTGTTAACTCCATTTTGAAAGCAAAAAAATAATGTAATCATCCTTCACTTGCAAGAAGAAAAGTAACCAAGCAATCATTCAAGATGTACAAATACAAAACAACTTGTTAAGCATCATGCTCTTAATCACAATTAGGAAAAAAAAGAAGAAAACATAAAGCACTCTGTCTGCACTCACGGTGTGAAACTGTATTTATAGATTTTAAATCTGAATTATGTGGGAATGGGATTGCGTTGGGACGCTGCACTCTGCTACTTCTTGCTGGAATACGGACGCGCCACCGTCCACGAGCTCAGAACTGGCGACTGGGAAAATTTTGGATCTCGGTCCGTTGTGTGGGCGTGGACTGGGCGGCGGGGAAGGTCGGTAAGGCGGCTCTAGAACGTGGGAACTGGGAAGCAAACGAGCTGGCGGCCAGCGGAGGCACACCCGCACGACGCCGATCGGCGGCGCTAGAGGTGAGTAGAACATTGACGGCGTGTTGAGCGGAGGCAGTGCGATGTGAAGTCAATTCGTCGTGCTGATCGGCCGGGTTATATGCGCGGACATAACGTGCAGCAAAAAAAAAACCTACAAACCGTGCACGTGTTTTTTTTTCTAACTACGAACATTTATTTTACTTACCAATGGCGATGTCAGTAACATGTGGATTAGTGAGAGGGCAAAACAGTCTAAAAAAGTGTTGGACCGGAAGAAACACGTCTTTATTATTGCAAGATTAAGTCTTGCGTGCGTAATGCGACCCATTAGACATAGATATATTGAACCGAAACACTTATAATATATAAGATATATGTTTTTCATAGCTTATGACTGACTTTTGGCAAATATCGTCTTGCATTCATTTTATCGGAATGACTATCCGTGACCCTGTTCATGTTTTTTCCTCTCAACTCATTAAGATTAACGACGTGAAAATTGCATACTCGATGATGTTTGTCTTACGGTATCTCAAATTAATTCCACAATCACTCATGCAACAATAACACACCAGCAACTGATTCACTCCTATCGTGTACTACCTTTCCCTCACTATCTGAGGCGAAGGATGCGGTTGTGCAAATAGCCTGTTGTGTGTACAAACTGTAGTGGTACATCTCAAGATTAGGACTTAGATTATAGCATTTAAAAACAGGTACTTCCTTTGGTCCATATTAATCTAGACACTATTTAGTATATAGGTTCATCTAAATTTTGATAAATTCAAATCAATTAATATGGATCGGAGGGAGTAGATTAAAATTGATAGATAATGGATATGTGAAATTTGAACTCCTGATATCAAGGAAATAGAAATCTGTGATTTCAAGCCGCAGAGTACTAATAAGTTTATATCATATCACCATAATTAACTGTAGTGCAGTCAGCTACTGTGATCGACACTAACCTGTACATATATGAACATTGCAAAGGGCTTACTGATTTCTCAAAACAGATTGTACCATCACTTACTTTCAGAAGCATATGAGCAGTTGAACTCTTGCAAATCTATGAACAAAGTGATGGTCACTCTCGACTACAATTTTCCTTTTGATGAATTCTCTAGTGGTATCACCAAAATTGCTACTGATGCTACTCTCATCCATAGTTCCTGAGGCAACTTTATGATATGAAGGCGACGGTAGTTGATTGCCAAGTCAAAATTAGGAACTTATCAAATGTTCACTGGCCGAACAACACCAAACCTGCAGGAGGTTCAGTTCCTATTTTTAACCAAAATAAATGGCGGCCGCGCCTCTTATTGGATCTTGCTCACCAAGGAGAGAAAGAGCCAAAATCTTCATCAAAACACAGAGATCTAGTAATTAGCAACAGTGGCAAAGCACACAGAGCCACAACAATACCTATATATTCTCTCCTCTCAACTTCTCACACAGTGCAGCCGAGGCGCTCAATCTCTTGCTGGCATCAGGAGAACATGACCACGACAAGCAGCATGAACAACAATTAGCGTTAGAAGATGTGGCACACAGCAGCACACCACCCTTAATTTTTTTCAGCTAGAACCTGTAGAAGTCGCTGATGTTCCTAACGTCCTCCACGGTCGATCAACGCAGACGCCAACGCCCCTGTTGCTCTTTCCCTGACGCCGACGCATCCTGAACCTCGACCGCAAAAGCTCCAACCAGAGGGCGCGCGTGCGCATCAGGTGGTCTGGCCATGCTCCCAGGACCCTACCATCAACAAGATCGCCCAAGCTAGCGCATGCACACAGTGCAATAGCAGTGCCTCGAACCCTCCCTGCCGGCGTTCGCATCGATACCCGGCGAATTCGATTTGGGACATCGCCGGATCCTCAGGAGTCAGGTGCTTTGCCATGAACGGCCACACTCCAAGGTACAGCTCCTCAGTGATTTCATAGTACACGTTTTCCTTCCTGGGGGAGCGGGGGCCGGGGGCGGGGCTGCTGCCGGGAGGAGCAGAGGGGGGGGGCGTGGCTGCTGAGACCAGCGGTGGGTGGTGAGGTGGAGCCGCGGCCGGCGGCGCACAATCACCGTGTCGTGGATGAGGTGAGGCCGTGAGGAGGCGGGGATATCCATCGGGGGTAGGTGGTCTGGCGGCGGGGCGGAGGGGAACGGGAATCTGACGGGTGAAAGAACGAACCGTTTTTCATTGCAGGTGGCAGTGGGGTAATTACTACGTTGGTGGGAGGGTAAAACGGTCCAGGAAAAAATCGGAACGAAAAACATGCTGGACTAACCTACCTCTGTGTAAATTAGTAGATAGACTAGCTGAATGTCCGTGCGTTGCTACGGAATAAAAAATATTCCCTCCATCCTAAAATAGATGTCTCAAGTTTGTCAAAATTTGAATGAATCCATATACTAAATAGTGTCTAGATTCATCTAAATTTTGACAAACCTGCGACATCTATTTAGGGACGGAGGGAGTACATAAAAAAATAATAAATTGATTGTCATATTTTACAAACCCATTATGTAGGAAAAAATAGTTACATCTGGAGAGGAAAATTGTGTTTCCAAGGTCTGGAGGCATGAAAAGTAAATCCTAGCAATTATATATAAACACTGTGAACATATTCAGACATTTTCATATAACGGACGGAAAGGTACATAAAATTAAATACAAACACTATGAACATATTCAGGCATTGAAGTTAATCATACAGTGACTTTACCTGCAAGGTGTTTATTTGGATCTCTATCATGACACCAAAATAGTTATATGAGAAGGAGTTTTCCTGGATTCTGTATCACTTCTGCAATTCCGGCAATGATATGTTTTTCGGATAATCAAATTGGCACCCTTCTGAATATCACAAAAGCAATCGATATATCTCATTATAATTATTTGAACCGTAGACATGCCAATGGAATTTTCTAATAACCATGAACAGACGCCTAAAAAAGATTAAAAATTATAGAGGTTATGAGTTTGAGCATTGAGCAAGCACAAAACACCACCCCGATCAGTTTACCTGATTCAATAGCACAATAAAGTTTACCCGATTCAATAGCACAATACAAATGAACCATCTTCCAGAGCCTAACATAACTGGCACTTAATTCTGTATTATTTTCTCATACTTGATGGATATTATTGAAGAGAGAATTTTCTGAAATTCAGAAACAGAAATCACGGTGGAAGGACTGAGAGGACTGAGAGGATATTATTGAAGATACAAATGAACCATCTTGGCGTCAAAGGCCATCTCTGCTCCTGCATGACAGCATGAGCGACTTGAGCTCTGGCACCGCCACCACGGGCGCATCCCTCACATGGTGGAAGACTGAGAGGAAGAAGGCGAGGCTGGCCCTGGATCGACCGGGTGGAGTCAGGTGCGGACTCAGTCCTACTGGGCGCTACCGCGCTAGCTCTCCAAGCAAGGACTGTTACCATAAGTCCTACGATCTCGCCAGGTGTTCCAGCATCGGTCGTGCATGGTGTAGGACTCACGTATGACAACAAATTAAGATCGCCTCAACGTTTAACTTGGCTCTCTATGATCATGTCGTCCGAGGACCGTGATTCTGCAGCGGGGAACGATTGAGCAGGCGACGATCGCGCCTAGGGGCCGTTCGGCTCGACACTTGGACCTCGATCATGAGGGCATTGGATTAGCTGGTCTTAATTTATACTCATGGATTATATGGCAAATCAAATCATGAATCGCTCGTGTGGAATTGAGTAGGACGACGCACCGTAGAGAACAGGGGAACGGTAGCGGCGGTACTCGAGCTGCAGCCACGCCACTGCACACGCCGTGGCCACGGGAAGTCGACGATGCGCTCCTCGCTATGCACATCAACCAAGAGCGCACGGACACCTCCTCCGACGGCCTCGCTGACTTCGACCTCCGTCGTGGATGCGCATCACCGAGTCGATCTGCCCCAACCATGCGGGCGCGGCGTTCGTACTCGTCCTCGAGCAGGGGCACTGGTGAAGGTAGGCTCGGGCGCCGCGACGGGGTCAGGGGAGAAGGGGATGGTGCGGTCCGGGCCGATAGGCGGCCGCGAGTTCGTCAAACCCCATGGCGCCTCCTTTCCCAACCACCACATACCTCGTACTACACGGGAAACCTCAAGGAAGGCGGCCTCGTACTACTCTGTGAGGATTGCTATGGCTTGGAAAATTAATAGATAGTCCTTTGACTGCTTGTACTACATGGGAGAACACACGCCAGAGTTAACAAATCAAGTTTGGTACGAACTCGGTTTGGTTCGTGCGTGGGACAAGAGGAAAGGTGGATACAGAAAACGTATTTTCGGTGAACGGAAACGTATTTGACTAACCTACCTCAAGAAAAATTAGTAGATAATAATAATAGATAGATAGTTGAATGCCCGTGCGTTGCTACGGGTTAAAAAAACATATACATGTTAGTCATATAGCACATATGCCCATGCGTTGCAACGGAAAAGAAAAATAATTTCTGCACGAATAACTTTGGTGCAACCTAAATTTTTCCCTACATTTATGGAAAGCAACAACCTGGATATTTTGGTTCCACCATCAAGTTGCTGGGACCAAAATTTGCAGATTGTATTAAGATTTTTCTTACCGGTGACTAAGACAAATTACTTTAAAAAGTGTGGTGTGATGTCAAAGAGAAGCATCTCAATTGAGGAAAACTTTTCTACAGGTTCAGCCATTATACCTGATGTTCAAATTAAGACATGCTTAATCAAACTGCTACTTATATCAGAAAAAAGTTAAGCTGAGAAGTGTTATGATTGTTCTTATTGACATCAACAGTTGCAGGTTCAGTTTTATAGTTTTTCTATCCACAGACACAATAACCCGTGGTAGTTGGAGGAGGCAGAAGGGCGGAGCTGGATGGCATAGTGTTTGCTCAAAATCACCGATGCCTAGAATTGTTCCTTCTTGATGAACTTAAAGGCTTCAATCTTCTGAGTCACCCTGCTGTAATCAGTGTATTTCAATTCCCAAACATACGGATCATAATTCAGTGACACCATGTCCAGAAAATCGACCTCATAGAGCATGTGATGCGGAATCAACTAATCCCCGTTGATTGGAATTCCCTTGCTTCGTGCATGGTGCTCTTACAACAACATTAGAGAAACAAATCCAATTGTTTTCAAACTCTGAGCCAATCAACGCATAAAAAGATGTAGCAAATCATAGCTTTGTCAAATCACCGGATGAAGCAGAAAAGTCGAGCGGTCACCGGCGACAGTACCTTGCGAGATGAGGCGCTCGACGACGACGTCGGCGTTCATGCCCTTGAGATTCGATCGGAGAGGAGCGTGGTAGATCTCGGCCTTGGTGCGTTCGTCCAAGATCCCCTTGAGCTTCCTCATGGCCAGAGGGATCTCCGCCCCCTCCACTGCCACCACGCAGGGTGCTGTTGTGGCCTCCGTCCCCTCCGCTCTGATCCAACGATGAGGAACGCCATCACCTCCGCCACCGACGCCATCCTCTCCCCTCCAGTCCGATCCGATTCATATAAGAATCGGACGCCATCCCCTCCGCCACTCCAGTCCGATCCGATCAGGGAAGGTGGGGGTCCGGGAGAATCGGACGCCATCCCCTCCGCCACCGACGCCATCTGCTCTGCCACTCCAGTCCGATCCGAAACGGGGAAGGTGGGGGGTCCGGGAGCGCGAGCGTGTCGGGGTCCAGGAGAGCGAACGTGTCGTGTGCTGCGTGCACAGTATGTACTGCGGGTTGATGCTCTAATTTTTGAGGGGGTAAACTGCAAAATGACCGACGGACGAAAAACCGGACGAAAACCACCTGTAGAGATAGATATAGATTTTTTTTGAGCATCACGTTTTTTTATATATACAATAGTTATCCTGGTACTTGGATCGTGACTACTGACGATGGAAGAAAAGGTCCACGGGTGCACGCACCGACGGATCGATCGATCGATCTGTACCCACGGGATTTGGGCTCTATCTAGGAAAGGTTCACGCATGCATCCTTCACGGGCTTTGCCTACTGGGCTGAAGACCGAAGAGGCGGCCCGGGGAGACAAAATCGCAGATGCGAGGCCGGAAGCAACTTATTTAGTCCCACATCGCCCGCCTAACACGACGTTTTGCTGCTTAAATAGCTGGGCGCTGAACAGCTATACGCCGATGAAGTGGGGCATCGTTATCAGCTCTGCCGAGGTAAAGAGCAGTCGCTACATACTTCTGGCTGGGCCAGTCCTATGGGCCTGTCACCCTTGGTCCCCCTTTGTGGAGTGTGGGGGGTTAGAAGTGTGGTGTGATGTCGGTCTCTTTTTTCAACTTTTTCTCCTACTTTTCCTATGATCAACTCCTGTCATGTGATCCTATTTGAGGAGTTCAGCTTCAAGCCCCCCGACATCACGAAGGTGCCAACAAAGCATATACACTTTAGGACCGGAAGTCATCTTTTTCTCGTCCTGTGATCCTATTTGAGGAGTTCAGCTTCAAGCCCCCCGACATCACGAAGGTGCCAACAAAGCATATACACTTTAGGACCGGAAGTCATCTTTTTCTCGTCCAACTTCTTCAGTTGCAAAGCATATTAATAATTGTATGCTATAGCATCTCGAATATTGGCAATCCATGTATATATCATTTCTATTGTTCATTAAAATTTGAGAATTACATTTTTTGCTTAAATTCTTGTCAATATTATAAGGAATTGCATTTTTTGCTTAAAGTCTTGTCATTATATTTGTTTTCATAGTACTGGTTACATTTGTCTTTGATACTATACAAACCTCCCTGACCACGGGCACACAAAAAAAATGCCGATAAAGAAGACAATCTATGAGCTTACAAGGGAGACACGTAGTTAGGTACTTGGAGAAATCACAAAGAAAGTGGCACCCCTCTATTGATGATGGATGCATACTAATCACTAAAATTTACACGTCTTGTTGATATGTAGAAAGGGATATAATTCTTTTATGTATTTTGTGCATCACAGACTTAAGAATGCATTTTATTAGCACATCACATCTGATTTCAGAGACTAAAACTTTCATGTATGTAGAATCACTGCCATTGTCTACCATCTCGCTGTTACGGTTTGATTGACATGGTATAATTTTAGAGAATGGAAGTAAATGCAACATATCAATAATGGATCAGAAATTTCTCAACAATCTTGAACATACTTCATAGACATGCTTTTATAATTGTTCAGACTTCGGTTCCATGATGTAATTCATTGGTTCAGACTTTGAACAATAACACAAGCTTTTTCTTGTATGCACCATTCTCTTGCTGTTGGATCAACCTGACAACAAACTCACTAGCAAAAACTGAACAAATCAAGGAAGACATGAACTCCGTTCAGTGTGAAAGCACAATTTTGTATAACAGGAGCAAGAACCAAAATTCGCCAAGAACAAGAAACCTCTTCTTTACATAACCAAAAATGAGAAAAAGTAGAAGAAATAAATCGGTATATGCGACTACAGATCAGGAGTCTCCAAGAAAAAACATATGAAGAATGGATCTGGAATTCTGGATCTAGCAGTTCAGCATCGTAGTCAGCGGCCTGGATACGGACAATTTTTTCCAACCTGGCCTGGACACGGACATGTCCCCTATAGACTGCACGCTCTGGTCTTGCAGAAGTACACCACCATCACGCATAGCTTCTCGGCGACGTCGGGGATCTAGGGCGGTGACCTGTCGTCTTGTGGAAGTGGAAGGACCGCGTGCCACCAGAGGTCTCGTTTGACAACAACACAAACGCCTCCCACGATGCCTCGAGTGCACATCCCCGGACGCCGCCTTGACGGAGAAAGCACGGGCGCTGGGATGCTACCATTAGGTTGGGACCAGTCTTTCTTGTCATTCCACTCAAGCCAATTTCTTCCGCCTGGTAGAGGATTAGGCTTCGCGGGCGAGATAGGATGGGCACTTGTGGTATTTAGAAGGAGGACGGACATATGGGGATCTTACCTGTGCCGTTGCGGCTTTGGTGTCTGTAACTACCTCGGTGAATTACGCTCCTAGTTATAAGCCTGGACGAGCGGAAATGGTTAAAATAGTACGGTGGGGCCCAAATGCCACTCACAGGTAGACCTTTCGGCCGTCCTAACCATTTCCAAACATCGGGACAAGAACGGGCGGCGTAATCGGCAGGCGAAGGGATCAACTACATACACAAATGAGTATGTATGCAAGCCACCATACAACAGTCCTCAGAGTCATTCCATCTAAAAGAAATAGAAATATTGTAACGCCATACGGCAAGATCCAAATATCCTAGATAGATATATAGTTTAGGATATCTCCTCATACATCAAACATCAGAGTATCAGGCGGAAAAACAAGATCCGAGTACGGATAAGAAGCAAATCGGCATAAGATGCCCCATAAATAAACACATCCCGCCCAGATCTCACGGATCCCGCTCCGGAATCTCTACATGAATGATCGTTGTCCACATCATCCGTCTCCTCCACCCAAGATCCATCTTGTGAGTGTACTGCTCATCTGAATCAAATAATTTATCGTGTGAGACCCTAGAATTTTCAAAGAAGTCTTTATGCCTCTAAAGGGGACACACAGGGTGACGAATTGCAAAGCAAAAGATAATACCTAACAATTCTATAGATACTGCTAACCATCCGCCTAACCAAAGATAGACGGATGTCCGTGAATTAATAACCACAGTTATAACGATAATAACAGATCCATCCTCCTCCTAAACACCAACGAGGCGGACGAACCCCATCCGCTGGCAGTTTATTATCCATTCCATGAGTGTTGCACTATTTACTAGTCAGTTACTTAGTCAAATTAAAAGCGGTACTTTAGTTATACTTGTCTATGATCGAGAAACTGTGCTCCAAGTCGTCCATAACCGCGGACACGGCTTTCAGAAAGTTTTACCCTGCAGGGGTGCACAAATAGCAACACACACTCGATCAACCTCGGAAAAACCAAATCAAAACCCAACGAGGCATTCACGACAAAGCAATCACAGATTGAAATATTTGAGGCCACCCCATTAAGCTACCATAGCAGTTAGTGACTCAAACGGACTCAAGATTTGGGTGGGCAGAAACGATCGGGAACCGAAAGTGTGACGGGCTTGTCGATACTGCAAATCGTGTCCCGATCCTAAGCAGACAGTGACATCGCACAATTTAAATAAAGCAATAAAGCATGGCATAAGTACAAGATAGTAAATAAAACCTCAAACTAGTTTGTGGCCCCAAGAAATAAGAATGAATCAAGCTCTGTCTCAGGGGGGTCCCATAAGCCTCCCGGATGTGGATAGCGCGAATATTCAAGGAACAGGAATCAAGTACTCGGGGTCCTACGGGACACAAGTGAGCAGGAAAAACCAAATAGCAGATATTGCTCACCGGTGCCACTTTCATTTGTTATCCCATTACTGCTCAGGTTAAGTTGTATAGGTACCTCGTTATCCATCAGACACTCACATACCCTACACATGTTGTTCTACGACTCGCATGGCTCAAACAACTCCTGTGGTAATGGCTCATGGGATGGAGGAACAAGCTTCGGTGGGGTTTAAAAGTAAAGGCTATGCAGTACTTGGGATTCAGTTTAATGCGATCGCGACTCAATGATGCAAGAATAAGATAGAGATAGGTACTATATGTATGCAAGCATGTGGTAGTGCTTGCCTGGCAGCTCAGTTGAAGCGAGAGAAGGATCTGGGTAGTGCTCCTGATTTTCTTGATATATCCCCTGTCATCGTCTATTCGATGAAGATCCAAACAAACAAGGGCCAACATAAATAAAGTGCACAAGCATAGGAATAAAATGCGACAAGCAAACAATCATGCCATGATGAATGATGCACAATTTGCATGGCAATAAAGTAGCATGGCATGGGTGAGATGTGGAATACAAGATTAAAGCCTTTTATTGAGTTTTGGTCACATTTTAACCTCATATTAGTTGCTGTATACTTTATATTTATATGATGCATGCTGAAATTCAGAACATGGAATGCGTAAACAGAAAGGTCTCGTCGAGCTAATTATTTTAGACATATCATTTGTCAAATTTGGAGTTATAAAACAAAAGTTATTAATTTATTAAGAAAAAAGGGTATTTTGTTGTAATTTTATTCAACTCGAAATTTAAAGTATTGAAAATATATTTTGGATGGCATATTTGAAATCCTCTCATTTTTCTGATTCAAAAACATATATCATATGTTGAATTTGGAATTACCAATTAAAAGTTATTAATTTTCTGGATTTAAAAATCATATTGAGCATATTCTTAAATTATTTTTATTAACAGAAAAAGTTTACAGACTTTTTACACCGACGCCTAGATGACCCTAGCCACTGACGTGTGGGCCAGCGCTGAGTCAGCGGCGGCTGACGCAGCGGCCGTGTGGGACTTTTCTCACAACGGGGCAATGTACCCATAGGCACCGACGTGTGGGCCAGCGGCTGCGGGTCCACCTAACACGCAGGCCAACGGGGTGGCGACAGCTGGCCGGGGAGGAACCTGTGCGTGCTTGACCCAGACCTGGAGGGGGTTTACTGCAAAAGGACAGATCGGATCTGACAAGCAAGTTTCGAGGTAAAACACAATTTTGTCCGGTTTTCCGGCGACGATGATGAGCAAACCGTCGGGAATTTTGCGACGCTGCAAAAACAAAAGATGTAGAGCCAACGTCGGACTACAACTTTGTTGTTTGGAGCTTCGCCAACGGAGGTCTGCAGTGGACGGGGCAACGAGATGAACAGAGGAGATCTCGCGGTTTTAAAACTGACGGAAAAATTTGCAGAAACGGGCTGAGATCGGGCTGGTTTGCGACGACGATTGCGACCGAACGGGGACGAATTTCGCCCTGCCGTAAAAAGGAGAGTTGAAGAGGATTGCTCGGGCTACAACTTTAGTTCAGCAAGATCGCACGGATACGTCCCACATCGATCGAAAAACGCAACGAATGAGGGCGCGCCAAGCCCGCCGCCGGTCGAGCGCCTTGGCGCGCGCATGGCCAGCGAAGCGAGCGGCAGGGGCAGGTAGGCAGAGAGGGGTGGGGAACTCACCTGGGACCGATTCCGAGCCGAGCTAGGCGGAACGGCCAGAAGGGAAGGCTCGACGAGGCCAAGGACGGCGCGGCGACGGCGTGGGTGCGAGCAACGTCCTAGTCTGTAACACCCTCAGAATCGGACCTATGCAAGTTTGAACAAAATTCGCCAAACCCGCATAGAAACGATTCAAAGGTGCCCACCAGGCACTTTCGTGCGGGTGGAAAACGAAGTAATAACATTACACAACAGTCCTCGATGGGACCCACAGAACAGATATATATAACAGCGACTCAAAGAGCCAAGAATACAGATATACAGTACAAAGATCCAAATCACCTTGAAAATGATAGAGCGTCCGACTACGGACAAGAAGCAAATGGGGCTAAGAGCCCTGAAGAATAACCAATGGCGTCCATAACCACGCGAGCCAAGCCGGAAGGGTAACCACTAACGACGCCGATCTCAAAACACCTTAAACAAAAGGGTGCCGACAAAGGGCAAAGGAAAAAGAAGCATCGATCGAGGCCAAGACACGGCGAGGCTAGAATTCGGTCCTCGCCTACATAGGTATGGTGGATCGAAAGCGGCAAAGATGCACTAAACAACCTATAGAGACTCGATACAACTGGCGGTTATCAGAGAGGGGTGAGAATGACCTAACCGGATCCAACCTGAAGCTAACACCAAACAAACCCATCCTGGTATTTCCCCCTCGAGACCAAACGAGGAAGTCAACCGAGGAACTCACACCGTTGGCAGTTTTACTTATTCAGTTATAGTTGCGGCACTTTACTAGTCAGGTATCAGATAATCGTCCTGATAAAGTAAGCAGTGGGCACTTTTAGGTAATCATTCCGTTATAGTGGCAGCACTTACTAGTCAGATACTTTTAACATGAGATAACCCATAAACCCAGTAGATGTTGGTACTTTTATTCAGCCAATCCGTTGTAGTTGCCATACTTACTAGACAGGTACAATGGTCGCAAGCGACAAACAAACAAGCAATTGTGGGCAGTATTAATTAGCCATTCCATTCTAGTGAAGCTGATTACTAGTCATTATAAGTCAAATTTATAGCAGTAAACTTTAGTTATGCTTGTCTATGATCGAGATACTGTGCTCCAAGTCGTCCATATCCGCGACACGGCTTTGAAAGTTTTACCGGCCGGGTGCACCAATAGCAACACACGCCGATCAACCTCGAAAACCAAATCAAAACCCAACGAGGCTTTCACGATGAACAATCACAGGATTCAGAAATATTTGGGGCCACCCTTGAGTATACCATAGCGGTAAGCAAGCTTCGAGACGGACTCAAGGTTTGCGTCAATGGCTGTAAGCGACAGCAGATCCCCAATCGGGGACTGTCGATACCGCGTAATCACTCCGCATCCAAAACAGTACAGTGTGCTCCTCGCACAATTTAAATACAGAAAGTAGCATGGCATAAGTACAGGATCGTAAATAAAACCTCAAACTAGTTTGTGGCCCCGAGAAATAAGAATGAATCAAGCTCTGGCTCAGGGGGGGTCCCATATACCTCCCGGATGTGGATAGCGCGCAAAAACAAGGAACAGGTATCAAGTACTCGGGGTCTTACGGGACACAAGTGGGCGTTCGGAAACCAAATATTATCTATCACCCACCGATGCCTCTGCTTATTCAATTTTAGTTGTTAAACAGAATTTAAAGTGACGATAAGTAAAACTAGAATCATCTCCAACATCAACATGCGGCAATACATCAGCAACTGTGGCATATGACGACACACATCAGCACTTGAGCAAGCAACTACGACGCGCAAGTCCCACTATCTACCAAACAACAGGTAATAGGGTGTGTCCAAGGCAATATACGGCTGCAGGGAAAATACCACGGGTACGGAAAACTAAAGCATCGCAACACAGATAGCAATAGAGCAACAGGAGGGAATAAAGACTATAAAAGTAAGATAGGTAGAAAGGGGGAGATGCTCGCCTGAAAACATTGCCGAAAGGTCATCCGAAGATCGGGGCGAAGCTCACATCAACTCAACGGCCTTATCCGCGAAGAAACAAATCACTAGAAGAAACACCGGATGCAATATTTAATACAACGGCAGAAGATCGGCATGATGCGTGTATGATGCATGGCATGGCAAAGTGCGAAGCAATTAGGTCAAATTAAGCGGAACCGGGGTCCCGACAATTAATTAGATGGTTCGAGTTGTTTAGATACCCCGCAATTTAAATGTTGTTTTAACATGTCAGAAGATAGCACCGGGTTCGCTACACAAATTTAAATGAGGCCGATATGAGACTAGATTTGCCCGCATATGGGCCCCATATTTAGTTATTAGGTAAATCGGCATAAGGCCCCCAAACCACAGATATGCATGCGAGATGAATGATTAAATATGCAACAAGTTGTTATGTTATAAAATAGGGTTCGAGGAAGAGGGGTCACACATGAGGGGTCTCGACGATCTTGGGGTTCCGGGGTTCGGGGTCGGGGTCGGTCTCGGGGTCCAGGGTTCGACGGAACTGGGGTTCGGGGTTCGGCGGAAGCGTTCTCGGATTCCGGGGTAGACCTTGTCGGTTCCACGGTTCTAGTTGTCGGTGGCGGACTCGGGTTCCGGCACGGGGAGATCTTGGTTCCGAGGTCCTTGTTGTTCCTTATGAAGATCTTGGGTGCCGCCCACGTGCCCGTGATGACGAACTCGGGCTCCGTGTCGCCGGCAACAAGGTTCCGCGGTTCCGGACCGCCTTCGAAGATCTCGGCGGAGGGCGCTTCGCCGTTCCTCCGGGTTCGGGAGACGGACTTGGCGTTGAGGGTTCCCGAACCATGGCGGCCCAGAAGCAGATCTTGTGGGTCCTCGCCGGAGTCCTTCGGTTCGGCTCGAAGGTGAACTTGTCGCCCATGTGGTCTTCGGACCGCCCGGATCGTCTTGAGGATTGTCCTCGGACTTGTGAGAGTCTTGCCGACCGAGGAGATGCGGGCCGCCGGTGGGGTTTCGGATCAGGTCCCCGAGGTGGGGCCCGCGGCGGACTGGCGGTGGAGGGGGACGGCGGTGTTGCGCTGCGAGGCTCGGGGAGTGGGCGGTCAGGGCTCGGGCGAGGGACGGCAGGCGGCGGAGCTCGAGGCGGCGGAGGCCGGCGGCGCTGGGCGACGCGCGAACGCAGGAGGAGGCAGGGTCGGCTCGGGGAGGCGCGCGGCGAGGCAGCGAGGACGGGCAGGCGGCGGCGGGATGCCGCGATGCCGGTGGGATCGGCGGCGCGCGAGGCCGGGTCGAGGCGGTGGTTCACCGGGCGAGGAGGCGTGGAGGCGCCTGGCTTGAGCGGGGCCAGCGGCGAGCCGAGGCCGGGAGAAGCGGCTTGGCGGTGGCGGCCAGCGGCGACGGAGAAGCGAAGCTGGCGGCGGAGCGGGCTCGCGCCGGGCGAGGGGAGCGCGTTACGGCCGGGCAGGTGGGAGGTGGCGGCGCGGCGCGAGGCCAGGAGCGGGGATGCGGGCGAGAGGAGGGGAGCCGAGCCGGCGAAGGAGGCGCCGGAGCGGGACGACGCGCGGGTCACGGAGAAGCTCGAGGGGTCGGCGGCTGAACAGAGGCGCTGGGACGAGCCGGGCGGAGGCGCCAGGGTGGCGGCGAGGAAGAGCGGGAGTCGGGGACCAGGAGAGAAGCAGGCCGTGCCAGGGGAAGAAGACGCCACGGGCCGGGGTGGAAGGGAGCTGGTGGGGACAGGGGCCAGGCGTGGTCCGTGAGGGGGGGTGGGGTGGGACAACTGGGGAGGCGCGGGGGGTGGGGTGGAATGGGGCAGGGTGGGGGTGGTTTGACTAGGAGGCGGGTGGGCGTGAGGGCCCCAATGGCAGAGAGAGAGAGGGTGGGGGCCGGGTGGTTGAGGGAGAGAAGGAGGTGGGATGGTGGAAGGTGGGCCTGGCGTGGACAGGGAGATGCTGCTGCTGCGTGTGTGTGCGTGTGTGGGGTGGGGGTTTGAGAGGGAGAGAGAGGGAAGGGAGAGAGGGGGTTGGGTGATGTGGCAGAGAGGGATTGGAGGGTGGGGGTGGGTCGGCTGGGGTGGCAGGATGTGATTGGGGGGAGTGAGGTGGCCAGGGGGTGTGGGTAGGATAGTGGGTAGCTTTAGGATTAGATGGGGCAGATAGGTGGACCGATTTAGTTTTCTGGGGCGTCGTTCGGTCAATCGGCCGCTCATCGCCCGCTAAAATAAATATAAATTTTATTTATTTCAAACAACGCTTTTGCAAACCGATATCGGGCAAACCAAAATAGTCCGGCGACCCGGGTTTTGGCGTTTGAATAAAGATGAGGCGTTTGGAAAATAAAACGGGGTTTGCGACAATATTTTTATGCAAACAATGCATGATGATGACGATGCAATGCACAAATTCAACGCGATTTTCTAGTAGTGGTTTTGCGGGATGCCACAATTCGACACCACTAACAAAGGATCTCGCCCTCGAGATCCGCCTCATGGTACCGGAAGGAAGGTCGGCGATCTGCATCTTCTCACTTCGTGTAGATCCTCGCGACACCACTAACAAGAAATCGTTGTCCGTGGCCGTCGGGAGAACTCTCCGGGAACAAAAGGTCGAAGGTAGAGGTATCAACAAATAAAGCCACCCCTAACTTCGATGGAAAGAGGGAACCGATGCATTCTCGTCCACTTTAATGTACAAGAGCGAATAGAAGGGGTAGTCGGCATGGGGGCCAATCCATCACGCACCCAAACTATTACTCTGCACAATCAGTAGATAAGCGTGCAACCATTCTCGGAATCAGACTGAAGATCTCGACAAGCGAGGTTCGGAAACCAAGGAGTGATGCCGACTCTGCACCGGGTCTGGCGTAGATGATGTCGTCGCGTCGGGAAAACACCGGAAGGCACAAACAAGGAACAAGAATAGTAACACCGTAGACGGATTCCTCAGGCAACTTGAACACCGGATGATAGATCACCGTTATCAGACGAGGAAGCGAAACCCTGAAGGTACGACGGAAACCCAACCACGAGAAATCCTGGACTCGAAGAAAAGATAAGAGAGCAGATTCAAAACACGTCGAGATAAGAGGAGAATAGCAGAGGGGTAAGAAGTAAAATCAGACCTAATCAGAACTATCCAACCGATTTTGCAAAATAGTTTTGACACTCTACTTCGGCCGTTAGCTACGTTATCCTACAGGCTGGACTTGTGGGGTATCGCAAGCGAGCTCGATACCACTCAGTAACACCCTCGATCGGACCTATGCAAGTTTGAACAAAATTCGCCAAACCCGCATAGAAACGATTCAAAGGTGCTCACCAGCACTTTCGTGCGGGTGGAAAAAGTAATAACATTACACAGTCCTCGATGGGACCCATGAGCAGATATATATAACAATGACTCAAAGAGCCAAGAATATGATATACAAAGACAAAGATCCAAATCACCTTGAAAATGATAGGCGTCCACTACGGACAAGAAGCAAATGGGGCTAAGAGCCTCAAGAATAACCAATGGCGCCCATAACCCTGCCCAAGCCGGAAGGGTAACCACCGCTAACGACGCCGATCTCAAAACACCTTAAACAAAAGGGTGCCGACAAAGGGAAAAGGAAAAGAAGGAGCGCCAAGATCGAGGCCAAGACACGGCGAGGCTAGAATTGGCGGTCCTCGCCTACATAGGTATGGTGGATCGGCAGCGGCAAAGATGCACTAAACAACCTATAGAGACTCGATACAACCTGGCGGTTATCGGAGAGGTGAGAATGACCCGGATCCAACTCGAAGCTAACACCAAACAAACCCATCCCGGTATTTCTCGAGACCAAACGAGGAAGTCAACCGAGGAACTCACACCGCTGGCGCTTTACTTATTCTTATAGTTGCACTTTACTAGTCGGTATCGATAATCGCCCCGATAAAAGCGTGGGCACTTTTAGGTAATCATTCCGTTATAGTGGCAGCACTTACTAGTCGAATACTTTTAACATGAGATAACCCATAAACCCAAGAGATGTTGGTACTTTTATTCAGCCAATCCGCTAGAAGTTGCCATACTTACTAGATAGTACAATGGTCGCAGCGACAACAAACAACAAGCAATTGTGGGCAGTAATTAGCCATTCCATTCTAGTGAAGCTGATTACTAGTCATTATAAGTCAAATTTATAGCAGTAAACTTTAGTTATGCTTGTCTATGATCGAGATATCGTGCTCCAAGTCGCCCATATCCGCGGACACGGCTTTGAAAAGTTTTACCCGCCGGGTGCACCAATAGCAACACACGCCGATCAACCTCGGAAAAACCAAATCAAAACCCAACGAGGCTTTCACGACCGAACAATCACAGATTGAAATATTTCAGGGCCACCCTTGAGTATACCCGCACGAAGCAAGCAAGCTTCGACGGACTCAAGGTTTGCGTTAATGGTCAGAAGCGACAGATCCCCAATCGGTGCCGATACCGCGTAATCACTCCGCATCCAAAACAGTACAAAGGTGCTCCTCGCACAATTTAAATACAGAAAGTAGCATGGCATAAGTGGGATCGTAAATAAAACCTCAAACTAGTTTGTGGCCCCGAGAAATAAGAATGAATCAAGCTCGCTCGGGGTCCCATATACCTCCGGATGTGGATAGCGCAAAAACAAGGAACAGTATCAAGTACTGGGTCTTACGGGACACAAGTGGGCGCTCGAAACCAAATATTATCTATCACCCACGATGCCTCGCGCTTATTCAATTTTAGTTGTTAAACAATTTAAAGTGACGATAAGTAAAACTAGAATCATCTCCAACATCAACATGCGGCAATACATCACAATCAGTGGCATATGACGACACACATCAGCACTTGAGCAAGCAACTACGACGCAAAGTCCCACTATCTACCAAACAACAGTAATAGGGTGTGTCCAAGGCAATATACGGAGTGGAAAATACCACGGCACGGAAAACTAGAGCATCGCAACACAGATAGCAAAAGATCAACAGGAGGGAAGTAAATTCTAGCAAAGTAAGATAGGTAGAAAGGGGGAGGTGCTCGCCTGAAAACATTGCCGAAAGGTCATCCGAAGATCGGGGCGAAGCTCACATCAACTCAACGGCCTTATCCGCGAAGAAACAAATCACTAGAAGAAACACCGGATGCAATATTTAATACAACGGCAGAAGATCGGCATGATGCGTGTCTGATGCATGGCATGGCAGAGTGCGATGCAATTAGGTCAAATTAAGGGAACCGGGGTCCCGACAATTAATTAGATGGTTCGAGTTGTTTAGATACCCCGCAATTTAAATGTTGTTTTAACATGTCAGAAGATAGCACCGGGTTCGCTACACAAATTTAAATGAGACCGATATGAGACTAGATTTGCCCGCATATGGGCCCCATATTTAGTTATTAGGTGAATCGGCATAAGGCCCCCAAACCACAGATATGCATGCGAGATGAATGATTAAATATGCAACAAGTTGTTATGTTATAAAATAGGGTTCGAGGAAGAGGGTCACACATGAGGGTCTCGACGATCTTGGGGTTCCGGGTTCGGGTCGGGTCGGTCTCGGGTCCAGTTCACGGCGGGGTTCGGGTTCGGCGAAGCGTTTCGGCAGACCTTCGGTTCCACGGTTCTAGTTGTCGGTGGACTCGGACTCCCGCACGGGAGATCTTGGTTCCGAGGTCCTTGTTGTTCTTCTCAAGATCTTGGGGTGCCGCCCACGTGCCGTGATGACGAACTGGGGCCCGTGTCGTCGGCAACAAGGTTCCGCGGTTCCGGACCGCCTTCGAAGATCTCGGCGGAGGGACGTTTCCGGTTCCTCCGGGTTCGGAGACGGACTTGGCGTTGAGGGTTCCACGAAACCATGGCGCGTCGGAAGCAGATCTTGTGGGTCCTCGGAGTCCTTGGTTCGCTCTGGAAGGTGAACTTGTCGCCCATGTGGTCTTGGACCGCCCGGATCGGTCTCGGGATTGTCCTCGGACTGTTGACGGAGGTCTTGCCGACCGAGGAGATGCGGCCCGGTCATGGGGCTCGGATCAGTCCCGAGGTGGGGCTCGAGGCGGTGGAGGGGACGCGGTGTTGCGCTGCGAGGCTCGGCGTGGCGGTCAGGCCGCGGGCTGGCGCGAGGGACGTGCAAAGCGGCGGGAGCTCGAGGCGGGCGAAGCTGCTGGAGGCGCTGGGCGACGCGGAACGCAGGGAGGAGGAGGGGGTCGGCTCGGGCGCGGAGGGCGCGCTGCCCCGGGCGAGGACGGCAGATCTTGGCGGGATGCCGGCGGGATGCCGGTGGGATCGAGCGGGCGCGCGCGGAGGCCTGGGGGGTCGAGGCGGTGGTTCACTGGCGAGGTGGAGGCGTGGAGGCGCGCTGGCTTGAGCGGGGGCCAGCGGCGGCGAGCCGGAGGCCGGAGGGGAAGCGGTGGCGGCAGGTCCGGGAGGCGGAGGAAGCCGGGCGGCGCGAGGCTCGTGGCGAGCGCTAGCCGGGCTAGCGCGGTGGAGGCAAGGTGGCGAGGCTGGGCGCAGGCGGCCGGGATGCGGGCCGAGCAGAGAGGAGGAGCCGAGGGCGAAGGAGGCGCCGGCGGGAGGGGACGACGCTGGTCACGGAGAAGCTCGGCGGGTCGGCCGAACGGAGCGGCGAGCAGGCGGGAGGCGCCAGGGAGGCGGGCTTGCAGGAAGAGCGGGAGTCGGGGACCAGGAGAGAAGCAGGCGCCAGGAAGAAGACGACGGGCCACGGGTGGAAGGGAGCTGGCTCGGGGACAGGGCGCCAGGCGGTCCCAGAGGGCAGGTGGGGTCGGGGACAACCGGGAGGCGGGGGTTGGCGTGGGTGGGAATGGGGCAGGTGGGGTGGTTTGATGGGAGGCGGGCTGTGGCGAGGGCCCCAGCAGAGAGGGTAGGGGACGGGTGGTTGAGGGAGAGAAGGAGGTGGGATGGTGGAAGGTGGGCCACCGCGTGGGGACAGGGGAGATGCTGGCTGCGCGCGCGTGTGTGCTAGTGCGTGTGTGGGGTGGGGATTTGAGAGGGAGAGAGAGGGAAGGGAGAGAGGGGGTTGGGTGATGTGGCAGAGAGGGATTGGAGGGTGGGAGTGGGTCAGCTGAGGTGGCATGATGTGATTGGGGGGAGTGAGGTGGCCAGGGGGTGTGGGTAGGATAGTGGGTAGCTTTAGGATTAGATGGGGCAGATAGGTGGACCGATTTAGTTTTCCTGGGGCGGTCGTTCGGGTCAATCGGCCCGTTCGACTGCCCCGCTAAAATAAATATAAATTTTATTTATTTCAAACAACTCTTTTGCAAACCGATATCGGGCAAACCAAAATAGTCCGGCGACCCGGGTTTTGGCGTTTGAATAAAGATGAGGCGTTTGGAAAATAAAACGGGGTTTGCGACAATATTTTTATGCAAACAATGCATGATGATGACGATGCAATGCACAAATTCAACGCGATTTTCTAGTAGTGGTTTTATGGATGCCACAATTCGACACCACTAACAAAGGATCTCGCCCTCGAGATCCGCCTCATGGTACCGGAAGGAAGGTCGGCGATCTGCATCTTCTCACTTCGTGTAGATCCTCGCGACACCACTAACAAGAAATCGTTGTCCGTGGCCGTCGGGAGAACTCTCCGGGAACAAAAGGTCGAAGGTAGAGGTATCAACAAATAAAGCCACCCCTAACTTCGATGGAAAGAGGGAACCGATGCATTCTCGTCCACTTTAATGTACAAGAGCGAATAGAAGGGGTAGTCGGCATGGGGGCCAATCCATCACGCACCCAAACTATTACTCCGCATAATCAGATAAGCGTGCAACCATTCTCGAATCGATCAAGATCTCGACAAGCGAGGTTCGAAACCAAGGAGTGATGCCGACTCGCACCGGCGCGAGATGATGTCGCCGGCCGGAAAACACCGAAGGCACAAACAAGGAACAAGAATAGTAACACCGTGACGGATTCTCAGTAACTTGAACACGGATGATAGATCACCGTTATCGACGAGGAAGCGAAACCTCAAGGTACGACGGAAACCCAACCACGAGAAATCTCGGACTCAAGAAAAGATAAGAGAGCAGATTCAAAACACGCCGAGATAAGAGGAGAATAGCAGAGGGTAAGTAAAATCAGACCTAATCGAACTATCCAACCGATTTTGCAAAATAGTTTTGACACTCTACTTGCCGTTAGCTACGTTATCCCACAGCTGGACTTGTGGGGTATCGCAACCGCCGAAGCTCGATACCACTGTAACACCTCAGAATCGGACCTATGCAAGTTTGAACAAAATTCGCCAAACCCGCATAGAAACGATTCAAAGGTGCTCACCAGCACTTTCGTATGGGTGGAAAACGGTAATAACATTACACAACAGTCCTCGATGGGACCCACGTAACAGATATATAACAGCGACTCAAAGAGCCAAGAATACAGATATACAGTACAAAGATCCAAATCACCTTGAAAATGATAGAGCGTCCGACTACGGACAAGAAGCAAATGGGGCTAAGAGCCCTGAAGAATAACCAATGGCGTCCATAACCCTGCCCAGGCCAAGCCGGAAGGGTAACCCTGCTAACGACGTCGATCTCAAAACCTGCTTAAACAAAAGGGGTGCCGACAAAGGGCAAAGGAAAAAGAAGGAGCATCAAGATCGAGGCCAAGACACGGCGAGGCTAGTCGCGGTCCTCGCCTACATAGGTATGGTGGATCGAGCGTGGCGGCAGATGCACTAAACAACCTATAGAGACTCGATACAACGGCGGTTATCGTGAGAGGGTGAGAATGACCTAACGGATCCAACTGAAGCTAACACCAAACAAACCCATCTCGGTATTTCCTCGAGACCAAACGAGGAAGTCAACCGAGGAACTCACCGCTGGCAGTTTACTTATTCAGTTATAGTTGCGGCACTTTACTAGTCAGGTATCAGATAATCGTCCTGATAAAGTAAGCAGTGGGCACTTTTAGGTAATCATTCCGTTATAGTGGCAGCACTTACTAGTCAGATACTTTTAACATGAGATAACCCATAAACCCAGTAGATGTTGGTACTTTTATTCAGCCAATCCGTTGTAGTTGCCATACTTACTAGACAGGTACAATGGTCGCAAGCGACAAACAAACAAGCAATTGTGGGCAGTATTAATTAGCCATTCCATTCTAGTGAAGCTGATTACTAGTCATTATAAGTCAAATTTATAGCAGTAAACTTTAGTTATGCTTGTCTATGATCGAGATACTGTGCTCCAAGTCGTCCATATCCGCGGACACGGCTTTCAGAAAGTTTTACCCGGCCGGGGTGCACCAATAGCAACACACGCTCGATCAACCTCGGAAAAACCAAATCAAAACCCAACGAGGCTTTCACGACTGAACAATCACAGGATTCAGAAATATTTCAGGGGGCCACCCCTTGGAGTATACCCGCAAGTAAGCAAGCTCGAGACGGACTCAAGGTTTGGTCAATGGCTGTGACAGCAGATCCCCAATCGGGAAGCCGATACCGCGAATCACTCCGCATCCAAAAGCGATACAGTGTGCTCCTCGCACAATTTAAATCAGAAAGTAGCATGGCATAAGTACAGGATCGTAAATAAAACCTCAAACTAGTTTGTGGCCCCAGAAATAAGAATGAATCAAGCTCGCTCGGGGGTCCCATATACCTCCGGATGTGGATAGCGCATAAAAACAAGGAACAGGTATCAAGTACTGGGTCTTACGGGACACAAGTGGCGTTCGAAACCAAATATTATCTATCACCCACGATGCCTCTCGCTTATTCAATTTTAGTTGTTAAACAGAATTTAAAGTGACGATAAGTAAAACTAGAATCATCTCCAACATCAACATGCGGCAATACATCAAATCGTGGCATATGACGACACATCAAGACTTGAGCAAGCAACTACGACGCTAAGTCCCACTATCTACCAAACAACAGGTAATAGGGTGTGTCCAAGGCAATATACGCTGCAGCAGGAAAATACCACGGCGGAAAACTAAAGCATCGCAACACGTATAGCAATAGAGCAACAGGAGGAATAAAGACTATAAAAGTAAGATAGGTAGAAAGGGGGAGGTGCTCGCCTGAAAACATTGCCGAAAGGTCATCCGAAGATCGGGGCGAAGCTCACATCAACTCAACGGCCTTATCCGCGAAGAAACAAATCACTAGAAGAAACACCGGATGCAATATTTAATACAACGGCAGAAGATCGGCATGATGCGTGTCTGATGCATGGCATGGCAGAGTGCGTAGCAATTAGGTCAAATTAAGCGGAACCGGGGTCCCGACAATTAATTAGATGGTTCGAGTTGTTTAGATACCCCGCAATTTAAATGTTGTTTTAACATGTCAGAAGATAGCACCGGGTTCGCTACACAAATTTAAATGAGACCGATATGAGACTAGATTTGCCCGCATATGGGCCCCATATTTAGTTATTAGGTGAATCGGCATAAGGCCCCCAAACCACAGATATGCATGCGAGATGAATGATTAAATATGCAACAAGTTGTTATGTTATAAAATAGGGTTCGAGGAAGAGGGGTCACACATGAGGGGTCTCGACGATCTTGGGGTTCGGGGTCAGGGTCGGTCTCGGGGTCCAGGGTTCGACGGAACTGGGGTTCGGGGTTCGGCGGAAGCGTTCTCGGATTCCGGGGTAGACCTTGTCGGTTCCACGGTTCTAGTTGTCGGTGGCAGACTCGGGTTCCGGCACGGGGAGATCTTGGTTCCGAGGTCCTTGTTGTTCCTTATGAAGATCTTGGGGTGCCGCTCCACGTGCCCATGATGACGAACTCGGGGCTCCGTGTCGTCGGCAACAAGGTTCCGCGGGTTCCGGGGACCGGCCTTCGGAAGATCTCGGCGGAGGGACGTTTCGTCGGTTCTCCGGTTCGGAGACGGACTTGGCGTTGAGGGTTCCACCAAACCATGGCGCGGCCCAGAAGCAGATCTTGGGTCCTCCGAGTCCTTCGGTTCGGCTCGGAAGGTGAACTTGTCGCCCATGTGGTCTTCGGACCGCCCGGATCGGTCTTCGGGATTGTCCTCGGACTGTTGACGGAGGGTCTTGCCGATCGAGGAGATGCGGCCCGGTCGCTGGGGTTCGGATCAGGTCCCGAGGTGGGGCCCGCGCGGACGGGCGGTGGAGGGACGGCGGTGCGGCTGCGAGGCTCGGGCGTGGGGCGGTCGGGGCAGCGGGCTCGGCGAGGGACCTGCAGCGGCGGAGCTCGAGGCGGGCGGAAGCCGCTGAGGCGCTGGTCGGGCGACGCGGAACGCAGGGAGGAGGCGGTCGGCTCGGGCGCGGAGGCGCGGGCCCGGGCAGGACGGCGAGGCGGTACCCGCGGGATGCCGCGGATGCCGGTGGATCGAAAGCGGCGCGAGGCTGGGGGGTCGGCGGTGGTTCACCGGGCGAGGTGGAGGCGTGGGCTGCTTGCTGAGGCGGCCGGGCGAGCCGGAGGCCGGGGGAAGCGCTTGGCGGTGGCGAGGTCCGGACGGAGCGGAGGAAGCGCGGCCGCGGCGGAGGCTGGGCCATGGGCGAGGCCAGCTACGCCGGGCTAGCGCGGTGGAGGCAGGTGGCGAGGCTGGCGCAGGAGCGGGCGGGATGCGGGCCGAGGAGGAGGAGCCGAGCCGGCGGAAGGAGGCGCTGCCGGGAGGCGGACGACGCAGGTCACGGAGAAGCTCGAGGGCGGCCGGTTGAACAGAGGGCGCAAGACGGAGCGGGTGGCGCCAGGGGCAGTCTGGCAGGGAAGAGCGGGGAGTCGGGGACCAGGGAGAGAAGCAGCGCGTGCGGCCAGGGAAGAAGACGACGCGGGCCACGGGGTGGAAGGGAGCGGCTGGCTCGGGGGACAGGGGCGCCAGGGCGTGGGTCCGGTAGGGGGCAGGTGGGGTCGGGGACAACTGGGGAGGCGCGGGGTTGGCGTGGGGGTGGGAATGGGGCAGCAGGGTGGGGGTGGTTTGACTGGGAGGCGGGCCAGGGGCGGTGAGGGCCCCAGCGGCAGAGAGAGGGGTAGGGGACGGCTGGGTGGTTGAGGGAGAGAAGGAGGTGGGATGGTGGAAGGTGGGCCACCGCGTGGGGACAGGGGAGATGCTGGCTGCGCGCGCGTGTGTGCTAGTGCGTGTGTGGGGTGGGGGTTTGAGAGGGAGAGAGAGGGAAGGGAGAGAGGGGGTTGGGTGATGTGGCAGAGAGGGATTGGAGGGTGGGAGTGGGTCAGCTGAGGTGGCATGATGTGATTGGGGGGAGTGAGGTGGCCAGGGGGTGTGGGTAGGATAGTGGGTAGCTTTAGGATTAGATGGGGCAGATAGGTGGACCGATTTAGTTTTCCTGGGGCGGTCGTTCGGGTCAATCGGCCCGTTCGACTGCCCCGCTAAAATAAATATAAATTTTATTTATTTCAAACAACGCTTTTGCAAACCGATATCGGGCAAACCAAAATAGTCCGGCGACCCGGGTTTTGGCGTTTGAATAAAGATGAGGCGTTTGGAAAATAAAACGGGGTTTGCGACAATATTTTTATGCAAACAATGCATGATGATGACGATGCAATGCACAAATTCAACCCGATTTTCTAGTAGTGGTTTTGCGGGATGCCACATAGACCTGCTCCTCCTCGCTCCGGTTCCGAGCAGCTTCACCGGGTCCAAGCACAGCTCCGGGACAAGGTTGTCTGGTGACGACGGCATCGGGAAACGACGAGGACGGACATGGGCTAGGCAGGAGCACCCATGGCGGCTAGGGTTTTGGCAGGGGATGGAAGGAAGAGCTGCAGATCGTCCATGATGAGGGAGTGGTTGGGAGGATGGGTATGAAGGGGAAAGCGTCCCTGTCGCTGTCGCTTTATGGACAGAGCGAGGGGAGCCCGAGAGAAAAGATCACGAGGGAGAGGGGAGGTGCACGCGGGGTGCATGAGGTACCTGGGTCACGTGCGCGGCGAGGAAGAAACACAGTGGTTGCTCACCGTCCACCGGGTGGAGTCGGAACAGATGCCTGACAAGGGGAGGGGTTGGGCCAGGCTCAGCTGGACCAGGCCAAAGCAGCTAGGGGGTTGGTCTTACCGTGGAAAGAGAGAGGAAGACGCCAGGGAGAGACCAGGAGGGTGGCTTCGGTCTACCAGGTTCAGGTTGAGCAACGATCAGAAGTGGTACAGGGAAGGACGCGAGTTGACCGGCTGGGCTTAGATCGATGGCTTGATGAGCACCTAGCTTGGTAGGGATATGGGGTGTCTGCACGTGAGGTTGGAGAGGCGTGTAAACAGATTTGGGTGTATTGTGTATAGATGTGGGTGTATGTGTGTATATGTACACGTGATAGGATTTTGAAATAAAAAGGGACTGGAGTTTTATATAGTCCAAACTAGACTAGATGAGACTGGTTTTAGGCCAAAACTTTAGACGGACTTAGTGTCAACTTTTACTTTTAGTCAAACAGGAAAACCTTTTATAATTTTTAAACGGTCCAAAAAGAAAATGTGGCTAGATAAAAGGCTTATTACCACATGTGACATGCAATATTAAGCATGCAAGAGGGAAAAAAAAGGAGGGAGATAGAGAGATATGGAGTTTGGTGTCTATATTTCATGTGACATGAAATAATAATACCCCCACATAGAGGATGATTTTACAAACAAAGGAAGGGATTATTTTCCTTTTTCATGATACATTTGGAATAATGGGCATGTTTGAATAAAGGGAGAAATTATAATGGGTGTGTATTCCCCCTTTATTTCATATGGCCACCTTGCATTCAAATAAGCCCATAATTCAACAGAACCATATAAAGGAAAACAAAAGGACACTACTCCACTTAGCCATGCAAGGATGGTCATGTAGGCTCCCATACTACATATTATGAAAATAATATGGGACCATGTATGGAGGCATGTAGCTCAAAGATAAGGATCCATACCCCCTAGTAATGAGCTTGGGTTTAATAACAAAATAAGATGCAAATGCTCACCTTAAAAGGGATGGTAGGATTATAAGGTGGTGGAAGGAAGGTGGTGGAGTTGTAAGAGATATGCCCGCAACTCAACTTGGGAATGACGCAATTTGTCAAGAAGCAACTACAATTCATCAAGAGGCAAATACAAGTAATATAAATGCATATGTGAGAAGAACCAATTTAAAAGGGGTTTTATATGATGCTCAAATGCAATGGTGGCATGATGACATGAGCATGATATAATTATGATGCAACAATTATATGTAAGAAGTAGCATTTATATAGACTAGGCTAGTAGCATTGCAATTGTTAGACAATTGGGATGCTACAGTGTCGCAGCTGGGATTGGGTGAGTGGAGGCAAGGAGGCCTTCGGCGGCGCGCGCTGGGCGTCTGGGGGCGGTGCATCGGGGAAGCCAAGGGCCTGGCTCGGGAAGGAAGAGGCTGGGAACCCTTCGTTTTGACTCAGCGGTGGCATGACATGGGATGTGTCGGGAAGAGATAGGCGGCGGGGAGAGAATTTCGTGGTGTGTTGGTGGACTGCGGCTTCATTACCAGATTTTGGAGGGGCTAAAGTACAAAAAGCCACGACGGACGAAACAAACCACCTCTAGATAAATTATATAGTAGAGATTAGTTGACTTTAGAATCGCATGCATTCTTTCTTAAACAATTGATGGAGCTGCCGAGAGTCAATGCTTTCCCTCGGCAGCGGCGAACAAAGGAAGGGGAGAAGCACGGCTTACCCTCGCTGTTGGCGGCGGACCAAGGAAGTGTGGTGTTTCCCCTCGGCAGCGCGGGCTATCAGGTATCCATCAGCCAACTCGATTAGCACAATCTTCGGTTGCGAGTCCTGAATCTCCGAATTGAATTCTGTGAGTGGTTTCTTCGTAGAGGATCAGATCGAGATGAAGCTACCCACCTTGGCAGGGAACCCAAGCCCGGCCAAGGAGGACAGCGGCAATATCGTCGAATATGTGTCGCCGAGGTGGAGGAGGACAAGCTGTAGAATAGACCCTTTACTCTGTGATGATCGCCGAGGTGGAGGAGGATAGGCTGCTGATAATGTTCAAGGGGACCCATATAAAAAACGTACCCAACCTATTGGGTGTCTTCTTCCGCATGCGTCCGAGCAGTGGCACTACAACGAGTTCCTAGGCGGGCAAGGTGGAGCGTGTGCAGATATCTCTAGATTGGCCTACACGAGCAGCATCACCTGACAGTTGTAGCCGCCGCCCACGTCCGTGTGCGTCGCTGTCATCGACTTCTTGGCTCGAGCGGGTCGTGGTCGCCTAGCTGCTGGGATGGCAGCGGGCATCTCCTCCCTCCTTGACCTATTCTCCATCTTCTACTGTCGGAGGCTGCACGTGTGGAGAACTCACGGCGTCGTCCAGGACAGGCGAATCAAAGCTTGGAGCGGTCTCGTGTTAGGGGCATGTTGACAGGTGGAGTTTAGTGCCCACTTCCCGTGGGCGCATGACGCATGCATCACGTCGCGAGGATGGACATGGACGAAAAATAGGAGTTCGTGCTCAGTGATGGCGGTTTAGTCGGTTTAGCCAGGTCCAACCAGTCTCAAACCATCTCAAGAGTTTTTCATTGCGGTCTCGCGGTTTACGTCGGCGAACCCAGCATAAACCGGTGATCCGGTGCGGTGTGGGTCGGGCTCACGGTTTGACCGGTTAAAAACCAAACTATGTCCAGATTTAAGCGATCTTCTTTCGATTGGCAGGCTCGTCATGCCCTCTAGGGACCAAAAGATTCTCCAGCGACAAAATATCTAATGTGTCCAGCTAGACTGAAGCATGGTAGTACGTAATTAAACTTGATTGACGTTGGGCTGCTTTATTATTTTCCTTCATTGATTATCCGTGCTTGAACCATCTCCACAGTGGCAACGCATTCTGGTTTAATAGGCGGAGTCGTGGGTATGTTGGGCCTTGCCTTGTGTACGCCAGAGGGCGTTTTGCGTCCAGAAACGATCGGGACAGAGAGATGTAATCTTTATTTGGCTTACCGGTGGCAGTGACTAATCCTGACCTGGTGCCTGGTAGGGGTAAAACCGTCTAAAGAAACGGAACCGGTAAAAAACACTTTGTCAAGCTGCCACTGGTGCTTAAAGTTGCCGTGGGCATCATAAAAACTTGAGCTAGTTGTTGGTGTGTTTTGATACCGTTGGAGCTGTGTTGAGGGTTTTATGTTCCTTGTGGGAAAACTCTGTTCCCTCTTGGGGGTTAGATCAGGGATCTGGTTTATCTTTTCTATTTTTACTAGCACAAAACTCATGCGTTGCCACGGCACCATACAAAATCAACGAGTTATTTGAATTAGAATAGTAAAAAACAGTTTTACATGCGTAATAGTGAATATCACATGATCCATCAAACAAAGTGAAAATCACATGACATCATTTAAATACTTTTTGATTTTACTATATATTTTAAGGCACATGAAAAAGTAGCCTAAAACTTTGCACAATAAAATGTATTGGCAAGCTTAGTCGATGTGTGTATTTGGTTAATAAACTACTTCTTTCGTCTCAAGATAGAAATAGATATCCAGATGTCTAAAATTGTGGCAGCTAGCTAGAAGAAAAAACAGATAATTAACCCTTTTCTTTCACTTTCATCTCTAGATCAAGGAAATTCTCTAACCCCAAATAGATCTCCTCTCTCTCTCCTCAATAGGTCCATGCAATGCTCTTGGATGTCAATTTCTCTCAATCAATCGGGTCCTCTTGAACGTCTGACTTCTCTCTCTCAATCGGTCCATGCAAGTCCCTCTAGGCAATGTTTTTGATGTTGATGTCATAGAAATCTCACTCTATCGGTCTAGTAAGAGCAAGTTCAATAACAAAACTAGCAGCTGGCTATAACTTCATGCCATGTCACTTAGAGTCGGCTTATAGCCAGTATAGTACAATGGGCTGTCTATTAGGCTAGCTAGAAGACATGCTTTAAGTATTTAATAACTACATGTGCATATGAACTATAGTGATCCACTGTGAGATGTATCTTTGTAGCCATTTCAAGCAACATACATATATATATATACCATCCACTCCATCAAAATACACCACGGGAAATTAATTAATAAGCAAGCAACAAATAAGGTCTCTCGCAAACAAGCCGATTTAGAAGACGATAAGCAACAACCTGGAGGTACATCACACCATGACATTGACACTTAGAAATTACAGTCTTTATAGGAAATCATTAACCAAACAAAATGCTAAATAAAATCTCACTAAAAGAAACCGTTTCATTTGGACGACAACAAAAGTGACAGAATGTAGTTGGAACTTCGGCATGAAGGAGCAACCACCCATTTGCATCATTAATCTTGGTAATTGTCTGTGAAAAGAAACAAAGACAATATGGTAAATAATTAGACAAATAAAACTGACAACATGTACCAGCAAGCACATGTTAATAATAGAGTAGAGTGCTCTTTAGTTAATAAAAAGGACAAGTTCAGATTAGAGAATGCATACCTGTAAGTAGCACCAGCAGCAACAATCACCATATCAGAGCCTAGTCCTGAAATAAAAATGCATATAAGATATCATGTTCATACTCAATGTTACGGGAAAAAAGGAATAGGAACATGCAGATATTAGTATCCTACCACAATTAATTATGATGGCTATTTCGAAATCTCTGCCAAATATGCTCGATCAAATCATTTTTGAGCTGGGTATGTTGTGGACGAGCACGAATAGTAGCTTTTCTACGCAGCACATCAGCGAAACAATCTTGTAATTTATCACATAAAATTTCAAGAAGAATAGGAAGTACCTTAGTCAGTTTTCCCAAATAACCTCTCCCTGAAACACTTCAATGCCAACACGTGCTCGGATCTCAAATCTTCAGGCATCCCAGTCGTGTCTTGCATCATCAACGATCGGTATGTCTCTAGCATGACTGACTCCTTGTGATCTTTCGCTGCAAGGCATGCAAGCTTCCGAGCTTCAAGATTCTCACTAGACACACGCCTTTGATTTCGCTGCAAGGCATGCAAGCTTCCGAGCTTCAAGATTCTCACTAGACACACGCCTTTGATTTCTCGTATAACGTGTTGTAGCCGGGCGATACGCAGAGCACCCGCTCCGTTCTCTCTCTTCGTTTCTCTCTCTTCCAGGTAGGATGTCTTACAGCCTGCTGAGTAGACTTTATTGTACCTGCTCTAAAGTCGAAGTCGGTCCATGCAGCCACATCGATGCTATTGCCAACTGATTTCACAGGCTGTTGTGATATTTCCTAGACAATTCAAGACGTATATAAACAGGTCTAAGACAGTATAATAAAGCGAGGTGGGACTATCTTTTACATCAATGGGAGAGAAGAATTGATCGGTCTGTTTTTTGTGGGCCTCTTCACTGCACCAATTGGGCCGTGGATTGACTTGTTTTTTGTAGGTAAAATTTGATTATTACGACAGTTCAACATGTTGACGTTCGGGAACTCAGCTAGCTTGGGATCTGGAAAAACAACAGGGATCATGGGGCTGCACGGGGAGATTGACGCTGCGGGGAAAGGGTTTTTTTAAACGGTGTCAAGGAGGTTAACAGCTGCGACGCCAACCGGCCATAGTTCATCTGCTTAGCAGCGCCACCGAAGACTCCGGCCGCAGTTCATGTGAGACCAGGAGGAGGGAGGCATGATCTTACTTGGAGGCACTAATCAAGGTGACAGGCGCAGCGACGCCCATGGTATATGTGCAGCCGATCCAGCGCTCTTTATGGTTGAAGAGAGTGCAGCCTCGATGACCAGGTGGAAGGAGGCACGATCCTCAATAGCCGGCATAGGTCGAGGGGATGGGTGCTGCAACCACGCATGTGTTATCACTGGACGAAGACGGCCTTAGTTGCGGCAAGAGATCAAGTGGACATAGCGTGTGCGGCCATCCGGCCGCTGGAGCAAATTGTGCTCTCGCCATGGTTAAAGACATGATGGAATCGGGGGAGGTGACAATCAGAAACGGCGGCGATGCATTTAGGAAAGACAAACGTTTAATAATTAATAACTTGTGTAACGTTTTCTCAAAAAAAATAACGTGTAACTCAGAGGTGGCATAGGGTGTAATTTTTCCCACTTTCAGGCTTAGAATAGTCTAAAAAAGTGTTGGATCCAGAGAAACACTTCGTGCTTTATTATTATAGGATAATATATATATACTAATAGAATGTCCGTGCGTTGCTACGATATTAAACAATCTTGTTCCACACTCTCTTGAAAACTCATGTATAAAAAATAGTCGTATAACATAAAAAACACATTGTTCCAATTATTGTGATGAATGGAGGCACACAACGACCACAAGGAGACTCGTGTGCTGGTCACCCGTACCCGGTACCTACTTTGCAAACAATCATTGCTTATCAAAAAAGTTTCATAGTTCCAATTACCAATTTTGTACGTCGAAGAATAAGCTCCTAGTTAGGAACTAAATTGATCGATGCCACAAGAAAATATACTAACTTTTGTTTTCTGAATCCAATACTAAGATCAGTTCGATAAAGAGACTTTGGCTTCCAGACTTAGTTCTAGCAAGGTGACAACGTTGTCCCAGCAAGCGTTCTTCTCCAGCGTCTTGGACTTGTTCGTTGAGGTGGAGGAGGTCGCTGGCGGCTCTAGACTCTAGTTACGGTTTTGACAACGACTGGGACGACGGCGGCTAGGGCTGAGCGACCGCTCCATGGAGAGACGTGTTCGCATCTACTTAGTAGGGACGGGGAATCGCAAACAGGGCAGGAGTTGGTGCCTTACGGAAGAGCCGCTCCGTTCTGTTCCGTTTCCAACTTCTTCTCCGCAGGCCAAGGCGAGCATGACAGGTTTTACGGAGAAGACACGGTAGGGCCCCGCAGCAGGACGCCGGGAGAGGCGCGTCTGTATAGGCTATGCAACAGCAAAACCTCCTAGAAGGTGCCATGCAAGAGCCAGCATCAGCAGATCGTGCAGAACTGCGGATGATGTTGCATGGTCTTGCCACTCGTCATGGCGTCTTGCGACTCAGCTGTGCGCCTGTGCCGGCGTCTGAGACGGCTGCGGAAACGACGAGCGCGGACCCCGCAGCCTGAGGCCACACCCTCAGTGAGGATCCCCGGGCCGCCGATCTTCGTCCACGGCGGCGCGGCGGAAACAACCGCGGCCACGTCGTCGCTGCACCATGACGGCCAAACCATGCCCGTCTGCGTGAGGAACAGCTCCGGCTCCGGCCGCACCTAGAGCCACCAAAGCGAGAAAGAGCGGCAAGAGCTACTAGACTCGCTACGGCAACCGGCACCGGCCATTGTCCACGCGCACTATGACGGCAACCCACGCGGTCCGCGATGGAGAGGAAAACAGCTACGGCGAACACGAGCACATGTGCTTCTATGACATCCTGGAGGCCTAAGCGGCGGCGGCGTGTTCTGCCTCATCAAGCGCGTGCTGTGAATTCTGCGGTGATCGTGCCTTGTGCGCGCGCTCCGGTTTCGAACCGTACAACCCGGCCAAACCAAACTGTCTAAATCATAGACTTCAGTTTCCTTTTATATCGCGTTAGTGTTGATTGCCGACGGACGAAAATTTGGGTGTGACGAAAACCACCGCAACGTAAATTATATAGTAAAGATAAAGATTTTCTCCTTAGTTGGGTTGTAAGTTAAGATATTTGTTCTGTTAGCGTCATGATAATGGAACCCAAATGGAAAAAAAATAAAGCGGTCCGGTGCGGGCTGGGCTCCTGGTTTCACCATACAATCAACAGGCTTAGAGATAGTGCATCAGAGAAGCTAGAACGACTGTACGACGAGGTAGAATTCGTCCATCTGAGGTGATTGGAGACGCCGACAGTAGGCTGCCATGAGCTCGACATCACGCAGTCACGTCTAGCCGCATATCCTCGTCTCCGCGCCGAGTAGTGCCACCGGTGGCCACACCACGGGCCACCGCGCGCGCCTCCGGCATTGGCTCCGGCTCCCCTGCTCTTGGCACCTGTCGCATCGGTCCGCCGCCGGCGACGGCACCCGCACAGGTGCCCGTGTCACCGGCTCCAAGCCTCGACCCCCCTCAACAGTCAACCCCCGACCCCGTCGCCCACGTTGGCACCGGCACCGGAGCTCTCGCCCATCATGGCTCCAGAGTGGTCGCCTGCGTTCGCGCCAATGGCAGAGGAAGACTACGCGGCAGGGAGCGCGTGCGCCGGCATTGCATGCCAGGCTTGTGGCGTCGGCTGCCTCGGGGCTCGCGCTCATGTTATTATCCCTTGGGGTTTGGGCGTTAATGTACGATTGCTGCAGTGCTTGCTTAAATACAAGTATACATGGGCAGATTACAGCAGAATAAGCTGCAGTGACGCGGGAGCGTGCACTAGGCGTGGTGACCGTGTGCTGGATATCCACCGGCGTGGCGCAGGAATCCGTCGGTCTGGGGGCGCCAGCTGAAACACGCTCGCATCCTTGGCGGACTTTATCTACGCTCGCATCCTTCGCAACTTATTTAGTCCCACATCGCCCGCGTAACACAACGTTTAGCTGCTTAAATAGCGCGGCGCTGAACAGCATCTCCCCGATGAAGCAGAGCATCGTTATCAGCTCTGCCGAGGTAAAGAGCAGTCGCTACATACTTCTGGCTGGGCCTGTCCTACAGGCTTGTCACCCTAGGTCCCCCTCTGTGGAGTGCGGGGGGTTGGAAGTGTGGTGCGATGTCGGTCTCTTTCGGTGCAACCCCAATGTGCCTAACCCCCACACGAAGGAGATCAACGGAGGCCATGCAAACCGCCTGTCACCTTCGGTGACCAAGGCGTGGCCGCCACCACCGACCGTGAAGAGGGCGCGGCAGTGTGGCGAAGGAGAGGGCCGACGGCAACTGTGACGGTGGCGAAGGAGAAGGGCAAGTCGGCAGCCTGCTAGGGTTTGGAGGTGGGTGCCCCGGAGTCGCCTCACGCGAGCAACCCGGGGGTGGCAGCTAGGGTTTTTTCTCCCAAGGCTTTATGGTAATTAGCTATATATACAACAAATAATACACAATAATTGCTATAGTGCCCCCACTTTTCTTTAGATTTTGTCGTAACTTGGCTCTTCATATTAGAGGAGCTTCCCTCCTTGGTTTGATCCTTAGCTCTTTTCTACAGTTTTATATTCACTTTATTTGATTTCCTCTTCATTGATGCAATCTCCCTCAGGATCTTTCTTGTTTATAAATAATGAGAAAATCCACACAGTTAGGGTTTGCATACAGTAACGTAGTAAAAAACATATACGTATATTGTTTATTTATTTAGTACTTTTTTCTGCAGCTTCTTTTCCTCATTAAATTGCAGCTACACTTTGTGTTATCCGACGAGGATATGCGGCTGAATTTACGTCTAGCCGCATATCCTCTTTGGCAGCCTGGACAACAATAGTAATAGTGAGAAGAAAACAGATGGCACATAAAATTCACAACATGAAACATAATAGCAAAGTGAAATAAATAAGAGGCCACCTGCAATAGAAGGAAGAATACACGCTGCCGACCGTGGACGCAACGGCACCGCAGGCTGCCGCGACGCCTCCACTAACAACGTCACCTCCGGCGACACACCGCCTGTATCCCCGCGCCGAGTAGTGCCACCGCGCGCGCCTCCGGCATTGGCTCCGGCTCCCCTGCTCTTGGCACCTGTCGCATCGGTCCGCCGCCGGCGACGGCACCCGCACCGGTGCCCGTGTCACCGGCTCCAAGCCTCGACGCCACCCCGACTCCGTCGCCCACGTTGGGACCGGCAACAGAGCTAGCGCCCATCATGGCTCCAGAGTTGTCGCCTGCGTTCGCGCCAATGGCAGAGGAAGACTACGCGGGTAGGGCGTTCATGTACAATCGCTGCAGTACATGAGTAGATCACAGCAGAATAAGCGGGAGCGTGCGCGCGGTGACAGTGTCTGTGGCGCAGGTCTAGGAAAGGCGGACGCGCCACCTGAAAAACGTTCGCATCCTTGGCGGACTTTATCTACGCGCGGCCGAAGAAGCAACTTATTTAGTCCCACATCGCCCGCGTAACGCAACGTTTAGCTGCTTAAATAGCGCGGCGCTGAACAGCAACTCGCCGATGAAGCAGAGCATCGTTATCAGCTCTGCCAAGGTAAAGAGCAGTCGCTACATACTTCTGGCTGGGCCAGTCCTATCGGCCTGTCACCCTTGGTCCCCCTTTGTGGAGTGTGGGGGGTCAGAAGTGTGGTGTGATGTCGGTTAGAGCATCTCCACTCATATTCCTAGAACGACGATCCTAGGGCAAAAATTAGGTCCGGGCGTCGAAATTCGACTCAGTCGTGTTTCCCAGGAACCTGTTTTCGTTCGGATTTGGTTCAACTTTGGTCCGGACTTTTCAGATCATTACTAGGATCCCGGCAACATCCTGAGAACGCCGGACGAAGCGAATTCGGCGAGTGAACCAGCCGAGTCGTCGTCATTCTTCTCGTTGTTTCCCTTTTTCCCGCCCTCGCCGCTACACCCCCTCCCGCCCTCGCCGCCGGCCTATAAAAGCCGTACCACTTGCCGTCTCCCTTCACACTCTCTCACAGCGCTCCCAACTCCAGCGAACTCCAAACGCTCGCCCCTTTCCACCTCCACAACTCCGGCAAAAAGCCATGGACAAGAGATTTCCCGGCGACAACGCGGCGGCGAACGGCTTCGGTCGCCGCACGCTGCAGCCGTGGGAGGCCCGGATGCTCCACAACGCGGGCTATACGACACCGCCGGAGTTTCGTCTCCCCCTTGGCTACAATCTTAGCGCCGGCGGGATCCCGATTCCGCCGATGCCGACTGACGAGGACATCGCCGACGAGATCCAGGCGGCTATCGCCGTCATAGAAGACCCGGATCTCGCCGAGGATCATGGCAACCTGGTTTTCTGGGAGCAGTTTTTCGCCGACAGGAGGCTCCAGGAGCTCGCGCGCCACGATGGACCGCTGGGCTCGCCGCCGACGCGTAACAATACAGCGTTGTGCCGCCGCTGGTGGAGCGCTCCTGGGCGAACGCTCGGCGCCGTGCTGGAGCACATCCAGGCCGGCAACCACCCCCGCCTCGACATGTAGAAGCGGCGTCCGGCATCGGCATCGGCGTTGGCCACGCCGACGGCATTTTCCTAGTTTAAATTTGATGTAATATATGCGTCCTCGCCATAATTAATGAAATCCGTCCATATTCATCTAAATTTCGCCGTGTCTAACTGAATTTAGCCGAACGCGAGAACTCGGCCTGGAAACACGAGTGGGAAATTCAGCATTCGTAGGCCGAAAAAGAGTTTTGTCCGGCCTAAAATTGGTCCAGATTTCGGCCTAAAATCGCCCAACGAGTGGGGGTGCTCTTATTAAAGGGAGCAGTGGCGTCATTTCTCTTCTATGATGTTAATTTAAAGGAAGTGCCTAGATCTCAAGCGCCTTATGTCTAAGTCACTAATGTTATTATAATATTTATACTAACTCTTAGTTGCAACCTAGTTACAACTCATAAGATTTTTACTAATACTCTGTTATAACCTAGTTGCAACTCGTTAAATTCTCAGTTACACCCGAGTTGCAAATCATGTGTAACTTCCAATTGCACGAATTACGCGGTAAATCGAACGGTGAAAGAGGCGACTGAGACTTAAGAAGTTCTCATGCGTCTGAGAACTAGCAAATCCGTAATTTAAAATAGATAAATCTTTTTCTCTAATGATACTAATTTTGTATTCAAGCATCACTTTTTTCCTCTTTTTTATATCCGTCATTTTTTCCCAATGATCTTTTTTTTATATGTAAGCGTCACTCTTTTTCCTAATGATCTTAATTTACTAAAGTTGTGTCTGGTGCCACTTCTTTTTTCTATGGTTTGGAAAATTATCGCACATCTTTCTCCCTTTTTTTGGCGTAATTTCACTGACCATTGGACCATTTAGCGACGACTACAAACACTAGCACAAGCAAAAGACGGATCACCATCCTCACTCCTACATCACCCGAGCCGGGCAAAACTTGTCATAATAGAGCTTGTTGTAGTAGGCAGACGGAAAATCGTCGTGCTAAGGCACCAAAGGACCAGAGCAGCAACCTTCACCGAAAATGACAACCGTAGACCGGAAGAGACCGGCATCAAACCACAAAGACGATTATGAAAAAGACTGGATCCCAAGATATCCGTCGGACACACGACTCCACGCGCCTTCCATCGGTGCTAGGCGCACCACATGAGCGAGGATAGGACGGGGAGAACCTTATTCCGATTTTAGGACATAGACGTCGTCTCAATGTAACATCCCAAAAATACTAAACTTGGATCATCAAACTCTAATCATCAAAATTAGGGTTAACAAAAACTTTTCCAATTAAAAGTATGAAAGCATTCATATGTGTGTGTATTAAAATATGGATTCTTTTGAATTGCCATGGTTCTGTGTTTCTTTGCTTGTAAAATGATTCTTAGGTGAAATAAACATCATCTAAATAATCCCCAAACTTTTCCCAAAGACAAACAAGTCAAAACAAATAAATTAAGTGAATGGCCATTTTGGCCAAATTAACTCTCATGCCTACTTTGGCTATCCCTAACTCTCAGAACTTAACAGAAACATGTATAGATCTTTGCACCCCTTGATAGTACTCATAATAAGGTACCAAGACCCACTTTGTGATCATCCAAAAACATTTAAATGCGTAGTTTAAATGACAGTTTAAAATTGAATATATCTCATATGGGAAGATCCCACTATTTCAAAAAAACCTCAAACAAGCTCAATTTTCAACACCCAAGCACCCACAGAATCCTCAACACATGCCTAGCACACCCACCAAAAATCTTTTCAAAATTCAAAACTCAAGTTTATGCGGCCATTTCATCAAACAGGTTGCAGATTCAAATCAACAAAATCAAAAACACTATGTTGAGCAGTGTTTTGGGCCAACCTTGTTCCCTCTCTGGTTACAACTAGCCTTAGTAGATCATCTAGAACCCTTGACTAATCTCTAGAACCACTGTGAGCTTGCCAATGCCAGCAGGCCGAGCCTCACCATGTCACCCCAGCGTGGACAGCAAGCTAGGAGAAGAACTAGCCATGCCAACCTTGTCTAGCATGCAGCCCATGCCTCACCGCCCCCTCTCGACCAGCCTTAGCTCGAAGACAGCGACCAGAATCATCAGGAACGCCGCGCCCGCGCTGCTGTCGACCATGCCGACGCGTACCGCAGAGCACGCGCCGTTCCCATGAAGGGAATATGCCCTGAGAGGCAATAATAAATTGTTTATTATGTGTATTCCAAGTATATGATAGATGTTTATTTTGCATGCTATAATTGTATTAATACGGAAACGTTAATACATGTGTGTTTAATAAACAAACAGAAAGTTCCTAGTTAAGCCTCTCTCATAAACTAGCTCGTTGATTAACAAGATGATCAAGGTTTCACGATCATGGACATTGGATGTTGTTAATAACGGGATCACAACCTTAGTGTAATGATGTGATGAACATTCATCCGAAGTATAGCATTACGATCAAAGTCATTGAGTTTATATTGCTATAACAACTTACGAAGTGATCCTAATCCTTAGACCATGAGATCATGTCAATCACTAACACCGGAAGAGTTTCTTGATAACATCAAACGTCACACCGTAACAGGTGATTATAAAGATGGGTTCAGAACTAATAAAGTGTTATGTTGAGGCTCATGGATCAAGAGTGGAATTTGTTCATCCCGATGACGGATAGATATTCTGGGCCCTCTCGGTGATATCACATTGATTAGCTTGCAAGCAAGTGATTTGATCACTAGAATGTTATATCACGGAACGAGAAAAGAGTGCATGTCGAACGAGATCAAACTAGGTATGGAGATACCGATGATCGAATCTCGGACATGTAATATATCGTGAGACAAAGGGATTAAGATACTAGCGTAAAAAGGTCCGACGATCACAAGAAAGTCATCGTTGAATGTGTGGAGTCGATGGGTCTCCAGATCCCGCTCGATTATTGATCCGAGAGGGTCTCGATCATGTCCGCATTATTCACGAACCGTAGGGTGACACACTTAAGAGACACCGACATCCAATTGGAGCAAAAGTTTCATGCCGAAAGAATAAACAAGCGCAGGAATTTATTTCACTAGATACCGAAACAGGTTTTCGGGTGAAATTGCATAAAGTGGTTATGCATGTGAAATAGAATTCTAGCAAGGGTTATTAGTGAATGTTTGTCATTAAAGTAATTGACAAAATTCTGAATAAAATAAAAGAGTTTTATTTAATGAGAGTTTGCATTAAATTTGGTGGAAATTTAATGGGATTTTTGAGTGGGATTTTGAGTGGACTTTTGAAGGGTCATTTTGTGAGTGGAGTGTCCACCCACATGATGAGGGGAGGGCAATGGGGCAGCCCCATGCGCCAGCCACCCCTTGGGGTTCCCTCCTCCTATAAAAGGAGCCCTCCTCTCACTTCTCACTCACACCTCCTCGTGAAGGATCTCTCTCCCTCTAGAATTTATCCCCATGGTCTCGACTAGCGAGATACATGTTCCCGTGGCTTTCGGCAAGAAAGAGTTGTGCTTCCGCTGCATCGCTGGAGCGAGGAGGCGGAGGTTGCTCGGTGCCTCGAACGTGTGCGAAAGCACGGATGCGCTGATTTCGGGCGCTAGGACTTCCTCTCGATCTTGAGATCGGCAAGAGATCGTCTACATCAACCACGAGTTTGGACTCGTTAAGCTTTGTCGGTCTTCAAGGGTATGTTCTCTACGTATATACATCCGCCGTTGTTTGTATCTAGTATAAATAGATCTTGGTATATAGTTCACATCGTAGGAAAATTTTTGTTTTCTATCTGCGAACCCTTCAAAGGGTATCGAGCCGGATCTATGCGTAGATACTTTACACGGGGTAGTACACATATGAGTATGTGGGCGATGATGATCATGTTGTTGCTCCTTTCTTGTGATTTTGGATATTGGTGGCATAGTGGGATGAAGCGGCCGACAAACTTTACATGTCCTCGCACATGAGACACATTCCACGCTTGACATGCAACTAGTTTGCATAAGTGGCTAGCGGGTGTCTCTCTCCTACTATAGTCAATATCTATTTTGCAAGCGAGTTGTCAACAATTTGATTATCCTCGTTGTGGTTCATGTTCGTAGGTAAGAACGGTTCTATCTCGAAAGCCCTACCACGTAAAACTTGCAATGGATAAATTAGAAGCGTCTAGTTTAGATTGTTCTTTGGGCTAGTGTTATGATATGGTAGTGTTGTAAGTAGAAGTATGAGATGATACTCTTACAACACACATAGCGTAAAACCCATAGATTGTGGATTTACACATATAGGTATGATAGTGATCATACCACGATGCACATGATAGAGATCATCTCAAGGAACCATATAATTTCACTATTAAACATATGATGTTTGATTGCATCTTATATTGCTTGTTTAGCGCTTTGTTAAGCATAATAAGATGATCCCTCATTTTAAATATCAAGATAAGAATGTGTTCTCCCTTTAGTATGCACCGATTATGTTTTCGTCGCTCCAAGACATCACGTGATGATCGGGTGTACTTGGATCCTCGACCATACTTCGGGTGTAAGACAGTTACACGCGCAAAAAAAAATACTAAGGTTCTAACTTGTCGAGCCTAGCATGTACAGACATGGCCTCGAACACGTAACCGAAAGGTTAAGCATGAGTCATATAGTTGATATGATGCCCATTTGATGCTCGCCTTTGAAGCTATACCGACTCACGTGATGATCGGACTTGGTGTAGTGGATTTGGTTCATGTAATCACCAAAAGGACACGAGGGATGTCGCTTTTGAGTGGGAGTTCATTCGTAATATAGATTAGTTGAACTCAATCTATCATACACTTAGTCTAAACTTTACAAATTATGTTGTAGATGGCACCACCGCTTTTAATTTCAATGCGTTCATGGAGAAAGAGAAACTAGCAACAACGGTAGCAACTTTACCGAATGGGCCATGAATTTGAGGATTCTCCTCTCACGCACAAAAGCAATATGTGCTAGAAGCGCCGTTAGGCCCCCACCTTTGACGATGCCCCGACGAGGAGAAGAATGTCTATCGACTCGTCAGAGGACCACAACTTAGTTCATTGCGGCATATTGTATGGGCTAGAGCCGAACTTGAAAGCGTTTCAAAACGGCAATGCTTTTGATACAATGGGTGAGTTGAAAATGATTTTTGACACACATGTCTGTAGAGAGCTACAATGCTTGTAAAAGTTCTTTAGTTGCATGATGGAAGAGAACTCCGTTAGTGAGCATGTACTCAAGATGTCGGTTACGCCGATAAGCTTGTGTCCTTGGGAATAACGATTCCCATTGACTTAGGCATCCATCGTTCTGCAGCCTCGCCACCTAGCTATAAGAGCTTCGTGATGAACTATAATATGCAAGGCATGAAGAAGTCTCTCCCGAGCTTACACCAATGCTTAAAACTGCAGAAGTGGAGATCAAAAAGGAACATCAAGTGTTGATGATCAATAGGAACACTGGTTTCAAGAAAGACAAGAAGGGAAAACGGAAGGGAAGTAAGGGCGGCAAGCCTGTTGTCGCGCCTGAAAAGAAACCCCGAGTTGGACCTAAGTCTGATACCGAGTGTTACTATTGTAAGGGATCGCCATCGAAGCGAATCGCCCCAAGTATCCGCGCACAAGAAGGCCGGCAAGGCAAACAAAGGTATATATGATATACATGTTATTGATGTGTACTTGACTAGTGCTCGCAGAGCACCGGGTATTTGATACCGGTTCGCTAATATTTGTAACTCGAATCGTGGTCATGAACGCGCGACCGCTAGCAAGGTGAGGTCAAGATGCGTGTCGGCAATGGATCAAACGTTGATGTGATCGCCGTCGAACGCTACCTCCACTTACCGTCGGGATTAGTTATAAACTTAAATAATCGTTATTTGGTGCCCGACCGAGCATGAACATTGTATCCGGATCATGTTTGATGCAAAGTGGTTTTCATTCAAATCGAGAACAATGGTTGTTCCATTTATATGAATGAAATCTTTTATGGTCATGCACCAATGTTGAATGGTTTATTTCGTTGGATCTCGATGATAATGTTACACATATTCATAATATTGATGCTAAAAGGATTAAACTTAGTGATGATATATCCGATATATGTAATCGCCGTCTAGGTCATATTGGCATTAAACGCATGAAGAAGCTCCATTCGGATGGACTTTTAGAATCACTTGATTATGAATCATTTGATACATGTGAGCCATGCCTTATGGGCAAGATGACTAGAACGCCGTTTTCCGGTTCAATGGAACGGGCGATTATTGGAAATCATACATTCGATGTATGTGGTCCAATGAGTGTGTCAGCGCGAGGTGGGTATCGTTACTTTGTTACTTTCAAGGATGATTTGAGTAGATATGGTTATATCTACTTGATGAAACACAAGTCTGAAACCTTTGAAAAGTTCAAGGAATTTCAGAATGAAGTGGAAAATCATCGTAATAGAAAGATCAAATTTCTACAGCCCGACTGTGGAGGTGAGTATCTAAGTTACGAGTTTAGCACTACATGAAAGAGTGTGGAATTGTTTCACAACTCACACCTGCCAGAACACCACAGCGAAATGGTGTGTCGGAACGTCGTAATCGTACTTTATTGGATATGGTTCGATCTATGATGTCTCTGACGGACTTGACATTGTCATTTTGGGGTTATGCACTAGAAACTGCTGCATTCACTTTAAATCGGGCACCATCTAAATCCATTGAAAAGACACCGTATGAATTGTGGTTTGGAAACAAACCTAAGCTGTCATTTCTTAAAGTTTGGGGATGCAATGTTTATGTGAAGAAACTTCAACCGATAAACTTGAACCCAAAGCGGAAAAATGCGTCTTCATAGGATACCCTAAAGAAACTATTGGGTATTCCTTCTATCACGCATCCGAGGGCAAGGTTTTTGTTGCCAAGAATGGATCCTTTCTAGAGAAAGAGTTTCGCGAAAGGTGTGAGTAGTCGGAAGGTAGAACTCAAGAGGTTATGGAACCTTCTCTTCAAAGTATGGCGAGTAGCGTAGCCGAAGTCGTTCCGGAGTTGGCTCCACTTGAAGAAGGAACTAATGATAATGATCATGAAACTCAAAGAGAGTACTACCGAACCTCGCAGTCAAACAGACGCTGCAGCTCCCGAGATGCGGAAATCCTGTCATAAATTTCATGGTTGATGAAAATAATGACCTGCGACGTATGAAGAAGCGATGATGAGCCCGGATTCCAACAAATGGTTAGAAGCCATGAAATCCGAGATGGAATCCATGTATGAAAATCAAGTTTGGAACTTGGTGGAATTACCTCACGACCGAAAGGCCGGGGAACAAATGGATATTCAAAAGGAAAACTGATGGTAATGTGACCATCTATAAAGCTCGACTTGTCGCAAAGGGGTTTCGACAAATTCAAGGAGTTGACTACGATGAGACTTTCTCTCCGTAGCGATGCTAAAGTCATTAGGATTATGTTAGCAATTGCTGCATATTTCGATTATGAAATATGGCGATGGATGTCAAAACCGCTTTCAATGGTAATATTGAAGAAGAGTTGTATATGATACAACCAAAGGGTTTTGTCGATCCTAAGGATGCTAACAAGGTGTGCAAGCTTCATGATCCATCTATGGATTGAAGCAAGCATCACGAAGTTGGAATCTCCGCTTTGATGAGGTGATCAAAGAGTTTGGATTTGTCCAAACTTATGGAGAAGCTTGTATTTACAAGAAAGTGAGTGGGAGCAATGTGGCATTTCGATACTATATGTGGATGACATATTATTGATCGAATGATATAGAACTTTTAAACAGTGTTAAAAGTTATCTAAACAACAAATTTTCAATGAAGGACCTAGGTGAAGCATCTTACATATTAGGCATAAAGATCTATAGAGATAGATCTAGGCGCCTAATAGGGCTATCATAAAGTACATACCTTGATAAGATTTTAAAGAAGTTTAAAATGGACGGAAGTAAGAAGGGTTCTTACCTATGTTGCAAGGCAAGACATTGAGTAAGACTCAAAGTCCGGCGGAAGAAAGAGAGATAATGGACAAAGTCCCCTATGCTTCAGCCATAGGCTCTATAATGTACGCCATGCTATGTACAAGACCGGATGTGGCACGCTATTAGTTTGACTAGTAGGTACCAATCGGATCCGTGTTCGAACATCGATAGCGGTCAAGAATATCCTTAAGTACTTGAGAAGAACTAAGGATATGTTTCTTGTATACGGAGGTGAAGAAGAGCTCGCTAAGTGTTATGTCGACGCTTAGCTTTGACACCGATCCGGATGACTCTAAGTCTCAATCCGGATACGTATTTCTCATGAATGGCGGAGCGTTAGTTGGAGGAGCTCCAAACAACCTGTGGTAGCGGATCAACAACGAGGCCGAATATGTTGCCGCTTTGCGAAGCGGCAGAAGCGCTTTGGATGAAGGAGTTCATATCCGAACTAGGAGTTGTGGCAAGCGTTGGACCCAATGGTGATCTATTGTGACAACAATGGTGCCATTGCCAATGCCAAAGAGCCAAGGTCTCACAAGCATTCCAAGCATATTAAGCTGTTTCACTCCATCCGCGAGCATGTCAAGGATGGAGATATAAAGATTTAGAAGTACATACGGATCTCAATGTAGCAGATCCGTTGACTAAAACTCTCCCTAGAGCAAAACATGATCAACACCGAACTCAATGGGTGTTAGATATATCACTATGTAACTAGATTATTGTCTCTAGTGCAAGTGGGAGATCAAGGAATATGCCCCGAGAGGCAATAATAAATTGTTTATTATGTGTATTCCAAGTATATGATAGATGTTTATTTTGCATGCTATAATTGTATTAATACGGAAGCGTTAATACATGTGTGTTTAATAAACAAGCAGAAAGTTCCTAGTTAAGCCTCTCTCATAAACTAGCTCGTTGATTAACAAGATGATCAAGGTTTCACGATCATGGACATTGGATGTTGTTAATAACGGGATCACAACATTAGTGTAATGATGTGATGAACATTCATCCGAAGTATAGCATTACGATCAAAGTCATTGAGTTTATATTGCTATAACAACTTACAGTGATCCTAATCCTTAGACCATGAGATCATGTCAATCACTAACACCGGAAGAGTTTCTTGATAACATCAAACGTCACACCGTAACAGGTGATTATAAAGATGGGTTCGAACTAATAAAGTGTTATGTTGAGGCTCATGGATCAAGAGTGGAATTTGTTCATCCCGATGACGGATAGATATACTCTGGGCCCTCTCGGTGATATCACATTGATTAGCTTGCAAGCAAGTGATTTGATCACTAGAATGTTATATCACGGAGCGAGAAAAGAGTGCATGTCGATACGAGATCAAACTAGGTATGGAGATACCGATGATCGAATCTCGGACATGTAATATATCGTGAGACAAAGGGATTAAGATACTAGCGTAAAGGTTCCGACGATCACAAGAAAGTCATCGTTGAATGTGTGGGAGTCGATGGGTCTCGGATCCGCTTCGATTATTGATCGAGAGGGTCTCGATCATGTCCGCATTATTCACGAACCGTAGGGTGACACACTTAAGAGACACCGACATCCAATTGGAGCAAAAGTTTCATGCCGAAAGAATAAACAAGCGCGAATTTATTTCACTAGATAATCAAAGCAGGTTTTGGTGAAATTGCATAAAGTGGTTATGCATGTGAAATAGAATTCTAGCAAGGGGTTATTTGTGAATGTTTGTCATTAAAGTAATTGACAAAATTCTGAATAAAATAAAAGAGTTTTATTTAATGAGAGTTTGCATTAAATTTGGTGGAAATTTAATGGGATTTTTGAGTGGGATTTTGAGTGGACTTTTGAAGGGTCATTTTGTGAGTGGAGTGTCCACCCACATGATGAGGGGAGGGCAAGGGGGCAGCCCCCATGCGCTGGCCACCCCCTTGGGGTTTCCCCCCCTCCTCCTATAAAAGGAGCCCCTCCTCTCACTTCTCACCCACCCCCCCCCGTGAAGGACCTCTCTCCCCTCTAGAATTTATCCCCATGGTCTCGGACTAGCGAGATACATGTTCTGGTGGCTTTCGGCAAGAAAGAGTTGTGCTTCATGCATCGCTGGGCGAGGAGGCGGAGGTTGCTCGGTGCCTCGAACGTGTGTGCGAGCACGGATGCGCTGCTGATTTGCGGCGCTAGGACTTCCTCTCGATCTTGAGATCGGCAAGAGATCGTCTACATCAACCACGAGTTTGGACTCGTTAAGCTTTGTCGGTCTTCAAGGGTATGTTCTCTACGGATATACATCCGCCCGTTGTTTGTATCTAGTATAAATAGATCTTGGTATATAGTTCACATCGTAGGAAAATTTTTGTTTTCTATGCTGCGAACCCTTCATCCCACGCAACCCGATCACCTCGAACCCTCGCCGCCCACCAGCATGCACCCCACCGTCCTAGGAGACCACCAGACATGTTCGTTTCACCGCCCGTACCCCGTAGCCACCGCTCGCCGTGGAGTTCGCCGCCTCTGCCTTGCAGAGCATCGCATGTTCCCGACCAATTGCCACCGCCCCTACATGCGCATTTAAGCTCTAGAGCACCGCCAGGAGACCGCCCGTCAATCGCCAACCTCGGCCATGCCTCTAGCCGCCCGTAGCCCTGTCGCCACCGTCGCCTGCCCATCCCTCTCGGTCTCGTCGTCAAGCCTATAAGAGGAGACGACCCCCGCTCGATTTCTTCACACCATCTCACTCCCCTCACCTCACTGATCATTCCACCCCTTAGCCGGAGCACGAGGAGCAGCAGCTCGCCGGAATTGCGCTGGAGCAGGACGCCTCTAGAGAAGAAGGGAGCCGTTGATTTCGACCACCCCCGGAGCTGCCGCGACCATCCCTGAGTTCGTCGTCGTCGACTTTGTCGTTTGCCCGCCTCGCTGTCATCACTAGAGCCCCGTTATGCCCCCTATGCACCCCCACCGAGCCGCTAGGGTTCGAGCTCGCCGGTGACATGTTCATCGTCGACGACGATGACCCTCGGCCGTTGATCTCACTTCTAATCCAACGCACCACATCGCCTTATACCGCTTCGCATGTTATGAGCCACTGACCACTAAACCCCCCTATCAGTTGAGCCCCGCGCTGCGGAGTGACACTAGGCCGGCCCATTAACATCTCCAGCGCAACCCACTCGTTTGAATTTAGCTTTTTCTATTTTAATTCAAACTCAGTTCTGTACCTAGTTTCAAAAATCAACCCAGCTCGATTCAGTAAACCAAATTGTATCAAACCAATTTTGTTAGAAAGGTACTGAAATGCTTAATCCAAGCCCGTTGGATTCAAATCATTTGGATCTGTAGATCAACCTTGGTAAAAATAACAAGTCAGAAGATTTTCTGCATTCAAACATTTTTCAAATTTCAACCATAATAGCTTTTGAGTTGATTCCAACTCTCAAAAATCATATTTGATCATACCTTTCAGAATATATAAAAATATATGGGTTTACTTACAAAAATAATGTTCAAGTAATAAAAGAATGCCACATAGGCATTTCTAGTCACTTTATTTATTTAAAATAAAAGGTTAAACCTTATTAAATTATGACACCACTTTAAATCACATTCCCATAGAAATATGTGGCGATGACATGTGTCAACATGATCCCATGTTTGTGTTGGAGAATATTAAATCTTAAATAGTTTTTCAATGAGCAGAAATTACTTTTCTAAAAATAAAATAAATAAGACAAAGGCTTTAATCTTGTAATGTTAGTGATGATACTAGATCATTTATAGGACCCCTTGGTGTGATGATTGAAAATAGTTAAGTATTGTTTGGTTATTGTGTACCTCGTATTTATTTATAGACGCTAGTACCGACCAAGGATACGAGGACGAAGGAGGATACTACAAAGAAGAAGCCGAGGAGAACTTCAACCACTGCTCTGCTCAAGGCAAGCTTATACTGATACCTATGCAAGCCAATACTTGCAAGCCTTACTAATCAAGTTGACCTATGCAAGCTAATACTTGCTTGCTATCATGCCAACCAGATGCCTCAAGCATATGTGATCATACCCACTTGATAACCCAATCCTAGTTTTACTTGCAAGCTTTATACTTTATTTCTTTATCAAAGCTTTCTTTTAGAGTTTACTTAAGTGACTTGTAGATTTTAGAAAGATAATTGAAGGTTGCATAAAGAGCATTAAATTTAGCCTAAGCTAGATAATCTTGATGTCATCCTAAGGCATGAGATTGAACTTAGTTAAACTCCACTTGTTTACCACCCCTCATTAGCACTTACCCCACTTGTAGATGCTAGTGCTAAGCATAAAACTTGATCAACTTTAGATGGGAATACTTGGTGAAAATGGTTATGAAAACCTTAGAATGATGAGTCATTCTACTGAGATGTTTTGACATGTGTTTCCGAACACCAGATGATTTTGATGATGAAAATGTTGAGGCATGAGCCTTAGCCCTTTATAAAACTGATGGTTGTCTGGATGCGATACCATTCCAATTTAATGTACAACCACAATACCCGAAAATTGGGTAGTACCCAAGATGACAGTTGGTCATGGTTGGGAGGCCAAACTCACAGGAGAGGTGCCTATACTAGGGCGTGTAATTGAAAGGTTAGGATTGATTATCCGCATACTGAGTATGGTGAATTCAGGATTTGTTCCTGACGGATGTATGGAATGTTATGGTGAAAGTGTACAATCTCTGTAGAGTGTCAAACTATTCGAATAGCCGCGTCATGATTATGGACAGTTAGATGGCCATCTTGTTCCCCATCGAGATGTTTTCAAAATGACTTATGAAATGAATTGAGAATTTTGACTTGACCACAACCAAGTTGTGATATGAAATTCAAGTTCCCATTTAGGTGTTATAAAATTTCAACTAGCTTTTCTTGCTTCTGAACTTAGTAGAGGTAAATCTGGATTTTTGCAAAACAACCCTAGAGCTTAGTGTCCTAATACAAAAACCCCCTATCTAATGTGTCCAGTGCGGTGTGGGTCGGGCTCACGGTTTGACCAGTTAAAAACCAAACTATGTCCAGATTTAACTGCCATCTTCTTTCGATTGGCAGGCTCGTCATGCCCTCTAGGGACCAAAAGATTCTCCAGCGACAAAATATCTAATGTGTCCAGCTAGACTGAAGCATGGTAGTACGTAATTAAACCTGATCGACGTTGGGCGGCTTTATTATTTTCCTTCATTGATTATCCGTGCTTGAACCATCTCCATAGTGGCAACGCATTCTGGTTCAATAGGCGGAGTCGTGGGTATGTTGGGCCTTGGCCCTTGTGTACGCCAGAGGGCGTTTTGCGTCCAGAAACGATCGGGACAGAGAGATGTAATCCTTATTTTGCTAAAAAGAAGATAATCTTTATTTGGCTTACTGGTGGCAGTGACTAATCCTGACCTGGTGCCTGGTGGGGGTAAAACCGTCTAAAGAAACGGAACCGGTAAAAAACACTTTGTCAAGCTGCCACTTGTGCTTAAAGTTGCCGTGGGCATCATAAAAACTTAAGCTAGTTGTGGGTGTGTTTTGATACCGTTGGAGCTGTTTTGAGGGTTTTATGTTCCTTGTGTGAAAACTCTGTTCCCTCTTGGGGGTTAGATCAGGGACCTGGTTTATCTTTTCTATTTTTATTTTCTCTTTAGTTGGGTTGTAAGTTAAGATATTTGTTCTGTTAGCGTCATGATAATGGAACCCAAATGGAAAAAAAAATAAAGCGGTCCGGTGCGGGCTGGGCTCCTGGTTTCACCATACAATCAACAGGCTTAGAGATAGTGCATCAGAGAAGCTAGAACGACTGTACGACGAGGTAGAATTCGTCCATCTGAGGTGATTGGAGACGCCGACAGTAGGCTGCCATGAGCTCGACATCACGCAGTCACGTCTAGCCGCATATCCTCGTCTCCGCGCCGAGTAGTGGCCACCGCGCGCCTCCGGCATTGGCTCCGGCTCCCTGCTCTTGGCACCTATCGCATCGGTCCGCCGCCGGCGACGGCACCCGCACAGGTGCCCGTGTCACCGGCTCCAAGCCTCGACCCCCCTCAACAGTCAACCCCCGACTCCGTCGCCCACGTTGGCACCGGCACCGGAGCTCTCACCCACCATGGCTCCAGGGTGGTCGCCTGCGTTCGCGCCAATGGCAGAGGAAGACTACGCGGCAGGGAGCGCGTGCGCCGGCATTGCGTGCCAGGCTTGTGGCGTCGGCTGCCTCGGGGCTCGCGCTCATGTTATTATCCCTTGGGCGTTAATGTACGATTGCTGCAGTGCTTGCTTAAATACAAGTATACATGGGCAGATTACAGCAGAATAAGCTGCAGTGACGCGGGAGAGTGCACAACGTGCGCACGCACGCACGCACGCACTAGGCGTGGTGACCGTGTCCTGGATGTCCACGGGTGCACGCACCGACGGATCGATCTGTCCCCACGGGATTTGGGCTCTATCTAGGAAAGGTTCACGCATGCATCCTAAACGGGCTTTACCTACTAGGCAGAAAACCGAAGAGGCGGCCCGGGGGGACAAAATCGCAGATGCGTGGCCGGAAGCAACTTATTTAGTCCCACATCGTCCGCCTAACACGACGTTTTGCTGCTTAAATAGCTGGGCGCTGAACAGCGAAACGCCAATGAAGTGGGGCATCGTTATCAGCTCTGCCGAGGTAAAGAGCAGTCGCTACATACTTCTGGCTGGGCCAGCCCTATGGGCCTGTCACCCTTGGTCCCCCTTTGTGGAGTGTGGGGGGTTAGAAGTGTGGTGCGATGTCGGTCTCTTTTTTCAGCTTTTTCTCTATAATTTGAATTATAATAAAAAATTATAATTTTTTATGTCTTAGTTTTGTGAAGAAAATACATCTATTCTTCTTTTAGTGTATAGATTCAGTTCAAACATGAGTGAACCTACATACTAAAACTAGTCTAGATATCATACGGAGCTTCCTTCCACAGGCACTAGGGGGGGGGTCCTTCTTTTCTGGAGGGATGACCTGCTAGTTACCAACGTCGTCATTGGCCCATTCTCCATCACTGGCTCGTTCTAGGATCAGAGCGCTAACCAGGCCTGGACCTTAACCACTGTCTACGGACCATCCGATGATGAGCGAAAACAAAGCTTCCTAAATGAAATTATTAATACTCAAGCGAGCATCAATGGTCCTTGGATGATCATTGGAGATTTTAATCTGATCCTGCATGCTCAGGACAAAAATAAACCACGAGTAAATAGGAGATGGATGTTCAAATTCAAAGTTGCGCTTGACTTGAGATCCCTAAAGGAAATTAAATTGGTGGGGCGTCGTTTCACTTGGAGCAATGAGCAAGATGATCCTACCCTCGTTCGCCTTGATCGTGCCTTTTGCAACTCTGAGTGGGAGGACCTTTTCCCGGCCGCAAAACTTCTGCCCCAGGCATCGTCCATGTCTGATCATTGCCCTTTGTTTCTGGTGCATCATAAATAAGAAATACGATAATAACCACTTTATTATTGCCTCTCGGGCATATTCCCTTCACTAGTGCGGCGCCAGTCATCGACCTCATGGAGGATGACGATGAGAGGCGTCGCTGGAGGACGACGAATGTGTCTGAGGTGGTGCACGGCGCCAGAAACATGACCTGCTAGTTACCAACGTCGTCATTGGCCCATTCTCCATCACTGGCTCGTTCTGGGATTAGAGCGCTAACCAGGCCTGGACCTTAACCACTGTCTACGGACCATCCGATGATGAGCGAAAACAAAGCTTCCTAAATCAAATTATTAATACTCAAGCGAGCATCAATGGTCCTTGGATGATCATTGGAGATTTTAATCTGATCCTGCATGCTCAGGACAAAAATAAACCACGAGTAAATAGGAGATGGATGTTCAAATTCAAAGCTGCGCTTGACTTGAGATCCCTAAAGGAAATTAAATTGGTGGGGCGTCGTTTCACTTGGAGCAATGAGCAAGACGATCCTACCCTCGTTCGCCTTGATCGTGCCTTTTGCAACTCTGAGTGGGAGGACCTTTTCCCGGCCGCAAAACTTCTGCCCCAGGCATCATCCATGTCTGATCATTGCCCTTTGTTTCTGGTGCATCATAAATAAGGAATACGATAATAACCACTTTATTATTGCCTCTCGGGCATATTCCCTTCACTAGTGCGGCGCCAGTCATCGACCTCATGGTGGATGACGATGAGAGGCGTCGCTGGAGGACGACGAATGTGTCTGAGGTGGTGCACGGCCCCAGCAATCGACCGCAGCAGCTGCTTCCACCACCACCGGCGTACTATCTGTCGGGACCATGGTCAACGTCGGTGTTCATCGACCTCTCCAACGAGGCCGATGACTAGGTGTCGCCGCTGCGTCCACCACCACCACCGTGCTAGCCGCCAGATGCCCTAACGTAGCTAGAATTTATTTTAATTATGTTTTTTATTTTCTAGTATGTAAATTAATACTATTATGTAATATATTTAAGTTTTAAATGTTTGTATTTCGCGGGAAAAATGGTAGCATTCGCTGGCCACTCCCAACCCAAACGGACAAAGGCCAACATAATCTATTTTTGTGTCCGTGGACCGACCCAAACGAACCGATCTAGACACATAATCTATTTTTGTGTCCGTCGGTCCACTAAAGATCTCCTTACAAAACAAACAAGAAAATATCGAATGATAAACACCAAACACCATTACCTCGAAAGAACAAAACACAAAATGGGAGGATGAGCTACATGTAACCTTTTTTAAAAATCAAATAAATATCATATTTCAAAGTTTCAAAAGTTCTAAAAAAAAGTTGTGTAGTCTATGCCTAGATCTCAGGCGTCTGAGAACTTCTTATATCTAAGTCACTGATGTAATTCTAATATTTTTGCTAAATCTCAGTTGCAACCTAGTTGTAACTCATAATATTTTTACTAATTCTCAGTTGTAACCTAGTTGCAACTCATTAAATTCTCAGTTACATTCTAGTTGCAACTCATGTATAACTTTCATTTTGCACGAATCACGAGGTAAATCGAATGGTGAAAGAGACGACCGAGATCTAAGAAGTTCTCAGACATCTAAGAACTAGCATATAATATATGCATGCAAAATTTCAATATTAAATACGTCGTATTCTAGCTACAAAGAATGACAAAGTCGTGGATCTAAGTATATTGAATATTGGACATTTTCAAAACTCTAAAACTAAGGATGGCAATGGGCAGGGTAGAGCAATACCATACCCATACCCGTGTAGTCAATGGGTACAAAACCTTACCCATACCCGTACCCACGGGTATAAAGCTTTACCCATACCCATACCCGCTGGGTACCCATACCCATTGGGTACCCGTTGGGTAGATCCAATAGTACACAATTATTCATAATTTTACGTTTATCAATAACATATATTTGGAAAAAAGACAACTATCCCGACTTAATAATAGGGAGACGAGTACATGAAAGTACCAAAGTATAGAATTCACAATCACATGCTTGTTTCTAGGCTTCTTGGCCGCATAGGTTGACACTCTACAAGTAAATTTGACAGGTTAGTTTAAATAGGCAGGGTATGGGTATACCCATGGGTATAAGTATATATCCGTGCCCATACCCGTCACCTACAGGGTAGGGTATGGGTATTACCCGTAGGTACAAAAGTGTGCCCATACCCTACCCATGCGGGTACGGTACCCGCGGATACCCGTACCCATGGATAAAATTGCCATCCTTATCTAAAGCTCGTTATGTTTTGTTACTTTTATGTAGAACTGAATATCAAAAGGTTGACATCTTTTCTAGATTTTTTCAAACATTCGAATATGATTTGTTTATTTTTTGAGATGTACTTTCTCGATTTAAATTAATAGATTTATCTAGATTCGGATATACACGTCAAGCCTCAGTGTCGCGCCAACTCACGCCGACAACCCCAGAAAGTGGTACATACCGGAGACGGCGGGGGAGAATGGGCGCGCACTCAAACTGCACCAGCCATGGCGTATCACCGAGGCTAGTGAAGGAAGACGCAACTACAAGTCCAAGGAGCTGGCCATTGTGGCCAGCGTCGCCGGGGGGTTGGAAAGCTGTCCGTCCAGGACACCAAGAGCGCCAACGACACTGAAGCCTTCAACACCGCCACCACCAAAGAAGACACTGTCGCGCCAACAACAGTAGCTGAAGAGGCAAAAAACAACGTCGACGATAGCTCCTACATCGCCACTGTGACCAACTCAGGCCTAGATGAAGCCGATGCAATCAAGGAAGCACGCAAGACCAAGTGGAAGAGGGTGCTGAGGGAGGAAGGGAAAGGACAAAGCTACATCGCCACCAAGCTGAAGGATATTGCATTTAGCAAGACCGGTCAAGATGATGGCAAGCAGGCTGACACAGAGAAGCAGAGGAATGTAGAGGCTGGACCGATCCTGGGCAAAAGAGGTGTGCTGGATACTGGAACCTAAAGGATATCAACTGTGACAACGCTATCAACAAGAAGAAGAGAGGAGGGACGCGCCATCCGGCTCGGAAGGAGGAAGGAACACAGGGATGAAGGACATTGGAAGCAACCAGTCCCAGACTCTTGGTCTACTGACAGGCGCCAATGGCGGCGCCTGTCAGGAGCCATGAGTATCCTCGCCTCGAACAGCCGGGGGATGGGCCTAGCCCGGACTGTTCATGAACTTGTCCTGCTCGTCCATGCGTACAGGCCCAAAATCGTGTTCATCTGCGAGACCAGGCAAAGTGAGAAGAAACTAAAGGCTCTTAGGGAGAGATTCGGGCTTAAATTCTGTAGTACTCAACCAGGGAAAGGGAAAGGTGGGGGCATAGCTTTGTACTGGGATGAACAAGTTGAAATAAAAAGTCTATCAGCGAGTTCGAGATACTTTGATGTGTTGATCAAAGAAGTCCCCTTTGGCCTGCAATGGTGGGGCACCTTTGTTTATGGAGAGCCCAAAGGGTCTGAAAGACACCATATGTGGACTACTCTGCGCAGAATTAAGCCGATGGACACGGAACCTTGGCTCATGATCGGCGACTTCAACGAAACCATGTGGCAACACGAGCATTTTTCTGAAACGAGAAGATCCGAAAGCAGAATGGCCGATTTTAGAAGAGTTCTGGCGCATTGCAGCCTTCATGACATTGGCTTCTCTGGTCCCCCTTGGACCTTCAAGAATAAGCAGAAAGAGGAAAAGAATGTCAGGGCTCGTATCGATCGGGCTATAGCCTCAAACAGCTGGTCGACTATGTTTCCTGACGCCAAACTTACCCATATCTGCTCCTCTAGATCACATCACTTACCTCTTCTGCTTGAGTTTGAGAAACAACTGTACGTGACAGACCAAAGGAGACAATCAGGTATGAACACATGTGGGAAAGAGACAACTCACTTCCAGAAGCCATCGAAACTGCTTGGACTAGAAGCAAGGAATGTACAAACCTGTCCGATCTGATCGGTAAACTAAACAATACCAGAGACTACCTTAAAGACTGGAGTAAGGAGAGATTTGGGAACGTCTCCAAAGAGATCCAGAAGTTGCGTAAAAACCTGGAGTACCTCTGGAAACAACCGAGAACCACTGATGGGGATGATCAGGTTCGGTCGATCAGTTCGGCCCTCGACGAGCTGCTGCACCGCGAGGAGATGATGTGGCGGCAACGCTCCAGGGTGAATTGGCTGAGAGAAGGCGACAGGAACACCAACTACTTCCACAAAAAGGCAAACGGGAGACAAGCAAAAACAGAATAAAAATAATTAGAGGACGGAATGGAAAATGGACTAATGACCCTAAAGAAATAGAAGATATCGCGAACATCTTCTTCATTAAGCTCTACGAGAGAGATCCCACTGTCTGCCCTGATGAGCTAATAGACCTGATGTTCAGCCCGATTTCTGAAGAAATTAACAGCAACCTCTGCAAGGATTTTTCTGAGGAAGAAATTGGTACCGCCCTCTTCCAAATAGGGCCACTCAAAGCACCTGGACCAGATGGACTGCCGGCCCGATTCTTCCAGCAAAATTGGGCTCTGATGAAGGAGGAGGTAGTTCGGGCGATGAAAGGGATTCTTCACTACCGGCGTTATTCAGGAAGGTCTGAATGACACAGTTATCGTTTTGATTCCGAAAACCCCCAACTCAGAGACTATGGCAGACTACAGACCAATAAGCTTATGCAATGTCGCCGACAAAATCATCTCCAAATGTCTCGTTAATCGCCTGCGGCCCATCCTTGATGGTCTAATCTCAGAAACCCAGAGCGCATTCATACCAGGTAGATTGATCAGTGACAATGCAATCATTGCGTTCGAATGCTTCCACAAAATTCAGAGAAGCAAAAACCCAAGGGACAACCACTGCGCCTTCAAATTAGACCTATCCAAAGCGTACGATAGGGTGGATTGGATTTTCCTGGAGAAAATCCTAAATAAGATGGGATTCTGCGACAAATGGGTAAAGTGGGTGATGGCATGTGTGCGATCTGTTCGTTTTGCCGTCAGGGTGAATGGACATACTTTGGAACCCTTCTCCCCGACCCGAGGAATCAGACAAGGCGACCACTTGATCCCATACCTGTTCCTTTTTGTTGGTGAGGCTCTTTCCTGTGCTCTAAAAAATGCCACTGCTAAAGGCAAGATTACCCCTCTCAAGGTTGCGAGAGTAGCCCCAGGGATCTCGAATTTGTTGTTCGCCGACGATAGCCTCCTCTTCTTCAAAGCTAACGCCGAGGAGGCCAGGGCCGTTGACAGCACACTGAACCTTTTTCAGAGGTGCACGGGTCAGCTGCTTAGCCCTAGCAAGTGCTCGCTTTTGTTAGCACTGCGTGCCCGATAGCTGCGCAGGATCAGATCAAATCTATCATGGGTGTTTCCTCTGCCACCTTCGAAGAAAAATACCTCGGCCTACCTACTCCTGAAGGAAGAATGGAAAACAAAGACTTCCAACCCATCATGAACAGGTTCACTAAGAGATTGACCTTCTGGTCCGAGAGGTTCATGTCGCATGGGGCCAAGGACACGCTGATCAGATCGGTGGCGCAAGCCCTTCCAGGTCATGTTATGTCTATTTTCAAGATGTCTATGGGCTTCTGTGAGCAGTATGAAAGGTTGATTCGTGACTTCTGGTGGGGAGACGACCAAAACCAGCGTAAGGTGCATTGGACTTCTTGGGAAAATCTGACTAAACCCAAAGGAAAAGGGGGGGTGGGTTTCAGAGATATCCACCTGTTCAACCAATCCCTACTTCCTAGACAGGCTTGGAGACTTATCCAAAATCCAAACAGCTTGTGCGCGAGAGTTCTAAAAGCTAAATACTTCCCAAACGGTAATCTCCTGGACACGGCCTTTCCCTCTGATCCCTCGCCGGCTTGGAAGGGCATCGAATTCGGCCTCGAGCTCCTGAAGAAAGGGATTGTCCACCGCATTGGTAATGGCAAATCGACTCAATTCCTACGTGATAATTGGATTCCGAGAGCTTCTGGACTCAAAGTTGTGAAACTAAAGAAAAATTCTAGAAGAAGATGGGTGCACCAACTGATCACCCCTCAAAGAAGCTGGAATGCGGGACTTGTTCGTGAAATCTTCCATGAGTTCGACGCTACGGCCATCCTCAACATCAAACTGCCTTCTGAACATATGGAAGATAGAGTTGCCTGGCACTATGAGAGCAACGAAATTTTTTCTGTGAAAAGTGCCTACCGTCTCGCCCTCAACCTGAAAAATGAGAACAAAAATGAAAGTTCCAGCGCTAAGCCTGATGTTAATAGAAACCTCTGGAACCTAATCTGGAAGGCTAAGGTGCCTCCAAAAATGCAAGTTTTTGGGTGGAGGCTGGCTACTGATACCCTGGCAACCAAGAGGAACAAGTTTAGAAGAACTCTCGAAACAAATGATCGCTGCTCTCGATCTGTGGCATGTGTTCTGAAGACGCTCACCACGCCACAGTTACGTGCACCAAAGCCGTGGCCCTGAGACAAGAGATGCGGTCCAGATGGTCATTGCCGAAGGAGGAAGCATTCCGACATACTGGAACTGACTGGCTTCCACTCCTCCTCGGCCAGCTTAATGAAGAGACCAGATCAAAAATTCTTCTGCTACTATGGAGAGCCTGGTACCTCAGGAACAACATCATCCACAACGATGGGAAGGAAACGATCCTCGCCTCGGCGGCGTTCCTGGAAAGCTATGCTTCCGACTCGATAGTCTGTGCTACTATCGACTCTATCAAAGGAAAAATGACCGATACTGTATCCTTGGCGCCGACCTAAAAATTACATGCCTCAAGCTCCTGGAACCCACCGCCGAGGCAGTGGACAAAAATTAACACTGACGCTTCCTTTTGTGCTGATGATGGTTCTGCTGGAGCAGGTGCGATCGCCAGAGACGCCAACTACAACGTCCTTCGGGCCTCTTCTATCAGGCTACATGATTGCTCTAATGCGGAAGATGCTGAAGCTGAGGCGGCTCTTCTGGGGGTTAAAATGATGTCCGATCAATGCCATGGTCAGATCATTCTGAAACTGGATTGTGCGGCTGCCGTCAAAGCCCTGCTGGCCAAGCCTCCTGACAGATCGAAGCAATGGAATACATACGATGAGACCAAGAATCTGCTAAGTGTTTCAGAAATCACCAAGTATCACATACAAGAAGAGAGAGCAATATTGTTGCTGATGCACTTTCCAGGCTTCAGTGCCCTGAACCAAATGGGGTCTGGACATAAAATCTGCCTGAGCATGTAAAAATCCTTGTAACACAAGACCTGTACCGTCATGGTTCGATGATTATATAAAGGCTCTCTTTTATTAAAAAAAATGACTAGAATGATTGAAATTAAACTAGTCAAGTAATCTTACAGAAAGTATGCAGATAATTGCAGAGAGATCGATACATATAGTGTCACCGGCTCCAAGCCTCGACACAACCCCGACTCCGTCGCCCACGTTGGGACTGGCTCCAGAGTTCTCGCCCATCATGGCTCCAGAGTTGTCGCCTGCGTTCGCGCCAATGGCAGAGGAAGACTACGCGGGTAGGGAGCGCGTGCGCCGGCAGGGCTCGCGCTCATGTTATTATCCCTGGGGCGTTCATGTACAATCGCTGCAGTGCTTGCTTAAATATACAAGTACATGAGTAGATCACAGCAGGATAAGCGGGAGCGTGCGCACGGTGACAGTGTCTGTGGCGCAGGACTAGGAAAGGCGGACGCGCCACCTGAAAAACGCTCGCATCCTTCGCGGACTTTATCTACGCGCGGCCCGAGAAGCAACTTATTTAGTCCCACATCGCCCGCGTAACACAACGTTTAGCTCCTTACTAGACGTATACGCGAGCTTCGCCTCGCCGCCTACATTTCGTTTTGGCACAATGTGGTTGACGTGGTAGAATTGCACGAGCGCTAGATAAGTTGTACGCTGCCAAAGCACCAACATCGGCGACCGACTGGACGCCGCCCCCCGAACCCAGTCGCAACGCCTCGTCCGGGGCAGGGAGGCTCAGCGCCGGTGCAACCCAGGAACTGCAAGATTATCCATAAAAAGAACATAATTCAGATGGTAGCACTTGCCACGTAACATCGGATAGTCACATACACAAAGACATACTTTCATATAGCCTCGTTAACTTCTAGCACAAAAGTCCTTGGAACATGTTACCCAACGCTGGATTAACCTAGACAATGGCCTGGCATGAGCAAACCAAAGTCACATAACATATATCAATACAATAAGCAAACATGTATTTGAATAATTTTTAGCGATATCAATTTTTCCAAAGACCTACACCTTATAGGGTCTTGGTCTTGGACCATTATCATAATGTAAAAATACCAAAAACTAATACAAACAAATAAAACAACTTCCTAATCATTGTCAATCGATGCCAACTGAAGTAACAAATACTTCCTTTGTTCCCAAATATAAGATGCTGAGGAAGTACTTTTTGGTGAAGCAGAAAAAGGAAAGCAATATTAGTTGAGCCAAAAGATATTGATGCAATCTTGTCCATTGCATAAAAAACTATTAAATATTTAACCGTAGCAGATGATATGTAGAGAAAAATAAAATTGAAGGTATTTTAAAGATAAACTGCGCATCAACAAAAATAACAAGTAAAACTATAGAGAGATTGCTCATATCTCGGGCAGCAGAGACTATAACCTATAAAAATATAAGGGAGACGAGCTGCATATCTAAGTAAATGGTGGAGTAACTTAAGAGCTCTATATTTGAGTAGTGAAGCCCAACCCCTTGTTCATGGCATGTGGACACACAACCTGTGATGTGAAGGCATGAAGTAATTTGGATAAATATGAGATTAGTCATTAATACATCTATGTCCTTGTTCCATCAGACAAAAAATGTGGAATCCATGTCTCTTTAAATTTTGCTAGACAGAAGCAACTCTTATTATAGGAAGGTAAGAACATCTATTATAAAATTTAACTCACTAAAATCTTATTAGAGTTGCATAATCCGAATACTAATCCAAAATACTTAGATAGTGATAAGTTCTTCCATCTATTTGAAGCGCAACATTACCTACACTATTATAAAACTAAACTGACTAAATACTTATAAAACTTAAAGAAATTTAAATAAAAATATCAAAACACTTGAGTCTCAGTTGTCCCCTAAGGTTCCAATTATGCTGTCAATTACCTACATTTAGTGAGCACATGCTGCTTCTGGAATATTGAACTTCTCAAGCATGAGACTCAAAATTGCCCTACCGGGGATAATCGCTTTCACAACGTTTTGTGGTATCACGGGCATGTTGTACAACCAACAAATGAATTTAGAACACTGCATATACATGCATGACTTCAATTATCAGTGATTCAGCTACTCACTTTGTGACTGGATATGTATTCAACAAGGGGATTGAAATAATAGTGATATCAATCAAAAGCATTGAAGCACCACTCCACTTCTGACTACATGCTAGATTCGACCAACTGTTGGACAACGATAATTATTACCCAAATCTGAAAATATTTTTAGTTATTTAACTCAACTACTCTGAAGTGCAAAGCTCTCTGTAACATATTCATACCAAAAAAGAAATTCCTTAGGCGCCGGTAACTATTCTCAATCTATCAATGACCTCTAATTAGTAAGAGGGGCTGAAGTCCAAATATAGAAAATTATATTTGCTAATATTTCTGGATGTTCAGCTATGCAACTAAGATATTTAAATAAATATATCATCACCTGATCCAATAAAGAACTGGGATTATAGATACAGCCGTAACAATTATTGATGGGATAAGATCATGAGGAAAGCATTAAAGCAGCAGTTTGGTGAGCAAAACAACAACAAAAATCTAGACAGGTTAATACAGGCAAAGAACCAAATCAATCGCACATGCTGATGAAGGGGCTAGGAAAGGTAAGCTGCGCTAAAAGGATGACACAATCGGCTAACATGTCCAGATCACACGGACCTTAACTACCATTACACCAACTATAGGATTACCTTGCATTTTTCTCCTTTTCAAGAAATAAGAACAGTGCAGAGTTTTTGGACAGAAATGGTTCATGTGACCACTGAGCACAAAAGAAACGATACCATATAGCATGACTATCTAAAAGCTTTATCATGAGACAAGAGTATATAAAACTGACAAAATTAGAAAATTTTCTTTTCATAGAAAAGTAGGAAAGGAGACCATTATCACTACAGTCTGCAAGAGGTTGACTTCAAAAATATGAAAATAGCCTTCATGCACGGGTTGAAAGGACATATGAATTCAGAATAGGAAAAATCAGCGGCCAGCCAAAAGAACCAAATAATATCTACACTGCAACATACGCAATTCGTATATGCTCCTATATGAAAGCCGCATCCCTTCATAGCTAAAAGTTGTATAGTTAAACATCTAGTTGGGTTAGAAATTACAGTCTACTAGTTGAATGCCCGTGCGTTGCCACGGTATTTAAATTTCCATGTCATGCCCTATTTAGTTGTCATGGTGCATTTTCATCTTTCAATTTGTCAAATATCTCCGATATGGTTCACTTGCTGTTTTTTTCCAAATTCACCCTTTGGTTAAGCCGACAACACAAGATGTCATCATTCTCTCTTCCCTTTGCTATAGTGAAAGAGAAGCAAAGGAGGAACTCCACTTCCTCGCTCCGTAGCTAGCGAACGAGGGTCCCTTCCTCTCCATCATTCACTTCATTGGTGGGAGAGTAGAGGGACCACAAATCGTGTCTCCTGCGTCTAGGTAGTGGTAGGGTTAGGGTTCTGATTGTCATTTTTCTGGTGGTGGTGACAATGACGGTGAAAAATAATCTCTGCAGCTCCAGCCCCACTTTGTGGCTACATTAAGTACTGCAGCAACATCTTCATGCTTTCTCTTGGATGGAGCGAGATTTGGTGCGCTAGGTGTGGCGTGTGGGTGTCGTGGTTACGATGTCACCCACACAACAACTTTTTCTCCAACTCCGTCGTGGTGACGATGCATCCTCCGGTGTCATGGAGTGTGTGAGACCTTGTACATGAGGTAGTCACAAGGCGCCAATTTTGCCTCCTTTCGATGATGTAGGAGTGGGAGGAGGACCTTGGAGTTGGTGTTTCTTCAACTTTATGTTGCTTTCTAGTGTTGGTATGGAGATCTGAAGTCGAAAACTTTGTGACAACAGAGAACCCATCTCTGAGATACAATGTTCACGACGACTCGGAGTGGGAGTGGCAGCGGCAGTACAGTGGATCTCTGATACAAAGTTCATGGCGACTCTAGGTGGGAGTGTCATTGTGTGACAACACGGTGGACCTCGTGTTGAGTTATATCCCATGAACGGAATTGGTAGCTACGTTAAGTACCGGCAACATCTTCATGCTTTCTCTTGGATGGAGCGAGATTTGGTGCGCTAGGTGTGGCCGTGTGGGTGTCGTGGTTACGATGTCACCCACACAACAACTTTTTTCTCCAACTCCGTCGTGGTGACGATGCATCCTCCGGTGTCATGGAGTGTGTGAGACCTTGTACATGAGGTAGTCACAAGGCGCCAATTTTGCCTCCTTTCGATGATGTAGGAGTGGGAGGGGAGGACCTTGGAGTTGGTGGTTCTTCAACTTTATGTTGCTTTCTAGTGTTGGTATGGAGATACAAAAGTCGAAAACTTTGTGACAACAGAGATCCCATCTACAGATACAATGTTCATGATGACTCGGAGTGGGAGTGGCAGCGGCAACGGTATAGTGGACCTCTACAGATACAAAGTTCATGGCGACTCTAGGTGGGAGTGTCATTGACAACACGGTGGACCTCGTGTTGAGTTATATCCCATGGACTTGGGAGTAGTATTTTTATTTATTAGTGCGGTGTTGTGTACCACTTGTACTCCTTAATATACCTAGGGTCTAAATTGCCAAAAAACACGATCTTCAATAAATTACACTGCTTGTAGATGTATAAATTTACTTATAAAACACCTTATTTCAATCACAAATCAGCGTTACAACAAATTGCCTTCACATCACGATATATATATTAGAACTCCATGTTGACTTGTTGAGATAACAAATCAAGTTAGCACGGACAAAAGCCTATGTGGTTGAGTGTCAGGGTCTCAGGGAGTTCAATGATTCATTTCATTTTCAAAGAAAAATAGAAAATAAGTATAACTATGAGAAAATCAAGTGCCATTCACAACACTGGGAGATCTTCTCCTTCGAAAATCCAGCTGAGAATATGTTTTTTTTAAATGAGGTCATCGGACCCATCTTTATTACTTCCTCAGATCCATATTAATGTTCTCATATTTGTCTAGATTCTGATGTATCTCTACATACATCCGAATCTAGACAAATATGAGAACATTAATTTGGATCGAAGGGAGTAAGGGTGCGGTGTCAATCACCATCATCGACATTCGATGGGCGGCGGTTCTGTATCGATCTTGTCGCCACAAACCTTGGTTGCACACCTATGGCATCCGTCATAAAGATGATCGCCTCCGACACGGCGACCACCACAAAGATGGTCTTGATCTCATCGTTGCAGGGCGTTCTTGTGCACCACCCTCTCACCCATTGGCACTCGATCACGGGCGCACCTCACGGAGCTCGGCGGAGGCGGGAGGACTACGAGGGTGGAGAAGTCGCCCAAATCACGCACCTCCGGCCAAAGACTTCATTGGCGCCTGATTCTGGGTAGCAGCGTCCCCGGAGCTCGACGGAGACCGTGCCTCGTGACATCGAGGGCATGGAGAAGTCGCTGAAATCGTGCACCTCCACGGCACTCCATTGGTGTTATGATCTGGGCGGCCGGCGTCTTGGAGCTCGATAGAGGCTGCGGGACAACAAGGCGTGGATCGCTCACTGCTGCGGTGAAGCCGAACTCCATTGTTTTGGAGACGGTCGACATCCCAACGATGAAGGAAATCGGGCGTCGGAAGGAGAGATCCCTCTGCGGCAGAGGTGGGAGGCTGCAGGGGTGGAAGATCGGGTGGGCCCGGGCAGGGTGTCGATGTTGGGCTTAGCCATTAGGTGCGTCTTGAACGGAGCGACGCGACAAAAGAATTGACGTGAACGGGCAGTAAACATAACACCTTCTTTTTAGATAATAGATATAGATAAGATAAAGTTTGTTAGTCTGGTTAGATAAGGTTTGTTAGTCTTGTTAGATAAGGTTTGTTAGTCTTGTTTATGGAGGTTAGGCAATTTGTTAGCGGTGGCATTTTCTATAATTTTTGCATGTGTGACACCAGGCATTCACCACGCTTTTGAAATTAATAGTAAAGATAATGGTACAGATAGCTGCAAATAAAATATTGAATGACATGATTAGCAGAATATTCATCTACTAATAAGTTTCAGAACCAATTTCACGGGCTATAGCTGGCACCATAATAAGTACTAAACAAATAGAAAAAAGTGAGTTGCAAAAACACGAAGCTGAGCAAGGGAGAGAGAAAATGGATGAGAATCACAGGGAGAGGGGTCTGGCTTGTTCTCACCTGAGATTTTAGGGTTGTTCACCTCTCGCTGATCTATCACTTTTTGCAAGATGGAGGCAGGGCCGGCCCTGAGATGTTAAGGGCCCGGTGCAAGAGAAAAAAATAGGGCCCCTATAAACAAAAAATTATACTTTCTTCCATCGAATCTAGACAAATTGGAGTTTATTAATTTGGATCGGAGGGAGTATAGTTTTTTTTATTTTTTCATAGAACAAACACAGCAAGAATTAGATCAACAAAATCAACTCGATCAGGGATGAGGCTTGAGTACTTGACTGGTACTTGTCCTTGGACAGTCGTGTTGGTTCCTGGCTGCAAACTGCCACTATCGGCCACCGCCTGCCAGGCCCGGGCATCATCCCCCTGCTCTCTTGGCTGTCCTTCTTCCCCTTTGTGACCCTCTCAAATCAACCATGTGGGAATGAAGAAGGGGAACAGATCGAATCAAATTGAATCATATTAAGAAAACCGGACTAATCTAAAGTGAATATATACGAGGGGATCCTACTGGCTATTGCAGATCGAGGAGGAAATCAACAAACAAGGTCTCCTCCTCCATTAATTAACTCAAACGGCTAAAAGGCTGAATTGAAGAGCAGCGCTCATAGTCGGCTGTGATTGAGGAATTGAGAACAGGAGGCCAGAGGAGAAGACGATGCATCCAGGAAGCCGACCAGGACTTAAATCAATGTGCAATTCTTAGTCCAATTTTCTCTTTAGCGCTAACTGCGTGCGGCATAGCGCGTGCGCCGCCTGCCTAATATGCATCGGGCTGATTTAATTACCTGACGGGGCCCCTAGCAGCCCTGGGACCTGTGCGGCTGCACCGGATGCACCGGCACAAGGCCGGCCCTGGATGGAGGTGCAGTGCCGCAGCTCTCGCTGGTCGTCCTCGCAGCCAGCTGGAGGAGGGCGTCGCTGCAAGATGCTTCAGAAATCGAGGTTTCTATCTGGCCGCCGCCAGTACCGCACCTGAATCCTCGTCGTTGCTGCAAAGAAAGAAAGGAATTTTTTTTATTTTTTTTGAAATGGGCGCATTTATTAACCAAATATTTGATTCTTACACCCGGCCTCTGCATAACTAAGATGCACACAGCCACACGAAAGACAAACTAAGACAATAATGAAAAAAGCATTACAAAAAGGCACTAAATTAAAGCCGGAAACTAAGATAGCTCAATCCTGATCACGCTGCCATCCATGTCGTGAGAAAATATTCTCGCCGTGTCCTCCAATCGCGTACATCCGTCCGTAAATACGCCCGAAACTCCATGCGTTGGAGAATATTCCATGATCGAAGGATAGCCGTGGCTCGATAAATAACCCAGGGAAGACACAATGTTATTAAAAATCTTGTCATTTCTACAAAGCCATAGCGACCATATAATGGCAAGCGCCCACCTAAACAAGGTTCTGTACTTATCAACAATTCCATGTAACCAATTACCAAAAACATTGGTTCTGAACGGGGAGATAAGCCAGAAGATATTTGGATGAATGACCATATAGACCGAGCAAATTTGCAGTGAAAGAATAAGTGTCGAATTGTCTCATCTTGATGACAAAAAACAAATTGTGTACTTCCATGCCAATTCCTCTTTACAAGATTATCCTTTATCAGAATTATCCCTTTCCGTAGATACCATGCAAATATCTTCGTCTTAAGGGGTATTTTCATTTTCCAAATTTTACTATTATCATCGACTAGGAAATCAGGTTGGACCAAAGCTTTATATAATGAACCAACGGAAAATTTACCACTTTCCAGTAATTTCCATTTGAACACATCAACACCGTCCGATAATTGTATCCTGGATAACCGTAATAGGAGATTGTTCCAAGATAATAGTTTAGGACCGATAAGACTTCTTCTGAAAGACACAATAGGAGGATAGTCCTCCATCACTGTGGAGATTGTATCTCCTTTATGTCTAACAATTGAATATAGAGCTGGGTACTGTTCGCGAAGAGTAGATTGGCCTAGCCATTTATCTTCCCAAAACCTAATTTGTGATCCATCCTTAATCTCAAAAGCACCAAAACGAAAGAAATGTTTCTTGGTGGCCATAAGACCTGCCCAAAAATGTGAATCTCCGGGTTTCCATACCACTTGAGACTCAGCTTTGGAGCCCACATATTTCCTCCATAACATGGTTTGCCAAACGCCTTCCTCAGTAAGTAGTTTAAAAAGCCATTTTCCCAGAAGCGCGGTGTTTTTAACTTGCAAATCGTGTATGCCTAGTCCACCAAACTCCTTCGGCCGACAAACCACATTCCATCGGGCCAGACGATATTTCTTTTTCTCACTATCCCCTTGCCAAAAGAATCTTGAACGGAAATAATCCACTTTGTTCAAAACCCCTTTTGGCATTTGGAAAAACGAGATCATATACAGTACCATATTAGTAAGAACTGAATTTAGAAGTACTAGTCTTCCCCCAAGAGATAACAATTTTCCTTTCCAACTATTAAGACGTTTTTGTATCCTTTCCTCAACGAGCTTCCATTCAGCAATTGTGAGACGCCGATAATGAATCGGTATTCCCAAATAATTGATTGGAATCGACCTGCACCACGTTAAAAGTTCAAAGATATATGTGGGCCTCGCCAAAACAATACAAATCGCTTTTATGGAAATTTATTTTAAGCCAGGATAAGAGCTCGAATGCGATAATATTAATTTCAGATTCTTAGCTTTCTCGATCATGTTCCATAAAAGAATTGTATCGTCAGATTGAAGAAGAATAGAAAGTCCACCATCAACGAGATGTGGAACTACACCTTCAATTTGGCCGCCTTAGCTCTCTCAATAAGGATAGCCAACATATCACCCACTATGTTAAATAGTAAAGGCGATAATGGATCCCCTTGTCTCGATCCTTTCTTGGTCCGAAAGTATTTGCCAAGATATCATCATTTACTTTAATGGCAACACTACCCCGCACACAAAAGACGAATCAGCACGCCACTCCTCGTAAAAACCTTTCATACGGAGTGTTTGTTGGAGGAAAGACCAGTTAACTTTGTCATAAGCCTTCTCAAAGTCAATCTTGAACAGTACACCATTTAATTTTTTTGAGTGCAGTTCATGAATTGTTTCATGCAGAATCACAACCCCATCTAGGATATTTCTTCCTTGCATGAACGCAGTTTGAGACGGGCTAACAACATTGTCAGCAACCGAATTTAGCCTAATTGTAGCAACTTTAGTGAAAATTTTAAAGCTAACATTAAGCAAGCATTGACGCATCTGTTGTATCCGCTCGCATTATTAACCTTAGGCAAGAAATTATGTTACCAAAGTTGAGTCTAACTAGATCCAATTGTCCAACTCAGAAAACCCAAACAAATTCATCAGTCCTCCTTGATAACGCCCTAGAATTTTTGGTAAAATTCACCGGGAATCCATCAGACCGGTGCTTTGTTATGTTCCATTTGAAACCGCTTTCTTGACCTCTTCCTCGAATATGAGGCAGAGAAAACTATTTTCTTCATCCGAAACCGGGAATATCGGACGCTTGGGACTCATCAAGAGAAAAGAATTCTCCATTGTTGCCCCAAACAAGGATTTATAATACGTAGTAATATATGACTTCAGATGTTCTTGTCCTCAATCATACCTTCATCTGAATCGAGAGTGAATAAGTTTCTTCTTATGCCCGCCATTGGCAAATCGCATGGAAGTATCTAGTATTCGCATCTCCTTCCGTAATGAATTTAGCTTTAGAGCGTTGGTACCATTTGAGTTCCTCGTGGCGAAGAAGTCGGGCTATCTCGCATTTGATTGGCTTTTAAGCTCAATTTCTTGTGCTTAATGGCCTTACCTCATGAAGCCTCTAAGTCATCTATTATAAGTGTTAGGCGAATTTTTCTTTTTTAGGATACCCGCTGTATGCCTGGCCCAACTCGAAGGAACTTGCGTAAAGTACGCATTTTGTTATTCCATCGTAGGATAGGCGTTTGGCCATGTACCGGTTTCTCCCAATTAGCCTTAACCATCTCATAAAAACCATCACGAATCATCCAACCGAGTTCAAATTTAAACTCATTTGTAGACTTCCGTGGCGGTAGACCAAACGAAAGAAGTAAAGGGCATGATCCGATAAAGCCTCAATACGCTCTAGAGCGAACAGCTACCATAGGGAATTTTGTTCCCAATCAAGATCCATAAGCACTCTATCTAGTTTTTCAGTATGTTGGCTCCGGAAGACTATTAGCCCATGTGAACTGCCTTCCTAACATTGTAACCTCTCTCAAATCCAGATCAATGACAAAGATTGAATGAAAAGGCCAATGTTCATCGAACCGCCCCGACTTTTCTCATGAGGAAATCGAGCAAATTAAAATCCTCCTATAAGAATAGGATAAGGATTGTCCTTTGACAAATTCACAAGCTCACGTAAAAGTCAGCCTTATAAACATCTGGCGGCCCAGATACGCGACTAAAGACCATGTGAAGTTGTGAGCCTTGTTACGGATATGGATTTTATAAAAAATCTCCCACGAACTAGCTAAAACTTCCATAGTCTCATCTCGCACGCCTAACAGGATCCCCCCGGATCGACCACGCGGCGGACGTGATATCCACGTAAAGTACACTCCACCAGAAAGGCGATTGAGTAGAGTTTGCGAAAAATCCCGTCTACCAGTCTCAGAAATACCCAGAAAATCCAAATTATAATCCTTCACGCAGTAAGCCAAGAATAAATGTTTAGCCAAGTCCCGAAGACCTCTGCTGTTTGAAAACATTCCATTCATTGAGAAACTATAGGAGATTTGGATACACGGGATCTCTTACGCAGCCGCTGGCTCTTCGATTTTCGACCAGAAGCTTTCAGCTCATACATAGAAGCAAGCCTAGTCTCATCAAAGTCCACTTCCGACACTTCACCGACTAAGTGAGAGAGGAGTTGACCATCTACTGTGGCATGCAACCTCCTCCTCCTCGTTAGTAAAGCATCGGAAAGCACGACCTTAGGAGTAATGCTAGAGGTCAACCTCCATATGTCTCAAAACATTAGAATAAAAAGATACATCCTGCAGAGCTACCCAAACTAATGCCAACGTTGGCTAGTTTAGAAGAAATAACAGAGTAGAAATGACAAAAAGACTTGAATTACTCTTATACCGCGAATCCAAGTTCCTCTCCGCCTTACGCCGCATGGCCTTGAGCATGGAGTCCTCATCACCACGGACGCCCTGGAGGCATCGACTCCATGAAGCATGCTCCTTGAATATAGTACCACTCCACAGCGAAGCGGGCCCTCGAGACCGAGGCACCCTGACCCTCGGGTCCGGCTGCCCCTAACGACCACCGAGGACACTGCCCCACCAGAGGGCGAGACGTCCAGGGTCCAGCCCACAGGTCGGACCAAGCGAAGCCAAACCACGAAGCCGGTGACAAGCGTCGCCGACCCTCCTGGGCCAGCTTCTGCAAACACACCGAAGGAACAACCTCCTCAAGTACAGGAGTGGAAACAGGAATAGATCTGCCCAAAATATGCGTTCTGGACCTCGTAGGTGCTAAGCAAGCTCGCAAGACCGGAATGGAAGCAGAACGAAGAGCCTCCTGTAACTGAGCCGGTGAAACGCGAGGTGCTGAAGTAGAACCCTTCCCACGAAGAGGGGAATCCAAAGGAAGAGCATCTAGTAGTTGTCGTCCCCGCGGAGTCACCGGATTAGCATTAAAGGGGGTGACAAGAATGCCCTCTGCACTTCGATTGGAAGATGCAGGCTCAAGTACCTGCACATCGGAGGAAGATCCAAGACCGCCTCCCTCGAGTGGCTGCAGGCCTCAAGTATCCATAGCATCCTCAAACCGCTTCCCATTGGCATCATCATCCGCATCATCATCTCCTTTTCTCCACAAGAAAGGAACAAACTCGTTTCTAATATAACCCTCGTTCAATCCAAAACGAAACTCAAATACCTTGTGTTTAACCACAACATCGACACAATAAAGTGACCAAGGGTCCTTCTCCTTGAGAAAGATCTTCGTGTCAAACATCTCCACGAGTATACGGACTACCCCCGCCCGCATCTGAATAAATCAACATCAAGAGTGTTCCCATGAGTCCTCCAACTGCCCACAAGCCCCGAAGGATCGCAATATGGGGTACCCTCCACATGTAACCAAACCTCAGCATCTCAAGCTTATATGGCACCTCCTCCATCTGTCACCGAGAAGGTCACCTGGGTACTAAGTGGAATCATCGATTCCATCGACCTGTCCAAATCCTCAAACGTCGGGAAGCTCACTAAGAAGGCAGAATCACCATGAGGCACCGCCTCCACTTCCATGAACATGCACGACATCGCTGGCGACCGCCTCAACAACCTCTGCTGAAACCATCGGGTCCTAAACACGCATCAGAGCAATCGAGTCGATGCTTTCAAGATGATCCAGTCATCGCATCCGAATCTGAGTGAACAACGTCCCGATCACGCCAATACCCGCCATATACGAGTCAAGCGTTGCTTCAAAGACCGGCACCTCAATGTGGGATGTGCAACGGAATCACAAATATAGCAATAATGAATGACCTTACAATCCTTGGTCGCATGAGTATTAACCGCACACTTCCAACAACGAACAAATTTTTTATTCTTCTTACCGACATCAGCCACTGCCGTACCCTCAGAACTGAGGGGAATATGCCCGAGAGGCAATAATAAAGTGGTTATTATCGTATTCCTTATTTATGATAAATGTTTATTTTGCATGCTATAATTGTATTAATATGGAAACGTTAATACATGTGTGTTTAATAAACAAACAGAAAGTTCCTAGTTATGCCTCTCTCATAAACTAGCTCGTTGATTAACAAGATGATCAAAGTTTCCTGATCATGGACATTGGATGTTGTTAATAACGGGATCACAACATTAGTGTAATGGTGTGATGAACATTCATCCGAGGTATAGCATTACGATCAAAGTCATTGAGTTTATATTGCTATAACAACTTACGAAGTGATCCTAATCCTTAGACCATGAGATCATGTCAATCACTAACACCGAAGAGTTTCTTGATAACATCAAAAGTCACACCGTAACAGGTGATTATAAAGATGGATTCGTAACTAATAAAGTGTTATGTTGAGGCCCATGGATCGAGAGTGGAATTTGTTCATCCCGATGACGGATAGATATGCTCAGGCCCTCGGTGATATCACATTGATTAGCTTGCAAGCAAGTGATTTGATCACTAGAATGTTATATCACGAACGAGAAAAGAGTGCATGTCGAATTAGATCAAACTAGGTATGGAGATACCGATGATCGAATCTCGGACATGTAATATATCGCGAAACAAAAGGATTAAGATACTAGCGTAAAGGTTCCGACGATCACAAGAAAGTCATCGTTGAATGTGTGGGAGTCAAGATGGGTCTCAGATCCCGCTCGATTATTGATTCGAGAGGGGTCTCGATCATGTCCACATTATTCGCGAACCGTAGGGTGACACACTTAAGAGACACCGACATCCAATTGGAGCAAAAGTTTCATGCCGAAAAGAAAAGGAAAGCGCAGGAATTTATTTCACTAGACACAAATCAAGCTTTTGTTGAAATTGCAAACCGGGTTCTGCATGTGAAATAGAATTCTAGCAAGGGGTTATTTGTGAATGTTTGTCATTAAAGTAATTGACAAAAATTCTGAATAAAATAAAAGAGTTTTATTTAATGAGAGTTTGCATTAAATTTGGTGGAAATTTAATGGGAATTTGAGTGGGTTTTTGAGTGGAGAAATTTGAAGGGCCTTTTTTGTGAGTGGAGTGTCCACCCACATGAATGTGGAAGAGGTGGGGGCAGCCCCATGGCTGGGCGCATGGCCCCTTGGGTGCCCCCCTCTCCCTATAAAAGGAGCCCCCCTCCCTCTCTCTCACTCACACCTCCTCGTGAAGGATCTCTCTCCCCCTCTAGAATTTATCCCCCATGGTCTCGGACTAGCGAGATACATGTTCCCGGTGGCTATTCAGCAAGAAAGAGTTGTGCTTCCACTGCATCTCTGAAGCGAGGAGGAGGAGGTTGTTCGGTGCCTCGAACGTGTGTGCGAGCATGGATGCGCTGCTGTTTTGCGGCGCTAGGACTTCCTCTCGATCTTGAGATCGGCAAGAGATCGTCTACATCAACCACGAGCTTGGACTCGTTAAGCTTTGTCGGTCTTCAAGGGTATGTTCTCTACGGATATACATCCGCCCGTTGTTTGTATCTAGTAGATAGATCTTGGTACATAGTTGTTCCCATCGTAGGAAATTTTTTGTTTTCTATGCTGCGAACCCTACAGTGGTATCAGAGCCGGATCTATGCGTAGAAGCTTTGCACGGGTAGTACACATATGAGTATGTGGGCGATGATGATCATTTTATTGCTTCTTAGTTGTACTTTGGATATTGGTGGCATAGTGGGATGAAGCGGCCCGGACAAACTTTACATGTCCTCGCACATGAGACCTGTTCCACGCTTGACATGCAACTAGTTTTGCATAAGTGGCTAGCGGGTGTCTGTCTCTCCTACTATAGTCAATATCTAATTTGCAACGAGTTGTCAACAATTTGGTTATCCTCGTTGTGGTTCATGTTCATAGGTAAGAACGGTTCTATCTTCGAAAGCCCTAAGCCACGTAAAATTTGCAATGGATAAATTAGAGGTCTAGTTTAGATTGTTCTTGGGCTAGTGTTATGATATGGTGATGTTGTAAGTAGAAGTATAAGATGATACTCTTACAACACACATAACGCGTAATCTCCATAGACCTTGGACTTACACATAAAGGTATGATAGTGATCATACCACGATGCACATGATAGAGATCATATGCGAGAACCATATCATTCCACTAATAAACATGTGATGTTTGATAGCATCTTATATTGCTTGTTTGGCCTTTTATTAGCATAATAAGATGATCCCTCATTTAGATATCAAGATAAAAATGTGTTCTTCCTTAAGTATGCACCGACAATGTTTCGTCGCTTCAAGACATCACGTGATGATCGGGTGTACTTGAATCCACGAGCATATCTCGGGTGTAAGACAGTTACACACGCAAATACTAAGGTTCTTACTTGGCGAGCCTAGCATGTACAGACATGGCCTCGGAACACGGACCGAAAGGTTAAGCATGAGTCATATGTTTTGATATGATGACCATATGGATGCTCGCCTTTGAAGCTACGCCGACTCACGTGATGATCGGACTTGGTGTAGTGGATTTGGTTCATGTAATCACCAAAAGACACGAGGGATGTCGTTTTGAGTGGGAGTTCATTTCTAATTTGGATTAGTAGAACTCAATTTATCATAAATTAAATCAAAGTGAATTTGCATAATTTGTTGTAGTCATTGGCATTCGTTCACCACCTTATGCATAGTTGTAATTGAGATAATAGAACTATAGAATTCTGGATATATACTTTACGAACTGGTATCGTATTGTGTTGAGTGTCAATCTAAAGTTTAAAGTCCTATTGCAAACTTTCAAAGAAAATTCTATTTACTCCGTGAAATTTAATAATTGGTATTAAATCGAGAGTAACAATTCCAGTGTTAGTATCTTAAGTATCATGTTTGCCTCCACGATTCTTGATTATTTTAATATCAAGTTTATCTAGGAGCTGAAAGAATTGTTTCAGAAACCATCATGTGTGGCAGATATAACGATATCTGAAATAAAATGTTTTGGTTGCAATATGATAGAGTATAATATATGTTCTCATATTGGATGAGAATTTGCGAAGGTTGGAGATGCTAGACATCCTAATCATCCAAAAGGATTTTGGAAAGTAATGTTATACTCATGATTCGCCTTTATAAGCTACAGTAGCTTGATCATGAAAGTCGTCATGATAAGGGTGAATAGAATATGTATGTAAAATGTTTACTACACTAAAAGATTACTAAAGAATGGATTTTGAAAGAATACCGATCATTTGATGATGGTGATCTACTTCAAAGTGCAAGTCCAAAGGTATTATTATTTGAATATACACGCTTTGGACTAGGTGTCATGTATATGACGCCACTTTTGATGTTGATAAATTCTTTTAAAAGGAAAAGGAAATGCTGAAAGAGAATCTATAAAATATATTTGGCAGAAAAGAAAAGATTGGAAATATCCAATTTAGGTATATATATGATATACATGTTATGGTTGTATTCTTTGCTTGTTAAACAATGTGGTTCTTGGGTATTGGATACCGAATTGGTTGGTATGAAATTTCATACGGAACAATGCAATTCATGAACCACAATGGCCTAAGTAACTAGCAAGAGAATATGTGATTATGTTCATCGAAAACAAACAAACCGTTGTTTGTATTTCGTTGACATCAAAGGTTGACTTCAAGATTTGTTTTAATAATTGTTATTTAAATCGGTATTATGAGAACAAAGGTTGTTCAAATAATTACCGTATTCCATATAAGATGGATGATTTACAAATCTAGTTGGAGAAATCACATCCATAAATCCTAATGCTAAAATGTCGCAAGACAAATGATTTGAAGATCACTTACAAGTGACATCGTTTAAATTATATTAGAAAGAAAACATGAAGAAACTCCATTTTCATGGATTTTTGAGTCTTTGATTTGATCAAGTGACGCTTGTGAGACTTTCCACGTGATAATTAAAACTTCGCTCAAAGGCCAAAGAAGAACGAACGACTAAATTATTGGAATTTATACATATCGATGTATGTAGTCCATTATGTAGTCGTAGTTTATGGGTTTCAACTTCATATGCTTTCTCCGAAAATTTGAGTGAATGTTCACTTAATGAGAAAGAAGTATGAAATATTTGAAAAATGTTTCAAAGACTCTCAAGATGAAGTGAAAATCATTGTAACAAGAAAAATAAATGGTTTATGATTTTATCATAAGGATTTATTTGAGTTACAAGTGTAACAAGAAAAATAAATGAATTATGATTTTATCATAAAAGGGATTTATTTGAGTTACAAGTTTAGCAAAACACCTAGATTTACATCTCCCGAAACACCATAGGAATATGGAGTGTTTGAGATTTGTAATGAAACCTTGTTTGACATGGTTGGATCAAAGGTGTTATTTATAAAACTGCCATTATGTTTTAAAAGATTAAAGCTTTAGAGACTTCCGCTTTTAATCGAAAAGAGCTCCATCTTGATCCGCTGAAATGACACCATCGAAGTTATGGTTTGGGGTAAAACCCAAGTTGTCATTTCTTAAATTTTGGTATGCTAAACATAAGTAAGATGTTTACAACCGAAGTCGGATGAGCATGTCTTTGTAGGTTATTTCGAATAACAATTGGTTATTCCTCCATAACACCAAGGACAAAAGGGTTTGTCGCTTGAAACGTGAAGTTTCTTGAAGAAGGAATTTTTCATAAATGTTAAGTGGGAGGACAATAGAACTTTGATAAGGTTAACGAACCTTAGCTATATGTGATGAGTTGCAAGCCAGGAAAATGTTAGGAGGCTGCCATAATGCTCATAGCTTATGTGCCTCAAAGGTTGTGGTCACGGAGATCTAAGTTCTTATTGAACCAAGTCGGTCGGATAAACAATCAAATACTAAGATTTGAAAGTAAATCATCATTGTTTGACAATGATTAACCGACTATATGCAAAGAAGCGATGATGGGCCCTGGATCCGTCAAATGGCTTGAAGCCATAAAATCCGTGATAGTTCCATACACGAGAAATCAAGTTTTGAACTTGGAAGACCCTCCGGAAAGGTGTAAAAACCTATCGGTCGTATTTGGATCTATAAAGAAACAGACATGGATGTCTCACATCTATGAAATATTCGACATGTTGTAAAGTATTTTATGACAATGTTCAAAGAGTTGACTATGACAAGATTTGATCTTTCATAGCGATATTTAGTCTGAACGGATTAAAGTAGCAACCACTACATATAATTTGGTATATGGTAGATGAATAAACAAAACAAAGTTCTTCTAATAGAATGGTTACCTAGGACGTGTACATGACACGGTCCAAAGGGTTTTGTTAAATTCAAAGGATGCTAAAAGGGCATGCAAACTTCAATGGTTGAAGTAAGCATCGCGGAGTTGGAATCTTCACCATGAT